>CAWUFW010010035.1:0-731812 GCA_963921515.1 Calotriton arnoldi | reverse complement strand
GTATGCCTTCGTTCAGTTGCATGTGCTATCTGGAAGGACATCGTCCGGGCTGTCCGGTCCATGGGGGTCTACAAGCGCCGGATCCGCAACTGCCAGAAGAGGTGGCAGGACCTTCGGGGCTGGACCCGGAGGATTGCACGGGTCCAGCTGAAGCTGTCGCCTCCTCGCAGGAGGGGCGGAACACGAACCCTGACCCCCACATGCTCCAGATCCTGGCGGTGGTGTTTCCAGACCTGGATGGGCAGCTGAAGGCCAGACAGCAGCAAGGAGGGGGTGAGTCAAAGACTGCACTGTGAACTCTGTATTACATGCTATGTGCCCTCCTCTGGCCTGGTTAAACTGCCACAGTACAGCAGTCATGTTGTCCAGGAGCCATGTCCCTCTATTGTGCACTGCCCACTCCTCATCTGATACCCAGGTGTGGCCCTTACATTCAGGGAATTGTGTCACTTGGGACTGTGTCCTTGCAGTTTGCTTCACTAAAGGTGGGGGACAGCATCTGTTTCCCTAACTCTGTTGTGGGCATCATGGGTGGGTCCATTGTTCACACAACGCCTGTGTTCGGACATGTAATCTGCGTGTTGCTTTGATATGCGGTCCACTTGCTGAGCTGAGCCACCACATGTGCCTGGGGTATGTGGCACACGCCCATGCAGCGGGTGGGAACAATGTTTGGGCCCCAGGAGTGTGCAGATTACGTGTGTCACACATACATAGCCAGCTATCCACTGTCCAGGGCTCATCCCTCATTCATGTGGGGCAGGACAGTCATGCCTACTCCAGGCCATGCAATGCACTCTGTACTCCCACTCCCGTGTATCAGCTGACACATTGTGCGCAGTGATTTGACCCCTCAGGTGTCTGCCTCTGTGTCAGTGTGCTGTGGATTTGTTGCCAGGACTGCTGGGGTGTTTCTCGGTAGGGGCTCAGCATGCCACTGGAGATGTGACCATAGGAGACGATACTTGTGTGTCACATAGGTGTTTGATCAGCTGCCCGTGCAGACTGGGGTATGCGAATGTGAAGTTCAGGCAGCTGTTTCCCATTCACAGCAGATTGTGAGGGGCTCAGGTTCAGAGGGTAGTGTCACAGGTCTCCCATATGTCCAATCGGTATGACCTGGACAGATGAGGGTTAAGATGATGTGTTGTGTGGGGGATGTACATGTGCACTTGTGCAGCTCCAGGACTTGCATTCCCCATGACCTACTATTGTGACACAGTGCAGAGTGTTGTTGTCTGGCTGCCAAGTCATACATCACTGAGACAGTGATGTATGACTTAGCAGTCATGCCTCCGCCATGGCATGTGTCTACTTATTGGTGATCCTGAAGGGGAGTGACATGTGCTACATGCACACCATTGTGGCGATGGCTATCAGGACATGGGTGCATCATGGTGTCTGTCGCTGGTATGCATCACATGCATTTCCTATTTGACTCTGGGCATCCCTTTCATCCGGAAACCTGTACTGACTCAGTGGCAAGAGTTGTGATGTGTGCATGTCCACATGCTACACCGTGTCCTCTGCACTGTCCAACTACTGTGTAGGTGGTGCATGTGTCCACACTGGGGTGTTGCTATCCAACAGACACCAGACAGATGGGTGCAAGGCCATGTGGGATGTCAGTGCCATGGTTGGCATCAGACTGACAATTGGCTTCTCCTGTTCAGTTACGGCACTTTTAGCAATGTTCAACTAATGATGCCAGGGCTTGCTCTGTAATGTGCTGTGCTCACAGTGGTGTGTGCGTTTGGTGCAGGTGACTGATGTCTGTCTGTTTCCCCATTGTTTGCAGATACATCCACGGCCACGGAAGGGGACAGCTCCACGGACCAGGAGGAGCCGGAGAGCCAGACTGGGTCAGCAGCCGAGGAGTGGTCGGAGGGACCCAGTGGCACGGAGGGCGAGGGGAGCCACACCGAGGAGTCCTCAGCACCATCCACCTCAGCTGAGGACCAGAGCAACTCGGAGGATGACTCCCTTATGGAGGCGGGTGTCAGCAGCCACCACACCCCAGCTAGTGTTGCTGTCCCCGCCACCACCAGCACCACCACCGCCCTCCCATCGGCTCCCATTCCCCAGGTCCGTGGAGGCTCCCATGTTCAGGAGCGTGTCTCCTTTGGGCCAGGCACCGCACCCCCTGCCCCTGGGTCCCCTACTGCCCTGAGTGAGGAGTCTGTGTACCTCCTTCACCAGCTCCATGTAGGGCAGACAGCCATGCTGAGTGTCCTCCATGCGCACACCGCTCTGTTGACTCAGCTGGTGTCGTTCATGGAGGGCATCTCATCGGGCATGTCTGACCTACAGAGGGATACAAAAGGGGATGATGGACGGAACGTTTGAGCCAATCAAACACTCACCCCCAGTCAACTGATCTGGGTTTAATCCATCATCATTCTTTAGCTCACTCCACCACCCCAGTTCAGACATGACCATATGCAAATCAGTCTGACCCTGTGCCTCATGGGAACAGTCCAGCCCGAACTGCCAAGCCATGTCTTCCCTGGACCGGAAACAAGCATCCTAGGACCGGTTTCTGGCATTCCAGCCGTCATCAGCCAGGCTTGCCTGAATCCAGTGGCAAAGTGAGCAAGGGACCCACGTCTGGGCATACCCCCGCCAACTTAGGGCGAACAAAGCGATACAAAAGGGGATGATGGACGGAACGTTTGAGGCAATCAAACACTCACCCCCAGTCAACTGATCTGGGTTTAATCCATCATCATTCTTTAGCTCACTCCACCACCCCAGTTCAGACATGACCATATGCAAATCAGTCTGACCCTGTGCCTCATGGGAACAGTCCAGCCCGAACTGCCAAGCCATGTCTTCCCTGGACCGGAAACAAGCATCCTAGGACTGGTTTCTGGCATTCCAGCCGTCATCAGCCAGGCTTGCCTGAATCCAGTGGCAAAGTGAGCAAGGGACCCACGTCTGGGCATACCCCCGCCAACTTAGGGCGAACAAAGCGATACAAAAGGGGATGATGGACGGAACGTTTGAGCCAATCAAACACTCACCCCCAGTCAACTGATCTGGGTTTAATCCATCATCATTCTTTAGCTCACTCCACCACCCCAGTTCAGACATGACCATATGCAAATCAGTCTGACCCTGTGCCTCATGGGAACAGTCCAGCCCGAACTGCGAAGCCATGGCTTCCCTGGACCGGAAACAAGCATCCTAGGACCGGTTTCTGGCATTCCAGCCGTCATCAGCCAGGCTTGCCTGAATCCAGTGGCAAAGTGAGCAAGGGACCCACGTCTGGGCATACCCCCGCCAACTTAGGGCGAACAAAGCGATACAAAAGGGGATGATGGACGGAACGTTTGACTGAGGCCCCCACCCGCAAGTCCCCCCGGAGTCGTAAGAGCAAGACCCCGCCGCCGCCCTGCAGCTCAGGCACCAGGTCTCCTTCCTCCATCCCTCAGGCCCCCACTACACAGGTGCCCCCACCACACCCTGCCCCAGGTTCCCCCACTCACAGATATACCATCCCCAAGAGGATCCGGCCTTCTCCCCCTGCCACTTGCTCTCCCGGCACCACACCCCCCGCTGCGCTTGTCTGTGCCACTGATGTGGTGAGGGTGTCCTCCCCCTCTGTCCAGCCCACCTTGCCTGTTCCCCATTCTCCTCCCCTGGTGGTAGGCACTGCAGTGGAGTCCACTACCACCCTGTCTGACTTGGGCACTGCAGTGGCGGACCTGTCCACTCCATCTGCAGGGTCCACTGCAGTCGTGCCGGCACCCACACCATCTGAGTCATGCCCCCCAGTTGTGCCGGCACACACCATGTCAGACACCTCCACTGCAGTTGTCAGTGGCTCTCCAGCACCCACCACCCCTTCCCTGCTTCCTCCTGGTGAGCCCTGATCCTGTCCCTGCGGTGCCTGGCCTGCCCCCCAGGTTGCCCCTCTTAGTGGATTGTCCCTGGTTTTGTGCAGTGCAGGCATGCGTAGGGTGACATCTGCCACTGTCACCCTGTTTGGACTTTGACAATGGACTGGCCATTGGCCTTTGTGTTTTTTCTGGACTTTTAGTTTTCAATACACACATATGCTGAATAAAGCAACTTTCTGTTCTCTAGTGCTTATGCTTCTGATGTACATGTTGTTGATGATGCTAACCATGCCCTTGCTGCAGTGATGGTGATATTTGGTCTCATGATAATGAAGTGTTACTGTGCAGGAACCCATGTGGTCCAGGGGGAATGTGTCCTATCCTGTGGTGTATCCATGTCATCCATAGCAGCATCTGAGGGTGTCATGTGTTCAGTATTTGGCAATGGGATTTCCTACTTACATTAGCAATTTCACATCTGTGGCTTCCACCCCTGCACATCTGTTGTGCCTGCCATTGTTCAATTCGTCTACTTCCTGACCGTGTGGCCATCTCCACTGGACATGCAGGTTTGGGCATCAATGGGGAAGGACTCATCTGTGTTGTCAGTGCAACATTGCTATACAAGTGTGTTGGATCTGTGCTGATGATTTCGTTGGCACTTCCATGACCAGGCTGATGTGACGGGAGCCTTCATTTGGTGCTAATTGTTGATTGTGTGACCAAGTGCTCAGCTGACATGATGGGGCCCTACTGAGGCAACATATGGCACAGCTTTCCTCACACAGGAGTGGAGTCCCCTCATGGCAGTGTGTACTCCTGTGACATTGCCTGCTCCCAAGGTGTGTGTTGTATGAGCATGTCTGTGTGTTCACTTCCGTTTAGCTGTGCATGCTGTGATCCCTAGTGTTGTACCTGTTTGTGATGCTTGCTGAGTTGACCTATGTTCCCCCAAAGTCTTCTCCCTGGGTTCTCTGTGATGTGGGTGCATGGCACATTACTGGTCATCAGGGTGTCACCCATAGGTGTGTTTGCTGTCAGGGCTGAGTTTGTGTGCAGACGCAGATGGGTCACAGTCAGGTTTCCCCTCTGCACTTGTTGTTTGCCCCTGTCATGTGATTTCCAGTTTGTGTTATTTTTCAGTGATTGTGACACGTTGTGTGTGTGACTTCTGGCACTCCTCAGGGTCCGGGCTGCAATGTTGGTTGTTGTCTATGTGTGTTCTTTGTGGGTGACCTTGGCTTCTTCATTGGTGTGTGACTGTGGCTGGGATCCCATTGGTTGGTGTGGTATTGCCGTCATGTCCATGTACAGCGTAGTGTGCAGTGTGTCAGACATTCAGGAGTCTTGTTGAGTGGGCATGTGTGATGTGTTTCTGCACCTTGGTTCCCACCCACCACCCTGTAATAGTCATGGGTGCATGTGCAATGTCACCAGTGCATGTGTGCTTCACTGCTGCACATTGTTGGAGGTCGAGGGGTGTGGTGTAGAGTGTGTGCAGATGAGAGTTGTTGCCCGGCTAGGCCCCTGCCTCCATGTTGGCCTTGGCTTACTGGCCGTGCTGATTGATTTGTGCTTGTGTAGGTGTGATGGTAGTTTGTTGCTCAGGACACATGACTGTTGTTCACAGTGTGAACGACATTTAGCTTTGTCATCACAGTGGGATTGTAATGCAGGCCAGGGTCACCACATTGTGGTGGCCCTGGGGGTAGTGCTGTGGTGTGTCTGTGTCTTGCTGTGTCAGTTGCTGTTCCTACGTGCCTGTGTGACATGTGTGATTTGTGCTCCCTCTCATCTGACAATGCCTGCTTGCCCACATAGGGGATTTGGATCCATGAGTTACCTTTGTGTGGCACTGTATGCACATCTGTATGATTGGTATTCAGGTCTCCTCATGTGTTGTGTGGTTGCCTGGGGACACTGGCACCCCCCTCACCTGTTGTGTATGATGTGCAGTGTGGGTCTGCCTGTTTGTGTTTGTGCATCTGCACCACTGCATTGGCATATCTTGGGTGTGCCATTGGCTGTATGTAGTTTGGTGGGTTTCCCCTGCTGTCCCTGGGACTCCTAGGTCATCGGTCAGCACAATGATCATGGTTTGTGTGTCCCATTGCTGCCATGGTATGGTATCTGTTCACCTCACATCTACAGTCTCCACAGGGTATCTGCATTTGTGTGCCCATTGGTGCAAATATGTGGGTCTGCATTCTGATGGTCACTTCTGTCATTGTGTCATTGATGAATGTTGACAGTGTCAGCCCCCATGGGTGTTGTTTGTCTGCACATGGCCAAAGGTATGTCTTATTTGCACTGCAGTATTTGCCTCCCCCAATTTATGTTGCAATGGGACACATGCACTACTTTGCCACTGACGTGTTTTATGTTCTGTGACCAGGAATCATCCATGCAGTTTGGCAGTTGCAGCTTTTCTTTGTCAACACTTACATTTTGGTCACTGTGATGATGGGGGTTTGGACCCCATTGCCACAATGTTCAAAATGTGCTTCAGCTATGGACCCCACACTTACATTTTGGTCACTGTGATGATGGGGTTTGGACCCCATTGCCACAATGTTCAAAATGTGCTTCAGCTATGGACCCCACACTTACATTTTGGTCACTGTGATGATGGGGGTTTGGACCCCATTGCCACACTGTTCAAAATGTGCTTCAGCTATGGACCCCACACTTACATTTTGGTCACTGTGATGATGGGGGTTTGGACCCCATTGCCACAATGTTCAAAATGTGCTTCAGCTATGGACCCCACCCTTACATTTTGGTCACTGTGATGATGGGGGTTTGGACCCCATTGCCACAATGGTCATGGCCTGCTTGCATTGTGGGGGCCACACACATATATGTGTGGCACATGTGATAGGGGGTCACATTGTATGTTCAAAGTCATGTTCAGTGTTGTAGGCATTTGACACAGTCTACACACGCTTGTCATGGTGTTGGGGGATGTCTTTTTCTTGCATTCCCTAGGTTGTGGTGTGCTGGTTGTGTCATGCATTGTCCATCCTATGAGTGGGGGTGGTGTTGGTGGTAGGCATCCAGCCCCCATGGGTAGAGGTGGTAGTAGTGACAGGCATCCAGCCCCCTGGGTAAGGGTGGTAGTAGTGGTAGGCATCCAGCCCCCCCTGGGTAAGGGTGGTAGTGGTGGTGGGCATCTGGCACCCCCCTGGGTAAGGGTGGTAGTAGTGGTAGGCATCTGGCACCCCCCTGGCTTAGGGTGGTAGTAGTGGTAGGCATCCCGCCCCCCTGGCTTAGGGTGGTAGTAGTGGTAGGCATCTGGTACCCCCTGGGTAAGGGTGGTAGTAGTGGTAGGCATCCAGCCCCCCCTGGGTAAGGGTGGTAGTAGTGGTAGGCATCTGGCACCCCCTTGGCTAAGGGTGGTAGTATTGGTAGGCATCCAGCCCCCCCTGGGTAAGGGTGGTAGTAGTGGTAGGCATCTGGCACCCCCATGGCTAAGGGTGGTAGTAGTGGTAGGCATCCAGCCCCCCTGGTTAAGGGTGGTAGTGGTGGTGGGCATCTGGCACCCCCTGGGTAAGGGTGGTAGTAGTGGTAGGCATCTGGCACCCCCCTGGCTTAGGGTGGTAGTAGTGGTAGGCATCTGGCACCCCCATGGCTAAGGGTGGTAGTAGTGGTAGGCATCCAGCCCCCTGGGTAAGGGTGGTAGTAGTGGTAGGCATCTGGCACCCCCTGGCTACGGGTGGTAGTAGTGGTAGGCATCCAGCCCCCTGGCTAAGGGTGGTAGTAGTGGTAGGCATCCAGCCCCCTGGGTAAGGGTGGTAGTAGTGGTAGGCATCCAGCCCCTGGCTAAGGGTGGTAGTGGTGGTAGGCATCCAGCCCCCTGGGTAAGGGTGGTAGTAGTGGTAGGCATCCAGCCCCCTGGCTTAGGGTGGTAGTAGTGGTAGGCATCTGGCACCCCCATGGCTAAGGGTGGTAGTAGTGGTAGGCATCCAGCCCCCTGGGTAAGGGTGGTAGTGGTGGTGGGCATCTGGCACCCCCTGGGTAAGGGTGGTAGTAGTGGTAGGCATCTGGCACCCCCTGGCTTAGGGTGGTAGTAGTGGTAGGCATCTGGCACCCCCATGGCTAAGGGTGGTAGTAGTGGTAGGCATCCAGCCCCCTGGGTAAGGGTGGTAGTAGTGGTAGGCATCTGGCACCCCCTGGCTACGGGTGGTAGTAGTGGTAGGCATCCAGCCCCCTGGCTAAGGGTGGTAGTAGTGGTAGGCATCCAGCCCCCCTGGGTAAGGGTGGTAGTAGTGGTAGGCATCCAGCCCCCTGGCTAAGGGTGGTAGTGGTGGTATTCATCCAGCCCCCCCTGGGTAAGGGTGGTAGTAGTGGTAGGCATCCAGCCCCCCTGGCTTACGGTGGTAGTAGTGGTAGGCATCCAGCCCCCCTGGCTTAGGGTGGTAGGCATCTGGCACCCCCATGGCTAAGGGTGGTAGTAGTGGTAGGCTTCCAGCCCCCCCTGGGTAAGGATGGTAGTGGTGGTGGGCATCTGGCACCCCCCTGGCTAAGGGTGGGAGTAGTGGTAGGCATCCAGCCCCCCCTGGGTAAGGGTGGTAGTAGTGGTAGGCATCTGGCACCCCCTGGGTAAGGGTGGTAGTAGTGGTGGGCATCCAGCCCCCTGGCTTAGGGTGGTAGTAGTGGTAGGCATCTGGCACCCCCATGGCTAAGGGTGGTAGTAGTGGTAGGCATCCAGCCCCCTGGCTTAGGGTGGTAGTAGTGGTAGGCATCTGGCACCCCCATGGCTAAGGGTGGTAGTAGTGGTAGGCATCCAGCCCCCCCTGGGTAAGGGTGGTAGTAGTGGTAGGCATCCAGCCCCCCCTGGGTAAGGGTGTTAGTAGTGGTAGGCATCTGGCACCCCCATGGCTAAGGGTGGTAGTAGTGGTAGGCATCCAGCCCCCTGGGTAAGGGTGGTAGTGGTGGTGGGTATCTGGCACCCCCCTGGCTAAGGGTGGTAGTGGTGGTTGGCATCCGGCCCCCCCTGGGTAGTGGTGGTGGTGCGCATTCAGGCCCCTGTGTGCATATGTGGCATTGGTGATGGGCATCCCGCCCCTATGGTGCTGCTGTTGCTGGTGTAAGTAAATTCTGCATCCCTCTGTGTGTGTGTGATGTGTTGTGTACGTGTTGTATGTGTTTTGTGGTTGGTGTCTGACTTACCTTCTGCGCCGTACGCGTCCGTGCCTGTTCCGGTAGTAAATGTAGAATATTGGTATGATCGGGACGAAGGGATTCATGGTTGGTTCGTGTCGTTCGTCTTTCTCGTTGCTTCGCGTCGTCCTCGTCGCTTCGCGTCGTCCTCGTCGGTGGCGTGTTCGCCTCGTAGCCGTGGATCGTGTTGTGGCGCGAATCGGAGCTTATGTGCGCCTCTCCCTGATGCTTTGACGTGCCGTGCGTAGCGACGGGTTCGGCGCGTACGGAAAGCGCATCGTACTTGTTCGGCCGGACGGGCTGCATTTTCCCTTCCGTGCGACTCGTTTCTGCGTTTCCGGATTCGCCTCAGTCGGAGGACAGGACCTGGATTGGGTGAGTACGACTCGGCCGGATTCTGTGCTGTTGTGCGCATCGTACTTACTCGTTCGGTATGCTGTACGGATCGGTCGGGAAACAGGCATTCGCATGGCTTTTTTCCCGACCAAATGGTATTGGGTGCGCCTCCGACCGAGATCGGAATCGGCCCCATAGTGATAACATGCCCCTCATGCAGGATATCTGGACACGTTACCCACTGGCCCTCATTGGGTCCACGCACAGTCGAGGCCTACCTGCATTAGTTATCAGGGGCCTTATTTATGACTCCAAAGACAGTACCCACATTTTTTACCAAAAAAGGATCAACAGAAACAGTTTATAATACCCAAAGAAATGTATAAAACCTTGTTCATATCGATTGTACTTTGAGTCAGTCCTAAGACCCGCTTCTGTAACTGTACTCCCAGCTGCAGCATTTAATTAAATCAACTATTCCTGTTTTGGCAAACACCTCTTGTCTATTGTTTTTTCAAGGTAAATTCATATTCGAGCAACAGTAGCGTTGCTGTTGCATTCCTACGGTTGCATTTATTCCTGTGTGTGCTGAAGCCAACCTCTCATGTGCTTCTTTGATTAATTCTAATCTAAACAGATCATTAGGTATCACTCTGTCTCCCACTCCTGATATGCTGAGCACCGAAATGTTATCTGAGTTAAGAGTGTAGGAGTATTTGGGAGGAAAACCTGCTGGAGGTTTCCTAGCTTGCTTGGTTGCATTCACGGCTGTTAATTTATCTGTGTCGATCTTCGTTTGAGATCTATTTAAGATTGCTACTCGGACAGTCTGTGTTGCAGCTCTTGGTGCTTGGTCAGCTGCATAGTTCCCCTTAGTGTGAATACTACTGCGCTGATGGCCTAAAGTGTGACTCGCATGCACTAATGTAACCTTATCTTGCAAGGCAGCTACCTTTCCGCAAAGCTGTTTATTTTTGTTATGCTTCCCTTTGAATGCTTGAATCCGTTCAATCACCAATGTTGCAAAATTGACATTGTAACCTTGCACACATAAAGCTGAGTCAGACACAGGCTTCTGTAATGCAGGTAGCAGGGCATGTAATTCTGCATGTTGTTCACTGCCATCCCCCAATACTGTGATGTGGGTGCATTGTGGGATGAACTCACCATCCTTCACTACACCTTGCACAGTGGTGCAGGCTGCGGAGTACTTTCATTTGATTCCTACTGCAGGTTGTACAGAGCTATCCGTGTAAAAGATGCCATGATAAGACTTGGCAGGTAAAGTGTCTGGAGTCAGAACAATATTCTGTTCATATTGGAGAAAAGCTTGTGTATGACGAGAGGGGTGAAACTGAATTTTTACATCCACGACACTTGAATAAGAGGCCACTGTACCCATCTTGGCTTTAGAGCATAAGCAATAGGAATGCTTACCTTCATGCACACCTCTAGTGCTGATACAGGAGAAACATTAATGATATAGTTGCTCGGAAATGAAAAGACAAGAGGCATTTGGCAAAACTAGTTGGTTAAACTAAATGCAGCGGCCGGGAAAGCATCAACAGAATCTTTTCAGAAGACAGTCTTGATGTACAGAAGTTTTGGACATTAATATATACAGTACTTGAGGTACAATAACATGATAAAACATTCTTGTAAAGTATGTAAACCCGGGCCTAGTCATGAACCATAAATACTACCATTTGATAAAGAGGAACCAGGTGTCTCTCGACCTCGTGGAGAGCTAGTGTCGGCCAGTGTCTATGTGTCCAGATTTCAGGCATGGGAGTGCATGATCACGGCGTGTGGTGTGCATGCTGTGTTCTGATTGGCTGAGGGTTCCTAACTACATGTGGCATCTGCCTTTGTGGCATTTTGGGAACGCACACCTTTTGCCAAATATGTTTTATTGGGGCCAATCTCCTCTGACCTGTTTGTGGTGCAACTGCCTATCTGTGGGATCGATCAGGGTTTTCCCCGTTTGTGCATTTGTCTTTGGGCTATGTGTAATCCCACTTGTGACCTATTAATCAGTAGGCTTGGATTTGGGTCACTGGGCCTGTCTGACCACGTATCTCTGAATCGGTGTTGATGGGGAGGTCATTCAGGGTGAATTCGAAGGCAATGATAAGAGTTCATTATTGCGTGTACATATAACATGGCGGTCATTGATATCATGTTTACCGACATTCTAATTATTATGCATAAATTTGTCATAGCGTGCATCAACATTGTTTTACTGGTATTGACATTGCTATGTGTGCATAGAATATGGCGTACATTAGCATTATATTTACTGGTATTGATAATGTAACAACTGTGAGAAGCATTGTGTCAACTCACACTGTGTGAAAGGACAGAAACACTTGGGGCCGATTCCGACCGAGCCGGACCCGGAGAGATTTTCGACCGAATCGGACCCGTGCAGCCCGACCGAACGAGTACGATGCGTCCGTATGCTATCGTACACGAGTCGGTCGGACCCCCATTGAAGTCAATGGGAGCCGGTCGTACAGCGCGTATGCAGGCTCCCATTGCCGCAATGGGTGCGAGGCGAACAAGGGTGCCCCCTACAGCAGGTATGCGGCGAAGCGACTCACGCCGTACACGCACAGGTAGGGGGACCCATGGGTCCCCCTGTGTGCGACTCGCGCGGCTACGCGTACAGGGGGTTCGACACGGACCCCGAAGTATGGCTCCGACTGCTCTTTCGAGCCGGACGGCGCGTGTCGGTCGGACTGCTCGCGGCGCGCATCGTACTTACCCGGCCGGGGAACGTCTCCATTGCGCGGTGCGAGTCGTGTCTGAGCGAGTCGGTCGGTGCGGTTCGACCCGGGAAACGAGTCGGTCGGAACGGTTGGGACGCCCGAACGAGTCGGTCGGCGATTTCGCATCGTACTCGCTCGTCCGGACGCGCGTACGAATCGGTCGGGAAATAGGGCTCCGAATCGAATCCGGTTAAGCCGAATCCGATTCGGAGCCCTACCGGCCGAGATCGGAATCGGCCCCTCAATCTGTAGTGGTCAACAAATCAACACACAAATCATGTGGTTCACTGGTAAAGGCAATATAAGTACAAAGGGTACATATTAGATAAGTGTGAGATGAGTGTATGTTCATATTTGTACATAGTCTTGGTATAAGATAAAGTTCCACTGAAAGAATGGTTCATTAACAAATGTTGCATTCTAAAGTAAATGTGTCAAACATGCCAACAAACTTGTATGTTGACTAAAGCATATGGAGCAATACTGGAAGAAGCAGTTGCAAATACCATTTGTGGCATGCAATGTAAGTGTAGGCCCAAATCATGGGTAAATGTTATGTCCTCGTTCATATGTCCTACCAACTGTACTACCTACATATAAGGTTCATCCATACTTACAGTCTTGGTCCAAACATACACATAGGTATCAACCCACATTGAAAACTTAAACAATGTGATAGATGACCAGTATTGTGTTGCCAGTTGCCAACATTATTTGCATCTGAGTCCATCTATGTTACACTCATAAAGTCAATCAATATGCGGACAAACATATAACATACCAGTAACGAACATAGGATAGATTGCAACCAGGATAAGGTCTCACAGTGTACTCAGGATCCCAATCTCAACACAATTGCCACATCAATTATGTCACAATCAAAGCATTTAAGAACTGATTCACCTACAAGTCAAACTCACATACACAAATGTGAAATCCTAATGTGTTGTGCCCATGTCTATCATTGAAAGGAACTTGTATGTACAACAGTTTTTGCCATATAAAAGACGGCCTACACTGCCATATATATATGGGTCAATCTTAGTTCACCATAACACCTTGGCCATTTCGTCCCAACAGGAACCCTCCATGAGGGCGGACCGTACTGCCATGGCCCCGGAGGGCTACCTCAGTCAACTCTACGATGGGGGAGGGCTTTTCCCATGGAGACGGTGGTCTACATATGGAAGAGGGTGACTTGTACACTGGGGTGCTGAGGCAGATTGACAATGGAGATCCCACTTTGGGATTCAGACCTTCTTTGTGGTCTGTGCGAGATTGAGGGACATAAAAAATGGGACCTATTGGGAATCTCGAAACTGGGCGACAAATGGAAAGGAGATGCAGTGATCCAGTTTACTTATTTGCAAGGTGAATATGAATTGCCACGGAGTCAGTTATTGAGATGCCAAAAGATGCAATTCATATTAGGAAAGTGCGAGTCCCTACGGGGGAAGGTGGAAGAGGAGTCCCTGTAGGAATACAGGGTGCCCGCCTAACAGAGCATGCAGTGTCCCGACTCTACTCTACGCTCTTGAGAAACAGCCTTCCATCACTTGAACCTTTGAGAGAGAGAGAGATGGTAAAGGGATCTGGGTAGACTGGAGGATGGTGACTGGGGGCAGGCATGTGGGTATCCCAGAGAGGTCACGATTCCTCCATAGGACATACAAAACTCGGACCCGCCTGTTCCATATGAGTCAAGCAAAAGACGAACAATGTCTGAGGGGCTGTCGAATGAAGGGCACCCTGATTCATACATTGTGGGAATGTCTGAAAATTGGGGCCTACTGGAAATGGGTGGGTGATAGAATATCAGACGTTCTGGGCTACAAAGTGAGGCTCACACCCCCAACTGGTCTGACTAGACATCTGGGGTGAACAAACCCTAGACAGCTATTCCCTATTATTTTGCAACCTGGCCCTGATGGTGGCTTGTAGAGATATACTGAAGTACTGGGGTTTACTAACTCTCCCTACCATAAGGCATGGATTGGTGTATGGGGCAGAAAAACAGATGTACCAGACAATCCCACTCAAATTCGAGAAGATCTAGGGTCTTTGGAGATAATTGAGAGAAGAGGGAGAGTGAGGAAAAGCGGGCGATATATAGCTAATGGAGGGTGGAGTGGGCTTGAGCCACAAGTTGAGCTGTTGGGTTTTTGATGCTGTTACGAACAATGAAAGGGAAAAGACTCTGATTGCTGCTTTGTTGTCATGTCCCAGCCCAGGCCTCAGGAAGATCTATGTAATAATTGCTGTGTGTTTCGCACACATGTCCCTGACACTTGGGGGGGGGCATGTTGTACTGATTGTTTTTCTCTTGCAAAAACTGAATAAAGAGATATTTAAAACAAAGGTTGGATATCACAGAGTTGAGGACAGGTAAATGGTAAAGCTGCCACAACCGATCCTTAACTTGGTAAGTCATTCTCTGTTTCTGATGAGCAAAGCATGTTATGTAGGCCTTCCTTCCCAAATTGTACAGCTGAAATATAACAAAGCTGCAAATTTCAACAATTTTTCTTTTTTCACAAAAGTACCCTCTGCTTTAAAAAAAATAAAGGCCTGATACATCACAGTGGATGTCTTCATTCTTATACAAGGCGAATCATCTTTTGCTCATTTCAAGCCACCCATTACATTTGTTAAGAATATCTGGTAGTCTCCGAATCATAATTACAAATTATCCTGCTAATATATTGTATCATTTGTAATTTGTCCAGGGAGAAATACATATTTGAAAAGACATTAAAGCCATTAAATAAATTGTTTTCAAAATCTGCCCCACACCCAAAAAAGCATTAACTGTTGATTTACCACAAAATATATAAAGATCCATGTCACAAAAGGCAAGCTAAATCTAGTGAAGAAATCCAAGGTTGTGCTATTATGTTGGCAAACAACAATATCAGAGGTGTCAAAAGGACACATGTATGTGTGAATGTTAAAAATGTGGACACTGTCACAACCTACCTAGGGCTGAACATATGCTAGATAAACTTATCATAAGTTTGTCATTTTGCACAGATATGAGTGCAAAAAACTTAGAGAGGGCTAGAAATCTACAAAAGCCTATCTTAGTAATCAACTTTCTAAACATGAAAGTCAGAATGTATATCTGTCCTAAGTATCAGGACATGCTCAACATTAGCAAATAAATATTGAACATGTGTAAACCAATGGTCAACAATATCTAACACATATTGTTCCACATAGTAAGAAATTTGTCTTAGTTTGTCAGCAAAGATTACACATGTGGACAGGTATGTTTCTGTGACAATGTGCATAATCATTGACTGTAGTCTTATTGGATTTACAGGTGACTAAGGATATGGGTTGTAACCATGGGTCAGGACCCCATTCACCCATCGCCGGATGGAGGGCGAAAAACACTATAACACGGCACACAGCAAGATGAGGAATGTTGTTGAGAGGACCTTTGGAGTCCTAAAGTCCAGGTTCAGATGTCTGGACATGTCGGGGAAAGACTGTTGTACTCTTCCCCTAAGATCTGCAAAATAACCCTTGTCAATGCCACATTGCACAACATCTGTATGAAAACAAATCTCCCTTGGGACTATGAGCCAACACATATGGAGGAAAGGGGGGTGGGGGAAGTCAGCAAAGGAGACATCAAGCATACATTGGCTGGTCAGTGGAGACAGGACCAGATAGTGGCTAATTTCCTTAGCTAATCCATAGCATCTGAGGACAAAATATAAAGAATTTATGTCAAATGTTCATCATATAAATACATTTCTAAACATATTCATTGTGTTGTCTCCATGTGTTTACCACTGTAAAAATCAAGTCACTCACCTCTTCTCAACTAGATGTGGACTTGAACATTTAACAATCAGGTAGTCTGAGCTGTTGATCAACATGGGGTCATAACTAAAAGCAAAAAATAACTTCTACGTAGCAAGCCAGTGTGATGCAGTGCATTGCATGAAAGGGGCAGGGGAAGTTTGCCACATATCCGCATATTAATGGTCCATTCCTGTCCTTATGCACTTAAGTAGTTGCACTTAAGCAGTGCTGTGCAGCACAGCTAGCAGTCTATTGTGTTATGCAGCAGAAAATTGTGTATCATATGGAACTCAGTGATTGTTGGAACACACGTCTCCTAAAATATCTATACCTGAAGCAAACCCCTCATTGTAGTGTGTCTCACTAATACATTAACATGCAGAATAGCAGCACTTTGCAGGAGCAAATGTTGTTGCACGTACCATCACAGATCATGTGTGACAATTGTCATGAAAAAAGGGCTAGTGTCAATTGTAATGAAGGCATACATGCTTGTGTGGGGCTCCCTAAAACACTACACCTGTGACTAATTTCCTGGTCAGATTGTCACACATACCACATCTGGCCACAGTTGACAAAATGCACATGTCCCATGAGTTGCACAGCAATGCAATGAGGCTCCAATGTCTGTAACACAACACATGAGCAGATGACCTTGCAATGTGTGGCATTAACACAGAAGTAAGACATTGGAGATGTTTTAGCATCACTCAAATCACCTCAAGAATGCAGAAATGGTAAAAGTGTGAAGCGTCCATGACAAAAGTCAAAGATAAACGTATGTGTACAGACACAATCTCATTGAACATGGTGCAATGAAGGTGTTGGGTATGCAGCCAGCATATGAAAAAGGATCGGAAGCTGATATGTGTCATGCTTGGTTAAATAAATTTAGCTTTGAACCCGCAGAGTACTCCGACTGGTTCTTGTGTGGAGCTGTCTGTTTTGAACATTAAATACGTGCAAGCCACTCACACGAAAGAGGCACTGGTCACTAAAGAGTTCGGCAGTCTGAGTGGAACTTGTGGAGTGTTTCAATTATAACCGACAGAAGCACCGCAGCCCGGGAAGCACTGATTTATCTGCTGGCAATCAGAACATGATAACATGGATTGGCAAATCGAAATCTTTGCGGAGAAACTGGAAGTGACACGGTGATGCAGGAAGTGACGAGGCGCGATCTGCGAGCAGGGAACGGCCCCGTTTGTTCCACACTCCGTGCCCACACTGCAGACACAGGCTGGGGTGTAGCCGAGGTACCCAGGGGGGGGTCACAGGAGCCATTGAGGAGCTTGATCCACTGCTTGCGAGGCAAAGCAAGTGAAACGGGAATGGGTGGTGAGGCTAGAGCCGTGGACCCACTTCGGCTGCGTAGAGACGGCCGGCCTTAGACCTGAGCGGTTTGCGCGGTGGAGAGGTCTGCTCCTGTCCTCGTTCCCATTCTTGGTTCTGCTGCTATCCTCCTTTTACCGGTTTATTGCAGCCCGCAGCCCTTTCTGTCACACCCCCTGCTGTACCCTTTCCTTACGTTTTGTACAAGGAGGGAAAACGGGAAGAAGGCGGAAGAAAGTGGAAGAAGGTGAAAGGGAGGTGCAGGCGGAGCGGGGATGACTTCTACCTTCTAGCTCTACTTAGGTGAAGTGTGTGTCTCTAGTTGCACTCCCTGCACGTGTTGAAGTTGCAGTTGTCACCTTACAGGGGGAGAGGAGTGTTTCCACCCCTGTCCCCCCTTGATAATCCTTTTGTCTTCTCAGACCAGGATTGAAGTGGAGTTGCGCTGGGCTGGCTGGAGGAGGGAGCAGTGGTTGGGTGCTGGAGAGGGCCCCTCCCTGGTGGTGCGGAAGCAGGCAGCATTGGGTTGGTGTGGTTTGCACCCCATGATGGGGGGTTTGCTTCCAGTACGCCCTCTCATTCCACCCCCATAAGTTTATGCCCCTCCTATGCCCCTCGTGAGCCTCTGCTATTTTTGGTTGGTCACGTTCGACTGGTCGTTCTTGAGGATGCCCTCTAGGTGCCTGCATTCTAGTAATTTGATTGCACCCTCAGGCACAGCTGGCTCTATAGCTAATCACACCAGCTCTACCAGCTCCCCCAAGCTGTTGCAGACTATCCAGAGTAAGAAACCTCAGGTCCATCTGTCCTCCCTGAAGTCCCATCCCACCATACTGTCCATGTTTTCCAAGGGACAGAGAATTAGGAAACAAAGATTTGGGGATGCCCATAGACACAATCAAAGAAGAAGAGTTGGGTATAGTCACAGTCCTATCGCGGGGTGCATCCCCGCATCTGCTCAATTGCTCCATATATAATCCAGTGCAATCTACTTCTCAACCTCAGCTCATGGATCAATGTCACCCAGTGGAAGTACCAGAAGAAATGGAGATGGAGGACTCTAAGGCTGGTCCTGAAACAATTGGAGTTGGCGCCAGTTCGAACTCTGAGCTTGTGGTTATATCTGAGCCTGTGAGTCCGGTGCTCACATCAGGCTGCCCAAACATTGAGTCAGTATCAGGAGTCTTGTCACGCAAAGTGACTGAGTTAAGTGGGGATGTCTGCAGCCTTGTTCCTGGTGATTTAAAGGACTTCTCCTTACCAGACATTGCTATTCTTATGGATAAAAACTGAGCTTTGGCGGCTAAATTAAAATCTTCAATCGTTCCAGAAACGGTCTTGAGCTTGTCTTCTGACTTCTGACTGTTCCGACAGTCACCCTCCAGTTCCAGCTTTGTATAGAAGTATGCCTTCCTCAAGTATCTCATTTCTAGGATCATTGGACCAGATGACATTAGATGTGTCTCCAAGTGTAGGGACACAAGCATCATGGTGACTATCAAATGAGGAAATGAATGGGATTGGTGGCGGGAGGGCTAATTCTGATATTCTTTATGCATTGGAGGGGATTCTCACCTCAATTCTGGCCTTGCTAGATAAATCAATCGCCAATTCTGATCATGTGTTGGATGTATTGTCCCCTATTCTAAGGGGGGGCAGCATTTTACGTCCGGTGGAATCTGTCATGGGAATGGAGAAACGGGTATTGAATTGAAATCTCAGGCTTCCCAGACTAATAAAGTGGCAACACATGGGGTGGTAGAAATGGGAGTTCAAGTGGGAACCTATGGTGGCCCGGGGCTTTCCCCACTGGGCGCTCAGATGAGTTCCCTGGGGCCGACAATGTGCCCTGTTCCTCCTCCCTTAATCAGGTACCCGGGGATATTCCCCCAGCTGCTCAAGGGTAGAATGTAAATGCACAAGTACTCAAGAATTCTCCTCTGTTTTTTCCGATATTTAAAAAAGGGGGTATTCTTACGTCTCAGGATGAAGTCTCACAAAATGCCTCTCCCATTGTTAATCTATCACGGGTTGACTAAGATGATGCCTCCCCTAGGAAGGGTGCTTCTCCTCAGGAAAGTAAAGGGTTAAAATCTTGGCAGGGGAAAAAAAAGGATCTGGCGGATTACGAAACGTAAGGCAAAAAAATATTGAGGTTTCGCAATGTCCCAGACGAGCATGTCCCTATTTGCCAGCCTGAAAAGATAAATGAGTCGAAGTCAGCAGGGGCTGAGGTTGATCTGGAGTCAGGGTCTCTTGAAACAAATCCTCTCCCCCTCAATCATAATGGAAGCATTAGTATTAGGCAGACAATGGCAAGGGAAAGGGCTTACGGATTTGCGTATCACAGTCCATATTAACTGGGGAGGGTTGGGCACTGGTTCAGAGAATGACGAAGCAGGGATAGGCTTGGCTGATTTGGTAAGTACAACAGCAAAAGTAAATAGAGCTAAAAAAACTGTAGGACCTACCCTGGATAGATGTCCCCTAACTCTCTCTTGTGCGGATACTCTCCCTGTATGGATTGATCTAAAGCATGGGAGGTGCTTCAATGGTGGGACTGCTTCTTCCTCTTCCTCCTCTCCAGTACAACTTTTTAAAACCGGGGGCTGAGCAAAGTCAGAGCAGTAAGCTAGTCGGAGGACTTGGTATGGACAAGTATCTAATACCCTGACCTTTGTTTCTTTGTTTGATAGGGAATTGGGTCCATTTAATAAGAGCTTTCTTCCGCAGTTATTGTCAGATATTGAGGACCTGAGACTGGTAGCGAGCAGAAATATTGATCGGGTATTTCTGGTCCCTTGAAGCAGATTTCCGAATTCCAGAGTAATATTTACTTCCGGGATCATTGTAATGTTGATCTTGGCTAAATGCTGATCATTTTAGGAAAAAGGGGGTTGAAGTCTTCCTGTATGAGGAACTGGTTGCTGAGCAGTTAGATGCTTGTAGGGAAGAAACTCGGAGCTTAGGTAGAGATGTAACTAACAACAAGGGGATTGTAAAACTGAAGGACATTATAATTAGGGCTCCCGGTTTTCCGTTTAAACGGATTTTTACATATAAATACAGACGGAAAACAAGTTTTCCTTTATCTGTATTTATATATAAAAACGGGAAAATACTAGTACATTTTGTCATTGACATCAATAGAATCACACCCCCAACCATCTGGTGTCTCCCCCTCCTTAGAGGGTTAAGAGGTGTCAACCCGGGCTGAGACAGCTTCCCGGGCACACACAGCCGCACCCGAGTACTTCACAGGTCTTTGAAAGACCATTTACTTGTTAATGAGGCTTTGTTGTTCTTTCACCCCTAGCCCCTGCCTCTTCACTCTGCCGATTGCACCAGCACCCGTCTTTTCCTTGCAGACTGGGTTTTACAAGGGCAGCTTGCGATGCGCGCACATATAGGTGGTTTTATTTACACTGAAACACATTAGCGCCACCTTACAGATTTTGCCAGTGAAGCGCTACTTTTCTTTTCGTTCGCTTTTCAAGCAAAAACACTCCTTGATTTCTGAATAATGAGTGTAAAAGCTTTAAGTTGTATTCCCTATCAGTGTTTGCTTTTTTCCAGTATGTTGTAACTTTTTTTCAGGCAGCATATTACTGTAGTCTAGTGCATAATTTGAATTGAATTGCTTCCAGGTGTTTAGAGCAGGGCACAATTGGGTTGCAGCTATAGGCAGTGTGAGTTTCTCTTAGTGGGGCAGTATGGTGTTCAGTGGGGGAGAGGATGTGGCACTCTGCCGATGACAGAAACTGGGAGGCTCTGAGACAAATGGCTTGTGATTGCCATTTGCAGAATGTCCCAAATATGCTTAAAAGTGCTAAGTTTTCAGATGAATGTATAGTGTTGACCAATAACAACTGAGCGCAAGTGTGCATTGTCAATTTAAATAAATGTGGAAAAATACTAGCTGTAGCGTCGTCTTTTGCTTGTGGCAAAAATAAATGTGGATAAATACAGAAAAAATGCCCCAAAAATAAATATGGATAAATACAGACGGAAATGGCAAAAAAATAAATACCATAAAACCGGGAGCCCTAATTATAATCTCAGTTAGTAGTGTCACAGGGGCAAGAATGATTAATGTTGCAGGATACAATGGTCTAAGGGCCAGTGACGTCAGAGAGGAAGATGAGTTGGCCCATTGGAGTTGGGTAGTGGGTTCTTTGAATGCCTCCAAAGAAAATATAAAACTCCCTATGATGCAGAGGTAGCCCTCTGGGTAAAATCCTGTCCTGGAATATGGCAGGTCTAGGACACTCTAACTCAAAATTAAGCTCCTTAATGTCTTTCCACCCATTGATAATCTGCTTACAGAAAACATGAAGTTATGTAGATTTTAATTATGAAAACTACTTTGTGTTCTGTGCACAGCAAATCCATCAGCAAACGGTCATGCAAGAGGAGGTTTAGCTATTCTACTCAGTGGTAGTATAAACTGGAATCCTCTGGTCTTTGTCCATCCGTCAAATCTCTGCATGTGTATAAAGCTGGCTTTGTGTAATGTTGCTGGGGGACAGTATTCAACTTTTTTACTGGTAAATGTGTATATTCCCCCCCAGGTGGGCATCTGACCCTTTAGTTGAAACCATGTTTGAATTTGTGCGCAACATTAGTGTTCAAGAAGAATGCACATTAAAAATAATAGTGGGAGACTTTGTGGCAAAATCTCGAATCATTCCTCGTTTACATTTGTAAATCGGGAGTTTGAAGATGTATGGAGTATCCCTGAGATAACCTTGCCTGGACATATTAGATCAGAAGGTGAGGATTACGTTTCCTCGATTATTTAAGAACCAATAACCTTTTTACTTTAAATGGGAGATTCCAAGCAGATTCTCCTGCTTCCTTTACTTTTAGCTCCTCTCGAGGGCAGTCTCTAATTGATTACATCGTGGTATCTTACCAATTGTTTAGAGCATGTGCACAGTTTAGGGTACTGAAGACAAATTTGAGCGATCATAGCATTCTCTCTGTGGATTTCAATCTTGAAATCAAGATGCTTGAGACTTGGAATCCTAGAGATGATGACATCACTGTGTATAATAAAACAAATGGGCGTACCTTTTGGTCAAATAAAAATGTGATAAACGTGGCGGGACTGGTTAAAAAAGTGAGTTCTGGTCCCACATAAGAAAATCCTATTGCTTGGTTTGAGAAGCATATGTCTTTATTTAGGTCATGTGGGGGTAAGAAACTAGATAAGGGCACTAACCACTTGGTAGCTATTTCTTGGGAGGTAAAAAAGTTAAATCAGGAGCTGAACTCCTTAGTAAGGGAACCATTTAAGCAGCCATCATTAACAAGACAAAGTGAAATAAATTGTTTGAAGTGGGTAAGAAAAGATTGAAGGAGTCTGAACACAGAGGAGTGGAGGATCAAAAATGGATTCATCTGAGAGAGGTTGCACTTTAAGGTGACTCGGGCAAATACTGGGCTTTAAAAGCCGAATATTGTGACTGCAGAATTAAGGCTGAAGCCATCCCTATATATGATGCAGAATGGATGTAATATATTTCACAGTTATATGCAACAATTCCTAGGTGTAGGTTTCTCGTGGAGTCAATGGATGAGTCCCCTTTAGGGAATGTTTATGGCCCCCCCCTGTCGTGAGGAGATAGGGTGTTTTATTAGGGGAGCAAGGTACTCGGGGCGATGGACCTGGACGATCTCCTGATATCCCTTACTAAGCAAGATATCTCCGCATGGGCCACCTTTCTTCAAACGGTGTTTCAACACTGCTATGTATATGAGATTATTCCATCCTCTTGGCTAAGAGGTATAGTGGTACCTTTATACAAAAAGGGTCCTAAAACCTCTCCCACCAGTTTTAGGCAGATTGAATTGCTGGAAGTGATCGGAAAATTGTTTGCCAAGAGTATACTTTTACATCTTCAGGATTGGGCTTTTGGCAATGATCTTCTCCCTGAGGAGCAAGCTGGTTTTCGTAAACATTGTGGTACTCTAGATAATATCACAGCTTTGCAAACCTTGGAGGTCATTACGATGACGGGCGGACAAAGTCTGCCCGCCACCGTAACAGAATGCGGGACCGTCCGCAAGGGGTGCGGCGGTCCCGCACCTGACATTAGGATGCCACCGCCACCGTGGCGGTGGGACACCCTATTCTCCACATTGTGGCGGGCGGTGCTCACCGCACCGCCCGCCACAATGCTGTGAATGCACGTCGTGCATTTGCATGCACAACGTGACAGGCACCGCGCGGTGCCTGCCACCTTGTGCATACAAATGCAGGGGGGTACCACAGGTACCCCCATGTGCACTCCCCACCCCCCCAACATCCTGGGGGCCCGCAACAGGCCCCCAAATGCAAAGACCGTATGCCTTTCCATGGCGGCAACGCCGCCATGGAAAGGCTGATCTCCGCTGGCATCATAATATGGATGGCAGTGTCTTGGAGACACTGCCACCATATTATCCTTGTTTTCCGCCGGTCGACGAGTCGACCGGCGGAAGCCGGCGGACGGTCTTTCCGTCCGCCGCGGACCCCCAGCCATCATAAAATGGCGGGGGTCTTTGCTGTGTGGATGGCGGGCGGATCGCCCCTCCGGGCTGTCGGTGACTACCGCCGGCCCGGCGGGGGCGATCCGCCCGCCATCATAATGACCCCCCTTGTTTGAAAAGCAACCAGTAGGTAAGTGTTTTGCCTTATATGCTGCCTTTATAGACTTCTCCACAGCGTTCAACAAGGTTGACCGAGGGACGCTGTGTAGGAAATTGGCTGCAATGGGGATCCCAGTGCAGGCTAGTAATTGCATTGCACTCTTCTACTTGGACTCAGGTCCTGAAGGGAGGGAATCAGGGTTTGTCGAGTAAAGTGGAAACTCTAATGGGCAGAAGCAAGGGTGCTTATTAGCACATCTTCTTTTTTCCCTCTATATTAATGACTTGCATAGTAGGGTTGGGCAGTGCAAGGGGGATCCACCAAAGGTAGGAACAATGAAACTCGGTTGCTTACTGTATGCGGATGACGCCATTCTGTTAGACTTAACCTCGATAGGCCTACAAGGGCATCTTAATGAGTTAGGCAACTATGCTGCTGAATATTTTTTCCTAAATAAACATTTCCAAGAGTAAAATTATGGTTTTTAGGTCCTGGGGATGTAGGGTCAGGAAAAGCTTGCACTGGTTTTTGGAGAAAGATAAGTTGGAAGCAGTGAGGTTATACCCGTATTTAGGTAGAATTTTCTCAGGCATCTGTGTTAGTAGTGATCATATCAGTCAGTATAGAAGTAAGGCAATATCTCAGGTCTTTGCAATAGGCAGGCTATATAAATGTTGTGGACAAAGATATTTTGCCCAGGTTTTAGCAGTATATCAGATTCAAATTCCGCCCTCAAAGAGCTATGCTTGTGAATCATGGATGAGGAGCATTGAGATTTCTTTGAAAAGGTGGAACGGCGCATTTGGTGCCAAATATGTTACTTGATCATGTAGCTGCTCTAGCGGCTCACTGGCTGGAATTCGGGCTTCTCTCAACTAATGTGTTGGCTATGGCAGCAAGCCTAAAGAGGGGTAATACTATATTGAATAGTGATGTGAGTTCCATACGAGCTGCCCTAAAACTCGAAATCGAAGTGTTGTATTTAGAAATTATGAATAGGTATTAGCCATGTTTGGTATAGGGCAAGTTGATGCAGGACCCCTCCCAAAGTAGGCCTTGAAATTGCTAATTAAAAAAAACAATTTATGCAGTTAGTTGTTTAAGAGATATTGTACTATGTTCCTGGCACATTAGGAATAACATAATTGTGGAGAGTAGCATGTGTAAAAAACCTAATTCGTATGGTTTATGGAACCTTCCCCATGGAGGGCGTAGAACCATCTTGCTATTAAGGTTGAATTTTCTCCCCTTACGAATTATAACAGGAGGATGAGAAGGTTTAGCTAGAGAAGATAGTCTGTGACCTATGTGTAAACCAGCTGCAAGATCTAAATTATGTGTTATTTGTCGGTCCCTCATTACAGCCAATACAACGCAAGTTGTTAAGACCAGTGCTCTTACAGTACAATATTACTTTGGCAGCGGAGGCCTGGAATTGTCTTTTGGCTCCTCCTTCCGAATCAGCATGCTCTAAAATCTTTACTTTTTTTCAACAGTTTTGAAAAAAAAATTAGATTGGATTACCATACTGTTTATAGCTTTGGCATGCTGAATATGGTCTATTAGGGAAAACTTGCAAATTATATGTAGATCCCAAGGGTAATAAGAACTGCATTTCGAAGCTGTTATAGTATTATTAATGCCTAAAGCTGATTGCACCGAATTACTATGATGTACTGTATCAGAATTGCACAATCGTTCCCACTGTATTTTGCATGTTGGTCAGGATTAGTATTTATTCTAAATATTCCTTAGTGCAGTTGCACTTTACAAGTTAAGAATTTCCATCATTTGTGGAGGATGTTTTTTATCTTTACTATTGCTGCTATGTACTCTGTTTGTATACAACCAATTGTGAGACTCCTACTATTGTGAGCCTTGAGAATGTATTTTATTCTTTTTACTAATAATTGTGGGATTTGTTGTTTGCATTTTTTCTATTTTGCATTTTTTATGTGCCACTTTTTGGAGTTCCAAATCATAATAAACATAATTGAGCAATTAATTTGGTATGCATTTAACTCTGTATGGCAAGAGTAGTGTACCCCTGCCCTGAGTGTACAACTGCATCTTTGTGGGATCACTAATTCTTTTATCAACCCAAAGAGGAACAAGGAATATGAGTGTGTGCCATTACATAGGCTTGTGTCATGGATTACAGTTATCTTGGACCAGGAGGCCCACAGAAAGACCTATTCTCACAGTAAATGTACTGCTACTGGCTTTGCAATGAGTAAGACTGAGCTAAAGTGGGGCTGGGTGCATGCTATGTAGTGAGCTATAGTAGTAAACATGACCATGTGACCCTGGTTCACTGAAGTGAAGCCTACTGCCTTACTCACCTCTTCCATAGGTCTGTTAATGTGTGTTACACTCACCCCTGCCCAACATCATCTTGATCTTAAAAAGTGTGCATGATAAAACCATGTGCATAATGCATGTGCCTGTGCAAGACATTCACGAATATAGGTTTAAAAGCCATACAGTGTGCACATGGTTAATGTTTGTGTGTTGATAGTGTGTTTTCACCCACACACACTCAGTATAGTCCAAAGGGAGTGTAGAACAAAGCTGTGTGCAGTGCCTGAGTGTGTGTGCTGCATGTCATATTGCTGGTGGAAGCCGAACACATGTGGATCACAGTACTGCTCCCCGAATGGGTTGGGACTGTAAACAGAGGGGCATCATATGAGCATGGCCACACAGTGCAGGGCAGAAAGTCACCTTACTGCCAATGGAGTAGCTGGGAGGGAGGGGAAGTTTGACCCGGGCGGCACTGTTTTTGAGGGCGGTAGAGGTGAGAAAGTCGGGTCTGTTGACTACCACCATCTTCCCGCCACCGGAAAACAAGTCAGCCGCCAGCTGCCACCCCGCTCTTACCTGCACCTGGCAGCAAACGTAGGGGCCACCCCAGGTAGCAGAAGGTCGAGCTATGCCACTGCCAACTGCACTGCTATGGGGCCGATTATGATCTCATTAGGAAACTTTTCTGACTGAATCGCTCTCTGAATCGTTTCCGAATGAATCAGGTTCTGCGAGTCCGACCGACTGACCGATTACGATGCTTCCCAACATCGGTCGGTCGGATTTGTAATGACTTCAATGGGAGCCTTTGTTCCAAACGAGAATAAGGGTGGTTGGGAAAAACCATGCACCCTGTGGCAGGCACCGCATGGTGCCTGCCACACTGTGCATGATTGTAAAGAGGGGTCCCATGGGTACCCCCACGGGCCCCAACCGGAGACCTCAGGGTGAAGGGGGGCTTGCTAAAGGCCCCCCAAAGTCAGATTCTGACAGCTATTTTGTGTCAGGCAAACCAAATCAGAATGGCTGTCCGAATCGGTCATCGTAATCTCTCGTTCGGAAAACGTGTCCATGGAGCTGAATGAATCGGCTCCGAATGACTCGGGCTGTCCGAATGCCATTCGGAACCGATTCGGACAGCCCGAACGGTTTCCTTGCATCGTATTCGGTTGTACGGAAAGGTGTCCGAATTGGTCGGAAACATAGGTTCCGAATCGGATTCACCGAATCCGAATCCCATTCAGAGCCTTTCCGGACGGCATCGTAATCGACCCCTATGTGTGAAAGCAAAATGGCAGGCATGTGCTGCATCAAATAGTATACAATGCATTACTGCCTTTTCCCCTGTGCAGGTGTCGTTTTGGCTGACTAGCCCAATGCAGGCACCCTCTCACCATGGTGCAAGGGTGCTTGTTTCGCATGCAGGAATGTATTTGTGCATGAAGCTGTGCCTTCCTACTAAACAAAATATCCTGTGAGACACATTCTGCCATGCACATGTGCTTCAGAATGTAGCACACATTGAAAGATGAAGTAACAAGGAAAATCAAAGGTATAACACTTTGTTACCCCACTCCTAGGAAGGTGGTACTTTCCAGCGCATTCCCAGATTTCACTTGTTTAGTAAGTCTGGGAATGCATCTCAAACCATGGAAGTTGCATGGGTACACCCATACAAAGGTTATGGAAGCTCTCTCTGGTGCTGAGTAAGGCAATGCAGTGTTTTTTTATGCATTGTATTGCTTGGATATGAATTTACCTTAAATAAATGAAAAGACAAGAGGCATTTGGCAAAACAGGAAAAAGTTGGTTTAATTTAACACTGCGGCCGGCAGAGCCTGGACAGAATGTGTCTGCTCGAAAATCTCTCGATGTACAAAGTTTTGGCCATCAATTTATATAGTGCATTAGGTACAATAAAATGTTCTCTACATTCCTAAAGAGCATCTTAGTCGTAAATCAATCACATATGCACATCTGATAAGGATACAGAAGGCTCTCGACCTCAGAGAGAGCTAATGTGGGCCAGTGTGTATGTGTCCAGATGTCTGGTGTGAGAAGAGCATGATCACTATGTGTGGTGTACATGTCATGTTTTGATTGGTTGAGTGTACCTATGTACATATGGTATCTAGCTTGTGGTATTTCTGGGGAACACAAGCCTTTGGCCAAACGGGTTTTATTGGGCCCAATTATCAATATTTGGTGTTGGCCTGGCCTGCCACATATAATTGTATGACAATGTACGTCTATTATTGCAGACTTCATGGACATTTCCTACTTAAGCTGATTCGTTCTTCCTAGACAACATGAAAGATGAAGAGGCAAAACAGCATATAATACGTTTTGTGCACTACCACCACATTCAGCATATAGCCAAGGCCTGTAAAAAAGATGGGTATGCTCTACGAACAGACCAAGTCTGCGGGAACTTGGAATGTAGAAAGGCAGGCACAGACAGGATATTCCAATGGGGGGGGGGGTGATATTTAACTTGTCATTTGTGTATAGTAGGTAAGATAGTCTAGAATAAGTTAAGATAGTGCATGTCAGAGTTAAGGTTAGTTAGGATAGGCTAGGTAGGTGTATGTAGTTTAAGATATGTTAGGATAGTGTAAGGTGTTGGTAAGGTTGGTTAGTTTAGGCTAGATAGGTGTAGGTAGATTAGATAGTTTCTAATAGATTAATATGTGTTCTACTTTCACTACTTCATCATCGTTTCATGTTTATGGGTTGCTTGCATGGGGTAAGTTGAGGTGAGTACATGATGTAGCTATTGAGATGCAGTCTTTGTGGGTAAATGGTGCTTTGTCAGAGGCCTGCTGAGAATTGCTAATCTACCTTTCAATTGAGTCAAGTATGGGGTCTTTTCGAACTTTAGCCACTGGAACCTTTACTCACAGCACAACAAAGACAGTATACTACTGTTGCACTCTGTGTGAAACTGATAGGGCAAGTATAGTAGGTATAGTTTTGTCACAACAGATTACAGACTGCGGTGGGACACACTGGAGCCTGTCATTACCGCACACTCCCTGGCACCACTGTGCAAGTAGCTCATTGTTGTTGGCTTGTAACAAATAATGAATATATCCACACCTACCTGAAGAACTTCCATCATCATTGCCATTGACTACTTGGTAAATTTTGCAATGCATGCAGTTCACTTTGGGTAACTACTTTCAATGGATCATGCCCATAAGTCTCCCATGTCATCTTCCCCTAGGAAGGTGATGCTTTGTGATTGCTTCTGTGTTCTGTCTCACATGCAGCAATATGAGTGTACAATGTACCTTAGATGTAATGTGTGGTTACACTCTCACTCAAAACATATGAGGACTCCCAGGGGCAGAGGGACACATTTACCCTACCTATCCCAGTGTAGCATGATTCACTATTTACCAGTTGACACTGGGCGCCACCAGTAAGTCTTTGCATTTCTTGCATACTGACATCCAAAGTATTGGATTGGCCTTGAGTATCCTTGTGTGGCACAGGTATGATACTAATTCAGAAGGAGTATGGGCATAAGTATCTGGCTATTATTAGTACTACCCTGCTAATTTGTGCCCTGTCGAATGTCTTTAATGTGAACATTGAGGCTATCATATTAGGATGATCATGTTGTCATGTTCACTGAGCTAGATATATGTGGATGAGAGGAACAGTGTTATGGGCTCACATGCATCACAGACCTCATTTATAGCAGGTAAGCATTTGTGTGTATGAAATGAGCTTTTCACAGTCTGTCAGTCAACTAGCTGCAGCTTATTGTAACACCCTGATGGTCCATTGGGAGACAACACATTCATCATTACGCCATTGCATTGGATGTACTTGTCGTTAGTGCATTTCCAACAACACCAGGTACTAGTGACTTTAGCTCTCTCTCCTTGAGCTGCTAAGAAGTGGCTTATGATAGTACACATCCACCATGCTATATGTAGTCCTTTTCGCTATAAACATACAACACTTTGGTTTGTATGAGTGAATTTATTTACAAATGTGGGTCGGTCAACACTAGCCTTTTTGCAGTGTTTGGGCCAACAACACCAACATTGATTGGGAGCAAAGCATGACCAGACAGAGTCCATTTGGGAGAGATGTCATGCAACATGATGAGGTGAGGAGAATTTCAGTGAGGAGAGACAAATGGCCATTAGGGAAGGTAGATTTCTTCAAAAGTCCACAAGTGGATAAGATCAACAGGTGCACAAACAAACAGGTATGATACTGGGTGACAAAGGAGGTGGCATGATGATAGACACAGGACCAATAGAGAACTGGCGAGGAGGCACAGACAAATGTTACCTGGCCGTTCGCAGATGGAAACTGGGGAATGCCACATCTTCCTACCCTGATAGGTGTTGTGCCTCCCCTGCAGTTGGTGGTGTTTGTGTGGGAGGCATCTGTGACACACACACATCAGGAGCAGAAGATGTGGCTCCCCTGTCCCCACCAGCATTTGTCTGTGCCAGTAAGGAAGGCAGCACATTGCAGAGAAGGGTCTGATGTCTTCTCAACAAGGCAACAATGTTGCGGTGGAAGGCACCCATTGTTGTTATGTAGGAGTCCAACTTGCGTTCCATAGATTCTAAGATGATACAGATGGCCCCCAGCTGGGTGGCAACCTAATTGGTGTCAGATTTGACGGGCTGTTTTTCTTGCCACTCCCTCATGACACCAGCAATGTCAGCTAGGGACTCATCTATACTTTGTAACCAAGGGTAGGTGTTTCTATTAGCCTAATTCATATCCTTATTAGGACTGAGACATCTATGGACTCCTTCTCAGGTGCACATTAGGGTCTCCAGCCCCACCTGCACATCATCACCCATTTCCTGCCGGACTCCTACTACTCGCCTTTGGAAGTCAACTTTGGGGTCCTCGGAGTCTGCAGCTGGGCTTGGACTGGCAGATGGAGTATGTCCTGTGGGTGTTGTTTCCTCTGCAGACCCTGCAACACTGTCAGGAGTTGCTGGAAGGTGTCATTGTCCATGGGGGGCAGGATGGCATCACTAACAGGTTGGTCATCAAGGTCAGGCTGCTGTACAGGAGGTGTTGTTGGTCCCTCTGCAATTAAATAGAAATATGTCAATGATGATCTATGATAGATGTTGACATAAGCAATTTAGGGGACAATCAGACTTTATTTTAATTCACTTTATATTATACATAGATGTGTTGAACATATCTTCCTACAAGTAAAAGAGGTCATATTACACTGTTGTTGCCTTTTACATGTCAGTATCTTTATATTGTTCACACATTCACTGTGTGACAAGGGGAGGGGGTATTTGTATAAAACCACACAATTCAATAAAGCTAGGCAGCTTGCTGGCCTGCCCTGCCTGAAAGAGTGAGTGCAGATAAGGGCCCCATTCAACATATTGATTGTTTTTTTTCAATTTTAGGGCAACATTTATGTAACATTCACTTATTGACACCACTGCTGAGGTCATTGCGCCATGTCACCAGGGTGCCTGCCTTCCCTACAGCCATCAGTTAGCCTACAGTACTGACATAGTAATGTGATTTTCTCATCTATTACATTTAATCCAGCACTCTGTCTTTCACACAGTACACCACACCAATCTGCCTTGCTGTGCTGTCTTGCATACACTTTGCAAAAAGTACAATTGACGGGCAGAATGCTGAGAAATGTCATACATTCATCCCAGTACCAAGATCTGAGCCAAAATCCATTGCTTTTTTGCTCCCAGTGCCATTTCAGTTTAGACCCAGCTATATGCAAATCAGTCTTGACCCTGTTCCCCATGGGAACAGTCCAACACAAACTGCCAGGCCAGGTCCTCCCTGGACTGGAAATAAGCATCCTAGGACCAGTTTCGGGGTATCACCCCTCATCAGATATCTAGAATGGTTAAGCCGTGTTCAGCATTGTTGTACAGCCACCGGCCAAGTTCGGCGTAAATTGGCTGGTGGCTGTACAACAAGTTGAACACGACATAACCATTCTATGGTTAAGCCATTTTCAGCATTGTTGTACAGCTGCCGGCCAAGTTCTGCGTAACTTAGCCAGCGGCTGTACAACAATGGTGAACACGGCATAACCATTCTACTATTTAATACCTGGATTGACTACTGCTCTATGACTGATATTGTGCTTCTTGAAAAAAGGTGTTATCTTGAAAGACGTTTTGTTTGGACTCATACCTTGACTTTAATGATATAAAACTGAACATAGGAAACACACTTTAGATTATCAGCCTTGAAGAAGCCTTGTGCTGGCAAAACGTGCTTGCTGCACTTTTCCTCTTTTTGTGACGAAAAAAAAGCACAAATAAAAGAACATACACAAGCAGATGATTGATTTGTGTTGTTTATATTGGCCTACTCTGTGATTATGCTTGATATCTCTTTTTGGTTGCCTCTCATTTATGTATAAAAATATTAAATTACTGCTCACAATACTTTGTCTCCCCATTGGTATAAATGATTTCTTGTGTATATTTGCGACCAAATATAAAATGTATTCTCTGCTATTTATTAAGTAAACATTGCTTAGTGGTGGTTGATATCCAAACATTATGTTTGGCTTCCTCCAATAAAATGTAAATACTTTTAGAAAGCAATATAATATAGACTGAACACAGTGTGTGTGCATGTGTCTTCTCATTGCAATAGTGTTCCTTTAATGTTTCATAACCATTCACTAGCCTCTCATCCTTGGGCATTTTGGAAGCGTTGTGGACTCGTTCTCACCCATTATACCTTCTCTTTGTCCACCCTATTGTAAACAGGTGTACAAAGAGAAGGGAAGATGGGAAAGGGATCAGATAATTTGTGGTTGTGAAATGATCTTCAGCTTTGGCTGCGAAGTTCTGTTTGGAATCCACTGACACTACCAGTCAGTTCTTCTCAAATCTAACATAGAACACAAGAACAGAGTCAACAGGACCAACACAAGTGAATGCCAGAGTCATTATTAAGTTACTAACTGGTGTTCATATTTTCTAACACACAATTAGCTTTGTCTCTTAGGGAAAGCTTGTACAAGGGTTTTGGTACTCTCTCACTCTGTCCCTATCCCCACGCATCTCCCATGGATTTTGATGCATCCCCAGATTTACAAGAACTTGTAAACCTGAGGATGCGCCAAAAATGTACACCTTCTCAGGGGAGGCATAACAAGGAGAAATATCTCCATTTCTCCTTGTTTCTTCCTCTTTCTATGTGTGCTGCATTCTGCAGCACACTTAGAAACAGGAATATGTTTCCCAGGATTGTTTTTGTGCAGGCAGGTGCCCCTACCTGCACAAAAACAATCCTTCAAGCAATGCAGACACCCTTGCACCATGGTGTAAGTGTGTCTGCGTTGGTGTTAGGCTGCTCAAATGGTGCCAGCGCAAGGGAAAGGACAGGAATGGACCGTTTTGCCTTAAATATGGTGCATTCCTGTACTTTCCCTGTCACGCAGTGCAGCATGGTGACTTGCTGTGCTGCACTGCATGACTTCCTCATAAATGAGGCCCTTCTCTGTAAGTACAGTCAGAAAGTACGGTGTAGTACAGTGCAGATTTTGGTACTTGAAAAAAAATACTGTCATTACCTCCTCATCCGTCTTACTTGCCACAGTAATTAATGCATGAGCATTAGCCTCCCACAGAAACTTCAAAGTAAAAGTCAGCATACTAGCCTCCCATCCCTCAAATATGGCTGCCTCCTACATCCACCAATCACATAAAAGGAGCGACCACCCCCTAGAACAACTTGTTTTTTTGTTTCTGCACACGTACTTTGAGTCCTGCTTAAGAGATTGCAATGGGCACTCTCGCCAACCCTTTCATTGCGGGCGGCGTGGCCAAGGTGATGCATCCTGCTTCCCCGACAGCTTCCTCTTCCACAGCCATCTCCAAGCCCTGCCTATGTGGCTGTACTGCGAGTTCTGGTGGGGTGGTCGCTTTTCTCTGTTTTCTGGGTTGTGGAAGCAGTCGGTGTCTGCCCAGTGGGTGCTTCTGGTGGTGACAGAGTGGTTCGGGATTGGTTTTACGGGGAGCCCCTATATTTTTTGGGTCCCGCCTTGTGCCTGGGTAGGTTATCTGCAACAAGCCCTCTTGGTGGGATTCACTGTCTTTTGGCATAAGGACCCTTATGCCTGTGTCTCCTTTGCAGGATGACAGGGCCCTTACGAGCGGTCTGAGCCCTGTGTTCGTTCTAGGGTGGCTGGTTCTGTTCCTTCACGGTGTGGAGTTCGGGATTGTCTCTCTTCCACTTGTTCTCCCTTTGTTCTTTCAGGGGGACTTTCTGGCTTCCCTGGCCCTACTTGGTGCCTTTCTCCAGTGTCCTGTGTCGCCATTCCCGGTCCAAGATAGTGCCTTTTTTTCTTTATTCTTCTCCCAGTGTCCTTCCTATGGTGTTGGCTCCCATGCTTGGTGCTTTGCTTGGTAGGGGGTTTGTGTTCTTCTGTTTTTCATTGTTCTCTTGCTTTCTGCCTCTTCTTTTCCAGTGGCGGGGCATCCTGTCATGGAGGTATGCAAAGTGCTAAGGGACCGTGGATTTTGGTGACTCTGGTCAGCTCATGCCTTCCCCCACCTTGGGGTCTGACTTTCGTTGGGGCCAGGTTCCAGCCGTTGTTCGGGCAGATGATGTTCCCTCTGTCCAGGATATTGACTGCAGTGTCGGAGATTCCTGTATTGATGTCTCTGGCCTGTCCTCCTGTGAACCTTTGAAGAGGGTTCGGGGCTTCTGTCTGCTTTCCTGTTGGGTCTCCCCTGGGCTCGGTTACTTGTGTATCCAGTGATACCACTTGTGTAGTTCCACTGGATTCTCAGTGTTCAGGTTTCCGCCTGGGGTGCCTGTGTCTCCTGTGTTTAGGGAGGTTCTGGGCTGGTGGTTGAGCGTGTATCTCTGTCCCGGGGTTGGAGTTTTCAGTTTGCCTACTCATATTGTGCCAACCAATACCAGTCTGTTGGGCTGGGGTACTACCCTGGGGGTTTCTGTCTTTACAGGGCTTGTGGTCCCCGGTTCTGGCAGCTTGTTGTTTCAGCTGCCGGGAGCTGTTGGCAGTTCTCTTGGGTCTCCTGGCTTTTGCTCCGCCTTTGGCTGATCAGCATGTGCGGGTCCGGCCGCCGACCAGGTTGTCTTGGGTTGTCTGGTTCATCACAGGGGGCTGCTAGGTGTAGTCCCTCAGTTGTATGAGTCAAGTCTTTTGCTCCTGGGCTGTATTGGTATTGTGGTCCCTGTCTGCGATTTTCTTGCCGGGACAGGAGAAGGAGGTGTCGGACAGACTCAGCAGTGTCTTTCTGTCCCTATCATTGACTCCACTGGTGTTTCTGGGTTTACAGGTGGGGTTTGGTTCTCAGAGGGTGGATTTGGTTGCCTCCCTAGTTATTTCGAAGCTTACTTGTTTTTTTTTTACATTTTTGTGCCAGGCGGCATGGAAGGTGGGTGTGATGCCCTTCCAGTTGCCTCTGGATCTCATGTGTGCCTTTCCCCTGCTTTGTGTGATGTTGCAGGTGTTCAGGTTGTACATGGCATTGTTGATTCTGGTGGTTCCGGGGTGTGGGACTTGCCCTTGGTTTCCCTTCTTGTTGGAGTTGGTGTTTCGGCCGTGCTGGGTGTTTCCTTGTCCATTGGTGTGTTCGCTGCTCCTTCTCCGGCTTTTCCAGTCCATGCTTCTTCCGGCTTGGTTCTTGCTCGGTGGTGTCTGTTCTGTGGATGGCCAGTCTGATTCTACAGTCTCTGCGCCCTTCTGCTTTGCGTGCTCCTGCCAGGCATTGGCCTCTTTTTCTGCTTAGTGCACATCGAAGGGGTTATTTGTTGCTGATGTGGATCCTGTTAGGATCCTGTTTTTTTGTCGGCTAGCTTTGCCCTGGGTTTGGCCCATTCTATGCTCCATGCTTTGTGCACGGCTCTTAGGACTTTTCAGTGTCCTCTTATTGCTGTGGTGTGGCCTCTGGGGGCTCGCTTTTTGGGTTCCCTGGCTTGGAGGCAACCGCGACCATTGTTGTCTGCCCCTCCGGGGGGTCTGCCATTGGTTTTGCGGCGTGGCGGGAGTGTCTGTTTGCCCTCTTGCTTCCATGGCCTTGAACTCCTACCTTTGTTAGCCATGTGTTTGGTGGCAATTACTTCAGCCGGGCAGATTGCTGTATTGAGTTCTTTTTTGCAGTCTGCCCTGTTTTTGCGGTTTCTGGTTGGAAGGGTGGTTTTGTGGTCTCACCCTCCTTTTTGTGCCTCAGTGGCTTCGCTTTTTCCACAGGTCTGCGCAGGTGGTGCTTCCTGTTTTTTCCCCTGAGCCACGTTCTGCAAGATAGTCTCTATGCCCTCTCTTGGTTGAGTAGGGGGCATTGTTGGTTTACTTGATACTGATTGTGCCGTTCTGTAATGGGGACCATCTCTTGTTCCATTTGGTCAGGGCAGATTTGGCTTGAGCCCCTCAGCTTCTACCCTTTGTCATTGGTTCACACTGGCCATTCTGGTGGTTTGTGAGTCGTGGTCCATGGCGGTCGCTTCCTGATTCAGGGACCTTGTGCACGGTCGGTGGTTGTATCTTGGACAACTTTTAGGGGTGTTTCCATGGTGGCTGTTTGCATGGCTGCCTCTTGATCTACTCCTCATGCCTTTATGGGGCTTTCTAGGCTGGATGTTGGGGTAAAACCTCTGTTTTCTTTTGCTGAACATTTGGTGCTGGGTGCTGTTGTGTCTAGCTGTTCCTGTTTGTATACTTCTGTGTGGTGTGTATTACACAGGTTGTTGCATTCTCTTGTTTGTGTTGCCATTCTTTTGCTATTCATAAAGCCAACGCTTGCTTTGGTATCTGCTCATGCGTTAATTACAGTGGTGAGGAAGATGGACGAGGAGGTAATGCCCCGGTTACTTACCGGTAATCTTCATTACTACGAGTCCAGTCTTCCTTGCCACAGTATAGTTTCCCATCCCTCCCTGCTCTGTTTTGTGGGGCTTCATTTATTTCTGTGACTTTGGTTGCAGGTTGTTCTGACGGGCGGTCACTCCTTTTATTTGATAATGGATGTAGGAGGCGACCATATTGGAGGGATGGGAGGCTACCATGCTGACTTACTTTGAAGTTTCTGTGGGAGGCTAAAGCTCATGCATTAATTTCTGTGGCGAGGAAGACTAGGACTAGGAGTAATGAAGATTACTGATAAGTAACCGGGGTATTCACTATATCTTTTGACTATAGCTGATAAGCAGTGGTTATTTAGTACTGTTATGCGGTCCTTTTAACTGATAATGTCTCAGGAAAATGCGTGGGGACATGAAATCAAAGAGGGCCTGCCTTGGGAAATGTTACCATGTACTTGAAGCATATTCAGTAAAACATTTGAAAAAGACCTACCACTAGAAAATTGGTCGGCAGTTTTGTTTTGTAATACAGTAAATTTTCTATTCGATAAAAAAAAACCTCGAAGCAGAGTATTTGAAAAAACCACTTTTCCTCCTTGTCCCTATACTGGATCGCAGAATTAAAACATCTATTATGAATCAGAAATTTTAGGGCTGCATTTTTTTAAGTCGGCTAATGAATGAGGATATGCCGGTTTGTGTCTCCGGTCTACAGTCAAAAGCAGTTCTGTCCTTTCTGTTTCCACAATAAAGGCTTGCAGGGACTTGTTTAAAAGATCTGCGACAGGTACTTCTTCATTTCCAAGTGTGATCCTACGGGTACAAAAAGCAAAACACGGTCATTTGAAATCACACATGCTAATTTACATGACTTTATATTAGTAAAATGTGAAGTCGTAATTGGGTTTGCCTTTTTGTTAAGGCGCAGACAGACTTTTATTACACTAACTACATGTCCGCAAGGTCAATTACTAATTGTCAGAATTAGGATGGTACCGTGGCAGCCTATTACACTAAAATTAATCGGTTGGGTTTAGTGGGATAAGTGGCTCTGCTTATAAAACACTGAGGGGCATATTAACAATGAGGCGATAGACAATTATCGCCGCTTTAGCGTCCGATTTCGGACGGAAAGCGGCGATAATTCTATCGCCTAATCAGCAAGGTCACGCTATCGCGTGAATCCCTGCACTATCGCCTCTTTCCCCAACGCCCATCCTTGCATCTCTAATGAGATGCAAAGTGGGCGTCACTGAGCGTACTCCCAGATGGGCTACGTTGTAAATATCGCCGATGTGCACATCGCGATATTTACAAGGCAGCCTACTAGGATTATAGCAGACGTTAGATTTTGGCGAAAACGGCCGCTTTTGCCAAAATCTAACGCCTGCTATAATCCCGACTTACCTATGTTAGCCATAGGAGGTGGATTCTGCTGATACGACCCTGTGGGTCGTATCAGCAGGTATCGCCCTTTTGCAGGGAACATCGCTGGAAAACCAGCGATGTTCCCTGCAAAGGGCGATAATATCGCTATCTCTGGTATTTTTATCGCCCTGGAGTAACGCGTTGTTAATAACGCGCTACCAGGGCGATAAATGCCAGAGATAGCCAGCGATAATATAATTATCGCTACGCATGGCCAGCGATAATTATCGCTGGCCGTTGTTAATATGCCCCTGAATTATTTATTTCACTTGTTGTTAATGTGTTCAAAGCTTTTATGACTAAAGTATAAGGCATTCAGGGTCATATTATCAAGAACGGCGATAACATTATCGCCGCTTTAGCGTCAGGAAACTGACGCTAAAGCGGCGATAAGGAGCTTGATAATATGCCCTATAGAATTCCAATAGAAGCCCAAGTTTGATGTCCTTCACACCAGAACCTGGGCTTCTATTGGAATTCTATCGGGCATATTATCAAGCCCCTTATCACCGCTTTAGCGGCAGTTTCCTGCCGCTAGAGCGCCGATAATGTTATCGCCGTTCTTGATAATATGGCCCTGAGTTCGTACTTTAAATAAGCGTGTTTTTGGATTCTACTGCGAGACTTACATTTTGATAGTGACTTTGAATAATTTGTAATTCGCAGTTACACTGGGGTATTCCTGTCTTTACATCTTGAATGTTTAAATAAATGTTTATTTATCTTAAAACACTATGGGGCAGATTTACAAGCCCCTTGCACCACTTTTGCGTCATTTTTAACATGGGAAAAATGACGCAAAAGTGGCGCAAGGGGCTTGTAAATCTGCCCCTATATTTTAAAGTACAATCCATAAGACAGGTTGCATGAGTGCCATCTGTGATGCTAACCAGGTGTAGTTTATGTTGCTGGTCACCACCTGTTGCTTCTAGAACTCATTGGTACAAGTTTCACCATCTTTCTCGCCACTCCTCTACTGTCACTCATTGCCTGGGAATCGATGTTGGGGATGAGGCACTAGTTGGATTCAATTGCTTTAAAGTCTCTTGTTTTCATCCCAGTCATTTCTTATGAGGTTGAATCCCTCCCTAAGATAGGAAACTCCAGGAAAATGCTGCCTACGCAAGCCCGACCAACCCTTGATCACCAACTTTGAGGGACTTAATGATCTAGAAGTTATTTTGGATTTGATTGCTTTAGCAAAGAGGAAGCTACAGATAGTAACTGTTGGATGTTTACCAGTTGTTATAAACTGTTTTCGAGAGGAATGGTTGGGAGCTGTGTCGTGAGATAAGTTTCTCATTAAAATTTGTCTTGGGAAACAACAGACATTACTTCCTCTTCATCTCACTTGTCCCATTCCTTGCGTAACTGAGTAACGTGATAGAATTACAGATATCTTGCACCTCCTCCTAAAGCTTCCTTCACTTTGTATAACTCCCAAAGGAGTTCACTAATACAGCCCTTCTTCCCCTTCTCCATTTCTTGTTTTTTTTTAACTTGTGCCCTTCCTGTTGGGCTTTCTTGACAGTCTGCTCGGGTGCTTTTCTCTACTAGGAGTGCAGGGACCTCCTAAGGTAGAGAGTCAACTTTTCCCTTTTTTTTGCAAGGATTGCTTAATTTGTTGAACTATATTTCTGCGATGCAGGGGCCCGCATATTCTTGTAGATACTAGCGGTCGTTATACTAGGCCTGGTTGTTCTATTTAACCTCCCGGGTTCGGCCGCGAGTGAGAAGTGCAGGGCTTTGCCCATGTTTTTCCTCTTCCTCATGCTATGGTATTCGACGGAGGGCAGTGCAAGCATTGCTGGTTAGGACCACATAAGGAGGCCCTTTTCTGTTGCAAGGCTGAACCAGTTACCCCCCTTAACTGTGACTCAAAGCACTTTGCGCTCGATTACGACTTTGGCGCAGCTGCGCCGGCTCAACACCGACTCCGCCACCCCAAAGCCGCTCAAGGACCGCTGACCGCATTACAAGTTGAAAATGTGCAACTCGTAATAGAGTCGGTGGTCCTTTGCCGTTCCCATGGCGGTGCCTTGAAAACAGGCATTGAAATGGAAAGGGGCAAAAATTCCAGCACGGTATGGACGTCACGGTCCATGCCGTGCTGGGGGGAATACAGACAGGAGGGCACATGTTGTGCCCCCCTGAATGTATCCCCCTGGTGTGGGGGATATGGGGACCCTGTAGGTCCCCCTTTGTTCTTGCACCACCAGCTTTTTCATGGTGGGGCTCTGCCATGAAAAGGCTGGTCGTGCAAGAAATCAAACTATGCTGAGCGGGACTGCATCAGTCCTTGTTCAGCAAAATGTGTTGTTGAGCTCCTGTGCCACCATCAGGGAACTACTGTATCCTGGTGCAGCAGGCGTTCAACTGCCAATACGACTTTGTAAGTCATATTTGGCAAAACAGTGGACCACCACTCCTGCGCCACCGCGAGTCTGGCGATCGCAAGACCGCCAGGCTCATAATCAGGCCCTTTGTCTTTTTTCACCCCTGATAGTATGAGGTGGTTACAGAGTGTTGGTTTGGATTGTCCTTCATAGGCTGTACAGGATTAAATGCTTGTCTGAAAAAAAAGAGAGCAGATAAACAGAGGATCTAAAGCTGATTTATACAGTTGAAGTACATCCAAAACAATGGCCCTGATTATTAATTTGGGTGGTCGGATCACCGACAAGCCATCAGTAGTGGTCCAACCGACGACATCAATTCAGTCTGACCGCCGTATAATGATACTGGTGGTCGGACCCTATTCTGTCAGATGCAAGACCGCCGGCTCCACCAGGATCATAGATCCCAACGGTGCGGTGGTCAGAGCAGCATCCTACAATGGCGGCGGTGTAGAGGCAGGCATCGCTGTCAGGATTACAATATCTCACAGCCTTTTCCTGACAGGAATCCCACCATAAAAAGGTTATCGGAAAGGGATATGGGGGCCCCAAACAGTGTACTGTAAGGTAGCAGATGCACACCATATTTATCAATTTTCTCAATGTTTTTCATTTTGTTCCTGCTTGCGTGCAGACTGGAACCGTGCCTCGCCTCAAAGCATGTATATTGAACTCAAAAACAATTGCAGCACCCATTGTGCTGCATTTCCAATAGCTACAGCTTGAATCAAAATGCTTACAGACTTCTCATATTCCAAATTCCATGTTTATTCCATGATTACCATAATTGACCAAACTTTTCTTTACTATTCACGATAAGGCTATCCATAGTACCAATTTTTTCAAATGAAGCAGTTATGCCAATCCAGGCCTTTTACCGCATCACGTGGGTCACTCAATTCATGTTTAGCAGCTATAGTTATCAAGATGTCTCAATGCATTTCGGGCCTTTATCGCCCTTCGTCAGGGGTAGCTGTTGAGATTTAAAATCAAAATGAAACCTCTTATTAGTCTTACATACTGGGAGCGCTACAATGTTTTTACACAAATACATACAATGATAAAATCATATTTCAATCTAATCGGTATTATAAAAATAACTAAGCTCTTTTAGACTAAGCGATTAACAAAACACCCTAAACAACACTACATCAGTGCATGCATTGTCCTGCAACCTTGTCAAGTGTTCACTAAACGCAGTAACCTCCCCCACATCCGTCCTCAATGTCATACCTGCCATTATGACCGCGTTACTAAGTAAATCCTCAACCACCCTATATTCACTGCATCTACTTATCCCCTATATGTATCTGTACCCCCACCCTACTTAACTCCAACAAAAATGTATGTCTAATGCCCAGGCCATATAAACTAACAGCTTATCTCTGTAATCTCCCCCGGTCCCGTTTTTCGTTCAATACCTGCTCTTACTCCATTATTGTTCCTGACCGGTTTAATATAGAAAGGAGGCATGCACTGATGTAGTGTTGTTTAGGGTGTTTTGTTAATCGCTTAGTCTAAAAGAGCTTAGTTATTTTTATAATACCGATTAGATTGAAATATGATTTTATCATTATATGTATTTTTGTAAAAACATTGTAGCGCTCCCATATGTAAGACTAATAGAGGTTTCATTTTGATTTTAAATCTCAACAGCTACCCCTGACGAAGAGTGATAAAAGGTCCGAAATGCATTGGGACATCTTGATAACTATAGCTGCTAAACATGAATTGAGTGACTCACGTGATGCGGTAAAAGGCCTGGATTGGCATAACTGCTTCATTTGAAAAAATTGGGACTATGGATAGCCTTATTGTGAATAGTAAAGAAAAGTTTGGTCAATTAAGGTAATCATGGAATAAACATGGAATTTGGAATATGAGAAGTCTGTAAGCATTTTTGATTCAAGCTGTGCGATTGGAAATGCAGCACAATGGGTGCTGCAATTGTTTTTGGCCCCAAACAGTGTCCCATATGTGGTGGACAGAAAAGTGGCCCAGGGGGCACATGTAGTGCCCCCACTTACCTCCATGCACCGTGTGCTATGCGCGACATGGTGCATGGCACACAGTGTACGGATGTGCAGGAGTTGCTGAATGGCATTGGCATGTGCTGCGGTCGTCCCCGCCATGTTTCCGACCGCCAGCCTGGCGGTCATATCACAATAGGGAGGCCGGAGTACCCATTTGCTTGTCGCCCTGCAGTCGGATCGCAATAGCAGCTGACGGTCCCACTGACCAGCATCAAAATGATGCTCTATGTGTCTTAATTTATTTAATTTATTTAACTCATAAAATTATATTCTACTCTTACCAATTTCCTTTTATACAAGACATAGTTTGGTAGGCATTTTTCCTTGATAGCCTCGGTTAAGGTTCTTGTACTATTTAAGGTGGAGTTTGTGAGTCCAGTTTGTGTTTGTTGCTCTTGTATCTTTGACGTCATGGGGAAACATTCACAAAAGACTTATCACATGTCTCTACTGTCTGCTGGGGATGAGTACCTACACAGACAGGTTTCAGGAAGAACCAGAGCAAGGTCTTGAAGCTTATAACCATCAGATGGTGGTAACGTCTCTGGTCCCAAGTTTATACACGTTATCTAGAAAGTCCAGATTTGCGATCTCCTCTCCTTCATCAGTTTCTTCCTGGGTGTCACCGTTTTATGAGAATGATGAGGTTAGATTTTCAGCGGGTTCCCCTACACCAAGAGGAAAACATTTTCAGTGGGTGGATAGTAAGCCAATCATTACTTATTTGTCTTCTAATATTAACCTACCCATGGAGGAAGAACAACATGGTATGAGCAGTGGCTGGTTTAGAGAACTTCACAGATTGCTCCTGCCCAGAGTCCCTATAATTCCAGTAGTTATAAATCGTTTAAAGAGAGAATGATGAGATCCTGATAAGAGTATCAATACCTAGGTTCATGGGCAGTCTCCATTCTCTAGCCATAGGAGAAACTGAACCATTGACCCTCTTCTAGCAAGTCTTGCTGGGAAACCCTCCTTGCATTTGGAGGATGTGATTTTGCCTTATCCCATTGATAAGAAGGGAGAAGGTGCTCGGAAGCAGTCTTCAAGGGGCTTAGTCTGGTTCTTCAGTCAGAGATCTATGCTGTATATACTTCTCATTAGCTAGTCAAAGGCTTTCAAGCAGTTTCTACATCAGGGGGAATACTTCTTCCAGTTGTTGGAAAGAATGGAAGTCAAGATGAGATACTTAGAGCTAATGTATGATAATTTAAATATATCAGTGATGGCTTCTGCCAGAGTGATAGTGACTGCAGTTGGAATACTGACGTTGCCCAGACAGGTTGGAGTGCTACAGATGCACTATACAGGGAAATCATTTGTTTGGAGAAGAATTCAAAGAGGTGTTTAGAAAGTCATTTAAGTCTCAGAAGCATGCTCAACCTTTTTGAACAACGCAGAAATCTTCTGAAGAAAAACAAATAAGATATGGTAGCTACAGGAAGGAGAATACATTTTAGTCAGACCAGATCACAATTACATTCAAGGGGTGCCCACTCTAATGCCCCTTCACAACAGTAAGGGGTCTGAGGAGGACAGAAGCAAGGTACATGACTAGTCTGGATAGTTGGACCTTCCTGTTGGTGGCCTGCTTCTTCATTATGAATCTGGAAAAACTGCCTAGTGACCAGCGGGGTACTTCATATCATTTCACAGGGTTACTCCATCGAGGTGTTGTCCCAGTTTCCAGCTCCCCATTTCATTACCATACCATGTCCGTCAGATCCAGAGGTGAAAGAATCTCTTCAGGAGAGAATTTCCGTCTTAATCCAGAAGAAGGACATTATTCTTGTTCCCACTTGGGAGAAGGGGGCAGAATGCTACTCTCACATCTTCCTGGTGAAGAAACCCTCGAATTCTCAAGTCTTACAGTCTGAAAGTATGCTTCAAAATAAACACCTCAAATTGGGTAATTCCTTTAATCAGAATGGGAGACTTCGTAGCGAAGATAGATCTCCAAAATGCATACCTGCATGTTCCGATATCCCCATCTCACCAGAATTATCTTTGATTTTCATCAGCAGTCAGCATTGGCAATTTTAAACCCCCTGTTATGGAACGGAAGACGGGTGGTTGATAATAAAAGTATTTATTAAAGTTAATAAGGATAAAGTATAAAGGCCCACAGGCATACAGAGGGGAACAGGTCAAGTACAGTCATCGGGAGTCCAGTCGAATGACCAACATTCCATGACATCACATAAATACCTTGGTGTTCTATGATGACATATCATGACGGAGGTGATTGATAGGACGGTGGAGGGGAAATGCAAATGATCAGGAATATTACAATAATAGAAATAGAAGATACTATGAATATATACATTATGAATAAATGTAAATGTACAACATCTCCCTGTTTCACAAGGAAAATAAAAAAAAGGTTAATACAGAACGAAATTCTCAAAATGCTTAGGCACTCTAACTATTCTTCCAAATGAATTCTGACTATCATCACGATGAGTATTAACATCACATTTTTCATTTTGCGAAACATTGTTCTCTATTTTCGGTATTGAGCTCTAACCTCGAATTGTCCTGTAAAAGATTATTGTCACTAGCTTGTGCATCAAAAATCAGAAAAGTACGGTTATTATTTTCATTAGGACTAAATGAAGTGTTTTCATTAACCAATTCACTTAAACTTTCATCATTGGCATCAAAACTACAATTTCTCAAACAATATTCTTCACATCCTAACATACTGTCATCTAAATTAAGTTCTTGCTGTGCATTCTCTTTCATAATAATCTTTTCTTGTCCTGGTTTCAACTTAACAATATCACTTTTGCTCCACCACCCTTTGTCTCCCAAAAGGACTGCACCTTTAGAAACTTCTTTGACACAGAAAGGGGTAGAAAAAGTAGATTCTCCTTTAAGAACTTTAAATGTTTTTTTTATAATGACCCAATCCCCTTTCTGAAACATTTTGTTTTTTGCTTTGTTGCTTAAATCACAATATTGTTTAGTCAAAATTTGTTTAGCAACAATTTTTTCGTGTACTTTAGTAACTTTGTCATTTATTTCATTTACTTTAATATTTTTCTTAAACCAATTGTCTAACTTCGGTGTTAAAGCATCATGACATATTCTTCCTCTCATTAAGTAAAAGGGAGTATGTTTAGTTATCTCATTAGTAGTGTTATTATAACTTTCAATTTTTTCTCTAATGTATTCTCTTACAGGTAAGTGCGAAGCTATCGCCAATTGAACAACTTCTTTTAAGAACCTGTTTACACGTTCTACTTGCCCGTTTGAGAAAGGACTGTAAAGAGGTGTTTTTTCTTGTTTCACTCCTAGTTTTTGTAAAAATTCAATCATAGCTTTGACACAAGTTGTGTTCCGTTGTCGGAAACTAAACATTTTTGTTGACCTTCTGTAGCAAATATTTTCTTTAAGAAATCGATCACAACTTCAGTAGTAATATTTTGGGTGAACTCATAGTGGACCCATTTTGAATAATAGTCAGTTAAAACAACTAAATACTTGCAATTACTTTCAAGAAGATTAAATGGTCCTGAAATTCGATTGCAACTTTTACCCAAGGTCCGTCTGGTATTTCAATTAGTTGCATTTCACTTTTGCTTACTTTCCAGTGTTTATCTGCTTTTAGACATTGTTCACAATGGTCAATATGAAGATTAACATCAGTATTTATTCCTGGCCACCAATAATAATTACGCAACATCTTCTTAGTAGCAGTGCTGCCAGGATCTCCTTTGTGTGCTAAACTAATGAGTTTTTTTCATAGTTTTAATGGAGGTACATAAAGATCATGCCTTTTATGAAACCCATTCTCGATAGTAAGCTCATCACTTACTTGTTGATAGCTTTTCATTTCATTATTTAAATTCCTCATGGGAGGCCATTTAGTTGTGAGATATTCAAAGACTTGCTTCATAGTATTATCATTTTCTTGAGTATCCAACCATTCTTTTTCAGTAATTGAACCATCGCACATGATGGTAGCGTCTATATATGCAACAACACATTCAGTTTCTTCCTGGCATTCCTCTTCACTATCTGATACAGGTAAGCGGGATAAGCAGTCAGCTCTACAATTTAATCCACCCTGTATGTGTCTTATCTTGAAGTTAAACTCCTGTAACTTTGATAATAATCTGACTAGCCTAGATGACGCTTTCCCATTACCACGGCCACATCCATCCATCATGTAAACTAGGGGCTTATGATCTGCTATTATCTCAAATTCTTTTCCCCATAGGTATGTTTACAATTTTTCTACAGCCCATACACATGCAAGTGTTTCACGCTCTATGGTACTATAACATTTTTCAGCATTACTAAATCTTCTAGATATAAATGCTACAATGTATTCTTCATCACCCTTTTTCTGGCAAAATACAGCACCAATACCTACAGCCCTGGCATCTACTGTAACAACATTTTTGAGATTTCTGTCAAAAGGATATAGAGTAGATGCTTCTACAATTGATTTTTTAGTTACATCAAAGGCTAAATCTTGCTCTTTTCCCCATTCAGTATTTCACACCTTTTCGCAATAATTTTCTCAAAGGCTCAACTTTATCAGCATAACCAGATATAAAACGTGAGTAGTACTCACTTAATCCCATAAATGATTTAAGTGTTTCCTTGTCTTTTGGTTTGGGTGCCTCTCTTATAGCTTTGACTAAATCATTTTTGGGTTTGATGCCATCGCCTGTTAAAACATGCCCCAAATACTCAATACTTTTCTGCATTCATTTACATTTTTCTTTAGAAACAGTCATTCCCCTTTCTTTTAGAATATTTAAAACAGTATTCAAAATTTCATTATGTTCTTGTACTGAGCGTGCATGCACTAGAATATCATCCTGAAATGTTTCCACTCCGTGAATGTCATTAAAAAGTATATCCATCAATTTTTGAAAAACGCTTGATGCGGAAGCTAAACCAAAGGGTAGTCTGATGTATCTATATGTTCCAAATGGAGTCACAAATGTAGTTAAGTCTTTTGACTCATCAGATTAACATATCAATCAAGAAAAAAACAGATCAATCAAGGAAAAAAAATTCGAACCAGCTGTTGATGCTAAAATTTCTTGGACTTTAGGTAATGGATGACAATTTATTATAATGTTTTTATTGAGTGATCTTAAGTCGGCACATAGTCTAATATCACCTGTTTTCTTCTTCTTGGCAACTACAATGGGGAAACCCACTCGGATGAATCAGTTGGCTCTATAACTCCTTCTTTACATTATTTTTCCAAATGTTTTTTAAAATCTTTTCTTACTGATAGGGGAATTGTTCTAACCTTATATGCTACAGGAATGGCACCCTCTTTTAGTTTAATTTTGTGCTCAAATCCCTTTACAGAGCCAATTTCATCTTTGAATACATCTTGGTTCTGTTGATAGACATACTCCACACTAGTTAAAGTTTTGGGTATCTGTACATAGTTTACATTTTCTTCATCAAGAACAATTGGTTCTACAGCACCAGGTTTTAAAATTACACCTAGTTTTGCCAAATGTTTCCATCCTACTACGTTGCAGTCCCACGTTCTGCCACATAAGTTTTAGATTTTATTATTTTGCCCTTAAATGCAAGTGTATCATCAAACTAACCGGCCATATCTATTTCATATTCTCCAAATGCCTTTGGATTGACGTCTGTTTCATTTAAATTTAACATTGTTCCATTTCTCATTAAAAGTTGTGTCTGAGATAATGGTAATGGATGATCCTGAATCAGCCATTACTTGTAATTCAACCTCACCAATGTGTACATTACCTAATGGTCCTTTTATTTTACCATCAGTTACTTCTACAGTCAAAACAATATTTGCACACATCTCTTCATCAAAATCATCAATTGCATTAATTTTTACTTTACTGTTTGCAAACTTTTTTGTGTTTCTACATGACGTGGAAAAATGTCCAACTTTTCTACATTTAACACATCTTTTGCCAATTGCTGGACAACCTGGAAAGTCTGCAAGGTGATTGTGTGAACCACATCTATAACATGTATATGTTTTACCTTCATACTTTCTTCCACTTTTACTTCTATCTGTGGCTTTCGGTTCGTATTTCTTTTTCTCCTGTAAAGAGAAAACATTAGTATTGACACTATCATTTGACAATTCTTTAGTAGATACTAAAGATCGTTCTATTCCTTTCGCTATATCTATTACTTCTTGCAAAGTCGGATTTCTACACGCTAATAGCCTTTCCTGTATTTTCTTACAAAAAGAATAAAATACGAATTGGTCCCTTATGTAAGTGTCGACCATATCTTCAAATTCACAGTTTGTAGCAAGAACACGCAGTGCAGCAATGTACTCCTCTATATTCTCTCCTTCGTTTTGCTTACGCATAGTAAATTTATGCCTGCCCACCATTATATTAGGTTCCTCTGAGAATTGTTTTTCTAAGCGTTTTACAGCTTCTTAGTATTCATCCAAAGGTATAAACTGTCCTGGTGGGCTTTCATATTCTGGTAGGCTATCAAATATTTCTTGTCCTGCATTACCCAATAAACCAAACATCAAAGCTTTTTTTCTTTCTGCACTATATGCATTGCCATCAATAGATACTAGGTAATTTTCAAAAGCTCTCAACCAGCTCTTCCATCGCATTGGTGGCTTTCCAGGTTCATTTAAGAAGTGAGCTGGTACACAAATATTATTACTTTGTGCCATTATATTTATTTTCAAGTTGAAATTGGAAAGTAGTATTTGGGTTTAGTTTTTTAAGCATGATAAGTTTCCACTACATTAAATATATCACCTTACTTTTTAAATATCACTTGCATATATTTTAAGATCCACACGATCGTTTGCTTCATATGGGAAGCTTCTGACACGAAGAACGAGCTTTCTAGTCTGTTTCACTTGAATTTGCCTGTTTTCAAAATGGCGGCACGTTTTTCACGTCGTGTGTGCATGTGACTTGTACAGCAAGTGCAGGGTTTCAACTCTGGTTCCACGCACATGCGTCACAGAAGAGTTCGAGCCGGTGATGGAATACAGATGACAATTATGCAGCAACTGCCACAACGGTAAACGTTGATATTCAAAGACAGTTACAAGCGCTTGCGTTGAGCAATAATCACAATAACAATTGCCTTAAATTACTTGCGACTCTGTAGATAACTTTGAAGACTCCCATCTCAAATTTTCATCAATAAGTTTTTTTTGATGATCCAACGATGCATACAATTAAGTATGTTTCCTCTGCTTGAATTGTCCGTGGGCTGTCGTTTCGTAGTAAATCGTCGCCAACTTGTTATGGAACGGAAGACGAGTGGTTCATAATAAAAGTATTTATTAAAGTTAAGGCATACAGAGGGGATACAGAGGGAAACAGGTCAAGAACAGTCATCAGGAGTCCAGTCGAATGACCAACATTCCATGACATCACATAAATACCTAGGCAGTGTTCTATGATGACATATCATGATGGAGGTGATTAATAGGACGGTGGAGGGGAAATGCAAATGATCAGGAATATTACAATAATAGAAATAGAAGATACTATGAATATATACATTATGAATAAATGTAAATGTACAACACCCCCCCTTCAGTCTCAAGACCTATCCCACATTGTTCACCAAGGTGGTAGGCATACTGCATGCTCAGGGAACAGTAGTACACCCTTACCTGAATGATCATTTGATACATCCTTGACAGTGGAACAGGCTCTGAAAGTCTCTCAGATAACTTTAGAGACATTACAGAGGTTTGGTTTCCTCATTAATGATATCAATTCCCATCTTCTTTCATCTTTGAAGCTTTAGTACATAGGTGCAATGTTCGACACCACAGAAGGATGCATTTTCTTAACACAACTGGGTAAAATAGGCTTCAACCCCACCTTACAGATTTGTTACTCTGTTCAGAAGCTTCAGCAAGACAGTGGTTGCAGATCCAGGAAGGCTTTGTAAATAGTAATCTCTTTCTATTCTATCTCCATTAGAGTGACTCAATATTTGCTCTTTCTCTCTACAGCCAACGTTTTCTTTCTCTCTCCCTCCCAGCTGCAACATTGAGTATTGCTCCATGGTCTTGTCTACACCTGGGGCGTTTGGTTCAACATATCCTCAAAAACTAGACACCCAATTCTAACAGTTACATGTGAATAATTCCAGTGCCACACAGAATTTGGGACCTTCTTTCTTGGTGGATGGTCCCACTATCCTCGGATCAGGGGGCCATGTTTGCCTACTCCAACCCTGAAGTTATAACAACCGATGCCTGTTGTATAGGTTGTGGAGCTGTCCTGGAGGACTTTTTAATACAGGGTCAGTGGGAGTCATTCTAGAAAGTCAGATCTACCAACTGGAGGGAGCACATGGGAATCTGGAAGTTACTTCAGGCCATCTCTCACTCTTGTTGGGCCAACCTGTACTCATCAAAACAGAGTACAAGGTACCTATATCTTACCTGAATCACCGATTTGGGATGGGATCTCTCTCCCTCTAATCAGCTAGTTCGACAGATTTGTTCATGGAGCATGGAGCAAGACCAATCTTTTACACCTGAGAGCCATTCATATCTGTAGAAAACTGAATTATCAGGCAGATTATCTAAGCAGGATTTCCTCTCCCTCCTAGGAGTTTGTGTTGAGCCCTCTAATATTTCAAGAAAAATGCCGCAAGTTAGGGACCTCTCAAATGGATCTCTTCAAAATTCAGTCCAACACAGTCCCTGGGTTTTCTCTCCAGGGTCAGAAAACCTCACGCAGCTTGAGTGAACGCACTATCCATTCTATGGCCTGTCTGTCTGCTCTACGTCTTTCTGCTGGTTCCCCCGATTCCCAGGCTACTTGTGAGGTTACAAAGAGAACTGACAAGAGATGATGCTGGTGGTTCCAAATTGGACAAGGAGACCGCGGTGTCCATTACTTTATCAACTAGAGATGTATCATGCCTGGATTCTCCCCATATCTTCATCTTCTCTGAGCCACCCTTCTTTATCGTGCTTGGACAAAATATCTGATGAAAAATATCAAGATACAGAAATATTGTGTCAAGAATATATAGTGGGCAGGAATATCAAAGGTTAAAATATGTTTTTTAATGTTGTTTTTGATATTGTTGTGAAAAATATCGATGTAGGAAATATTGTTGTATATAATATAATTTTTTAGTGTTAATTCATATGTAATGTATTGTATTTATTTTTATTATATGTCTTTACATTTTTGTTAATTTGTTTTTATTTCTTTAAAGTTTTTAAATGTTTAAAAGTAAAACTTTTTTACAAATGTATTATTGTTTTTAAATGAGTATTGAAAAACTTTTTTGTAGCGGGATGATGGGTTATTAGGAGACAAGGGTGGGAAATTGAAAAACATTTATTTAAATTTAAATTTTTAATTTAATAATTCTAAAGTTATGCAAATTCATTTTTGGGAATTTTAAAATATGTTTTATTATAATAATATTTTATGAGAATTAAACATGTATATTAAATAATATATATGTTAATGGAATCTGTTAAAATATTTTTTAATTTCAATTTTTGGAATATATAGTTGTTTTTAAATACATGTGTGTTAAGTAGCATATTTGCTTTTCTTTAGATGTGTAAATAAAAAATAGAAAAATACATGTATAAAATGTTAATAGTTGAAAACAAATTACAAAATATCTTAATCATTTTAAAAATGAATGTTTACAAATTCTAAAATGTAAAAATATAATAACATTTTATATAAACCTTGTATTGAGAGATTTGATATTTGAAATTCATGTAATTGTATTTTTAAAAGTGTATGAATGGTAGGAAATATTTAAAAAAATTGAGATTTTGCATCAAACTTAACTTTTAACTTAAATTGTTTTATATAAAGGTTAGTAGTTTAAAATAGCATGTTTGAAGATTTTTTTATTTACTAAAATGTTATACTGTCTAGTAGTAATTTTGTATTTTTGAATTTCAATTTATAATATTGAAGGTACAATATTATTAAATTGAATTGGATTTATAATATTTGAAGGTTTTAGTGTCCAACGTCTTTGCTAAAATTAGTATAGATTGGTCTGGGAATTGAAAATGTTAACCCTAAATATTTCCTCTTTAGTGTCCAACACTTTCCCCAAGTTGGTTTAGTTTGGAGCGGGAATAGTAAATGTCACCCCTTTAGTGTCCAACATTTTTTTCGAGTTGGTTTAGATTAGAATGCCAATAGTAAATGTCACCCCTTTAGTGTCCAACTCCTTCCTCAAATTGATTTAAATTGGAGTGCGAGTGGTAAATATCACTCATTTAGGGGCCAATTTCAATGTCGGGCGGAACTGCTTCTGCCTGACAACGTCTCGTAAACGGGACCAACCAACACCCAGTCGGCGGACCTGCCTGCCTCATTAGGATGCGAATAACACTGTTCGGTCGCATTCCAACATTTCCTATGAGAGCATGTATTACGGCCGTAAACCGGCCATGATACATGCTCCCATAGGGAAATGGGAAGGTGTGGTTCTTCCCTGCACCCCATGACAGGTACCTCAAGGTGCCTGCCACAGGATGCAGAGATCAATAGGGGGCACCATAGGTGCCCCCTTGGCCCCCAACTGGAGTCCGCACATACAAGGTGGCCCTGCTGGGGGTCCCCAAACATGCTTTCTGACATGGTTTACATGTCGGACAGGGCGGCATGAAAACCATGCCGGAAACCGTGTATCGTAATCCCAAGGGCAGAAAGGCCCGCCCTTTGGGATTACGTGCCAGTTCCGACTGGCCGATGGGGCTCCATGAGCCCGTCCGAAGCCAGCTGGAATGACCGGCCAGTTTCAATTCCAACCGGCTTCATCATAATCAGCCAGTCGGAATTGAAACCAACGATGGCAGTCGGAAAGCCTTTGACCGAAGGTTTGAGGCTTTCCATCCACTATCGTGATTGGCCCCTTAGTGTCCAACACTTTCCATGAGTTGGTTTAGATTGGGGTGGGAATAGTAAATGTCAACCCTTTAGCATTCAACACTTTTCCCAAGTTGGTTTAGACTGGGGTAAGAATTGTAAATGTCACCCCTTTAATGTCCAACATTTTCCCCAAGTTGGTTTAGTCTGAAGTAGGAATAGTAAAAGTCACCCCTTTAGTGCCCAACATTTCCCATAAGATGGTTTAGATTGGAGTGGGGATAGTAAATGTCATCCCTTTAGTGTCCAACACCTTCTTCGATTTGATTTAGATTGGAATGGGAATAGTAAATGTCACCCCTTTAGTATTAACCCCGGGCGTAGTGGGCTTAGCGGGGCTACACAGAGGTCCACGGAGTTGCGAACAAACTCCGTGGACCTCCGCTACGCTACGCTACGCCACCCACCTCCACCCCCCTTATATTAAAAATTACTTCTACATGACTTAAAATTAAATTAAAACCACTTACCTGGCATGCGGCGTCCCCTGGCTGCCTGCCTCCTCTTCCTCGCCGTCTGGGTAATTCTTTGACAAAACTTTGCATGCGCGTGCACCCGCGCATGTGCAGTTTTCCCAAAGAATTACCCAGACAGCGAGGAAGAGGAGGAGGGCAGCCCGGGGACGCCGCATGCCAGGTAAGTGGTTTTAATTTAATTTTAAGTCATGTAGAAGTAATTTTTAATATTGGGGGGGTGGAGGCGGGGGCTGGCCAACTCTGCTCTGCTCTGCTGTGATTGTGTGGAGATTTGCCTTCTCCGCATTCTCCGCGGAGGAGGCAAATCTCCGCACACTCCGCGGGCGGAGCGGAGGTCTCCGCCCGGGGTTATTTAGTATCCAACACTTTCCCCAAATTGGTTTAGATTGGAGTGGGAATAGTAAATGTCACCACTTTAGTGTCCAACACCTCCTTCAATTTGGTTTAGATTGGAGTGGGAATGGTATATGTCACCACTTTAGTGTCCAACACTTTCCCAATTTTGGTTTAGATTGGAGTGGGAATACTAAATGTCACCACTTTATTGTCCAACACCTTCTTCAAGATGGTTGAGATTGGAGTGGGAATAGTAAATGTCACCCCATTACTATCCAGCACTCTCCCCAAGTTGGTTTAGATTGGAGTGAGTATAGTAAATGTCACCCCTTTGGTGCTCAACACTTTCCCCAAGTTAGTTTATAATAAAGTGGGAATATTAAATGTCACCCCTTTAAGGTCCAGCACTTTCCCCAAGTCAGTTTAGATTGGAGTTGGATTAGTAAATGTGACTCTTTTAGTGTCCAACACTTTCCACAAGTTGATTAGATTGGGAGTAGGAAATTGCACCTGTTTAGTATCCAACCTTTTTCCCTAACATGGTTCAGATTAGTGTGGGAATAGTAAATGTCACTCCTTTAGTGTCCAACGCTTTCCCCAAGTTGGTTTATATAGGAGTGAGAATAGTAAATATCACCCTTTTGGTGTCCAACTCTTTCCCCAAGTTAGTTTAGATTGGAGTGGGAACAGTAAATGTCACCCCTTTAGTTTCCAACACTATCCCCAAATTGGTTTAGATTGGAGTGGGAATAGTAAATGTCAGCCCTTTTGTGTCTAATCTTTTTCCCCACGTTGGTTTAGATTGGAGTGGAAATAGTAGATTTCATCCCTTTAGTGTCCAACACTTTCGCAAAGTTTGTTCAGATTTGAGTGCCAACAGTAAATGTCACCCCTATAGTGATACAAAGTGTGTTTTAAATTTAGCATGATAAAAAGATATCACACATATTTTACTTTTTAATTTTTTTATAATTTTCAATTTATTGTAGTTTAACATTTAAAAATATATTTTCAATTTAAAAATAAAAGTAATTTGAAAGTCAAGTTAAAAGAAACTTTGTAAATTTTTTACTTAAAAAGAAGTACATCATAATCAATATATTTGTGTACTCTGCATTTGAAATTGTTAGTTTTTATTGCTTACAAGTTTTATATATTTATCAACTTTTTATTACATTTTTTCACATTATTTTAGCTTTTTTATTAGTATATATTTAAAAAGTGTAAATATTTTATACTAATATTTATATTGTGCTTTACCCGTTATCACTCATCTCTAACCTGCACATCAGGGGAGCCAGCAGAGCCCGTGTGCTCACCCCCTTCACTCACGCCGCAGCCCCTGACACCACCATCGCTGCTGGGAGGTAGGTGACTACACCTCCCAGCAAGCTCAGCGCCAGGGACGCCGCGCCTGCACCCGGGACGCGCCAGGAGGCGCTTAAAATCTGCTCAGGGTTCCCGCGGCGCGGGAACCCGTTATCACTCACCTCTAACCTGCACTTCAGGGGAGCCAGCAGAGACCGTGCGCTCACCCCCTTCACTCATGCCACAGCCCCTGACACCACCATCGCTGCTGGGAGGTAGGTGACTACACCTCCCAGCAAGCTCAGCGCCATGGACGCTGCGCCTGCACCCGGGACGCGCCAGGAGGCGCTTAAAATCTGCTCAGGGTTCCCGCGGCGCGGGCCGCGCGTGGCCCAAGGATGGGCCCATCCTTGCCCGTCATTGCCAGGAAGAGGCTGGGCAGGGCCACCCCTCTTTCATCAGCCAGCTGCCGGTCGGTGCCCCAGTCGTAACAGGTCTTCACTTCCAGACAAGGTACTGTTCCACTTGCCCTCATACCCAAGCTGACTCCGGCAACAAAGCGCAAATCTTTTTCTGAGTACTGCGCATCCAATTCTTGGCGCCCTTGGACTTCGTATTCTTTGCCCCAATTGTTAAATGTGTTTGTGATTTGTCTCATCTGCATTTAGGCCATTAACTACTAATTGCCTAACTCCTAAAGAGTTTAGATACTCTATATATTTATTGTTTTTGCTACAACATGGGCAAGCGGAAAATTATGGAGGTCACAGCAGCAGGAAATAGCACCAGTTGTGGTGCAGGCAAGGGGAAGAAAGCCAGAAAAGCCCTAAAACACGCGGCTGGCAACTGCGTTATTGATAGAATCAACACACTTGTTAGCGAGTGTGAGGCTATTTTAGTATCCGATCAATCAGGGCTATGCTCCAATGACCAACCATCACCCACACACACCAGCCCGTTACGCCTAACAACCATCCCTACAATGTTTCAGAAGGACACCAAAAAGGGAAATTCCGACCAGAATCCCACCACACTAGTAGCACTAACAAAAGGGAAGAGGATAGGCCAGGACGAGGTCACAAACCCCACTCCTTCCTCAGTTTCCCACATTAATCTTGTCGAGCCTGAACATCATACCGCAGTCTTTTGCTCCAACAGGTTTGCCCCTTTGGCCTCACTTGAGCCCATCATTGTCAATAATGTCAGTAATATAGTGCCTCAGGCGCCAAACCCAATGCAAGCCCATAGCAGAGAGGTCCAACCAGCGCCTGCACCGCATGAAATAACTTTGAACATCAATAACCTTAGGGGAGAGATAATCGCTATGAGGCACATGATTGAAGACCTTACCACACTGGTCAAAACATTACTACCAATGGTTTCAACCAGCCAACAGCACGTCATGCAAACACCTAATGTTAATCAATCTAAAGTCTTAGTAAACAAGTCGACCCATAACACAAGGGCAATTCTAAGTGGCGCGGACACCCTTGGTTCAACACTCCCTACCAAACCTCAGATTGCAGGGGCAACATCATTTGGGACGGCTACCCGAGGCCTATCAGGACCTAGCAAACCTCCTATTCAACAATTGGAATTAGATCAAGCTTCTTCAGCTCGGTCAGGGCAGGGTAGATCCAGCTGCACATTAAAGGGCCCACTTTCTGCGCCAAACATGCCACTGCAGGCCCACCCTCCATACACCGCATCCCCAGTTGTTGGCCAAAAAATCGCCATGTTCCAAAGCTTAAGTCTAACAGCGCCCGGGAAAGCTACGATTCCCTACTAAACAAAGTGACACATTGGATTCGATACATTAGGGGTTGTTGTTCGGTGATTCGTGAAGACATTATTGCCATTCGCAGATGTTCATTCCCCGAGCTAGCATGTGATCACATCGAACTTACGCTCGCCACTCCTGCTTTGGCAGAGAATTTACTGGCCTTGGAATACCGAACTTGCCCTCCCCTTAATTCAGCTATCCAGTTCAGAGACATTGAATCACTGGCAGGGGTTAGGATCCCAGACACCACAGTGCGAGGTTCATCTTTAGAAGCAGTTGACTGACTAAAGACAGACCAGCTCACACCCATCGATCCCTGTTCCATCACTGCGAGTCCCCCGAGCATATTTCAATCCTGCTCCTCTTCTCCCGATGTACAAGAGTTGGTCACAGTCATCACCGGGCACATGGGCCCATCTCAACCCCAAGGTGTGACTCAGGGCAATCATAGGCCAAGGTCCTGGAACACACCATCCGATCTCGATCCAACACACCTCCCCATGCAGCAAAGTCCGATGCTAATGACAAATGCTACACTGGCCACAGCTAATTCATCCACAAATCTTAACCTTATATCGTGGAATGTAGCAGGTCGACAAAACAAACTTAAACTCCCACACTGGAATGAACTTATAGAGGGATTCGACATATGTATCTTCCAGGAAACATGGAGTCTGGAACCACTACACAAACAGGGTTATGCTTGTTTCTGTATTCCAGCCATCAGTATGGGGAGAGGGCGGCCTTCAGGTGGTCTGATTGTTTGGGTAAATATCGCTATGGGGCTTCGAATCCATAGGCACTCAAATATAAGTAATGACATCTTGAGACTTACCTTTAAGGGCCCCAGGGAAGGAGTTAGCTTGGACCTGTTCAATGTCTATATCAGAGGTACCAGGGGGGGTCACCCGTCTCCAACCATCGCACTTCTTGAACAAGCTCTTCCAACTGCTCGCCCTGTTCAGGAATAGGGATCGCTGGCGACTTCAACTGTACCTTTGAGCCTTTGAGCTCAGATGCCACTCCTGAGCACGAGGGGATTGATAGCAGATGGGCAGTCCCGCTACTTAATTTACCTCCAATCAAAAGATGGACCAACTTAGCGATCCAAATCAACGCACTGACAGTAAAGTTTGACTTATGTGCAGTTAATGGGAGAACCCCTTCGGACAAGCAGGGGGCTAACACCTTTAACAGAGCCGGCTGCCCATCACGCATTGATTACATCATAGTTGACGTGAGATTGTGGGTAACCCTGGGCGTAGTTCGCGTAGTAGCGCTACGCGTAGCTACGCGAAGTGCACCTCGCACTACGCGAGCTACGCGAGCTACGCGAGCTACGCGTAGCACTACGCGAACTGCGTAGTGCGGTAGGAAATGCTGTTCGCGATGATTGCACAGTGCCGGATGCTTGTCCGCACTGAGCAATCATTGCAAACGGCATCTTGCACAGTGCAAGCGGTCGTTTTCTGCCGCTCGAGTAGATTTGCACTCGAGCGGCAGCTTTCTCACCGCGGACTGGTAGTTTCTCATCGCGAGCGGTCGCGAGCATACGCGACCACTCGCAATGAGAAACCTGACCTCCCCACGTTGAGAATCTCGCCGGGAGGTTTATTTTCCACGCTCGCGATCGGCAACTTGATGTTGCTGATCGCGAACGAGGAAAAAGTCTCGCCGGGATGTCATTTTGCTCGCTCGCGGTCGCCAACTTGACGTTGAGGACCGCGAGCAAGCAAAAAATGACCGCTACGCTACGCGTGTTTGCACTGTGCTACGTGCAATTCGCGTAGTGCGAAGTAGCGCAAACTTCGCAAACTACGCGAGCGTAGCGTAGTACTTCGCCCAGGGTTAATTGTGGGACGAGACAACCGACATGTATGTGTCCGACACGACCGATAGTGACCATATTCCACTGTGCATGTCAATGAAGAATCCGTGGGCTAATCAACCCAATACATGGATCAGCCGGTCAGCTTGCTATGGCATCGACATCGCCCCTTCCAATTGCAAAAGGTTTCTAAAATGGCATAAAGTCGCCTCACGAGGCTCAAATCTAGCAGCATCCAAGACACCTTAACTAAGAATACAGCAGAACTGCAGGCCGCAGTTGATGATACAGCCAAGTGGGAAGCAGTTTCTGCTATCCACTCCTCCACTACAAACTCGCTGTCTTCCTGCTTTGAAGCCTCTGCCAGGCATAATCCCCTGTCTGGGACCAAAAAAAAACAACATCTATGGTACACGAAGACCTGCAAATTGAAAAGACAGGCCCTGACTCTAGCAATTAGATCTAAAAACGGCCCTAGGGTTAAATTGGCCAGAAAGGAATATAAGGTGGCACTGCATAAAGCCAAGTCTGAGTGGGACGACCTGTACTGGCAGGAACTGAAGGATGTGAGCCTTGGCAAGAACAGGAATGAATTCTGGTCATTAGTGGGTCGGGGCAAAAACAGAGATTCAGACTGCTTGCCCAACTATATCACGGGACACGATTGGCATGTCCATTTTGCAAACCTATATTCCAATACTGAGGATGGAGGTCTGGAGTAGCTATGCGGCTCCACAGACGTCCCTCCAGTAGGGGATGTTAGTGACTTTTTCTTGTGGGCCGAAATAGAGGCAGCAATCATGAAAATGGTTCCCGCTAAAGCCCCAGGACCAGATGGACTCTCTGGTGATCTATATCTGTCTGATCCCAGGGGGTGGTCGCATTACTTTCAGTTATTGTTTAATGCTATTGCCGCGGGTTGTCCTGTCCCTAACTCGTGGAAAGGCGTGGTAGTGGTCCCTATCTATAAAAAAGGAGACAAGGCAGATCTGGCCAACTACAGGCCTATAAGCCTGATCGATGTTCTGCAGAAAATTCTAGGTAGGGTTCTCCTGCTGAGAATCCAATCATGGTCTGATATCCTCTCCCAATATCAGGCGGGGTTCAGGGCCAGCACTGGGACGATTGACCAAGCTTTTAGGCTATTGCTCTTATTTTGGAAGGTGGTCCTTATTGGAAAAGATAGTCTCTACCTGGCATTTATTGATCTCAAGACAGCATTCGATCTGGTCCCTAGGACCAGATTGTGGCGGACCCTTAGAGACATGGGCATTCCACCCCTAATTCTCAACATACTGATTCGTCTCCATGAGAACACTTTCGCCCAGGTGCGCTTGGGAGCCCAAGGCCAGCTGACAGAGCAGATTCCCGTCGGCAAGGGAGTCCGCCAGGGTTGTGTGATGGCCCCCACCCTGTTCTCTTTATACGTGAACGGTGTGGTGAGGCTTCTCCAAGAAGACCCAGCTGATGCCCTAATCCTGGCGGGCAACAAAGTGCTGACGCTGCTATTCGCCGACGACACCTTACTAGTGTCAAAGACTCCAACCTGGCTCCAAAAATTAATGAATAACTACCAGTCTTTTTGTGAATCGCGGGGCCTAGTTATTAACACCACCAAAACGAAGTTTATGGCCTTTAACCCCCACAAATCCTTCAGGAACAACCTCACCTTGAATGGTACCCCCTTGGAGAGAGTGAGAACCTTCGAGTACTTGCGTATTCGACTCTCCGACAAAATGCAGTGGGGATCCCATCTTGCAAAAATGCTTTTAAATCACAAACGGGTAACTGGGGCAATAACCAAGAACATCGCTCTTCGTACACCAGGCCGGTGGCCCCGGCTCTCGTAATTTATGATGCCAAAGCAGTTAGCGCAGCCCTTTACGGAGCAGAGCTATGGGGGTTCGAAAATGTCGAAGAGTTAAGTAAGTCCGAGCATAAGTTCTTGAGGGACTTGGTTTCAGTTCCACGCAACACCCCACTGACACCTCTTAAGTATGATATGGGCAGACGGTCGATCAAGGACATTGCCAAGCTCCGCCCTTTGCTGTTTTGGGCTCGCCTGAGGCATACTTCCGAACTTGGCAATTATGCAGCAGGCCTAACGGAGGTTATGACCTTAGATGTAGGCAATAGGGTCAAGTGGACATCACACGTAAAGAAAACCATGATACTACTTGGCCTCAAAGAGTCCTGGGACACCCAAACCCCCCCGAGCAGGGAGGACCTTAAGCACCACTATTGGGACTGGGTCGACCAACAGGAGCAAAGTAACCCACATTGGGGGAGCCTAACAGATGAATTCCTCATGGCTAAGCATACCAGAGGATGGGAGCCCTATTTGGACGTGATTCAGGCCCCATGGGATAGGGCACTCTATATTCAGTTTTGGTACGGCTCCCTCCCTGTCAACGCCTTTACATCTAAGTGGCACTCAGTTAACAACAGAACAGAAAGCTGCCCTTGCTGTGGAGCCTCGTTGGAGACTGTTGCCCATGTCATGTTCGCCTGCCCAGCCTACATGGTTCCTAGGTCTAATTGGCTGAGACATATTTGTAGTGGCATGGGCACTCGTGATCATCGGGTTGCCCTTCGTATTTTAAAATCTGAACCTAGTGTCCTTTTTTCTTGTGGGGTGGCCAAGTTTTTGAGTCAAGCTTGACTACTTAGGCATAAAGTATTGCAAGGAGTGACTCTAGTCTAGGCTGTGCTGCACCTATGTGACAATATAACCTTTTAAACCCATCTAATGCCCTTTTTACATACATTCCAGATCTTTTATCCTTTACAGAACATTGCTCATGATGGTCTTAACACCAGTACATTATTTAAAATGATTGTGATGAATTTTGCTAGATATTTTTTTTCTTCGCTATTTCTTATATATCTAGTCTGGGCTTCGGTCAGGGCACGAACATGTTTTTATCTGTATATACATTTTATGCCATGAAGTTCTAGTGCTATCTGCCCTGTTCTCAGATTTTTAAAACTTTGTTAAATTGTTGTAAACTTAGGGGCATATTAGCAAGACCACGTTAAAATTATCGCCGTTTTAGCGGCAGGAAACTGCCGCTAAAACGGCGATAATGGGCTTGATAATATGCGCTATAGACTTCCAATAGAAGCCCAGGTTAGATGTGCAGGACATCTAACCTGGGCTTCTATTGGAATTCCACAACGCATATTAGCAAGCCTCATTATCGCCGTTTTAGCGGCAGTTTCCTGCCGCTAAACGGCGATAATTTTAACGTGGGTCTTGCTAATATGCCCCAATATCTTTAGCGAGCTTGCTGTACTTAAAGGCCTGTTTTTAGGTTCTCATAATTTTTATCTTTTGTATAAATGCTGAACAATGCTTTTATGACACAAGCTTGCTTTACAATTTTTAAAAACATTTTACAATGTTATTTCAGAAGTTAAACACAAAGTATTACTTTTTCAAAACATTTGTTAAACATTTTTACTCTATTTCTCATAGATTTTTATGGGGAGATAGCCATTTTTTTTAGTTTCATTTGGGGGGCATTTTTTTTACCGCTACCCTGTAATTTGTAATCTATTTGTGTTATTTTGGGTCATTTTTCCAGGACCCAAGTTGCCATTGGGTGCTGCTGTTCATCGGAAGAGGTAAATCCTTTTTTAAGGATGTTTTAAGGGTTTTGAGGGTAGGAGGCATTTAGGATGCATGTTTAAAAGTTGGGTATTGTGTCCTTTTAGTTTTTTTTGTATATTTAGATGTGTTTTTGATAGTGTTGTGCACTGTTTTGTCATCTTACAGTTTTTGTAAATGTTTTTGTAAATGTGATATAAATGTATTAATTCTCTATGTTAAATTCTGTGATGATATTTATATTTTGATGATGAAGTGTTGTGTATTTGTATATTTGAGACTGTACTCTATTATGCAGGTGTGTCTTTAATGTATGTTTAACAGGTTTTTGTTCCTGAACGATTTTAATGAGAGTTTGGAGTTTATGTTATTTTTAAAGGAAATCTGTTTTTTGCTTATTAGAAACCAATGTTTTTACTTAGATTTTCTTTTTCTTTTTGGTTTTCTGGAGCTGATCTTTTTTATGGAACCTACAGATTTTGGATTGCTTTGAGGTACTTGGATGGGATTTTTTATATGTTTGCATTTTTTGGGCGGATATTTCCTTTTGGATTTTTATCTTTTTTGTGGAATACTTTTTTGTATTATGTGGGGATGGAGAAATATCTGCAGATACAAATAGTAAGTTTTATTTCTTACTTTTTGTGTGGGTGGGAAATATGATGTATTGTTTATGCTATGTGTATTTTATTTTTATGTGCAAGTTTTTAAATATATGTTGGTTTCATTAGATGTAATGTATTTAATTTGTTTATGTGGTTGGTGGATTATTGCTATATATTTTTAAAATATTTTATATTATCAGTGTTTAATAACTTGGTGATTTTATATACTTGTTTCACTGATGTAATACATTATTTATGTTCACATTTAAAAAAAGAAAACTGATTTGATTTGGTGGTTTATAGTTTGTTGTAACTTTTGAGATTTTTGGTAGGTTTATGTTTAATTTATGATATGCTTTTGGCAATCATTTCTAAGTAATGCAGTCCTTTGTTATTTATGAAGAGTTTGACTTTGAATTGAAGCATGTTGTACATTCTTTTAGTTTATTTGCTTAGTTTAGGGACAATATGTATAATTGATTGCTCTACTCTTAGTTCTTGGTAGCTTTTCTCTATTTGTAATGCTTTGATAAATTTGCATAATGTAGGATGAATTCTACCTAGTGTGGATTGGAAGGCATTGTGCCAACCTTCCACTGGCTTTTTTGTTTCAGCTTCCTGTCCCAAGGTGCTGTCATAACATTCCACACTGATATCTGGTACTTGGCTTGGAGGTTTGGAGCGCACAACAAGTGCCCCCAGGGCCACTTTACAGTGGCCTGCAGGGGATGGGGGTCCTGCTTGGGGCCCCCAAAGCCCCTTTCCGGCTGCCTTTTCATGGCAGACGGACCGCCATGAAAAAAGGCAGTCAGAAGGGACAATGTAATCCCTACAGCGGTGCCTGCGCATGCACCGCCCCCCTGGTAGGGATACAAATCTGACTTCCGCCCAACAGGATCTTAGATTCTGTCAGAGGTGGTGGTCTCTCCACTCGACCTCTACAGTCTGACCGCCTGCATTGTAATGCAGCAGTCGAACCGATGGTGTGTATGTGGTCACATCGCAATGAGGTTCCTAGTGTCGATTTTTGGAGGTGTCGCCATATACTTGGATTAAAGTGATAGTAACAGCCTTGTATGGCTGTGTGGGGATATATTTTTAGAATTGATTGAATTATAGGTTGTTCATTATCTATGATTATTTTTTAGGGGAGTAGTTATTTGTATGTTATTTTATATCATTTAGGAGTTCATAGTAGGTGTTGCTTTGTTTGTTTAATAGTAAAGTATATTTAAAAGGGATATTGGTGTTTTCATATTCACCATGTTTGGGGTATATTTGAGTGAATGCTGTGGGACACATTTTGAAGTACTGCCCATCATCCAGGTTAGGCATTGGGAAAGTTTCATTAATTTGTTTGCTGTGGAGAAAATTAAGATTAGTTTTTCATTATTTAAATTGTCATGCAAACAGAAGGATTCCTCATTATGTGCTATTTTTAAATGGTCCGGTATATCTATGTCTTGGTATGCTCTGGGGGGAGGTGTGGTATCTCTGGTTGCTTTTTTAGTGTGTGCAATTAAACATTTTAAAGTAGAGACAAGTGGTAGTTGGCCTGTTACATGTATGGGGACTTTGGGTGGTATGTCTTTCAGGATTTTGCTTGCAGGTTTCTGGGAGCTAGTGCTTGCCTCTCTTATATCTTGTGAGATTTCTCTAACTTCTATTTCTATAACATTTGGGGAGTAGTTATGCTCTTTTACATTTACAACAAAATTATCTTCTGTTGTTGTCTTCCCATAGCATGCATTAGAAAAATATTTAGTGCATTTCCAGTTTATAGTTTCTGTTGATCCACTTTATTGGCTGTAGGTTTAGCCCATATGGTTTAATAATTGTTTCTCTTTGTTTGAAGTTATAAATGTAGCCTCTTCTGTCATTGTATCTGTAAATAGTTTAACAGTATAAATATTTTATAAATTGACTTTTGCTTCTTTGTTATTGATGTTTAAAAAATGCAGTTACTTGTTATTTATTCACTAAGGGGCCGATTACAATGTCGGGCGGAAACTTTCTGCCCGACACGTCTCGGAATCGGAACTGACAGACTTGCAGTCGGCAGTTCCGCCCGACCAATTACGATGCGACTGAACACTGTTCGGTCGGATTCCCATTGACTCCTATGGGAGCCCGTGTTCTGCCCAACAAGACAGGCTCCTATGGGGAAATTGGGTGTGTGCGGAAAACTCTGCACCCTGTAGCAGGCACCCCATGGTGCCTGCCACACAGTGCAGGGTTTTAGAGGGGGGTACCAAAGGTACCCCCTTGGCCACCAACCGTAGGCCTCAGGATGAAGGGGGCCCTGCTAGGGGCCCCAAAACTCACTTTCGACAGCCTCTACGTGTCAGACAGGCTGACTCAGAAAGGCTGTTGGAAACCAACATCTTAATTGCTCGATCAGAAACGCAGTCCATAGAGCTGTACAATGCGGGTCCAACCGGCACAAATTCTCCAAGAGCCGTTCGGGAACCGATTCGGAAAGACCGAGCGGTTTACAATCCAACTGTGAACATCGTATTCGGTAGGTCGGATTGTAAACCGAGTCCATCGGAAGGGTTTCGACACGGTCTAGGGGAATCCGACTGTCGGAAGGAGGCTTTCCGCTCGACATCGTAATCAGCCCCTTAGTTGTATGTTTTGTTGAGAAGTTTTGCATGCTTTTGTAGCTTTTTTTTCACCTCATTTTAATGTTGAGCTGGTGCTGAGTTTTCCGTTGATAGAGAAAATAAAGTTTTATTAATTAAGTAGCGTATTTTATGGCAAGTTTGCTGTGGTTTTGTGAGGTAGGTTTATTTTTGGCCGTTGGTTGTGAATTTTTAAATTACAGTATATGCATACTTTATTATATAATATTGATGCTTTTTACAGTTTGTTGGTTTTCTTTTCTTTTATGTAGTCTATGTAGAAAGATAAAAGTTACTGTTTATTTATTAAATTATATATTTTTGTTTAATAGCAGTGCATTTTTAGTTGAAATGTATGTATTACTTGAATTTGTATTTGTTGAGATGATTTATTTCTGTTTTAATTGTTACTTGTAAAAATCAGGTGGAATTCCTCCTCTTGCAGCATTTATCATTTTTGGAGTATTTAGTTGTGTTAATTTGTGTGCCTTTTATATTGTTGGCTTAATTGTTTGTAAGATATTATTGGTTAGTTTAGTATAGTTGGTTAACGTTGTTTCTAGTGTTATTTTATTGGTTAGTTTAGTAAAGTTTGAACTTTGTTCTTCAGTTAAGACCTTTTTTGTTATATGCTATTTTATGCTTTATTTTTGTAGTATAATATATAGTATGTTTTATTTATATATGAATTGTAATGTGTGTGTATATATATATATATATATATATATATATATATATATATATATATATATATATATATATATATATATATATATAAATACCTACCTAAAAAACATATATTTAAAAAATACAAAAACCAATTATTATTTTGGTATTATTTAATTGTATGTTTTGTAGGTGTATGAGTTTTTGGGGTGTTTGTTTAATTTTTGGTTAATGTAATATATTTTTATTTTATTGGTACTTATTGTTCTTCCTGTTTTGATGATGTGCATGCACAGTAGCAGGACAGAGAGGGAGGCATTTCTATATCTCCAAGCTTTTGGTTTTGTGACTAAACATGGACAGAAGCAGGAAAATCTTTCGGTACACCCAAGGCCCCGGTAATTGTTTGCCATTTGAACCAGTTTGTTTTCAGCTAAATGTTTCAATTACAGTGGCTAATAAGGAGAAACCCATGAAGAAGTAAAATCATGTGGAGTTCTCTGCATCTTTTATCTCTTTTCCACGTCTCCAGACCCCAAGAGGGCTAGTCATGACTCAAAGGCATCAGAGACCAAAGAGGAGAAGTTGAGACAAATAATTAACAACAGCTTTCTTGAAAGAAAGATGCCACTGTGGACTTCTTCTCACATCTCTGAACTACTGGGTTTGAGAACTCGGATTCCGAAGGTGGAGAAGGTGAGGTTGTCCTAGAAGCTCAGAAAGGCAAATACATTACAACAAATCCTGCAGTTCTGACATATCTAAGAGAAAATATGGGTTATCCTGCTCCTAAACTCCAGGAACCTTAAAGGCCACTCGGCTAAGACAATTTTAAAGATCTCAAGTGGTTTTACCTATTCACTGACATGATGGATGTAATAATATGTGAAAGGAAAGACCTGGGCAAGTTTAACCTGCCTCACGTTATGTCTCACCTGTATCCACTAATAGATTGGAACCTAAGCTATTGCACTCTGTTTCCGTGAGCTCCCTGGTAGGCAGCCTGATGGGTCACACTGCAATTTCAGAAGGTGACATTGTGAAGTATGCCACAGACAAGAAAGTGGACCATGCCTTGGAAAGGTTTGCTCACACTCTCATATGGCAATTAGAGCTGACATCTCTAGGGTAGACAAAGCTCAGTCTTTGAACTAAAACTTTAAATCTCATTTGTGCACTAAAGGACAGAAGTGAGTGTTACGCTCTCTTAGAAGAGATGAAGCATCAGATTGAATTTCTATTAGATGTTTCCTTTAATGTTGTCCTCAAGTTTGTAGTGGCAGGTGGAGTAATGATGGCAGTACCTCCTCTTAAAAGTTTGTCATATTGACAATTTAAAAAAGTGTACAGATCTATGTATGCCTTTTTAATGATTTTGTCTTTGTAGCGCTGATTTGGAGGACAAGCTACATTGACTCTTCAAAGAAAAAGACACATTGTACTACCTTCAAGTAACAGCAGGCTCCATGTGGTGCTTCAGGAGGGTCGTCTTTTCATCAAACCTGTAAAAAACAACAACCATCTTTTCTATCTAGATGGCAAAAGAGGAAACCCTCTGCAAAGAGATCAACTTTCTCTTATTGTCTTTAGACTATGATGGAAAAGAAGGCGGTGATTCTTGTTCCATTTTTCATAAAAATAAATATAATTGATCCCCATAGTTGTATGTTGTCAGATGTTGCTAAGGTTTGCATTCACTTCTAGATTTGTGTCCTTTTTGTGTTGTCTACACTAGGCCTGGGCGAAGTACTACGCTACGCTCGCGTAGTTTGCGAAGTTTGCGCTACTTTGCACAACGCGAATTGCACGTAGCACAGTGCAAACATGCGTAGCGTAGCGTAGTGCAGCGGTCATTTTTTGCTTGCTCGCGGTCCTCAACGTCAAGTTGACGACCGCGAGCAAGCAAAATGACATCCCGGCGAGACTTTTTCCTCGTTCGCGATCAGCAACATCAAGTTGCCGATCGCGAGCGTGGAAAATAAACCTCCCGGCGAGATTCTCAACGCGGGAGGTCAGGTTTCTCATTGCAAGTGGTCGCGTATGCTCGCGACCGCTCGCGATGAGAAACTACCAGTCCGCGTTGAAAGCTGCCGCTCGAGTAAAAATCTACTCGAGCGGCAGTAAAGACAGCTTGCACTGTGCAAGATGCCGTTTTCAATGATTGCACAGTGCGGACAAGCATCCGGCACTGTGCAATCATTGCGAACAGTGCACTACGCAGTTCGCGTAGTGCTACGCGTAGCTCGCGTAGTGCGAACTGCACTTTGCGTAGCTTCGCGTAGCGCTACTTCGCGAACTACGCCCAGGCTTAGTCTACACTTCCAGATTTGTATCACTCTGTATGGTTGGACGCTCCCAACACAAGGAGGCGCAACTATTGATTTATAACCCTTCGTTCTAGACCGGAGAACGTTACCTCAGGAGCACACCAAAACTACACAAAACTAGAACCAGTTGCTATCCAAACCAGGTTGTGCGCGTACACCTCATCTTGATACTTTCCTGTTCTGCTCCTTGCACGCTGCACACTGAACCACAGCCGTTATGGCTTATGATGAAATATCTAACCTTACAGATCTACGAGCTGAGACTTTTGCATTCGCGAATGAGGAAGCAACTCGCATTTATGCCCTCATACATGAAGAAACCACTCAATCAACAACAAGCCGAAACAAGGAACAGAACATCAAACAGCTATTATACTTATCAAAACACGAAATCAATCAGCGGTTACAAGCCAGCAATTTAATCAAGTACCATCGGGCACAACGTATACCAAGAGGTCTAAGAATATCATTGAAACATTCTTTATGTAAGAATGCTCAAAAGTTCAAGGATCGTTGGTATGCAATTTTAAATAAATGCTCACTTGACTTGATTCTCCTCATCATTGAAGAGTTATCAAACATTTTGGAAAAACTCTCAAAAGAAATCATCACAGTAACAGAGCTCACGAACAATTAACTAAACACTCCCAAGAAATTAACGAAAGAAAGATCCGCAAGTTTCGTAGGGACACTGTGGACTACAAATTGGGGGAGGTATACAGCTGGGCAGAGATATATGCCAGACGCAGACAAAACAAGCCCTACACACAAAACACTGAGACTTCATCTTCAGGCAGTGATATATCCAACACTTCTAAGCAACAACGAAAACCTGACACACAACCACCCATGGAACAACCACAAACTTCTGGTGCTTCTTTCTTAGAAATAGGCCAAGGAGACAAAGACGACCCCGGAGGGGCCAAAGAAAAAGAGCATCCACAAACACGGAGCATATCAGCAGGTACGAAGAAAGGCAAGGGGAAGAAAACACCACTGAAGGAAACCTAGTCATAAACATCTCTGATTACAAATGTAATGACTTAGAACTCAAAACGTTGCAGAAAGGGACTTCCTTTGTTCCCACGACTTACACGAATTGTTTAGAACTTGAAATCAGCTTGTTCAAGCTGATGCGTAAACTACGACTCAGACATTTTTTTGAAAACGTACTAGAGGAACGTCAGACTAACAACGAGGACCAGCTACGTGGTTTAAAACCCCAAAGCTCTTACATGGCACCAGTGAGCCATAAAAGTCTGGATATGTTTGAAAAGCTAGTCAAACAAGACATTTTAAAATTGAACTATTCAAGAAAAAACAAATCCAGAAGCTTAACAAACAAAGAATTTGGCATCCTGAAAAGGATAGCTAACAACCCGAAAATCATCTGTCAAAAAGCAGATAAAGGGGGCACATTAGTGGTATTGAACACTTCTCATTATGATATTGAAGTCGAAAAACAAATCTCAGGTCAATCCACCTATGTAAGACTAGAAAGTAATCCCACGGACAATATAGTTACACTGTTGAAGAACATAGTCAACAAGTCTCTGGAAAACGGAATCATAGATGAAAGGACTAAGAGATTTCTAGTACCAAGTAGCCTAAAAAGCCCGACCATCTATATGGTACCCAAAATGCATAAGGACCTACGTCACCCACCATTTCAACCAATAGTGTCTACAAGAGGCAGCGTACATGAACCGGTTGGACAGTTCCTTTATCGATATCTACAACCGAGTGTGATTCAAATGAACACTTATGTGAGAGACACCACTGACTTTCTGACTAAACTTCATCAAATCACTTTCTCCTCAGATGAATCTATTTTACTTTGTACAATAGACGTCAAATCCTTATATACTTCCATTCCTCATCACCTTGGAATTGAAGCAATAGAGCATGCATTATTGCACACCAATTTGAAACTTGACCTGCAAGTTTTTCTCATGGAACTACTGCATTTCACACTTTACCAAAGCTACTTCAAATGGAAAGAGCACTGGTTTATCCAACTAACGGGCACTTCCATGGGTAATTGTGCAGCGCCGGCGTATGCCAACCTCTTCATGAACAAATTCGAAGAGGATTACATTTTATCAAAACCGATCTGGAAAACACACAGTAAACTTTTTTTAAGATACATAGACGATATATTTATCTTATGGAAAGGCTCTCATACAGATTTGACAGAAGCATTAAGTGGTCTTAACTTCATTAATGAAAGAATACAATTCACATTTGAGGTACAGGAACATCGCATCACCTTTTTGGACGTGGAAATCATCAAAACAGAGCATAGCTTTGAAACCAACATTTACAGAAAAAAATAGATCGAAACAACACACTCCACTACAACAGCTTCCACCAACCATCGCTTAAACGCCATTTACCTTTTTCACAAATGCTCAGAGTCAAAAGAATAGTGTCCAATTCTCAAATTGCTGCAACACGCATTGAAGAGATGGAATAGAGGTTTGCACAACGTGGTTACCTTCAGCCCATTTTAGATCAAGCCAAACTTCGGTGTCAAAAAAAGACCCGCAAAAAAAAAAAGACCGGCAGGAAATTGCTCCTGAAGAATACGAAAACTGGGCATAACCGCATGGTTATAGTATCCAAATTCTCAAAAATGAGCAGTGCTTTTAAACGGATCATTAAACAACATTGGTCGATTCTAACACTGGAACCTGACTTTAACCAGTTGTTCACTGACACTCCAATATTTGCGTACCAAAGAGGCAAAAATCTGGGAGAAATACTCAAAGACGTACCATCCGTATACAAGGGGACAACACCATGTCACAATTGTAACAACTGTAACAACATCATACAGGGTTCCAGCATTACGCACCCACGTAAAGGCACCAACATCAAGCTGAGAGTCACAGCCACATGGGACACCATGAATGTCATCTATCTATTAAAATGCCCATGTGGAAAAATATACGTGGGCAAAACGGAGCGAAAGATAAAAGTAAGGATAAACGAACACAAAAGTAACATTTGCACAAAAAATTTGAAATCTGTCGTCACTAGTCACTTTATTCAACATCACCATAACATAAGCCAACTAAAATTCTTGGTACTGGAAGTCATAGCCAAGATGGAGGGAAGAGACAACAATAAGCATTTATTGAAAAGAGAGAACTTCTGGATCAAATATCTCGAAGCCTTGAAACCTCACGGAATGAATGACCGAATGGAATTCCTTTGCTACCTATGATCGCTGACTGATTGGACTGCTGAACTCTGTTATGTCTGACAATTGTATTTTTATGTTTACCTTCATTTTACACATCGAGTTCGTGGCTACACGATGCTTGATTTAAGTTTGCACTTCGCCACTTTCATCTGTACATCGTCTATTTTCTCCACACACACTTCTTCTTGCACATAGACCTCATGCACATCATCGTTTTGTTTCATACTCACAGCTTTCTTTGATTTATTCAAGACACTGACATCCAGTCTGTACCTCTCCGACTGTCCATATTGATTTTCCCTTCTATGTTAGTCATAGGCTTTTCGTATTAACATGTTACAAAATGGCCGCAATATTTACCAATATGCGTTAGTCCTACATCGAGCACCATTACACCAGGAAGTACATTTATTTGTATACTGCTTTACCACACGTTGCGTTCGTCGAGGACACTCCATGCCGAGCACACCTTCGCCTAAGCATTAGTAAGTGCCCGTCGGGCCTCACAGCATTAACTTATCGAACCGCAGTATTGTTTTCACGATACACCACGCATTTTTTAACCTGGGCATTTCGCCCGATTGTTAAGAGCCACATATCAGTTTATCCCACGTAACGTTTTCGTTTAGATTCTCACGATAATGCTGGTTCATTTGGGTACTGCTGGTCCTCTTTGAAGATGTTCCTTGTCTTCATGCACATCTCTTTTTAACTGCACATAATCTTTTAGCCACACGCGAGTGACATAGGACTCGATAATTATACATTTCACTATCACGAGCACGAGCGAGGTTAACGCGCTCTTTAAATGGAATCGCTTTATTACAGTGATTTATCACCATAGTCAATCAACACGTTAACATGATTAACAGTCGTTTTTCATCTCTTACTTATGAACGGGACGTGATATGGTAATCTTTGGAATTTTCACGGACTAAACAGCTTTTACCGGCACATGTGTAGCGCCGGGACTGAAGCATGTTACACTTACCTCACCTATTACCAAACAAACAGCATTTTACACATTAAGTACAGGAAGGTTTCCTCATTGTATTTCATGCTTTTTTCATATTACAGCGCTGTTCCCTGATGAAGGGCAATCTGCCCGAAATGCATTGGAACACATATTGAGTAAAAAAACTTGTTGTGTAATTACTATGGATAACTTCGTGTGAATATACATTCGAAAAATCATGGATTGAAGAATCTAAATTCATGTATTGTGGATAATACATTGAAACCAATTAACCGATTATGAAGTATCCTCTTCATTTAAGTTGTGGACTGAAAACTTGTTTAACAGAATAACCCCTAGCAGGGTCCAGATAGTGCCCTGGGGGATGCTTCCAACACAAGGGGGCGCAACTATTGATTTATAACCCTACGTTCTAGACTGGAGAACGTTACCTCGGGAGCACACCAAAACTACACAAAACTATAGAACCAGTTGCTATCCAAACCAGGTTGTGCACGTACACCTCATCTTGGAGCTCAACACTGACAGTCTACACCAAGATGGTGGCTTCAATTGTGGCGCTCGTTCATTTTCCACAGTGGTCATTGTAACCCTATCTCAATGACTGGTTACTCCATTCTCCATCAAGGATAAAGACATTGAAGAGTGGTGAGCTCCTGTTTGTTTTGTCATGCATTCTTCCTCAATCTATCCAAACCCTAATTAAATTTTTTTCTCAGGGCGAGAATTTCACAGGAATCCAATTAAGAATAGGCATGGACTCCTTCCAGAAGCCAAGGCAGTGCAATTTCTCCATCAGTTAGACTCCCCCTTAATTTTGTAATCCACTCCTGTACACAAGTAGCTAGAATTCAGGGATACATGATATCTTGTGTTGTTACAGTCCCTGGGACTCATCTATATCTTCGACCTCTAGTATCATATCTACATGCTCATTGGGGTCAGGCATCCCAGAGATTTGTCTCCTTGGTTCCAGGCACCCCCGAGATCTTCCATGATCGCCCATGGTAGATAAACCCAGAACCTTGATCAGGAGGCTTCTGATACTTTCAGGAACTTTAGTAGAAGCAACAACAGATGCCAGTTCATTTGGATTCGGTGCCACCCTTAGAAAACATTCAACGCATGTCCAATGGTTGTTGAGGAAAAGTCATTTGTACTCAACCTGGAGACAATTGTTAGATGTTTTCTGTCCTGTACATCACTTGATTAATTATCATCAGGACTGCTATGTTAAGGTAAAATCATACTATGTAGTAATGGTAGCTTACATCAATTGTCAAGGGGGGATTAATTCAAAGTCTCCGGAACAGTTGGTTATTCAGATTTGACTGGGTGGGGTGATCTTCCCCAAAGTATTGGAATGATGCTGCTTGTTTTTTCACTCTAAGACTTTAGTGCCGGTATTCTGATCTCCAAAGTGTATGGGTAATTGGCTTATGACCAATTGGCAGAGGTTAACTAACTTATAAGTCCTTAGTATATGGCACCAGATGTAGCCAGGGCCTGTAATTTAGAGTATCCATGATGGGCTGCAGCACCTATTGTGCCACCATGAATGTGACAAATTAAAACATGATTCCTAGACTGCCACTGCAGACTGGCAGAGTGGGTGTACACTGCTACCTCTACTTTGGCATTTAAAGTAATGACAAATTCCAGACCTCCCTTTTTAATTTATGTAAGTCACCCCTAAGGTAAGCCTGTCATGCCCTAAGGCAGGGTGCCATATATTAAAAAGCAGGCCATGTGTTTTTATTTCCTAACAGTAAACCCCCCAAATTTATCGTTTTTAATATAGGAAGGCTAGTAGTGGTGGTAAACTCCACAACAGACACAGTCATAGGCTAACATTGGTGAACATAATGGTAGAAGGCGAATGGCTGTATCCGTCTCCAGTGAATATTGCATAAGTTTTGTACATGTGCACACAACAGTTGGGTAAAAAGCTCACTTGTCTTCTAGCACTGCTACTATCAAGACCTCTTCCACTTTTGCTGCTGTTTGTCACCTCTGGGAGCAACCATGCCAGGTGAATCAGGTGAGAGGGCCCCAGCCTTCATGCCAGAGAAGCTCAAGTTGCTGGCAAATGAGATAATTTCCCTGTGTGGCCAGCGCTGTGGCTCACCAGAGGAATAGCTACATGTTTGAAATGCATATGTGAATCTGTCAAACTGGCTTATTTCCATTTGCACAGTCTACAATATGCATTTGAGTTCCTGAGTGTAGTATATTTAGTGATGTTAAGTGTCATATATTGTGATCCTTACATAGGACAATGATTTGTAAGCACTCCACAATGTCAAATAAACAACACCAATAATATGTGTAGTGTGTTTAAAGCCCTAGATTATATTTGGTGTGTATGTAGAGATCTATATATGTATATGTTTGATGTACTTGTGATACGTTGGCAGCTCACCTCATGGAAAATAGTATACACATTACATACTCTTTACAACTGGACATAAATATGGACTGTGTACAAACTAAATGAAAGTGATGTTAGTAAGGTGCATGGTTCCCGCAAATCACTCAGCCTAGATCAGGGCTCTCCAAACTGTTGTTTGGGAGCTACCAGTAGCTCTCAGACCCCTTCAGAGTAGCACGCAGCCTTGAGGTCACTTAATGGAAGGGCACAAGGTTACTCTTTAAAGTAAAAGTTAAGGAAAGGCAGTGTTTTATGTGACAGCATGATCATCAGCCTACAAATAGCAAGGCCCGGCAATGAGCAGGGCTGGGCCAGGCTAGGCTGGGGTTGAGTTACGGGGTCAAACAACTGAAGCACCGAGGTACAGCTGACAAAACCACATATTCTTTGCAGCTCAAATTTTGAGGCATTCTTAAAATATACCCCTGAACACTTTTAAATGGACAACAGTTGAAAAGTAGGGTTTCCTAACTTCTGGAGCTAACACTTCATTTCATTTAACTCAAGTTTCAAAGTATGTCATGTTCAAACTGCAGGTCATAGCGGCCATTATTCACTGAGTCTTCAGTAGTTCACATTCGTTTGCACTGATTAGAAGTAGGACACATCACAGAATATGTAGAATCCCTCTGAGCTAGATAATGTCATAGGTCTGGATTTGTAAGTTTATACCATGAATGACATGGGATGAGGCTATGCAACAGGTCACTACAAAAGTGTGTATGAGGATATTGGTTTAAGTCAGCATGTGACAATACACATGCTGCATACTAACGTATGAGTTATGCTAGTGATAGATGTAGGCACATTTTGCAACATCAATACAGGCAAATAAAAAGTCACAGTACCATTATTTTTTCTTTCATTTCTTGTATCCATACCGGTCAATGCCCAACAGAAGTGGGACAAATGGAAGGCCATCACCAGGTAGGTGTGTACCCTGGGGGTCTATAAGTGGTGCAGTGTCCATTGCTGCAAGAGGTGGGAGGACTTACGATGCTGGACCCGTAAGTCAGCTGAAGTCCAGCTCTCGCACTCCTCCCAACGTGTGAGGTGTGCGCTTCTCACCCTGACACCCCTAATGGTCTGCATTCTTTTGGTGGCCTATCCAAAGCTTGATGGGCAGTTGAGGGCTCAACAGCAGCAACAAGGGGGTAAGTTCCTATCTGAGTTCCACATGTTACATGACTTATTTTTTGTTACAGCTAAGATCTTTCCCATCAACATTAAGGGTGACCCATGTTCAATGCACAGGAGAGTTCTTGATGGTGTGAGTTTTGTACAATGTGTATGATGATGAGCGTTGTCTATTAATATGCTGGAAAGGATCCCACCTGATTCCTGTTCACAACCAGTGGAAATTTCTGAGTAGACACATGGCTGCCTAGAATCCACATATACATCATGTTGTTTGATGTCATGAGGGACAGATGTACCAAACAGGCCAATAGTGTTTATTGTATCAGATGTGATACTCCTTCACTAATGTAGATGATGTAATGGTAGCCCTTTTACATGTGACATAGCATACTAGGCATTTATGATGCAGTGGATGTACATAACATCACATTGGTAAGTTGGGATTCAACACAAACAAGAGTGAACACGTGGTGACTAGTGACATCAGTATTAATGGCTACATTTTGGAATCAAAACATATGCAAATTGCGTTTTGCATCAGAAATACTGTTTCGTACATGTTAAAAGTGACCGATTAGCATGATGTCTCCCTCCTTCACATATATGTGTGTGTAAGCCAGTCTGTTTCTTGACAAATTATTGTGATATGCATACAGTATTTATGGAAACACATACAGGAATGTGTACACATTGGTGACAGAGTAACACACACCGTAAACCATTTCTCAATGTCCTTTGTCATGTCCAGATGATGAAGCGATGAGGGAGATAAATGGCAAACTTAAAGGGATTATGTAGGACGGAAAGTTCCATCACATATATGTAGGATAATCCCATCATGGAAATCTCCAAATCAGGCAAAAGTCATGACTTATTAGGCAACTGATGAAATGCATCACAGTGTAATATGTTGCATATTGTGATTTATATGTGAGTGTTTGAAGAAAGCATTATATAGGAATTAGTGTATGTAAAAAATACTTTGATGTTCTAAAATACTACAGTGAAAGCCAGCATATTTAGTGAAACAATATCACTAAGACACAACATACTTCAAATAAGTATAGGTCTTTAGGAGCGAAATGTGAAAATATTTTTGCTCTGTACTGAAGTGTTTTAGAAATGTTTTGAGGGCTATGTATTTCCTTATGCTGTAGAAGTAATTTGTCAATCTCTCCAAAATCTTTATTTCTGACTGTCTTCAATAGCCTAGGTATCTACTTAGTATGTGATACATAGCTAACCTACTTCAGTACAGGTCAGTACAGAATTCATTGATACATTTTGACATTTGACATACACTTTAGTGACTTGGAGTAAGTGTTATCATTGTGAAATGCCCAAACCAATGTAACCTGCTTTCAGTTTATGCCAATATTGGTACAACATTGCAGTATTTGATGACACACAAGTATTCATATTTTACTTTTTGAAAATGAATAGTATGCAGTTATTAGGGCCATGTGAACACACTGTACAAAGGTGTTTTTGGTTGATATCCTTTTTGGTGACATCAGTTCACTATCCTAAACTACAAAGGCCAACCATTCAGAGGTGTGAAACAGATCCCTGGGATACATAATGATGGATAAGAGAAAAGATCATACATGATATAGGAGCTATCATGGGGAATTGCATAACTGACATAACTGTGACCAAATGTTTTCTAAAAATCTTGCTTACATGTGTGAACTTATGCTAATTTTAAAGCAAAGTTTCAGAGCAGGTGAAATGTGAAAACATGGAAACTCTTTTGTCTTCAAAAGTCATGATCAGTTCTGTTTACACAAATGCAATAACACTATTGTACATGCCATTTTAGCATCATCCGGGGCAGGCGAAGAAAAAGGTGCCAACATCGGCAGGGAAGCAGCTACCCACAGTGGTTTCCAGTGCAGGCACCACTGACACACAGGAACCAAGTGGCCCGGAGGGTGAGGGGAGTGCAACACAGGACGCCAGCTCCTCAACATCTTCTTCTGAGGCATCCTCCAGCGAGTACTCCTTAGTGGTGATGGACCTGACAGGAAGTCTATCAACTGCATCCTTGTCTGCTTCCCCAGTACCATCTCCATCTTCCCTGTTGCCCTTCATCCAGTTGCCAACACCTGCCCCTCTAAAAGGGGTGGCGTCTCCCTAACTCCAGGAACCTCACCACCTTCCTCTGTCCACCCAGCTGCGCTGAGTAAGGAGACTATTGACTTCCTCTGGAACATCTCTGTAGGCTAGACTGCTCTACTGAACACCATCCAGGGGCCTAGCTGACATAGGCAACAAATGGTAGCCTACCTGAAAGGCATCCACATTGCTATGGCTGGCCTACAGAGGGCTTTTCAAAGTCTGGCCTCCTCTTTGACTGCAGCCACCCAACCATCCCAAACTTGAGGCCCACCTCTCACCCTTCCCCATCTCAGTTCCCTAATCCCAGACCTATACCAAGCACACTCACACATTTGCATGCACCAGCTCAAACAGACACAAGCAGCACACCCACACAGAAATGCAAATACCACTACAAAATGCAGGTGCTCATCCAAACATTCAGACACACCTACCACCACCCCTGCTAGCACATCCACAGACACCACCACACCCATATTCACCACCTCAAGCACATCCACAGACACCAACACACCCACATGCACCACAACCACCCCAAGCATGTTCACACACACCACCACTCCCACTACCCCCAAGCACATCCACAGACACCACCATACCCACATGCACCGCCCACACCTCCAGCACATCCACAAATACCACAGACACCACCACATGCACATGCACCACCACATTCACTGGCATCACACCCACATCCAGCACATCCAAAGCACACCCATCCACAGACACACCTACCCTACTATAAACACCCTAAAACGACAGATGCAAACAATCAAGCACACAACAGACACCCATGACACAAGACACACCCAAAAATACACAACATTCACAAGACCCACAGGCACCTGCACCCTCAACAGATGCATGCACATCAGACACTGCCTCTCCCTCCCAAAACCCACTCCCTCCCAAACAGCCTACTAGGTTTCCCGTTGAAGATGACTTGTCCTAACACCTACCAAACCCCACCCCTAGCAAATGCCAATCTACCCCTCCGACACCCCAACCTACCCCTTCCCTATCACACCCCACCCCTACCAAATACAAATCCATCCATCCCAAGGGCACCCCTCCCAAACCCAACCTCCCTCCCATGTGGGTTCTGTGAGGTGCCTCCTCTGCCCATTAGATGCCCCTTCCTGAGGAGGTTCCCCTTGGCAATGAATTAATTAATGTAATTTAATTTAATTTGGAGCTTGTAGAGTGCACAGCTACCTCCAACGGAGGTGTCCCGGCGCTAACGGAGACAGGAAATAGAAGCAAGTTGCCACAGGCTACAGAAGCTTAGGGAAGGCCAAAAAGCCAGGTTTTTAGAAGTTTACGAAAAACAGATTCAGAATTAGCCTTCCTAAGATGTTCCGGTAAGGAATTCCACAGCCGAGTGGTTCTGACTGTGAACGAACGGCCACCGAACCTCGCTTTTGCAAAGCGGGGAATTACTAGGAGGCCTTGATGATTGGATCTTAAGCTTCTTGTCTGGAGATATTTGCGGAGTCTTTTCCTGAGGTATTGTGGGCCCGTTTCTCTGGTTGCTCTGTATGCTAGGGTCAAAGCCTTGAATTCTATCCTCCTCTTTACTGGTAGCCAGTGTAGGCTCCTCAGATGGGGGGAAATATGGTGTCGTATCGGGATATTTCTAATGAGACTAGCGGCTGCATTTTGTATAGTCTGCAACTTCCTGATCAGGTAGTCTGGCTGACCCGAGTACAAACTATTTGCGTAGTCTAGCTGTGAGGTAATGAGTGCATGGACCACTGTTTTTCTACATTCCATGGGCAACAGGTGGAGAAATCTTCGTATGGACTTCATTTTCCAGAAGCATGAGGACGAGACCTGGTTTACCTGAGTCTTGCATGAAAGGGCAGAGTCAAACTTAAAACCCAAATTTCTAGCAGAGGACACCGCTGAGGGGAGGGTTGAGCTCAGATGGCCACCATAGATCCGATGGTGGTGGGGATGGCTGGTTAAAAAATAGATCCTCGGTTTTATCCGTGTTAAGCCTTAGACAGTTGTCAGTCATCCAGGTTGAGATGTTAATCAGGCATTGTTTAAAATTAGTGAAAGCTGCCTCGGAGTGTTCCCTGAAGGAGAACACCAGCTGAGTGTCATCAGCATATGAGATGACACTTACACCATGCTGTTCAATCAGTGAGGCTAGAGGGGCGAGATAAATGTTAAATAGGGCCGGGCTCAAGGCCGAGCCCTGGGGAACTCCACAGACTATAGGACGTGGAGACGAGATATAAGGGTGCAGCAAACGTTTCTGGGATCGATCTTCTAAAAATGAACTAAACCAAGACAGAGTGGTCCCTGAAACTCCCAGTTGTCTTAGTCTATCTAGAAGGATCTTGTGTGACACAGTGTCAAATGCTGCAGACAAATCTAACAGCACAAGCATTGCACAGTGCCCAATGTCCAAGGTCTCCCGGACAGTTTCAGCTACTTCTAGCAGTGCTGTCTCGGTGCTATATCCTGACCTGAATCCCGATTGTGAATCGTGGAGAAGTTTGTTGGATTCCAGGAATTCAGAAAGCTGTATCTGCACTATTTCTATTTAAGAGATTTATAAAGCGCAACAGCTGCCCCGGCCAAGAGGCGACCCGGCGCTAAACAACAAATTAGGAGACCACAACGCAAAGAGGGAGCCAGGAGACCTACACAGTGGGAAAGAGAAAAGTTTTAATAGCTTTCCTAAATTTGGCAAAATTACTAAGACCACGAATATGGAGGGGCAAAGAGTTCCAAAGAATGGCTGCTCTATACCGGAAGGAACGCCCACCGGCCCGGGTCCTCCTAACCCGAGGAACCACTAGTAGATGTTGGCTCATAGAGCGAAGCTGACGGGAGGGGACATAAAAGGATAACAGATCCTTCAAGATGCTAGGGGAGGCGGCCTTCGAAATTTTAAACGCAAAACAGAGAGCCTTGAACTCAATCCGTTGAGCTACAGGCAGCCAATGGAGGCGGTGAATTGAGTTAGCAACTGAGCAGACTCTACGCAGACCCAGAAGAGATCTTGCCGCAGCGTTCTGAACTCTCTGTAACCTGAGTACTTCCGCCTTGTTAGCCCCCAGATATAGGGAGTTCGCATAATCAAGCCTCGATATAATCAGGGCCTGGATAATAATCTGTCTGGTCGGGGCATCAAAGAAGCCCAGAATAGGTTTGAGACCGCGCAGCAAACCAAAACAGGTACCCGCCACCTTCTTCGTTTGGGTCTGGAAATTGAGAGAGGCATCCATCCAAACCCCAAATTCTTCACCACCTGTTTAGGGGGAGGGGGTCCCTAAATTCATGGGCCACCAATACTCATTCCATAACCCATGATCCCTACCCACCAGCAACACCTCTGACTTGCTAGCATTCAGCTGGAGGCAGTTAGCTGTCATCCACCCGGCAACTGCAGCAAGATCGCCTTGAAACTTAGAGGCGTCGTGCTTAGCGTTGCTCGAGAGGGCTACCACCAGCTGCAAGTCATCGGCGTAGGAGACCACAGTCAGTCCTCTGCTCTTGGCTAGTACAGCCAAGGGTTGTACATACAAATTAAAGAGCAGAGGGCTCAATGAAGAGCCCTGTGGTACCCCGTGCTTGATAGAAAAGGTGGACGATGTAAAAGGAGGAGCAATCACCTGAAAAGTCCTATCGGACAAAAATGACGCCAGCCACTTCAGAGCACTACCTTCTCCAAGATTTTTGCAGGTGCCGGCAGGAGGGAGATGGGCCTAAAGTTTTTCAGATCTGCCGGATCTGCATCCTCTTTTTTAAGAATGGGTTGAACGAGTGCAGTTTTCCAGGCAGAAGGGTAAATGCCTGTTTCCAGGGAAGAGATCCAAATCCGATTTAGATTGGGGTTAAATAGTGGGGCCAAGAGTTTAAAATACCTTGCTGGACAAGGGTCTAGTGGAGATCCTGATTTTGTTTTTTCCAGCAAAGTCAAAGAGACTTCGGGACTTAAGGGTCTAAAATTTGACCAGGTATTAGGAGGGCAAGCACGGGACAGAGGTGCAATAGATAGTTCCCTGGGGGAAAATGATGAATAGATGTTTTGAATTTTCTCATGAAAAAACACTGAAAGGTCTTCACATAATGTAACGGAGGGTACAATGTTACTTTGCATCGAATCTGGTTTAGTAAAATCTTTAACAATCTTAAAGATTGCTTTGGCAGAGTGATTTGAAGATTTAATTTGTTTGGCGGTGTAGTCCCTTATAGCTTTACGCTTTTGTCTATGAAATTTTTTTAATGCTGTTTTGTAGGATTTTTTTGTCTCTAAATTGTAGGTTTTCCGCCAGATTCGCTCAAGTTTCTTGCAGAAACTTTTCACTAGACAGAGTTCAGGTGTAAACCAAGGGGCCGTGGGCTTATTTCTAGTCAGGGGGTAAACTTTGTGCCACTGCACAAAACTAAACCATTTTGGACATTGTGGACTGCCATTTGGCTTGCACATTATTTTGAGAGCCGTATCTCATTTTGACTTATAAATACATTATTTTGATTTGACCAAATGAGTCATGGCATTATTTTTCCTTAGCTATTGTTTGATTCCTAGCAATGTTTCTGTGTAAAATGTGAAGTACTTATTTTAATTTTTTGTGCATGTGTCCATTTTTTTACGATAGACTGCTCCAAATTTATACATACAATGTGATGATACAGTGTTTCTTCAAAATTCTTAAATGTCAACATTACCGACATAAGCATTGAATTTTGATATGCTATTACTTGTAAGAGAGATTTATAAATGATTGAGTCTTATGCATATGTTAACAGTCAAGTCAATAGGTAACAGGTAAAAGTGGAGCTTACATTCGATTGCGTCCACGATTGTTTTGATTTGTAACGTCATCAAGCAGCAGCGGCAGGACTTGACGATAAGATCCATGATGGAACAGGAAGTGTGAAGGTGAGAAAAGGTGAGTTTCTGCCTTACATCCCTTCCATTCCGCCAACTCAGGTGTGGAGGGTTTACCGCCAAAGTCACGTCGTTTGGAAGGCACATCCTGATTGGCCCAGTGGGGAAACTGGTGGTCCTCCCTCCGACAGCCGCTTTAGCCTATCCCACCATCAACGTGTTCTGGTGACGGAGAGACCACAGCAGTCTTTCGTCTATGGCCCCACTAATATCTAAATAGGGCAGGAGGATAGCCAAGCCGGCAGGAAGGAAGACTGCCGAAAAGCCCACAGGAGGACTCGATCCGCCAAGATCTAAATCAGACCCTTACTCTTTGGATCTCTACTGCCCTCGACACACTGGCACCGTTGAGATCTGTTAGGACCCTGAGAAAATCTCCTTCTGCCCCCTGGTTCTCGGCTGACCACAGAGCTGAATAGAGTAGGTGTAAAAGGATTGAGCGACACTGGAGGAAAGATTATAGACTGGTGTCCAAGCAAGCTTATAAGGAAGCTTTGAAGAAGCTCTGCAAATTGATGATGGCTGCGAGAAGGGAATATTTTGTCAAGCGCATTGAGAGTGCAGAGAATTCTGGAAAGGAAATGTTCAGGATTGTCAGATCCTTTACCAATCCATCAGCAATAGAGGGACATATATTGCCCTCTCCTTCTGTGTGCACGAACTTATTCGGCTTCTTTGAGGGGAAAATTCAGAAAGTATATGCCTCTTTCACAGCTGGGGAGGAGACGGTGGAGCCACACCCATCTCAAATCTCAAATTCCAATGGCACCTTCCTGGATTGTCTCCCTATAACTCTGCAGGAATCACTGTCCGAAATCCAAAGATGTAAGTCTGGTTCCCCTGAGGATCCATGCCCCCCTAAGCTATTTAGGTCTCAGGCTCACGTGATCTACCCAGTATTAAACCACATTTGGAACACCTCGCTATTCACCGGCACTTTTCCAGATAATTGGAAACATGCATTTCTACTACACCTTCTGAAAAAAACAAATGCTGACCCTACGGAGCTTGATAATTACCACCCGATCTCACTACTGCCAGCACCTGCAAAAATGTTGGAAAAACTGGTGCGACGACCACTCGCCAATTTCATAGATGCACACGACATCCTGCATGATACTCAGTCTGGATTTCGGTCGGGATATAGCACCGAGACAGCATTGGTGGAGGTGGCGGAATCTGTGAGAATGACTGTAGACGTTGGGGCTGCAGCGATGCTGGTCCTTTCAGATCTATCGGCAGCGTTTGACACGGTTGTGCACCCAATTTCACTGAACAGACTCAAACAGCTGGGCTTGCAGGGGGCAGTACTCTCAAGGTTCCAGTCCTATCTTAAAGATCGCTCCTAAAGGGTCTTTCTCCAAATGCATCAATCTAAACCGAAGCCACTGTGGTGCGGAGTGCCTCAGGGCTCTGCCTTGAGCCCATTGCTCTTTAACACTTATCTGGTGCCACGTTTCACTTTCATTGCACCCTGGGAAGTGAAGGCAATCTCCTATGCGGACGACACCCAGCTGGTGTTCTCATTTAAGGATCACTCTGTTGATTTGTTTGCAAGATTCAATGGGTGTCTGAAGGAGATCGCGAGCTGAATGAACAATAACAGCTTAAAACTAAATGCAGACAAGACGGAGGCCTGTTCTTTGGTCAGGCTTTCCCTCCCTCCGCAGGGTTAAGGTGGCCAGCAGAATTGGGTTCACCACTGTAACCAGCAAATACAGCAAGGAAACTTGGCATCAAATGGGATACAGACCTATCCTTTGCGGCCCAATTTGGTCACATTTCATCGTCTTGCTTTGGGAAGCTGAGAAGCTTAAGGAAATTCCTGCACTTATTGCCGGAGGAAAGCCGTAGGGTCATAGTCCATGCTACCGTGACCTCTCAGCTGAACAATGAAAACAGTCTGTACCTAGGGCTGCCTTCTTACCTGATTAACCCCTTCGCTGCTAGGCCTTTTCCCCTCCTGTGCTAAGCCTTTTTTTGGCTATTTGGGGTAGTTCGCGCTTAGGCCCCTGTAACTTTTTGACCACATAAGGTATCCATGCCAAATTTGCGTCCTTTTTTCCAACATCATGGGGATTCTAAAGGTACCCAGGGTTTGTGGATTCCCCTGGAGGGGACCCAGAAATTAGCCAAAATACAGCTAAATTTAGTTTTTGGGGGAAAAATGCGAAAAAGGGCTACAGATGAAAGCATCTGGTTTTTCCTGCAAATGGCATCAAAAAAGGGGTTGTGGTGCTGAAATCACCATCTTCCCAGATTTCAGGGACAAGCAGACTTTGTCAGAAAACCAAAATTTTGTACACAGTTTTGGCATTTTTCTGGGACATAGCCTATTTTTCTATTTTTTGTGCTTTCAACCTCCTTCCAGTTAATGGTAGAAATGGGTATGAAAGCAATAATGGATCCTGGAAAGCCATACATTTCTGAAAAGTAGACAAACTTCTGAATTCAGCAAGGGGTCATTTGTGTAGATCCTTCAAGTTTTCTTTATAGAAACAAACAGTTAAATATAGGAAAAATTGAAAATTAGTTGAAAAAAACAGCCATTTGTGTCAACGTTTTCACCTGTAACTTCTTCTAATTATGACAGCTATTTGAAAGCAATATACCATTACATCCGCTGGACCTTTCTGGTTGTGGTGATATATAGGACTTGTAGGTTCACCAAGAACCCGATGAGCCAATAACTGAGCAGCGTCTTGCAATGGTTTTTTATTATGTCCCGGGTATATAGCAATTATTCTGGGAAAATCTATACATGGAAAAATCGGTATGAAAGACACCTATGTATTTCTGAAATGGGAACAAAATATAGAGTTTAGAAACAGTAGATATTTGCACATTTCCGAAATTGGGAGTACCCATACTAGCATGAGAATTATAGGTCATTTTTCAAAATGACTTCTTTTTTACACATTGTTTTTCATTTGGAAGGCAGAAATGCATCGAAAGCCAATAGATAATAACAGTTGCTCTACAATTTTGTGTTACCCTAAGTCTCCCGATAAAAATGGTACCTCACTTGTGTGGGTAGGCCTAGTGCCCGCGACAGGAAACGGCCCAAAACGCAACGTGGACACACCACATTTTCACAGTGAAAAATGACCCTTTTTTTGCAAAGTGCCTAGCTGTAGTTTTTGAACTCTAGCTCTGCCGGCACCTAGGGAAACCTAGCAAAACTATACATTTTTGAAAACTAGACAGCCAGGGGAATCCAGGATGGGGTGACTTGACTGGCTCTCACCAGGTTCTGGTACCCAGAATCCCTTGCAAACCTAAAAAATTGTCAAAACAAACACATTTTCCTCACTTTTCTGTGGTGATAAGTTCTGGAATCTGCGTGGATCCACAAAATTCCATGCACCCTGCGTTCCCAAAAGTCTTCAGAGAAAAATGGTACCTCACTTGTGTGGGTAGGCCTAGTGCCCGCGACAGGAAACAGCGCAAAATGCAACGTGGACACACCACATTTTCACAGTGAAAAATGACCCTTTTTTTCCAAAGTGCCTAGCTGTAGTTTTTGAACCCTAGCTGTGCCGGCACCTAGGGAAACCTAGCAAACCTATACATTTTTGAAAACTAGACACCCAGGGGAATCGAGGATGGGGTGACTTGATTGGCTCTCACCAGGTTCTGGTACACAGAATCCCTTGCAAACCTAAAAAATTGTAAAAAAAAACACATTTTCCTCACTTTTCTGTGGTGGAAAGTTCTGGAATCTGTGTGGATCCACAAAATTCCACCCACCCCGCATTCCGCAAAGTCTTCCGAGAAAAATGGTACCTCACTTGTGTGGGTAGGCCTAGTGCCCACGACAGGAAACAGCGCAAAGCGCAACGTGGACACACCACATTTTCACAGTGAAAATGACCCTTTTTGCAAAGTGCCTAGCTGTAGTTTTTGAACCCTAGCTCTGCCGGCACCTAGGAAACCTACCAAACCTATATATTTTTGAAGACTAGACACCCAGGGAATCCAGGATGGGGTGACTTGACTGGCTCTCACCAGGTTCTGGTACCCAGAATCCCTTGCAAACCTAAAATATTGTCAAAAAAACCAAATTTTCCTCACTTTTCTGTGGTGGAAAGTTCTGGAATCTACGTGTATCCACAATATTCGACCCACCCCGCGTTCCCCAAAGTCTTCCAAGAAAAATGGTACCTCACTTGTGTGGGTAGGCCTAGTGCCCGCAACAGGAAACAGCGCAAAACGCAACGTGGACGCACCACATTTTCACAGTGAAAAATGACCCTTTTTTGCAAAGTGCCTAGCTGTAGTTTTTGAACCCTAGCTCTACCGGCACCTAGGGAAACCTAGCAAACCTATACATTTTTGAAAACTAGACACCCAGGGGAATCCAGGATGGGGTGACTTGACTGGCTCTCACCAGGTTCTGGTATCCAGAATCCCTTTCAAACCTAATAAATTGTCCAAAAAACCACATTTTCCTCACTTTTCTGTGGTAGAAAGTTCTGGAATCTGCGTGGATCCACAAAATTCCACCCACCCGCATACCCCAAAGTCTTCCAAGAAAAATGGTACCTCACTTGTGTGGGTAGGTCTAGTGTCCGCGACAGGAAACAGCGCAAAACGCAACGTGGACACACCACATTTTCACAGTGAAAAATGACCCTTTTTTTGCAAAGTGCCTAGCTGTAGTTTTTGAACCCTAGCTCTGCCGGCACCTAGGGAAACCTAGCAAACCTATACATTTTTGAAAACTAGACACCCAGGGGAATCCAGGATGGGGTGACTTGACTGGCTCTCACCAGGTTCTGTTACCCAGAATCCCTTGCAAACCTAAACAATTGTCAAAAAAACCACATTTTCCTCACTTTTCTGTGTTGGAAAGTTCTGGAATCTGCGTGGATCCACAAAATTCCACCCACCTCGCGTTCCCCATAGTCTTCCGAGAAAAATGGAACCTCACTTGTGTGGGTAGGCCTAGTGCCCGCATCAGGGAACAGCGCAAAACGCAACGTGGACACACCACATTTTTACAGTGAAAAATGACCCTTTTTTTGCAAAGTGCCTAGCTGTCGTTTTTGAACCCTAGCTCTGCCGGCACCTAGGGAAACCTAGCAAACCTATACATTTTTGAAAACTAGACACCCAGGGGAATCCAGGATTTGGTGACTTGACTGGCTCTCACCAGGTTCTGTTACCCAGAATCCCTTGCAAACCTAAACAATTGTCCAAAAAAACACATTTTCCTCACTTTTCTGTGGTGGAAAGTTCTGGAATCTGTGTGGATCCACAAAATTTCACCCACCCGGCATTCCCCAAAGTGTTACGAGAAAAATGGTACCTCACTTGTGTGGGTAGGCCTCGTGCCCGCGATAGGAAACAGCGCAAAACGCAACGTGGACACACCACATTTTCACAGTGAAAAATGACCCTTTTTTTGCAAAGTGCCTAGCTGTAGTTTTTGAACCCTAGCTCTGCCAGCACCTAGGGAAACCTACCAAACCCACACATTTCTGAAAAGTAGACACCCGGGGGATTCCAGTGAGGTATGTCTTGCATGGATCCCCCAACGTTTTCTTACCCAGAAATCCCTGCAAACCTGGAATTTTGCTGAAAAACCACTTTTTTCACACATTTGTGTGTGGGAAAGTTGTGGCATCACCTGGCTGACACAAATTTACTACCACCCAGCGTTCGCCCAGGTCTCCCGATAAAAATGGTGCCTCACTCGGGTGGGAGGCCCAAGTACCCGCGACAGGCAAGGGCCCAAAACGTATTGAGGCGACATCAAAATTGCCTATCACAAAACAACCTGGTTTTGCAAGGGGGGTCCCATGACTTTTTGGCCCGGGGCTCGGCGGCCACCTAGAGAAACCTACCAAACCCACACATTTCTGAAAACTATACACCCGGGGGATTCCAGGGAGGTATGGCTTGCATGGATCCCCCAACGTTTTCTTACCCAGAATCCCCTGCAAACCTGAAATTGTGCTGAAAAAAACACTTTTTTCACACATTTGTGTGTGGGAAAGTTGTGGCATCACCGGGCTGACACAAATTTCCTACCACCCAGCGTTCCACCAGGTCTCCCGATAAAAATGGTGCCTCACTCGGGTGGGAGGCCCAAGTGCCCGCGACAGGCAAGGGCCCAAAACGTATTGAGGCGACATCAAAATTGCCTATCATAAAACGACCTGGTTTTGCAAGGGGAGTCCCATGACTTTTTGGCCCGGGGCTCGGCGGCCACCTAGGGAAACCTACCAAACCCACACATTTCTGAAAAGTAGACACCTGGAGGATTCCAGGGAGGTATGGCTTGCGTGGATCCCCCAACGTTTTCTTACCCAGAATCCCCTGCAAACCTCAAATTTTGCTGAAAAAAATCACTTTTTTCACACATTTGTGTGTGGGAAAGTTGTGGCATCACCGGGCTGACACAAATTTCCTACCACCGAGCGTTCCCCCAGGTCTCCCGATAAAAATGGTGCCTCACTCGGGTGGGAGGCCCAAGTACCCGCGACAGGCAAGGGCCGAAAACATTTTGTGATAGGCAATTTTGATGTTGCCTCAATACGTACTGCCCCCATCTGCCCCCCAGGGGGGGCAAAAAGACTAAATCACACCCAAAAAAATTGGGGGAGCAAAAGCCCTTGCCCAAGGGGCCGCTCCCCCCTCCCTGGTGTCTAGTGGGTGGATCCCTGCTTGGGGTTTGCCCTCCTGGGGCGATCCCCAAGCAGGGATCCACTGGGGAGGGGTACCATTGGAAAGGGGAGATTCTCCCCTTTCCAATGATACCTCTCATGCCTTTCTACGTGCCCGGGGGGCTGAGATAGACCCCTGAGCACATAGAAAGTGAAACTGAAATGAGCCTAAAGGCTCATTTCAGTTTCGTTTTCTGTGCAATGAGGACAGCGCGACGTGCGCGCTGATCCTCATGGCACAGAAACCAGGAGAGGGCCTCGGGAGCTGGGGAAGCTCTTCCCCAGCTCCCAAGGTCACAGGGTGAAATAGAAAACCCTCTGCTGTCTGCAGCAGAGGGATTTCGTGCCCCTGGCCTCATGACGGAATGGTTCCGTCATGAGCACAGGGGCACTGATGCTCACGACGGAACCATTCCGTCATGAGCATCGAAGGGGTTAATAGACTTCAGATGGTACAGAATGCGGCAGCGAGATTAATTCAACGGGTCTTGTTCTGTCATATCTCCCCTCATATCAGACAACTTCATTGGCTCCCTATTGTCAAAAGGATAGAGTTCAAGTCCCTGACCTTGGCTTCTCGTGCTTTGCATGTTAGAGGACAAAGGTATCTCAGGCGCAGGCTATGCCCATATCAACAAAAACGCACACTGAGATCCAACTCCCAGAACCTGCTTTGTGTACCTTGTTATGCTTAGTCCCGAATGGGAGGCAGGTCCTTCACAGTGAGGACTGCCAGGCTATGGAACTCTTTACCCTCTCTTATGCGCTTAATTGAATCAGAACTCGAGTTCAGGAAGATCTTGAAGACCTGGCTTTTTAGTCAAGGCTAGCTCCACTGTTGGACCTGATCCTCACTTGCATTTACCGCTAAGCCCTGCGACACCTCTGCATGAGGTAGCTGTTGCGCTCTACAAATGCCACTATTACTATTATTATTACTCTCCACTGAATAGGTTTGTTTTAACTGCCAAACCATATGAAACCAATGATACCACTATACGTTTTATGGAAAATTTAAGATGACTGAAAAGCAAACTCAAATTTAAAACTGAAATGGTGTAAAAGAGTGAAAGTAATGACAGAGATGTTAGACTGTGGGAGAGAAAGATATGGGTGAAGAGCAGTATGTGGATAGCTGCAGGATTTTTTTCTTTGAATATTTGTGTAAAACCATCACAAAATATCTGTTGCACTACTTATATTTATTAAAAGTGATTGGAAAGGGCATTATGAGTTGGTTACACATTTGGAATAGAATCCTTGATTGCCATAACACAGATTAGAACATGGGAAAGTTGAGAGCTCCACTGAAGGGTGAGTTACTTTTTTACTCTACACAGGTCAAACAATGATGGATAAAACCTTTCTAATAGCTTTAAGAATTTTTTTGTGACACAGAGGATATATGAACGGGTTAATGGAAGAATTCATCCAAAGAAAACATAGACATAAATCAAACACATAAGATTGGACATATACACATTGGCATATTGACCGAGTTATGTTAATCACTGTATAAGGAGCCCAACAAATAAAATATATTGCCACAATAATTGCAAGAGACTTCACAACTTTCTTATCTTTCCTGAGTTTTGATTGATGAGTCCCTTGCAGTTGCAAAATATCCCTTTCTTGTTCTGATGGGGGTAAACTCTTCAGCATCGGTAACATTTTAAATATCTTCTCCTTTTGAAAAATAGATTGTTTTTTCCTTTTGTCAGAGTTCACTCGGTTACTCTTTAGTTCATAATTTTCTTCTACAGAGAAAACAACAGATCTTTGGTTGTTCGTTTGCAGTTTTGGATCACCTCGGGGTTTCTTATCTCGCCTTCTGATACACCAGTATATGCACACATTGAAATAAATAATGACACCGAATGGCACATAAAAGTCAATAACTTCTATGAAAATTACAAAATTCCACGAATTGTCATATTCATAGGTGCAGACTCCCACGGGTACGCTACTATTCCCCACCACAATATCCCAAAATATTATTTCTGGAGCGCAAAGGAAAAATGCTACAAGCCATGCTGTTCCAATTTGAATATATATTTTGTTATGCATCGAGCTTGTTTCTTGCAAAACTCTGTAGGAGACCTATGGAGAAATGCATGTTTGTTATGAAACACCACCACTATTAAAAATGGAAAAATGTCTGTATTATTCCAGTATTTAGTCCAAAGCCTCAATAGAGATAGTAGGCTTAGTATCACCTATAACATATCACTATTAACTGTATCAAAGGCAATTTAGCAATGTTTCTAAGTAAGTCACCACAACCTAGCAGGTAACCTTTCCAACTATCAAGCTATTTAAAACATTCGTTTTGTGTCCAAAATACTGAAGTTACATATCAGGTGAAACAGTATTTAGAAAACCTGTTGGACAACTATCCATTCGGGTTCAAGCCTTGAAAGGCATCATTACCAATATTATTGGCATCAGGACTGCTGTGACTGAAATGTTTCGAGATCTCTCCAAGCTATTCACATTATGTGCCATGGAACACTTGTCCATTGGATGGACGCAACCAAAGTATTTACAGGATGAGCTCTGATTGAATAAAGTCTTATGGTATGGACAGATGGCAATGCACCACATGTTTTTTTTTAACTCTTTCCTGTTGTTTAACATCTACAGAGCGATTTAGAAGCACTCCTAAAAATTTCTTTGGAGAGCAATGTAAATCAAAAGACACTCCAACAAGTGAAAATGTCAGCCAGGATTAATAATGATTCACAAAGAAATACATAATATTGTCCATATTTCTTTGTACTCATGCGTAGTTGGCATGAATGGACATTTTTTGACTACCCTTAGTAGCTGACATTTTCCCATTTATTCTGATGATTTAGCTTGAGTCGACAGTCCTTTCTGACTCCTGCTCCATAATGTCACTGAGATGAAAATACTGAAGCAGAAAAAGGAAAGGAGACTGCAATGTTTCATGAGACACTGGTAAGTGCCCGAAGGATCACGAGAAAAGTGCTAGGATACAGGCTTGTGTGTATGAGAGTAAAGCGTGTGAGGTTGGATGTTGGTATAGTGGGCGGGTATTACTGTGGTTGTATGAGTGGGCTGGGGCTGTGCACTTAGGTTGGTCGGTTGGTTTAGATCTGGGGGTCTGAAAATGAGAGGGACAGGCTGACTGGAGGCCAAATGCACCAGTTCCTACTGTTTCCCTCAGTTGTCCACAATTATTTTTAAAAGTTGTGAAAAGCTGCATACTTTGCATAGCTACCTATGGTTTTAAAATAATTTCCACTAAGTTGTAAGTAGTGTAGCTCTACAACTTTGCGCACCCATAATGCACGCATACACAACCATGTACTCTACTAGTAATAACATTTCAGGATGCTCACAATTACACCAATCCAGACTTGGAGTCAATTACAAACACACACAAGATAAACTGTAGAATTTAAAATGATTCAGAGGAACACCAGCAACGTCTCTGAAATAAAAGTAAAAGGGTTGACTCGCTCATGTTAAGTGTGTGAAAGTGGATTATTAGTTAGAGGGGATGTGAGTCCTCACCAAGTAATACTGTCACAGATCTGTACTAGGTCCAGTTAGTTCTCAGTTTAACCCTGAGCTCTAACCATGGTAGCTGTAGCAGAGATCAGGCATGCTTATCTTAGGAGAAATGTGTAAAGCATTTCAGTAACAAAACAGTTAACCAGTCGAAAACACACCACAATAAAAATCCCACTCCAGTTTAGAAAAAGATAGAACTTTCATGAGCAAATAGACACCAAAATGACAAAAACTCTATAAGGGGAATCGGAGATACGAATGTTTAATGTTTAAATTACATTTTAGTGCCAAAAAGCAGAAAGTGGCAACAACGGGTCACGCAAGACAGAGACAAGGGTAAGGTTAAAGGCTGACTGCAATGGAGTGCGAATTGGATATGGGACCCAGGCAGGTCTCTTTCAAAGAGTTTACCTATAGTCTTAGAATCTTTCTGAGCAGACAGAGTCTTCAATGGGACAAGACAGCAGGCTGGATCCGAAGGCTGAGTTGTCGATGGCGGGGAACTGCTGGACAAAGCCTCAGTGAAGCCATCAATAAAGGCGTGAAAAAAGCCAGATTTTGTGCCAAGGAAGCCTTTAACAATGATCAGATGGTGCTCAGCATCAGGTCCAGTCAAGATTTCTAATTTCGGACTTAGTGCCTGATTAATATAGTGGCAGAAAGGGAACTCAGTTGCAACTGTGATCAAGTTCCCTCCCTGCCAACATTAAAGTCTGCCTGCCCGATTTAAATTTGGGCAGACCATAGTTTGACAATGATGGAGACTACTCCATCTTCGCCACAATCATACTCATCCAACAGTACTAATTTATATGGGCTGACATGCAGCCGATTTTCAATGCCTGTCACTGCCTGGAAAAACCTGGTGGTAAGTCAGATTTATGAAGGGAGGCCTTCCATGGGCGTTGCATGGGTGTTCCCACGCAAACACAAGGAGATGATGGATGGAGCACAGAAACCTTTCAGACACTCACCCCCAGTCACAGATCTGGGTTGAATCCATCATTGTTCTTTAGCTCACTTTGCCACCCCTGTTCAGACCCAGCCATATGAAAATGATTCTTGACCCTGTGCCTCATGAGGACAGTCCAGCCTGAACTGCCAAGTCTGGTCTTCCCTGGACCAGAAACAAGCATCCTGGGACCGGTTTCGGGGTAACACTTCTCATCAGCCAGGCTAGCTTGAATCTAGTGGCAAAGTGAGCAAGGTACCCAAGTCTGGGCATACCCTACCAACTTAGGGCGAACAAAACAAACACAAGGAGATGATGGACGGAGCGCTGAAACTATTCAGACACTCACCCCCAGTCACAGATCTGGGTTGAATACATCATCGTTCTTTAGCTCACTTTGCCACCCCAGTTCAGACCCAGCCATATGCAAATCAGTCTTGACCCTGTGCCTCATAGGAACAGTCCAGCCTGAACTGCCAAGCCAGGTCTTCCCTGGACCTGAAACAAGCATAATAGCGTCTTGTCTTTCACCAATGAGCAGTCCGTTTTTTCCCATCTCCAAGCCAGTTGGAGCAGCTTTTTTGGGTTGGGTCTCCCTGCACTTTCCTCATTTGTTCTTGCTAAGGTGGCACTAATCCTGCATTCTGTTCCTTGTTTGGTGCATGCGCTGAGTTTTGGAGTTGCCTATCTCCAATTAGCAGCGTCATACTTGCTGCTCCATTGCAGGTACTTTTAGACTGTTATATTGCCTTTATAAGTTATTTTCTCATGATTACTTTACTTAAATTTACTTTGCCAGTATATCCACGGTGAAGGGCAGCCTCCACTAGTGAGTAGGAGTTGCTGGACTCCAGTTCTTTTATTTGTTTCCCCCCCATTTCTATGGGTACATTCTTTAGCCTAAGCCACTCCCCCTTTGAGGCTGGGATTTAGATCTGGCATGTCCGTACTGCTATTTGGCACTTCTCACTTGAAGTTGGAACTGCCCTGTTGGGTTGGGCCCTCCTGCACTTTCCTCATTCTTTCTTGCTAAGGTGGTGCTAATCCAGCATTTTATTCCTTGTACGATGCATGTGCCAAGTTTTGGAGTTGCCTGGCTCCAATTAGCAGCACCATATTTGAGGTACGATTGCAGGTACTTTTAGACTGTTTTATTGCTTTTATGAGTTATTTTCCCATTATTACTTTAGTTCACAGTGAAGGGGAGCCTCCACTAGTGGGTAGGAGTTGCTGGACTCCAGTTCTTTTATTGGTTTCCCCCCATTTCTATGGATGCATTCTTCAGCCTAAGTCATCTCCTCTTTGAGACTGGGCTTTAAATCTGGCATGCTGGTGCATCCGTGCTGCTGGCACTCCACAGGCGTGCCAAAGGCAAGCTTGTCTATGCCCGTCCATGCCTGAACTGTGCCAAGGACCAGATATGCTGCTAGTTTGGAGTCTGAACCTATGGCGCCTATGGAGAGATGATAGTCTGAAGCACAGTTGTTGGATCTTTGTCCCAAAGGTATGAAGGGGGTCTACATGAAGCTGAATTTGGATAATAAAATGGGCTATCATTGATCTAACTTCCATTTTAATATGCTTGATTCTCCTTGGGCGCCCTTTTTGGATGAAAGGGAAGAATCTGAGTTCACAAGCAAGGACCTTGACAAACATAGAAAGATCTCTTGTGCCTTAATAAATGCTCGCTCACTTATTGAATATAAAATTGAAACCCATCATTTAGTCGAATCTTTGCTTTTGGACTGTCGGTTTGTAACTGAAACATGGGTCAGAGTGGACTTTGGACCTGATTTGGTAACAGCGGTCCCACCGGGATATGTTATCCCCAGACTAGATCGTCAGGCGATTATATCGAGGGATTCTTTTAACTCTACACTCGAATCAGTGGTCATAAACTTACTGGACTCCTATGAGCTGGCTCTTTTTATGCCTAATCTTTCTGCAAATATCATACCTTGAATGGTATTTTTACTAATAATGACGGTCTTGCTAGTGATAATGTACTCCCCCTTAGTTGTGTGGATCATCAGGTTGTTTCTTTTAAGATTTATTCCCCCAATTGGCAGTCTCCTTCAGGAATTTGAGCAAGATTACTTCGGCAGGCCCGTAACAGGCGGTCAAAATCTCAATGTCCAGCACTGACTGCCCTTTTGGCTATATAGCAGAAGGCTTTCAATGATGTATTAAGGCAGCATAAGATAGTGTGGCACCATTGAAAGTTAAAATTGTTACCAGAAGCAAACCTACACCACCTAGGTTCTCAGAAGAACTTAAGAGCCTAAGACAGCAGTGCTGCAGACAGGAGTGGAAATGGTGGGCAAATTTAGTCCCTGCTGAAAAAGAAAAGCATAAAACTCTCTTAGTCTGCTACAAAAATGCCATAGTTGAACCTAAATTATCTTTTTATTCTGAGAAAATCAGGTCAGCAAGCAGCTTGTCTAAGGAACTATTCAGCAAGCCAAGGCCTTAAATCGGGGTCTCCCTCTGACTAAAACGCTACAAATGCCCCTGACTGTATTGCAGAGTTCCTGCATGGAGTCTTTAATCTCACACTGCAAACTGGAAGAAAGGTATTGTCACCCCCCTACAGAAGAAACCAACATCGATCCTGGCGACTTGAAAAACTTCTGCCCTATTTCTTTGCTGCCCGCTCCTGCCAAGCTACTTGCCCAGGATTTGGTTAAATTAATTGACACCTATGACATGAATGACCCATGTCAGACTGGGTTTAGGAGCGTCCAGTACTCAGAAACGGTGCTTACTGGGGCAGCAGAAAGTATTTGGGGTTGGTTAGATCAGGGCGGGGCGGCTATCCTGGTGATGTTTGATTTATTTGCAGGATTTGATTCTGTCTTGCCTCTGCTCATGGTCCAACGACTACAGAGAGCTGGAGTGAGTGATACTGCTCTTAATCTTTTCCACTTCTTTCTTACCAACAGGGTGAAAATTGTCAGTTGTGGAGGATTCAAGGCTGAGGCATTCAGCCTTTCATGTGGGTGCTGCAGGGCTCATCCCTTAGTTCGACCCGTTTTAATTTGCATTTCAAAATCATTGTGTCTATCTCTAACAATCTGCCTTTTGTGGCTAATAAATTCAATCAGTGTATGTCCAGCATCAGCATTTGGATGAGAGAAACTTTCTTAAATCTAAATGCAGATAAAACAGAGGTGCAGGTGTTTGGAACTCAGGACTCCATCTGGTTTGAAATTTGGTGGCCGGAGGTTTGTGGCCCGCTACCTACTCCTGTGAAGTCGGCAAACAATCTTGGTACTATCTTTAATAACACTCTTAATTTTGACTCACAGGTCAGTCGTTCCACCAGTATATGTTTTTACATTATTAGGACACTAAGAAAAATCTTACCTTTCATTTCTTTGGAGATGCGCCAATCAGTAGTCATCATTGTGAATACATCATGTTTATACTATTGTAAGGCACTGTATCTCAACAATAGCGTCTCTCTTAATAAACTTCAAGTGGTTCAGAATGCAGCTGCCAATCTTATTCGGAATATTCCTAAGTGCCTCTCTGTCAGAGATGGGATTGGGTGTCCTCTACTCGCTCACAGTTAGAAAGCAGGTAACTTTCAAGGCTCTGTGCATGGTCTTTCTTGCATTGTACCATAGAGGATTCAGGCATCTTAATTCTCTTTTCCAATGGTATATACCATGCAGATCTCTTAGATCATCTTTCTGCAGGAAGGTGATCATTCCTAGGTATCATAATGTCAGGTGGGGAGGACGTTCCATCTGGGTTGCCGCAGTTAAGCTTTGGGGCATTCTGCCTGCTCATATTTCAGAAGCAGATTATTTTTCTTTGTTTAAAAAACATCTTAAATGTGGCTCTTCTCTTTGTAGGCACTGCCCTTAGTGCTTCTCTGATCTCTATTGGTATGGTGTCTCTTTTGGCACAGTGCTTTGACACCTTTGTGTTTAGTGCACTTTACACATTTTTTTCATTTCTTCAATGTAATTTAAGATTTAGTATGATCCCTCTCTTCGTACAGAAATCTTTACTCCAATATAAACAGGATGTTGCTCCGATTCTAGCCACTTTACCAATTGAATCTTACCAGAGCATAATCTATTGAGATGGCTCTGCCCAACCTGCAGCAGGAACAAAATGTAAGTACTCCACAGTCTGCGAGGCAGTTCAAGATGTAGTTCAGGATTGTGAGTTAATCCCACAATGCACCCACACTAAAATCCTAGGTGTCAGTACTGCACAACATGCAGAATTACTTGCATTGCAACAAGTATTACAACAAGTATTACAACATGCAAGAATTACTTGCATTGCAAAAAGCTGACTTGTCAGTTCCCACATCTATTGTGTACATCTCATTCTTTTGTGTGCCAGGTTACAATGTCGATTTGCATCATTTGCAGTTGAATGGATTCTGGATTCAAAGGGAAAACTTTTAAAGAATAACCAGCTTTGGGGAAAGGTAGCTGTCTTACAAGATAAGCTTCCATTGGTCCATGTGAGGCAAACTTTGGGCCATCAGTGTGGTGATATTCATGGCAAAGAGAGCTGTGCAGCTGACCTAGTGACAAAAGCTGCAATTCAGACTATTAGAGTAGCAGTCCTAACCAGATCTCAAATGAAGATTGACACAGATATTTTAACAGCCATAAATGCGACCATACAAGATGGGAAACCTCCTGCAGGTTTTCCTCATAAATACCCGTACACTCTTATTTCAGATAATGTTCCTGAAGTCACGATAGCAGGAATAGAAGACAGAATAATACCCAATAGCCTATCTAGATTATATTTAATCAAAGAAGCCCATGAGGGGTTGAAATCTGCACACGCAGGAATTCAAACAACTGTAGCAATGCTATAGCAACACTACTGGTTTATATAAACAGACTAGGCATTATGTTAGGCATTGTGACATTTGTCAGCAGATTAAATCTTCCACTGTCAAAATACCATTCCCAACTCCCCTCATGATCTCAAACATCCCCTTCCGGGTGATTTATTCGTATCACATCAGTCCCCTCCACTCAGTCAACCAACATAAGTACATACTGGTGGCTATGAATCATGTTCTTGATTCCTATGGGTTTAGCCACAGAGAAATGCAAGCGCTTCAGCAGTAGTAAAAGATTTGCAGTGCCTAGTGGTATTTCATTCAGACAACAGTCTTGCGTTACCCTCTAAGGCTCACAAGGATTCAATTTCTGCTTTGGAAATTTGTCTGCAATTCAGCAACACATTCAAAGCTGAATCGAACAACATTGTAGAGAGTGCCAATGGCATGATTAAACAACCTTTAACTGCTAGAATGCTAAGTTCAGTTCTTAGTAGGTACCATAATCTGTATGGAGTTCAGAGAACATTAAATAACTTGCATAGATGAGTATTGGGAGGATGCACTCCATACAAGGTTCTCTTCAGAGTTTCTATGTATGTGCCTGGCTTAGATAATTCTGGGAAAGTGGTGGATAAAGATAAATTTGACTTGGAGAAATGTTTGAATGTTTGACAGAGTATCAAAGAAACCAGAGACATGCTATCCAATACAAACCACTCTGATGGCACCACCTATGAAGAGAAGGTTTTCACTGCTGCTCATGGCTAGGTTCCCAAAGTTGGGGATCTAATTCGGGAGAAAATCCATGACAAGCAAGCTTTTTAACCATCCTATAGACCATCTGTCACTGTTCTTGGGTTAAAAGGCAACAGAACAGTTATTCTGCCTTCTCTGTCTGGTTCAAGGAGAAACAGACAGGTGTCTATTGATCCTGTTAAAAAGCACTATGTGGCCAGTCCTCTGCAGCTGACCATCTCAGACACCAAGAGGGATTCAGAGCAGTGCCTCTCAGCCTCTCCCTACTCTGAATTAACCCTGGGCGTAAATTCCGCTCCGCTCGCTGAGTTTGCGGATTTTTGGCAACTCTGCATTCCGCGTAGAATGCAGAGTTACCGAAAAACTCAGCGCTCCTCAATGGAGCGGAGTTTTTTTTTGTGTTTGCGTGCTCAAAATGCGTTTTCGCGCACGCAGGAGCGACTTACCGGGATGCCTGCATTCGCCGACGAGATTTCCCATCCGTTAGCGAGCGCCACGAGATTTGGTAGCTGGCCGCACGGTCCCGCAAGAGTGTGCGATCGCAAACACCTCATTCGGGAGTGCCATCGGACTTCCGGCAGAAGGTTAGTGAAGATCGCGATCCCGAACATGCAGAATTTGCAATCTGGAGAAGAATCTCTCTCGAGCAGCATCAAAACCTTCTCGAAACGATGATTTGGATTAAAAAAAACTCCTCAGATTGATATTTGGCTGTACTTTTTTGTGCAAGGAGTCCTTTTTCTTTTTTACTTTTTATTTGAAGAGGAAGGAAGTGCCCCAGAGTCTCCAACTTCCTGTTCCTGTCCAGCAGGCTCCTCCCAGTGCTTTGTCCATCTCCTGTTCACTTTTCATTTGGATTTGGAGCTGGAAGGTTCACTCTTTGTGTTTGCTGCATCATACATCATTGGATTTGAGGACTTTTGGATTTGAGATTTCACAAGTAAGTTGGAAAATTGGTGTTGTGTTTGTTTGATTGGGGCATTGCAGCTACATTTCTTTGTACTTTTCATCGTTTTTTAATAATGTATTGTGGTGGGTGGCCTGTAGTTTCAGTATGGGCCTAGTTGTTTCTTTGTATGTTATTTTTCTACTAGTTTTCTTTTATAAAGGAAAAATGTTGTAAAGTTCACTACATTTTCTCCAACTTTTGAAATCAATTTGCAATATCTATTTAATTCACGAGCCCAGTAGTCTGCCAATAGGCCTTTCAGCCAGTAGGCCCAGAGCTACTCATGGGTGCATGAAACAAATGTTTCTGTGGTGTCTGTTGAATTTAAACATCATTTAGGGCATGGATGGCATTGGATTGAAATGCAAAATGTTTTTTTTTTGGTATTTCACTGTTTTATGTGTGTTAAATAAATACCTTTGTTGGATGTGTGTGGTTGTAACTTGCAAACCTTTTTTTGCCCTTTGGATTTTTGTTTTTGGCATTGTTGTATTAAAGCTGTGTTGTTTTGAAATCCTCCTTCCTTTGTCTGGCCAGTGTGTGAGTGTGTTTGTAATAGTGGGCCAGCATTTGCATTGGCTGAGCCTCGCCGTGTGGCCAGGGGCCATTTTGTAAAGTTAGTGTCCATATAGGCCTGCTTGAGTTCATTGTTTTCCTGGCCTCCTGCTTGTTGTTGTTTCTTGTGAGTGACCATGTGGCTGGTGGCCATTTTGTGGTGGTGGTAGTTAGTGTGCTTGCTTTTGCCATAGGCCTGCATGTCTTCTTTCCTTTGTTCCTTTTGGCTTATTGGTTCTTGTTGTGGCCTGCCTGGCCATGTGGCTGGCAGCCATTTTGTGAAGGCATCCCGTGTGCTTTTGCCATAGGCCTGCATTGTCTGTCATCCCTTTCTTGTTGTTGTCGCCTGCCTGGCCATGTGGCTGGCGGCCATTTTGTGAAGGCAAACAGTGTGCTTTTGCCATAGGACTGCATTGTCTGTCTTCACTTTCTTGTTGTTGTGCCATGCCTGGCCATGTGGCTGGCCGCCATTTTGTGAAGGCAGCCAGTGTGCTTTTGCCATAGGCCTGCATTTTCGGTCTTCCCTTTCTTGTTGTGACCTGACCATGTGGCTGGCGGCCATTTTGTGAAGGGGCAGCCAGTGTGCTTCTGCATTAGGCCTGCAAGCCTTCTTTGTGGTGGCCATGCCTTCTTGCTGGTTGTTGTTTTGCATGCAATTTATTCTTCTTTTATCCAGCAAAAAATGTAGCACAGTTCACTAAATTTACTAATAAATTTGCAATATTATTGATTTAAATTGATTGATTCACTATGTGGCCTAGTCTGCCAATGGGTTTTCCAAGCAATAGGCCCAGAGCTACTAATGGGTGCATGAAACAACTGTTTCTGTGGTGTCTGTTGAATTTAAACATCATTTAGAGCATGTATGGCATTGGATTGAAATGCAAAATGTGTTTTTTTGGGTTTTTCACTTTTTTCATGTATGTTAAATAAATGCCTTTGTTGGATATGTGTGTGGTTGTTGTGTAACTTGCAAACCTTTTTTAGCCCTGCGGAATTTCATTTTTGGCATTGTTGTATTAAAGCTGTGTTGTTTAGCATGCCTCCTTTGTCTGGCCAGTGCGTGAGTGTGTTTGTAATAGTGGGCCAGTCAGCATTTGCCTTGGCTCAGCCTCCCCACGTGGCAAGGGGACATTTTGTAAAGTCTGTATCCATATAGGCCTGCTTGAGTTCATTGTTTCCAGGCCTCCTGCTTGTTGTTGTTGCTTGTGAGTGACCATGTGGCTGGTGGCCATTTTGTGGTGGTGGTAGTTAGTGTGCTTGCTTTTGCCATATGCCTGCATGTCTTCTTTCCTTTATTCCTCTTGGCTTATTGCTTCTTGTTTTGGTAGCCTGCCTGGCCATGTGGCTGTCGGCCATTTTGTGAAGGTAGCCAGTATGCTTTTGCCATACTTCTGCATTGTCTGTCTTCCCTTTCTTGTTGTTGTTGCCTGGCTATGTGGCTGGCGGCCATTTTGTGAAGGCAGCCAGTGTGCTTCTGCATTAGGCCTGACTGTCTTTCTCTTTCCTTTCTTCCTCTTGGCTTATTGCTTCTATCCATTGTCAGCTGCAGCTCCCTGAATGCTGAATCCCATGTGATGCACAATGCCAAACAGGGTCCATTACATTTGTATTTTTGTTGTTGTTATTCTTCTTTCCTATCCTTCCTCAGTGTACTGTACACTAGTACACCAACCATGAAAGCCCTTGTTTTTGTCAGTCTCACAAATGTCTACACTGTATTATGTTTTTTTAAATAATTGAGGTAATAATAAATGTAATAATATTAATAAGTGTGAACACACACAATGTTATATATTATATTTGTTTGTTTGTACTAGTAGTAATTGAACCACAACAATGAATACCACGTTTCACTGATGTTCTTCTTGCTTCTTTGCTTTTAGGTGCACAAAAGAAGAGGAGGCGTCATCACCCATTGTACTGCCAGACAGAAGTCCTGATACGCACGACGTCATGTGACGTGTGACCACAGACATCTCTTCAACTTGTGCCACTGCGTGCTGCTGACATCTGAAGAAGATGGCCCCAAAGAAAGGTACCAGGTCCTCCAGTACCAAGAAAGTTGCCAGTGAGAAGAAGGAACTGCCACTTACCAAGACTGGTGTGCCACCCAAGATCTTTTTTGGGAAACAAAAAAGTGCGCCTGCAGCAGCGGTGTCGGGGGAGCAAGCTGGGAGCAGCACCCCCACATCAGTGGACCCATCCCTTCAACCTAGGCCCAAACCCATGTCTGTCGCAGAGGCAGCCAGTCTAATCACGGCAACGCCGATGAGCAGTGATGTTGAAATTGACTTATCGTTATCGCAAAGTAGTACCCAATTAATGCAGGGTACTGAGATAAGTGGGCAACAACAGCCGCAACCGCCCCCAATAGTAGTTGTTCCTCCCGAAGTAGGGGCAGTTCAGGAGACAGAGCTTCCTGCAGAGGAAGAAGAGCAAGCCACTCTTTCAGAAGATCCATTGTCTTCCAGATCCCCAGCAAGGAAAAGGAGAGTTATTCTATCAACTTCTTCTGCAAGACCCCCTTCTCATGATCTAGACGCCACTTGGATCCCACCACCACAGTCTGAGAGTGAGACATGCCATGAGACGAGGCTAGGGAAAAGGAAGGTTCCAGAAAGCCTTGGAGTTATGGAGGTAGATGTAGAAGAGGAGGATGATGACAAGCCAGTCATCATCATGGACATTAGTCCAGTCCCAGTGGAGACCAACATTACCCCATCCCAAATTGCTGTGAGGGATGTGGCACGGATACCACCAACACAGATCATACCACCAACACCACCTCCAGCTTCCATATTTCGCCGGCAACCACGTTCATCCACCACAAGTACCACCACTGTAGAAGTAGGTACTGCAAAGAGTCAAACTTCACGCCCACCTACCAGTTCATCCGGCATTGCAAGTGGCACCTGCAGCATCACCAGGAAGTTGATCTCCCCAGTTTGGGACTTCTTTTCAGTTAGCACGAAGGAGGTGAACATTGCTATATGCTCCATTTGTGGACAAGGTGTTAGTTGGGGTAAGCTTGGTACAAACTATGGTACCGGAGGCCAAACAACCCATCTGAAAAAACTCCACTTGATCCAGTGGGAGGCACACCTTAGCGGCCAAAAAACTGCACCCATTGCTGTTGGTGGGGATGAAGAAGTAGAAGATACGATCGCGGTGGAAGGTGAACAAGAGGGAGACATTTTCTCTGGTACACAAAGTTGTTCTGTCCCCAGCAGTGCAGTGGTACCGCCCCCACATCCTCATCAGCAACATCTCAGTGGCACAGGAGTAAGAGTCAGGCTGAGACACCAAGGGGTCCCAGGCAAGAGAGTACCGCAACGAAAAAACATGCGGCGTTGAGCCTAACAACATCTGGCGTCAATAAGTCACCTGCATCAGTGGCACCAGAAAAGAAAAAAATCCAGCCTACCATTCTCAGCATGTTTAGGTCGGAGGGGCAGTACTAACGCAACCACCCAACGGCATGTTTATACAATGCAAAGCTGGCTAAAATGTTAGCGCTGGACCTCCTCCCTTTTACTTTTGTGGAAGGGGTGGGTTATCTTGAATTTGTGACAGCCATCTGCCCAAAATGGAAGGTTCCCAGCCAGTCCTATTTCGCCATAGTTGCTGTTCCAACACTACATCACGACGTGCTGGAATTGCTTGGACAAGCTTTGCAGCAGAGTGCTGTTCACACTATCCACATGACAACAGACATGTGGATCAGTTGCCAAGCCACTGATTACATGTGCATCACTGCACACTGGATCTCTTTTTTGGGGTTAGAGAAAAGATATCTGCAGCAGGTGTTGTTGACACTGCTGAGATTTTTAATGCCACTTGGAAACATGCAACTGTAGCCATGTTCGCCATGGAGAAATCTCATACTGCTGCAAACATTTTGGAAGACTTTGACAGCAAGGTCTTTGAATGGCTGCGCCCAAGAGGGCTTAACATTGGTTTTGCTGCCACGGACAATGGCAGTAATATAGTTAAGGTCATATACGATGGTGGCTATTTCAGGGTCCTGTGTTTGGCGCACTGCATTAACATCATTGTTCAAGAGTTTCTGAAAAAAGAAGACAGAGTCAGTAACTTACTGACCACCTGCAAAAGAATCTGCACACATTTCAGCCATTCTTTTAAAGCCCAGAAGCAGCTGAGGATCATTCAACGTGAGCATAGAGTGCCAGTTAAAGCACTCATCCAGGAGGTGCCAACACGTTGGAATTCAACGTATTACATGCTTGAACGTCTGTTTGAGCAGTACAGACCAATCAATGATTATGTCATGCAAAGAGGGGATGCTACTGTGAAAGGCATGACCATTGAGTTGGACCAATGGGGCCTAGTTAAATGCCTGACAGAGATGCTACTTCCTTTCGAGCTCTTCACACGTGAAGTCAGCAAGGAGGACTGTACTATGGGCCAAGTTATCCCATTGTTGCACATGCTACAGGAACAGCTGAAGGGGGTGTCTGCAATGTACGCAGGTGTTGAGGAAAAAAAAGAAGCATATGAGTTGGTGGAGAGCTTAACCCTTCGCTTATCTGAAAATACAAGGGTGCAAAGAGGCATTGTGTCATCCAACCATTACATTTCTGCCACAATTCTGGATCCACGGTACAAACCAGTACTGAACACATTGATTCCTTTTTCAGAAGGGGATGTTGCCAAGTACAAAACTTGGATAGCTGCGGAAGCCAGTTGCTTAAAAAAAGAATGGCTGGGACGTAGAGGCCCGCTACTCCAGCCCACAACAAGTACTGCAGGGCAGCCGGCGTCAAGTTCAACTTCAGAGCCTGAGGGCAGTGCGGTTGGCTCACAGCAGTCAAAACCACCAACAACACCAAGAACAACATCAACAACAACAAGAACAGGAGCATCAATTCCACCAAAATCGTCACAGGAATGGTTTCTACAGCAAGGGCTTGTTAGGTCCAGTGCTGAGGTAAAGGCAAAAGAAGCCGAGCAAAGCGGAGCACCCCTGAGCATTGAGCGGATGGTCCAGGCCTATCTGGATGACCCAATAGAGGTCTACAGTGATCAAAACCCTTTGGTGTATTGGTATGGGAAAATGTGCCAATGGCCAGTGCTCAGCAGGCTGGCGATAAACTATCTGGCTTGCCCTGTCCCAAGTGTCTCTTCTGAGCGTGTTTTCAGTGCTGCTGGTGCCATTCTGACAGTGAGATGGACCAGTCTCTCACCCCAAAACGTGGAGAGGTTAACCATGATCAAAATGAATCAGCACTTTATATCACCGGATTACCCCTTACCTGAAGTAGTACAGCAGGAAGATGATGACGGCGACTTAGGTCATGGAAGAAGTGTGTTAGATGACCTACTTCTGGGTGAACCACCAGAGTTTGAGGACGAGCTCTACTTCCCTGACAACTAGGCTTTTGAGTTTCGACTTGTTACTTTATTTCTTGCCTATTTACTTTTATTATTTGTGTGTGTCTCTGTCTTTCTGGTTCAAATCACAACAAATCCATCACCACCGTCTTACTCTTTTATTGCCGGACTGGAGTTGCAACTGTGTGCAGTCAGTAAAGAAGTAAGTCTACTCCTCCGTGTCCTGCTCCTGTCCACTCCGGACTCGCCCCAAATCCATTTCCCTTAAGCCAGATATTGGATGGAGAATAGTACAAGAAATGTGTGCCTGCCTCGTCTAGTCCCTCCAAAGAACCTGACTATAGCTATCCTCCTTTCTGAGCCGAGAGGGACTGCCCCTTAAGAACAGGTAAATGATAGCATGCATTGGACACTGACTCTGAGTGATTGGTGTTTGTGTTGTTGTTGTGCATGAAGTGTACTGGTATAATCTACACACAAAAAAGTGACTCAAGTCAATGTTTCCCTTCTTGTTGTCTATTAACAAAATTGTACTACTGCAGGCCGATCCATTGCATTTTTGATTCTGGAATCTGGACTCACTCGGTACACTACAGATTTGGACAGCATGATGACCGTACTATACTCGCAGTCAGTCAGTAGGATCGGAGATGATTGATGGAATAACTAGGGCGTTTCATGAAGTGGCCTAAAAGGTAAACAAGTCAACAGCAACCACACCAGACCTACATGTCTGTGTAGTGGTGGAGGCGAGTGTAGTGGTATGACTGACAGCGGTGCATTGATTTAGTTACTTAATTTGGAAAATGCTATGTTGCTGTATATGTGTGGTCAGTGCTGTCTGGCTCAAAATCTAAGCCAAGTGGAGGTTGGGTGGGCGCCGCGGGCCAGCTCTGTCCTGTTCTTGTTGTTGGTTAATGCTGGAAACAGAGTAGACATGATTTAGCCATGCCGCCTCTGAAAGTGTTCTTGTTGCACTCCTCCTTAATTTATGCATTTTAACTTTACTTTTCTCCTTGATCTTTCAATATCCCTTTTGTTTTTCCATCTACACTTGTTACAGGCCGGCCCTTACCCTGTGCTGTACTGGGAAAAACAACTGACACTTACCTTACCAATCCGCATCCGCCAGGCAGGCAGTGGCACCCAAGATTGACGGATGGAGCGTCCATGGAAGGAAGGACCAAGAGGAATTCCGGGATGCAACTCCCAATTTGACCATAACATAGTAACTTATAGTATCATCATCTTTTAATTTGATTCATTTTTTCTCTTCAATCATTACGACTGTTTGTGTTTTTGTTTATTATGTTTGCTTATATATTTGACCCCTACAGCTATCTTTTAATTTTCTTTGCTAGCTTTAAAAGGAAGCCCATTACAACAGAACATAAAATGTATGTAATTTGGGTCTCTATGGGGGCAAACAGGCAAGGCAATTGCATAATAATATTAATTAATAATATACTGCTGCCCTGTACTACTAGTCTAGTACTACTCATCATTAACCATCAAGTCATCATGCATTTCCTTTTTCTCCCTTAACAGATTTATGATGGTCGTCTGCCAAGATTGTGTATTGTCCAATGTGTTGTGTTTGTCTTTGTCAAACCTTTCCCTCAAATACCCCTTCCCAACCATTCATAAAACCCTAACCCTCTTCCCCCAGGCTGTGTGATTCATATTGAGGTGTGGCTAAATTAAATTTACACCAATAATTGATCACACACTTGCTGGGGCGGATGTGGTGAAAGCAACACTAACTCAAGGCAGGGTGAGGATCTTCTTCTGCTTGCCCACCCATGCTCAGTATTCACGAGTAAATTTTGTTTCCAGAGGAACATAATCCATCATAATTATAATTGCCGGCATCAATTCATCATCCTTCCAGCACTAAAGGCTACTCTTGTCCACTTCATAGGTTGAGTCAACTTCAGTTTGTAACTTCTACTAAGCTATCCCTGCCACCATTATGTTTTATTTTACTTTAGCATTGCTTATCATCATCATGCCAGTCTTCATGTGTACTGTACTTTTACTACTTGTTCCCGAGTCTCCCTCAGGCGACTGACTGTCTCAGTTTCTTTTTTTGCAAATGCTACTGTCACTGTCAGTGTCTACTACTACTACCACCACCACCATGGCATCTTGGGAAACCAAACCATCATCACCATGCAGCCATCGCTTTGCCTAAGTAAGAATAAACATCAATCACAGGTAAGAGAAGAAGTTTAGGGAGGCATAATTAATTAATATGGAAATTAATTCATTAATACACACACCCACACCCTTCCAAGTCCAGTTGCAGACTGCATAGACTAGGAGCAGAGACTGACAGTACTAGTAGGACAAGTCACAAGTGAGGGTACGGTATCTATCTGGAGGTGTTACACTATTGCAGACTATTATTTCAATCAAAAACTGGCTGCGGCCCTGCAGCAGCAAAGGAAACCGTGTGAAGTAAAACAGTAACCCCCCCACAAAACATCTACATCGTATGTAAAATAAGTATAAATAATGTATTCCCCTAACAAAAAAAACTATTGGAAAAACCCACTACACCTGACCCACCCCTCTCCCTAACCCCAACCAATATCCAAAGATTGTCCACTCCAAAAGTCCATTGTCCATATAAACCCCAACTTTTCCCCAATGCCCCACCACCCACCCCAAAAAAATGTAAAAAGGGGCAAGGCGACGGAGTTCTAGCGGCAGACTTGCAGTCACCGGTTAATCACCAGGACCTCCTTTACCCGCTACTATAGGCGTGCCATCCGGAGGAGCAAGGGGCGCTTGAATGCTCTACAATTGCATCCACAGGGGGGCAGCAGTGTTAAAGATGAAGTGCGGTGGGTGGCTGCCAGACCACGGTGCCTTACCACTGGGGGGGCCTGGCTGGGGCCCGGGGCAGTGGAGGAGGTTGCAGCTGCTGCTGCCTCCTCCTCCTCCTCCACCAGAACCACCAGCCGCCGATATTCTCTGCAGATGGCCTCCAGCTTCCGGCGCCGGGCCATGGCTGCTAACTTCTTCCTGTTTGGTTGGGAAGGAGTAGCTATATCACGAAAGAAAAAAAAGACAATTGTAACCAATACTGAGCAAAACTGTAGCACAAAATTAATTATACACATAGTGGCACAGTAGCACTAGCAAGCACAGTACATAACATTTGTGGTATCCTCCCACTTCCTCGGCCTCTGGGAGTTTCAGGCATTACTACTACTAGGCACTATGGAGTAGACAAGTCTTTCTCTTCTCTCTCTCTCTCTTGTTTAGCTAAATTAACCATGCCAGCTCAGTCAGCTTGTGCCCTAGACAGACATACTTGTGTCGCAGACTCACATTATTTTATTTACTACTGGGTGCAGGTGGGTCAGCTGTAGTCTACAACTACACAATTATCTTATTTTTCTATTACGGCCATACTCTGTTACATCAATGGCAACTGCTCAATTTCACTTTCACCCTGACTACTACAACAAGGCAGATGATATCTGATCCAAATGATCATTGATTATATATGGGACGACAGCAGCCGATAGGCCACCCATGGCAGGCTGACACAGTCGAAAATGACATAGGTAGGGACTAGGGAGTGGGCCTTGGAGTGGGAGGGAGGCGCTTGATAATGGTGGGTGGGTATGGGTACTAGGCCTGGGCGGTAAATTCCATTCCGCTTGCGGAATTTGCGGAATTTGGGTAATTTCGCGTTCCGCGGAGAACGCGAAATTGGCAAAAATCCGCGATCCGCGGCTTCGCGGAATTTTTTGCTTGTTCGCGCTTTCAAAATGCGTGTTCGCAAGATATTCCTCCCCGAGCATGCAAACAGTGTTCGCGAACAGGAAAAAAGCATCGCGAACAGGCGGAACAAGCAATTCCGTGTGTTCGCGGAACTTTTGCGTGCTCACGGAGATTTTGTATTGTTTCGCAGAGCTTTGCGTAGCGCGACTACGCAAATTCCACCCACCCCTAATGGGTACATACATACCCAATATATATGCTGTGCTTGCAAACTACTGTGAGTCAAGGGAGTATTCTGAAATACAACCTTGAATCAAAAACCTTGAAATAAAACATTCCTTGTTTCTCTTACCAGCAATTTTTCCATTTATCATTGCATTGCTCTTCTAGCAATATATTTTTTAATTCAAATCTCTTATTCTATTCTCCTTGGCTTTCCATGTCGCCCGTCCTTCCTCCTTCCATGTTTCTTTCCCTTTTCTTTCAACCCATCCATCAAGGTCGTATGACTCTTAGTCTTCTTCATAAAACTTTCCCAGCTGTATTAGAGTCAGATAGAAGAGGCCATTAGTTACTCAACTCCCGCCGCTAATGCTATTGCTAATGCTAAGTAAAGGGTGTCTTCTTCAACCATTGTTCACAACAACTTAGTCTCTCTCAACAGTACAGTACAGTACACCCTTGCAGCGACTGTGTAACTATTGTCAATAAGTAAGGAATATAAGTACAACTTACCACCGCCCGCCACTGCTGCTGGCTCACCCACCCCTGCAGAAGCTGCCGCATCTGCTCCCTCCTGGCTGACGTCGCCTGCCCCGCCGCTGGCCATGGCACTGGTGGTCAATATGCCTAGAAAAAACATTACTGCTATAAAGGGGCGACACTGGCGCTCCCAGCTGCTGCACTGCTAAAGTGAGGAACTTTCCCTCGAAGTAAACCATATTTTTTACTATTAACCAAAGTAATCCGTAGTAATCCACAAGTTTATGACTAGCAAATAATCCATCTGTTTCATATTTATTAGATCTCTCCAGAGACAGTTGGGTTGAAATAGAATTCTTTATTGCGCATTTTCAAATGCCATATGCTGCTAATCCTGGCTTAAACATAGGCATGTGCTGTCAACCTGCCTTCGAGCCAACACAATCAAATAACTCAATGCATTTCGAACTTTTTCAGTTCTTCGTCAGGGGTACTGCAATGAATCAGAAAAAAGTACATGAAAAACACATCTAATGCCTATGATAAATAATACCAACAGAAACCATTATAATGTGTCCCCGTAATCTCCCTCTTTTACCCACCTTGTGAATGTTCACAATCACTACTATTACACAAAACCATTCAGAGACCACAAAGTGCTTAAAACCTATATAACCTAATATCAAAAACATTACACATTTTTTAGATGGCGTATACGCCTCACCCTATTTTTTTTTTTTCACTAGCAAGATTGAGAAAATACATACATACATATACCACATACATCACTACAAATCGGGTACTAGAGTAGACAGTAGTATGTCCTATCCTATCAAAAATAGTAAAATATCTGTCTGGGCATTTTGTTGGTGGCAATTGTTGAAAAGCCTCTCAAGATTAAGAAGAGGACAACCCAAAGGACTGGACTCAGTGGCTAGATGTATTGGTGAATCTGAGTTTCAAAACTTTTTTAAAATAAAGAGTGGCCAACTGGGCAACCTACAGACAGACTAATAGTAGTACAGAGTCAGAGGCAGTTACATTGATGTAAAAAAAAAAGACACTAGAAAAAAATATAACTAAGTAGGTAGGTAATGCAGGGATAACAAGAATTTAGAAACAGATAGATCAAAGAAGATTTGGTAAAAAAAGAATTAGGAAACGGAAATACTAGCTCGGAAAAAATAAGGTGCATTAAAAGTTAGGGAAATATAATTATTAATATTAACGACAGGAGGACTTACTGGGACCAGCAGCAGAGCCCTCGGTAGCAGAGCCCTCGGTAGATGAGAGGCATCTCCAGCTCCGAGTCCCGCCTCAGACGACCCCGTCATCTTCTTGCACCTGGATGATGATCATGTAAAATATAATAAAGAGACAAAAATTGATTGGTGTGAAATAAATAAAATATTTTAAAAAGCGCTCTAAAAACATTTTTGGACAGGAACAACAATTGCAATAAAATTGACCTATCTAACCTGATCGACTAGTAGTAGTATCACGGACTGTCTAGTTATTATTTATTAATCCAGTGTTCCATTCCGATTCCAGAATCCTAAACCTTTAAGTATGTACCACTTAGCCTAGCCCACCTATTCCAGGACATTGGAAATGAATTCAATTGCCCAAAAATATATTTGCTTCTTCTAAGTTCAATCTCAATTGAAATCAAATCATTAATGAATCAACCCCCTTTGACGAGCCAATTGTTCACTAAGTCTGCATTTCCATTTATTTTAGTCCTCAAAAATACACAGATGGACGCATGCATATTGCATACACCAAATTGTTGGTTGGTTGCTGCTGATGTGCTGATGAGTTGCTATATTACTCACTCACTAACAAACTATAAAAGGTTCTACTAAGGACTGGAGTCAGCAGCATGTGATGGAGGACGCGTCACGCCACGGACCGCTAAAAAATTATCAACTAACTAATACTAAGTAACTAAACTACCTACCTACCAGCACTATCTTAGTGACAGCACAAAGGAAAGGAGTCTCTCTAGCATTACCTAATTTAAGTACTGTAAACTCTCTTACATTATCAGCCCAAGCGAGCGCAAAGTTACAAACAAGTAAGATTAGTAGCGTTGAGCACTTGTCTAGTGTCAAGAAGAATAACAATCACATAAGATTTTTAAACGAAACTTACCTGCTTGTAAGCAGCAGCATTTGTGCTATTTGTGAAAAAAATAATATTCGCAATAACACAGAACAGAACACACAATACTAATATAATTAGATACTCACCAAGCCCCATGACCTCAACACCTAGCAGGTCCAGCAGGTCCTGCTCCCGGTCCAAGATGTCTGACCACCGGTGAGTCAGCTGGTTGTGGGTGCGCTGGACCTCAGAGGAGCGAAACACTGTTCGGCGCACCTTCGCCCACCAGCGAGGTCGCTCCTGGGTAGCGTAGCTGGGCCTGCCGCCTGCTACCAAAGGTTAAGGGGAGGTGGCGCTGTACAAAAAAAACAAGGGCGGCCACCTCCACCCCGGAGAATAGGGCCTGGGGCTGCACCCCTTCCGGGTGCTGTCTTCCGCAAGGAAGGTGGCTCTTCTTGGCCGAGTCCCTACCCTTGGCCTTCCCCTTCTGCCTAGCCTTAGCCATGGATCTGGGGGCGGGCGGGGGGTGGAAAAGAAAAATGAAGAAGTAAAAAATAAAGTCAGGAGAAGAAGTAGGAAAGTAAAAAAAATAAAAAGCAAATAATAGAAAAATAGTACAAAAACGCAGTAAAAGTAGAAATAAAACACAAAATAGACACTTAGGGAGATAGAGGGATAGATAATAAATAAAAAAGATCAGAAAAACAATGTAAGAAACAAAGGATTGAAAAGATTGGAGAGGGATGAAAAACAGGCCCCAGAACCATGCAAAGAGTAGAAGCCGCGCCCATTGGCAACCACGTGGTGAAGTTCACGCGATATTTCCCCCCGAACACGCAATCCGCGTTGCCGAACGTCAGAAAAAGTCTTGCGAGCATGCGTGACAAGCAACTCCGCATGCTCGCGGAACTCCGCGTAGCACTGCAGAGTTTTTTTACCGCTTCGCGTAGGTTCGCTGTAGCGCGACTACGCGAACTCCGCCCGGGCTTACTCTAAATACCTTACCCCCTGAACAAAGCAGTAACATTTTTGGCAAGAGCTCCCAGCTGGGGATATTTGAGCCTAACACTCTATGCAAATATCACAGCTTATCCTGTGCCCAAGGACATAGCATGGGAAAAGGTTATGGGACCCACTGAGAATTTGCAGTTGCCTTATGTGATGTTATAATACATGGTACTAATTCAGATGATTGGGCATTAAAACTGTTTAAAAGAATGATGTCTGATTAACAGGCATATGCTACATCCTATCCTTTTTTTAATTCAGCCAATTACAAAGAAATGTATTGTTATCACCAATATGAACATTATATCATACATTGGACTAGCTATCCTGGAGAAATTCAAAATTTTACACAATGGGAACATTGTGAGGCTCCACCTCCTGGGAGCCATTCTAATTTCTTGAAGAAATTCTCTTATTTCCAGAGTGCTGATAGATCACACCTTTCTATTTCACACAGAAGCCAAAGCATCTTCTAAAAAATTTAATCACTACTAACAAGCTGATTTGCTCTACTGAGTTTAGTCAACACCAGGCTTTTCAAAGATATTGGAAAGCAAATGGTGATTTGGGGAACCAAAATTAGGCAGAACCAAGGCAAGGAAGCCTTATTTGGAGCCAGGTATAATACCGAAAGAAATAAACTTTCTACACAAAACTATCAACAGACTACCTGTATGGAATTTGGGACAATGAAGGACTTGAAGAAACATTCTATACCAAAAGTCAATTTGACCATGTTCAATAATTGGCAGTTCCAGAGGAATATATCTGAATCAGACATAAATGATATGATACAAAATGGAACCTATAATTCAACGCAATTTTCCTTTGAAGGTTTGGCCTTATGATTCTGATACATCTATGCAGTGTTTCCTTCCCTAAACTCCTGGACCTAATATTAATCATCCTGACCCATGTTATAATACAGAAACACCTATAGTGGTTACCAGTAGGTAAGGTACGCCAACGATGGCTAGAACATTCTAGGCTTTCAGCAGTAAAGGAACACTTTTCCTTAATTAATGAAAACATACATTTTTCTGACTTTCTTCTTGGACCGTATCCTAAAGAAAATTAAATATTCCTTGCCTCAGGAATATATGCCATCTATAATGAATTAAACAAATATTCAGAGAAAGAAGCTGCAGAAAGAATTAGACAAATATATCAAGAAAACATGCAAATAGTTTTAAAAGTTATCAACAATGGAATGCACAACTTTCTAGGAGGTTGTGCTAATTAAACCACATTCTGTCCTCCACCTTAGACCTCGTAAAGGGAGACCTAGTCATATTGCAACATGGACAGGATGAGTTAAGAGCAATTAGACTACTTTGTTGGGCACTACAAATACTAAGATCAGGTTTCATGCCTTGGCAACTTCTAAATTAAACAGTTTGAAGCATATAATTTAACCCTTATGCAAAAAACAATGGCTAAGAAAGAATCTACATACACGCTATACAATAAGTTTAAGATGCACCATTTACAATCAGTGACACTCCACCTATTCCCTGGTTAATCTACTGTATTATTTAATTGCCTATAACAACCTTTCATTTGCACGACTGTCAAAAATATGAATGCATTGGCTGGTATGAAACTCTGCACAATTCGCAATATTTCCATTCAAGGAAGTTTCATTTCTCCCATATTTGTTTAAATGAAAATGAAGATGACTCTGTGCACAGTAGTACAGCAAATTGCAGAAATCCTCTTGGACACTCCCTTCTGTCTGACACCATATCATTGCACGGAATATGCAGCTCTGTGATGTCAGGGTTAAGTTGTGTTTGATCTGTTTCCCCTATTGCATCCATTCCCACACTTCTTGAACTCCTGAATAATGGTCCCCATTTATTCCTAACAAATGTTACTTGCTGTGTGTTGGAACCTGGCCAGTCATACTTGATACCAGTTTTAGAAACAATACAGTGTTGTGGAAGGACCTTGTATCCTCCGCCTCAAAATATCATTAGGAACATCCCTTGCCCCAGTATAAGCATGAAATTGATGTGTTTTTATGATTTAAACAAATTATTGTCTGTTCTGTTACAAAAAGAAGACCCTTTGACATCAGCAGTTGCCGTTTATAGCCTGCAGACAGTCATAACTGCTTCACGAATTCAGAGGCTATTACGCATGAAATAACGATACATTTGGCTGATATCATAAAAACGATATTTTATTCATCTGGTGTCCTGCATCTTTTTAAGAACATTGGATCTGATCTGGTGCCTGGATTTAAAGCAGTAGTTGAATTCATTTAATCATTTTTCATTCTTTGTTAGGTAGCCTTTTGGGAGGATTTCTGCTAAATTCTACTCGTTTTTGGAGGATATTGCTAATCGGCTGTGGTATCATCATCTTTTTCCTTTTCTGCCAAGGAAATCAGTAACTGGAGTACACATATCCAGCTGAACAAAGCTGCAAGGAGACTCTAGCATTCTACATGGGACACGTTTGGCTATCTGAACTCAGCGAGCACTGGATGGTCACATTTCCCTGAATGGATGCTACACAAGTAAAACCTGTGTTCTGGTGCATAAACTGACTGGCAGACATCATCCTAGACTTACATCTGGAACAGCTCCCAGTTGCTTATCTTGATATGTAAACGATTATTAAACTTCTACATTAGCACCAGAAGCAATGCCCAGCAATGCATCTTTACCTTTTACAGGATGCTACCTATGATAGATCAATATCAGCGGTGGCACTTTTCGACTCAGCTCTTGATGAGTGGCTTGACTCATTGTTATCATTATAGGCCCCTTGGAGAGGAGCTGCAATTACCATTGAGTGACTCAGATGAGCAACCGATTGTTGGTCTATCAAATACACAAGTTGTCAATGATGAGTAGCTCTGTATGGTTTCTGCAAAGATCACAAGTATGCTGCATGTGCACCTGATGCTGTCGACATGTCCTCTGATGAGGAATGGACTCAGCATGTGAGTCAACCAATGACAACTTATATACCACAAAGCCTAAACAGATTATGAAATGAAGAAAATGTTTTTCTTTTTAATAAGAGTCTCTTTTTACTTTTTTCTTTTTATACTGCATATTTTTAATCTGCCATATTTTAGATCGTCACCAACAGGCATAAAACACTCTAGACAAATTACAATATATATATATATATATATATATATATATATATATAACATCATTATCTGAAATGATGCAAGGCTTAAAAATATTCATGCTTCATTTTGATATGTTGATTGCCTTTTTTATGCTTCATTCACATTCTCGTTGTGTTTGTTTTGTTTTAGTTTACACATATAGTTTGATCATGTCTATAATTTGTCTTAGGTATTTTAGACCTTAGCAACTTGCAACCATGGATCTTCCGAAACATGAGATAAATCCCTATTGGTTAGATACACCCCTATGATGTCACATTGTGATGTGCAAGCCAGGGATGATGTAAATCCCCTAAACCTGGCTCCATCTTATGTAGGCTCCGACTCCATATTGGCTAAAGGAGGTTGCCATCTTCTCACTCTTAACAATGGAAGTCACCATCTTTCCAGCATTATCCAGAATCAATATCATGTCTGCCATTAGACACAGATGTTATCTGATCTTATCTTTCTAATAACTGTGAATTCATTCAATTGATGACATAGGTACAACACTTAATTTGACATTTGTCTGGGTCAAATGTCTACTTTCCACTATGTCAAGGTTAATTAAGCTGATATAATGTAGTCAGAATTGACATACTTTTATCTTATATGTTCATAAGAAAACATCTGGGATGCACACCTTGATACACATAATCTATGTCAGATACTCCTAACCTTATAGAAATTCTACTTTCTGATAAGATTTAGGGCCAGATGTACGACCCACCAATTTGCGACTCGCAAATTGAGTCACATTTGCGACTCGCAAATTGGGATGTATAACAGTGTCTCAGACACTGTTAGCGATTCCTAATGGGGTCACAAATTGCATGCCTCATGAATATTAATGAGGCTGTTGCAATTTGGGACCCCATTAGGAATGGCTAGCACTCCCAGGGATGGTGGCCTGCTGGGGTCAGCAGACCACCATGTCTGGGACTGCTTTTCAATAAAGCAGTTATTTTTTTTTTAAATGCAGCCCGTTTTCCTTAAAGGAAAACAGGATGCATTTAAAAAGAAAAATGAAACTTTTCAGTTTCATTTTTAAGAGCAGGCAGTGGTCCCTGGGACAGCTGCCTGCTCTTAAAAATATTTTTCACATACTGCTAAGGGGAAGGGTCCCCTGGGGACCCTTCCTGTTTGCGAGTGGTTTACCACCTACTTGAAGTAGGTGGTAAACTGCAAGTGTTTTGCGGCCGGAAATGGGGTCGCAAAACAATTGTACATGGCATGGTGACTCGCTATTAGGAAGGGACGCCCCTTCCTAATAGAGGGAGTCGCAAATGCTATTTTGCGAGTCAGTGACTCACAAAATAGCATTTGTACATGCTATTACCTTTTTGCGGTCGCAAACGGGAGGATCTCCCGTTTGTGGCCGCAAAAAAGGGTCATACATCTGGCCCTAAGTATCTAAGGACTACGACTTGACCACTTGTCAGAAGTCCTTCACCCAGATGTTTTCCCAAGATTCTGGCAGAGATGATCTCACCTACTGCCAGCACACTTCGCATTTCACAGATGCTACATCTCGCCTAAAGCCTGAAACAGATAAAACGGAGTCCTGGAGGAAGAGAAGACCGCTACCACAGAATGTGTTTGCCCTTCGTGGGTAACACTGACTTCACTCCTCTGCTGATTAAGACAGCCTTTGCTGTCAGCAAGATATGCAGTGCATCTTTTCCCCCTAAGAAGCTGTAGACTGCTAGTTTCTCTGCCTTCCTTGCTCTCTTAGCATGGCACATTGAAGTGGAGGTTAGGGTGTTTGTTTCTAGATAACATTTTAGCCAAGTTAGAAATATTCTTTTTATTCTTGTTTTTTAAAACATATCTTCTTGCTGTGTTTATCCTAATCTGTGCAGTTGTTTTAGATTTACTCAGAAACAGATTATTCCTGTGGTAATAAAGAATTGTGAATTAAAAGTGTTCATTCTTCTAAGTACAGTGTGTGTGATACTGTGAATAGTGAAATAAGGTTTGTTATTGCTACCATGGTGCCCCTGATCCCTTTATGGGATTGTTAGTACCCCAGAGGGAATACTTCTAGATCAATTACACATTGAATAGTGTTCTGTGGGCTGCAATAACCTGTCTTTCACATTCGTCGCAGGTGCATTGAACCAAGTTCACCCGTGTCACCTGTGGGAGGGAAAGCACACCTTGTAGAGCTATGCCGAAGTCGGACCTTAAGCAACATGACTTATGGCTCCATCACGTTTGACAGAGTCGTCCATCAGCTTATAATGCAATGACAGGAACTGCCAGGATGGCAGGTCCTGTGAATGCTAAAAATTCTAAATTTGGCAGGCGGCACCTCTGTCAGGGTGACAGTGTAATCTTCTCTGCTGCCATGACATAGTATACTCTGTCCCTCAAAAATTAAATGAGGATCTTGGTCTCTTTTTTGTAAGTCAGATTCCTTTAGCGAGATAAGGCTGCAGGCTGTGGCCAGTCCGAAGTAGACATTATCATATGCTGCTCAGCGTCAAGTCCACTGAATCATATTTGCAGCTGCAGAGAAGAACGTAGAGGGACCTGCGGCAAACTCAGGCCCACCGGCGGTGCACCCTTGGTGGATCAGCTTGCAGATAGGCTCCAGTCTCCTGTCGGTACAGCAGAAATCTTTGAAAAAGTTTCTCAGTTACACCTTTTGTGGTTAGGCAGGAGGAGTACACTCTGACACTTGGTAAAGGCCTCTGGACCTAAGGGACACCACTAGGGGTCAGCATTCACTCCAGGAGAAGCCACCATCAGGGTCCAGGTTAGGTCCAATTGGAATTGGTCAGATGGGCTCTTCAGGAAGGTGAGCTTCTTCCAGATTGTTTGTCCCTGTAGCTTAACAGGAGGTCAGCAAGCTGACCCTTGGAGTTCATTTCTTTGGCTGGGTTCAAGTGGGAACAGGTCTAGCCCTTTGGGTCGATCTCCATAGGTACAACAGCAGGTGCAGCCCTTCTTCTGTCTTTCACCGGTCCAGTGGTGTCCTGAAGACTATACTGATGTATCACATTTATGCCCAGTGCCAGCTTGTGGATGGGGGAAATTCCTGGCCACTCCTCAACCAATGGGGCACAAGTTCCCAGGATACCCCTACCCACTTTTGCAGCACTTCCTATATGTTTTACAGTAAACTATCCTCTACCTAAAGCCAATGTGGCAGAACCTTTCTTCTATGATTTAGAGCTCCTTTTGGCCACCCAGAAGTGGGCTATGATAATGGCCAAGCCTTCCCTTGTGGTCACTCAAAACAGGATCTGGAGCACCCCCCCTGCACCTGGAATTGGTGCCTTGCTGGCTAGCAGGAAATTGAAGGGGCAGGTCTAGGTGTAAGTAACATCTGCTTGTGACAAGTTGGTCACCTTTTGAAGTTTAATTTGGTTCATGGCCATCCTGTGGGGGGTTAATCTCCCCATCCACAATCCTTTAATACACTGTCTGGGAACAATACACATCCCACACCAGGAGAGCCATTAATGGTCAGGTGACACTGAAAACTGCCAGAAAGGCAAGTTTGGATAAGGTAGGAACATGCCAACTTCAAAATGTGTCATTTTCCCAAAAATGATGTACAGTCCAACTTGGCCTTTAGATTGTATTTTAAATTACTATTAATTGAAGCCCTTGAAACCTTTTTTAAGCTATTACCAAACGTAAGGTATGTATTATAAGGCGGTATAATGTAACCCAATGCTTTTCTATTAGAGACAAACAACCTAGGACATTTTCCACTGTCAGGCTATGTAAAATCTAATTACACATATCCTTTCATTTAAATACCTTGTACATTGCTCTCTGGGCATTTAGGGGCTCCCCTTAGTGGGGACTTGTAAGTAATAAAAAGGAAGGTTTGGGCCTGGCAAAAGTTTTTTTTGCCATTTTGAATTTGCTATTTTGAAACTGCACACTTAGGCTGCAGGGGCAGGCATGACGTGTCACTTTAGCAGTGGCACATATTGTGCTGCAGTCCCCTAATGGCATTTGCCGTACAGGCCCTGGGTACACAGGAAAACATCTACAAGGGAGTAATAGGTGTGTTTAATGTGCCAATCAAGAATTAACTATTTTTTCATGTTTTTATGGGTCAAAGTATGTACACTGGGCACTGGACAGCAGCTCATCAGTGTTCAGAGCGCATACACCAGCATAAAAATCCAGCAAAAAGTGGGATGTGACTAAACAAAAGAGCATTTTCTTATATTAAGGTATAGTGTACCGACTGAACTCACAATCAGTATGTAAAAAGTAATCTATATTAAAATGCAATTGAGAAATCCAAGAAGCCATTCATTCCCTGAGAAGCACAGCATCATACGAGATATCAACATACATTGTGTAATCCTTCCAGAATATACAAAGGCACACACAGAGCACATAACTATGTAGATGAAAAATGAGATGAAAGTCCATCATCCTGGACTAATGCAGGACATCTAAGACATCTAATCACACCATCTGCGGTACATTTTGAAGTGTCCAATCGCACACCTGTGGCGCCAATAAGAATTACACACTCAATCCAGTCTCCTTACACAAAATATCAGGGAACCACTGATGTCATTTTGGATGTCATCAGTGGTATTATCAATGATGTCATAGAACATGTCGTTAGTGATGTACTATGTAAGGCCAGAAGCAGTGCATGGTGAGTGTGCAAATTATAGTTAGTTCAGTTAAGTATAAGGGATGAATTAAAGTGTTTTTTTTAGTTTAATATGTCACATTTCACTGACATTTTCACCTGACTATGACAGCTCTCTCCTCTAAACATGTTAAAATTGGCTTACACCCAATTGGCACATTTAACTTACTTGTAAGTCCCTAGTAATGTGGTACTACATGTACCCAGGGCCTGTAAATTAAATGATACTTGTGGGCTTGCAGCACTGATTAAGCCACCCACTTAAGGAGCTCTTTAAACATGCCTCAGGCCTGCCATTGCAGCCTCTTTGTGCAGTTTTAAAGTGCCATTTCAACCTGGCAAAATAAAGTTTTGCCAAGCCCAAATCTTCCTTTTTAATACATCTAAGTCACCCCAGGGCATGCCCTAAATATCCAATAGGGCAGGGTGCAGTATATTTCAAAAGTTAGATGTATAGGTTTAACTTTCACATGTCCTGGTAGTGAAAAATTCTTATGTTAGTTTTTCGCTACTGGAAGGCCTGCCTCTCCCGTAGGATAACATTGGGTTACCTTATTACATTTAATAAGTGATAACTTTTAATTGTAAGCAGGTAGGAGTGTTGACTTTGGTATCTAAAGTATTGTAATATAAAACCCTCTTTAATGTCAAAGTCAGATTTTAAGTCACAATTCTGAAAAAGCCACTTTTAGAAAGTTGGCATTTTCTTGTCCCAACAATTTGATGCCGGTAGCCTGTATCCTCGATCACTTGACTAGCTGGCAGTTGGTCTTTATATATTGCTCCCAGACAGTGAGACGAAAGGGGAATAGGTGTTGGTAGGATGGTCCATCTCTGACTTGATAGGAGGGCAGAGCTGTTCCCTACCACACTTATACATCACCAAGCCTCCGCTTCAGCATACTCACAAAGGGTTTGAAACTAGTCTTTATGCCCCCAGACAAGCAGGGGCCAGGGCAGGGAGGCATGAAATTCCAAGCACCTCTGGGTGATGGAAACCTCCAGAAAAGTCTCCTACTTCAAATCTGGCACCAAGGATTAATAATGGACCCTCACACCCAACTCTTTAGTGCACTTCTAGACCTGTGAATCACTCAGAAGGACTGCTGTACTGATCTGCTGCAAAAAGGACTACTAATCTGCTCCCCTGCTGCCCTGCTGTCTGCTGCCTAACTTGCTGAGAAGGAAGACTGGATCTGCACCCTTCATACAAGGCTGGAGTGACTCCGAGGGTCAGCTGACTGCCCTCCTGTTCTGAACTACAGGGACATAAAAAGCTCCAGAGGCCTCTCTGAACCTACCCAGCTGACCTGCTGCCTGGGCCTGCAAATAGATATGCCTGAGACCTGCTGGCCTCTACTGCAGTGATTTCCTGATCCCCAAGAGGTACCCTTGGTGTGGCATGAGTAGAGATCCCTCTCCAGGAGGAGAAATCCTGAGGTTTTGGGCGCTTCGCGACCATGAAACATAATGTTTGCATCAAGAACTTGCAGCCCGCTCTGACCGCCAATGCAAATCCCCAGTTAATCCAGCTCTTTGCGCTACAGTGACTAACAGCGACAACTGGCAAATCGAGATCTGCAATTCACGCTATAGGATCGACAGACTGCGGTGGCCACCAATGCGAATCTCCAGCAATGACTGTCTGTGGTGCCCACAGGATCTTAATGCTACAGCAATGACCGTCTGTGATGCCCAGCCTGCTCTTCCAGCCACAACAATGACCATCTGTGTCGCTCTCCCTGCTCCTCGCGGCTCCCTCCACTGCGTACAGATCTCGTTGCACTGTACTTTAAAAGGTAACTCTTTCAGCTGGACTATCCTGGTCCCTGTATTCAGACCGCACTCTATCGTGGTCAGCCTGAACTTGTGACTTTCACCCGATCTCATACAACCACATAATCGTGAGTGGCACTTTTGCTTTTAGGCACTTTACTTACCCTAAATATTTGAACATGCATATCTCTGGTTCTATTGATTCAGTTTTTGTCATTCTGGTGTCAAATCATTCTGTAAAACTCACTCTTCTTTTCCAGATTGGTGTGGGTTTTTTCTTGTGTAATGTTTCCATATTATTACTGTTTGAAGTGCTGCATAAATACGTCACACATTGCCTCTAATTTAAACCTGACTGCTTTGTGCCAAGCTACCAGAGAGTTGAGCAAAGGATAATTTGGGGTTTGCTTGTCTTTCACCCCAACAAGAGTTGTGGTTGCTGCTTGGGAATGGACCCCCCAACCAGTAACCCACTATACTGCATTACCATACTTAACTGTAACGTTACTTTATCCTTTGTTGTTTCAGTGGATGTCAGAGGTTATTTTAACAAAAAGGGTGTAATTGTTTAATAAGCCAGACATATTATTTTTATCACAGGGTTAAAGCACCAAAACATAAAAGGCAGGCCTATTGGCTTTATGAGGGGTAGGCATATTAACATATATAAAGCAGACCGATTGGTTTTGTCAAAAAATCACCACAATAATTCATCACTTATCTATCAAATAAAACATTAATTAATAATGCACACATAGCAATGTTTACTAATAGTTACACAAGTGTTTAAAATAAAACATTTTTATGTAAAGCAACAATAAATGTGTGTTTGCATTTTTTAGCACTCATCAGGCAACAAAATGCAGCCTTAAAACCAACCACATGGGAGCCCTGCTCTCCAGCTTAAGAGACTCAGAGACTCAGGCAACTACTCACAGACCCACTCAGACACTTATGCATGCACTCACAGGCCCATTCAGATACTCATGCACCCAATCACAGATCTACTGAGACACACATGCACCCACTCACAGACCCAGTCAGAGACTCATGCACCCACTCACAGACCTACTCAGAGACTCACACACCCACTCGCAAACCTACTCAGACACTCATGCACGCACTCACAGACCTACTCAGAGACTCACACACCCACTCACAGACCCAATTAGACACTCATGCATCCACTCACAGACCCACTCAGAGACTTATGCGCCCACTCACAAACCCACTCAGAAACTCATGCACCCTTTCACAAACCCAGTCACACCGACTCACAGATATACACAGAGGCTCATGCATCCACTCACAGACCTACTCAGATACTCATCTACCCACTCACAGACCCACTTAGACAATTACACATCCACTCTCAGTCCCACTGAGAGCCTCATGCACCCACTCACAGAGGCACTCACACACTTATGCACCCATTAACAGACCCACTTAGATGCTCATGCATCCACTCACAGCCCCACTCACTCACTCACTCATGCACCCACTCACAGGCCCACTCACACACTTATGCACCCACTAATAGACCCTCTTAGACACTCATACATCCACTCACAGACTTACTCAAAAACTCATGCAGCCACTCACAGAGACACTGGGACATTTATGCAGTCACTCACAAACTAAGGGTGGGCGTAGTTCGCGAAGTAATGCTTCGCGAAGCTACGCAAAGTGCAGTTCGCGCTACGCAAGCTTCGCGTAGCACTACGCGAACTGCGTAGCGCACTGTTCGCAATGATTGCACAGTGCCGGATGCTTGTCCGCACTGTGCAATCATTGAAAACGGCAACTTGCACAGTGCGAGCTGTCTTTACTGCCGCTCGAGTAGATTTTTACTCGAGCGGCAGCTTTCAACGCGGACTGGTAGTTTCTCATCGCGAGCGGTCGCAAGCATACGCGACCACTCGCAATGAGAAACCTGACCTCCCCGCGTTGAGAATCTCGCCGGGAGGTTTATTTTCCACGCTCGCGATCGGCAACTTGATGTTGCTGATCGCGAACGAGGAAAAGTCTCGCCGGGATGTCATTTTGCTTGCTCGCGGTCGCCAACTTGACGTTGAGGACCGCGAGCAAGCAAAATGACCGCGGCACTACGCTACGCTACGCTACGCGTGTTCGCACTGTGCTACGTGCAATTCGCGTTGTGCGAAGTAGCGCAAACTTCGCAAACTACGCGAGCGTAGCGTAGCACTTCGCCCAGGGTTATCACAAACCCACTCAGAAACTCTTGCACCCACTTACAGACCCACTGACACACTCAGGCACCCACTCACAGACTCACTCAGTCACCCATGCACCCACTCAATCATTCTCAGAGACTCATGCCTCCTCTCAGAGAGCCACTCAGACATTGATGCAGTGAGTCTGAGCCACTTAGACATTCTTGCCTCCACTCACACATTCACTCAGGAACTGATATATGTACTCACACACCTAGTCAGACTTATGCATCCAGTTATACAGATACTTAGACAGTGGCAACATTTCTCAGAAACTCTTTGTAACGTGTATTAAATGAAAATTATAGTTATAAATCTTACATGTGGTGTTGTGCATTTGCTTTGTAGATACGCTGACCATTCGTGACGTCTATGTGGAGGTACCCCATCCACCTGCCATTTTGTAAATCAGGACCGTGCCCCAGGGTAAAAATAAAGATTGAAATGTATAGAAGGGGTCACTCATGCACTTATGCACCCACTCACAGACCCACTCAGAGAATCATGCACCCACTCACAGACCCACTCAGATACTCATGCACCCATTCATAGTCCCACTCAGAGACTCATGCACCCACTCACAGACCTACTCAGCCACTCATACACCCACTCACAGTTGCATTCAGACACTCAAGCACCCACTCACACATCCACTCAGACACTCATGCATCCACTCACAGACACACACCCACTCACAAATCCACTCAGCCACTCATGCACCCACTTGCAGACCTACTGAAACACTCATGCACCCACTCACAGACCCACTTAGAAGCTCATGCACCCACTCACAGCCCCACGCAGACACTCATTCACCCACTCAGAGACTCATGCACCCACTCACAGACCCACTCATCCACTCACGTACCCACTCATAAACCTACTCGGAGACTCATGCACCCACTCACAGACCAACTCATACACTCATGCACCCAGTCACAGACCCACTCAGCCACTCATGCTGGTAGTCACGGACCTACTCCAAGACTCACACACCCACTCAGAGACCCACTCAAAGACTCATGCATCCACTCACAGACCTACTCAGACACAGATGCAGTCAGTCTGAGACCCACTTAGACACTCTTGCCCCCACTCACACATTGACTCAGGAACTGATATTTGTACTCACAGACCTACTTAAACCTATGCATTCACTTATGCACACACTTGCACACTGACAGACTTACTCACAAACTCTTTTTTATAATATATATATATTTTTTTTAAACTGATCTTTCGTCTGCTGGCCTGTTTTGACTTTCATTCCTGCCTAAAATAATTACTAGACCATTCTTTGACATTTAGTGTAATTTAGGATAGATACTGCTAATTATTAATTGTGTTTGCTAAGCAATTGTTTCATCCAACAGAACTCATTGTAGATTATATTGAATCTCATATAAGCACATACAAAAGCGGAGCGCCACTAATACACCCCCTCAGACTGTGTCAGAAGCATATAAACATTGACTCACATGTACAAACATAACTCTTATGTATCTATCACTAACTGGGGCAATGGGACACTCACTTAAGTAATCCAAAAGTAACTAACACACTACCTGCCCTGTCAACGTGTCTTAGACCTGCTACTGGACAGCTTGTGTGTCGTTTTACTTCTAGGCAGATTGGACATTTTAAACATGTTGCCAAGTCTAAACAGTTCTCTCCTACTACAAATAAGTCTCCCCTTAGGTAGGTTATAAGTAGGCCGTGCACAATGAGTTCCTTAAAACATAAGACATATACTTTCTAGCTTCAGTGACTCACAACTGTACTTACAGATACATATATCTAGTTAAACATCCAGTGTCACACCTCTACTGCAACTCACAAAGCTATCTCCAAAAGTATACAGTCTCTTACACAGCCACTCAGACATGCAGAGAGGCACTTACACATTCATTTCCACACACAGAAACAGCTCTTATGTAAGTAGGTCTTACGGTGATAGTTGCAGACAGAGTTAAATACCCCATTGCTCTGTAACACACCCAATAGCCAATCCATGCAGCCTTTTACATACACACTTTTAGAGAGCCATACAGTCGCTAAGAGAGCCACTCATATACCAACATAATTCCTTAAATAGGGACTGACACTCATTCATATATGTACTGAGGAACTGACACTAACAAGTCCTCCATGCAGACCACTTACCCTTTCAACATATCTGAGGCCTGCTACTACACAGCCTCTGTGCCCAGGTTTACTAGTAGACACACTTGACATTTAAAATATGTTCTCAAGTCTAAAAGCACTTAGGTAGAATGTATGTAGGCCATAGGTTGTGATGTATGTTCCTAAAACATAAGACATTAATAGTTTCTAGTTTGGTGACTCACATCTGCACTTACACACCGATATGTCTAGTTATATATGCAGTCTCAAACCTGTACTGCAACCCACATACTATCTCCCAAAGGATACACCCTCTTACACATCCAGTCAGACATGCACAGACACACTTCCACATTCACTCCCAGAAAGATGCACAGCTGTTATATAAGTAGGCCTCATGCACGCAGTTGTACACAGAGGGCCATATTATCAAGAACCTCGCAAACATTATCGCCGCTTTAGCGGCAGGAAACTGCCGCTAAATCGGCGATAAGGGGCTTGATAATATGCCCTAGAGAATTCCAATAGAAGCCCAGGGTTGATGTCCTTGACACCAGAACCTGGGCTTCTATTGGAATTCTCGAGGGCATATTATCAAGCCCCTTATTGCCGCTTTAGCAGCAGTTTCCTGCCGCTAAAGCGGCGATAATGTTTGCGAGGTTCTTGATAATATGGCCCAGAGTTATTATACTGCAATGGTCTGTAATGCACCCAATAACCAATCCATGCAGCTCCTTCTATACACATTTAGAGATGCATAGAGTCAGTTAGAGAGCCATTCATATAACAACATATTCCCTTAATTATGCAAAGACACGATCACATAGGGACTGCCAAACTCATTCAGATATGTCTTTAAGAACTGACACTAACATGTCAGCCATTCACACAACCTGTTATTTCAACAAATCTCCAGCCTGCTACTGCACAGTCTCTATCTCCAGGTTTAGTAGTAGGGATACTTGACATTTAAAACTCCTTGTAAATCTTAGATTTCCTATCAAGTACATATAGCTCATTACTTCTGTAGGCTGTAGCTTGGCTGTAGAAGAGGGTACTATGTACTTAGAAGTAATACATATACTTTCACAGTGAGTATAGCTGTTAAGTTTCTTACCTCTTGAATGGGATGAAATAGTAACATAATCATATATGTATGATTTTAGATGTTTAAATTATTGAACATAAAATGTATACTCTATTTTATTATCAAATATCTACATGGGTTCAAAGAGAATTTACGATGGGAAAAAAGGTACAGAGGAGAAAAGCACAAAAGAACAGTACTACTTGGAAAAGACTCAGAACAAAAAGGACATGGTAGACAGAATGAACTCCAGGGGAAAAAAATCTGATGGTAAGAGAACTGAGCAATTTCTTAGAACAGTAGTTAGAAAATTTTAAAATATGAAAATTATGCTCACAAAAAGAAAACTTTACCAATAACTCAAAGATGAAAAGCAGTAATTCATGTTGGAAGTGGAAACTGTTCTAAAAAAAACAAGCCATCTAACAGGAAAGCAGGAACAGCACAAAGAAATAAAAAGAAGAATGTTTAGAAGTAGGGTAATATAAAATTTGGTAAGAAACATAAAACAAAATAAGAGAAAATCAGCAGCTTATGAGCAAAAACAACATCCTGAAACTGTAGTAGATAAGCCTTTGCCCTGAAGCAGAAGCTGTTTATATTAAACAGAATGAAAACACTGGATAAAACAGTGTAGAATATGAAGAGAAAAAGTCAGACAAAAAGACTTGTGAATAAAACTAACTTTTGTAAAATCTTTAGAGGTGAATGGAAGCATACATCTAGCACTGAGCCTTTCTTTAACAAAGAAAGCTATTTTCCAAAGAACCAATTAGTGAATGCAGTTGAAACAACTGGACGATGTTATGAGGTGAAGGGTGGTATTCCTATTTCAAAAGGGGAAATGGTTGCTAGGAATTTTGCGAAAGTGATAGCTGAAGAGGTACAGGGAAGCCGAAGACAGGCCCCTGTATATAAGTGGAATTGTAGCAGTATTTGTAGTGTTTGTCAAGAATCTATTGATATAATGAGACATTTTCTACGTGAGTTTTCACACAGAGGTTTAAGACAGAAAATTACCATTTTGCATGGCTTAGATCCATGCAAAATGAGAAAGTATAGTAATTTACAAGGACATTCACTGGTGTGTCTATCAAAGAAAGTGTGCCGAAGCATCTTTCATCATTTCAGAATTTTAGCTGTTCACTACTCCGAAATGCGGAAGTTATTTAGGAGACTTTACTATGTTAAAAATCCTGGACTATGTTTAGGAGAAATGAATAGAGCTCTAGTGCATGGTACAGTAGCAGAGGTAGAAAAAGTTTGTGATGATGTTTAGTTTTGTTTCTTTGTGTAGGGAAAGTAAGGACTTGCTATCTGCAGGTGTAGTAGAACACGACACAGGGATTAGTATTAATAACTTTGTAGAAGAGATTACATCGTTTAACACCATTTCCTCTGAAAAACCAAACTGTGTTTCTATTTGTTGTCGATGCACTCACTACAAAAGTCAAACTCAGAATGTTGATTTGTATTTAAAAAGTGCAAAACAGAACAATGATGAGTGGCAGTAATTTGTTGTTTATTTATTTGTAGAGGGCTGGTTTTACTTGTCCACTTGTCAAGTTTGATATAAGTACTGTGCCAACAAGTTAGAAGACAACAAAATGCCAGCTAGAGCAGTACATATTAACCTAGAGTTTTTATCTATTCCTCAAGAACTAGCATATCTAAATTCAAATACAATGTGTACACCCATTCCGGGCCACGGTTTATATGTAGCCTAAGACAGGGACCCTGCCACCAACTGTCCTACAAAAAGGCCTTAAAGGAAGAGTTGTGTACTTACCTTTAGATTTTAAACAGAATATAAAAACTGTTGGTGTAGACAGAGACAATCATGAACCACTTATCATTCAAGTAAATGGTGTGCCTACGAAGAATAAAAAAATCTGTCAAGAGTTAGTAGATACTAGTAAAGTTTAAAATGTGACATATCACATTATACCTTGTATAGGAGGAAACATTACCGTCAAGTGGACAGATTGAAAAAGTGGATCGATACAGCATCCATCCTCTAGATTCAAAAGAAGTGATCGGTGATGCCACTGAATTATTTCAAATGAAGCAAGCAAAAGGAACTTCCATGAGTATATCGGAGAAACGTTTAGAAGCTCACTGTTTTCCACAACTGTTCTCCACTGGAAAAGGTGGACACTTTGATGACCACCCTGTACCAATACCAGCATCTGAATACCGGTCAACAAGATTATACTTAGAAGATCCAAGATTTCTGCAGTGTATTCCCTACATATTTTATCTTCTGTTTGAGAGTGACTCGTCTGGACTTTCATATGCTGTTACCCATATTTGAAGAAAGGACTTTATCTATAAAATCTCTCTGCAAGGGAATTCATTGACAGAGTTCATGGAAGGGGTGAAAACTTGGAACATAGATTAATCAATTTGATGGCGTGTCAGTGTGGCACCAGGGAGTGTTGCTATCATCATCATGGTGAACTCAAATGCATGTTGAGAAATCTAGGAACACCTACTTGGTTTCTAACACTCAGTTGTGCTGAGTATGCATGGGATGACCTGCTTGAATTCTTGCGAGAAGCAAATTCAAACATAAAGAATATCAAAGTTAAGACAGTTGGAGAGCTTAGTTCCTTGGATCCTGCCAATGTTTGCAGATATTTTAACCACAGGTTTCAAGGTATGATGTCTTTATCTTCAACAAAACAAATCCTCCTCTTGGAGAAGTAACTGATTTCTTTTGGCAAAAAGAGTAACAAACCATGAGGTACTCCTCATATACACATGCTGTTATGGATAAAGGATGACCCAAACTTTGGATCAGATAGTGATAGGCTGTCCTGTCTTTTATCGAACAGCATGTCACATGTGCCACCCCAAATAATGGTGGTGAAAACACCTTGAGACAACATGTTTTAAGGTTACAAAGCCACAGATGTGGAAAATACAGATACAAAGGTATATTTTATACAAGATGTCCTTTTGGATTCCCATGACCTGTCATTTCACAAGGAAGAGTAAACAGCTATTTGTCACCAGTAACACATGCACTAACTTGGAAATCACCCAAAAACACGTGCAACCTAGTAAGAACACAAGTCTCGAAGTATATTAATGACGATATCTAGTGATTTTAAAAATGTGGAATGCGAACATGGATATTCAGTTTGTTGCAGACAACTCGATCGCTGTTGCTCGTTATGTCACATCATATATTACATAATCAGAGAAGTCAGACATGAAAGAGATGTGGGGGGAGATTTCTGAGGAAAAGAGTCTCAGCAAGAAATTGTACAGCTTTAGCTTCAGGATGCCTTCCCATAGGAGAAAGGATCCTATGAGTGCCTCAGATTGGTTGATCTTGACCAGTTTGTTCTCAAAGTCAAGAGGAACTGTTTGGGTTTGTCTAGGCCTAGCCAGCAAGCAGAACAAAGTGTTGAAGTCTTTCCTGAAATCCAATACTTAACAGAGTTTGAGCTAGAAAGTACTGATATTGTCAAAACAAATATGTTGGATACATACTATCCAAGAAGGATTCCATATCTGGAAAATATGTGCCTCTATGAAGTATTTCAACACTACAGGTATAAAAAGAATATAACAGAAAACATACAAGAAGAAAAGTATGCAGAAATTGAATGTGATGGATGTCTGGCCAAACATGCCAAAGAAAATCTTATTAAGCATAGAAAACTCAGTTGCCAAACTCCGGACAAGAGAGAATTTTTCTACTTAGCAGTTCTGCAACTTGGCGAGCTGGAACAGAATTGCTTGGAGACTATGACTGCTGCAAAGATTCTTTCAATGCTATGAAAGACAGCGTTCAGTCTTTCCTATCTATTTGTAAATGTTAAATGATGAGACGGAACAAGAAGAAACCAATGCAGCTCAAATAGCTAGAGAAAGTTTGCAAAGTAGCCAAAGTTCAGTACCATTGAGTGCAGATCCTCTTGGACAACCAATTATTCAAATGAAGCAGCAATAGCCATTAATGAAGTGGAAACTGCAACGGAACAAGCGAGACAGGACACTATTGATTTTTAAGAGTTAGAAGGACAACTAAACACTGAACAGAAACAAACCTATATATAAATAAAAGACAGATTACTGCATGGATTTCTACACAAGCTCAAACAATGTGAATGCTATACATTTCAACTTATCCTATTATACTTCAGCGGTCAAGCTGGAACAGGAAAGAAATTCTTAATTAAAGTTCTCATCAGTTATCTACACAGAACTACAGAATCAAATTCACCCTGTGTAGTAACAGCACCAACTGGATTAGCAGCACACAACATTAAAGGAATTACTTTACATCGACTACTTATGCTACCTGTTTAACATGATAATAAACTGGAATACCAGAAATTATCTGGAGAAGCTTGTCATGAAGTCTCAAGAGTACTGAAGAAACTGAAACGTTTAATCATTGATGAAGTGAGCATGGTGTCAAACTTAATGCTTGTGTTTGTACACTTGAGAATGCAACAGATTTTAAAAACAGAGTACGACGTGCTGTTTGGAGGAAAGCATTTAATTGTCTTTGTTGACCTACTCCAACTTACCACAGTGAACGGTCAATCTGTTTTCAAGACACTTCTACATAAGGAAACAAATAATTCTTTGTGAAGTATTGGCAATATAAATATTTGGTTAAACTTCAAATACAAAGAACTAGTGATGAATATGTGTCAGACATTTGATGTTTAATATGGAGTTATTCTAAAGGACTTTAGAATAGGAGTTTTGACAAAAGATGGTAAACGAGGTTTGGATAGTCGACTAACCATGAAACTGCTTTAATCGCAAAACACACCAGCACAACTAATGTATAATTTCATTGCAGAAGACAAATCCATAGTTTGTTTAATGCCTACACTACATGAGTGCTCCAACTTAAATGAAGAACTACTGAAATTGGAAAAACAGCTTATTTTGGAGATTACAGCTATCAATAAAATGGAACACCAGGGAGTAACAATACTACTAACTGAAAAACTAGAAACAAAATTGGATTCTTTTGGAAAAGTCTGTATCGAAGACTGCAGGTTTAGAAAAGTGTTTACGCATGTGTAAAAACTGTCAAGTTATTTTGCGAAGAAGTTTGAATGTAGAGGAAGGATTAGTTAATGATGGCAAATGTAAAGTTATTGATTTTGTTAATTTTCCGAACAGGCATCAGATAGAATTCTTGGCTGTCAAATTTGATCAGATTGACGGCTTAAAGAATATTGGCCCCTCATTTACCCTCTCACTTACTCCTACTTGCACTTATGTACCTACTCAGTCACCCATACTCCCACTCATTCAATCTCTCATTCACCATTACAGCCACTTACACAACCACTCACTCACCCATACAAATAATCACACAGCTGCTCACTTTTCATATACCCACTGACTCACCCACTCGCTCACCCATACAAAAACTCATACACCCTCTCACTAATGTATACAGTCTCTCACATACGTACCCACTCTTCTATACAAAAATGACATGCCCACTCATTCACCTAGACAGACAATTCCACAGTCACTTTTCTTAGTATATATGTGTAACACTCAGTAACTTTTAGAAAAAACACACAATCACTGGATGATGTCATCAGTGATGTCATTTGAGATGTCATCAGTGATGTCATCATTGATTTCACTGACCATGTCATGAGTGATGTAATATGTGAGGTCATAAGCAGTTCATTGCGGGGGTGTAAGTAATAGCTAGCTCAGGTAACTAACTATAACTGCTGAATTTCAATGGTTTTGTATGAGTGAAATCTGAGCCTAACAATAACGTCCCTGTAACCTTAACCTTTGTTTTTTCAGTAAATATATTGGCAGTCACCAATAGTTAGTTACAGTTAGGACCTAGTTTCCATAGGAAGAGAGTTTTTTGTTTTGCCAATAACTTTGTCATCATTTGACGAATCCTCGCAAATTTTTCAAAACTAGTTTGACACTCAATTCAGCTGCTGTCCTGACAGTTTCGGGGTGATCCGTCAAGCATGGGCTGAGAAAAAGGGGCGTCCCAAAATGCACTTTCCCCATGTTAATTTCCATAGGAACTTTAGACACGGCTACAGCCCGAACTGCTTAACAGATTTACACCAAATTTGGAAAGAAGGTAGATGTTGGTTCACAGAAGTGCCTTTTTGTAACTTGGTGTAAATCAATTCAGTAATTTTTAAAATATTTTTAAAAATCCAAATTTGTATATCTAGTGATGCGGGGGATCCGCAATCCCTCCCGATCTTGTGCTGAGATCTGATTGGCTCACAACAACAAAAAGAATAGGGGGCAGTGTAGAAACACCCTGACCCCCTAGGCCTCTTGAGGGGGTCCCACAAGGACCCCACTGGGCCCAAAAAAGCATTTTTTTAAAAAGAAATTCAGCGGGAGTTGCACTTGATCTGCGAATACCGTTGAAAATCAGTCCTGGGTGGGCCAGTTCCTGGGGACATTTGGATATTATAGGAGGGGGGCACACAGGCCTCCCCTCCTGGGGATTACTAATGCCCGGGGTCCACCACCTCCCCAGGGCTGCTTTTTTAAAAAATGCATGGAGGCCCCTATGGCCTACCCCGCTGCCCAGGGGAACACCACCTCCCGGGGCTTATTTTTTTTATAAATGGGGGGATCTTGGACCCCCACCCCAGGGACCACCACCTCCCTGGGGCTTTACCTTTACTCAATGTGGGGGGGCTGCACGGACCCCCTCTGCTACCACCTCCCTGGGGCTTCAATGTTAAATAATACATGGGCCACGCAGACCCCCCTGCATCCCTGGGGACCACCACCTTCACTGGGCTAAATTAAACAAAGGAGGGGGGCCCCCCTCCTGGAGCCATAGATGACCCTGGTGACCGCCACCACCCAGTGTAGGCTTCTACTATGCCCCGGGTTGCCCGTCCCTGGGACATAGCTGTTTGCTTTGCCTTGGCGGGAGCTTTAATGCTCCAGCCAAGCCATAGCAAACTGTGTCACACTTCCAGCAAGTGAGAGCAGAAAAAAAGGCTCTCACTTGCTAGAAGCGGAGCACAATTGCTTTGACAGAGAGGGAGCTGCATGTTAGCAGCTCCCTCTCTGTCAAAGCAATGGCGGCTCCCACAGCAGGCGGGGAGCCGACAGGGACCGAAGTGGCCTTGAGGCTCCACCTGTGGTCCCCAACACTTCTAAGGGTGTGCCCTGGTTAGGACCAGGGCAACCGCACTAGAGGCTGGGCCCCTGGGATAGTGTCCCCGGGCCAAAATTGTCCCGGGAGGTTAGCCGCTGGGACCCCCTCTCTTTAATTTATAAAAAAAAGTTTTAAAAAAGGCAGTGCGCCGGGGGATGGGGTCCCTGGGGCTGAAATTGGCACAGGGAAGGGGAGCCATGCAGTCCCCCTCCCTGAATGAATTTTTAAAAAAGCCAGCACGTCGACAGAGGACCGCCATCTTTTACCACCACTTTGCAAACGCACCTCCTGGCGCACTACTAGTTGGGGGATTATGTCCCCTTGATTCCAGAGGGTCCTTAGGGGCCAACTATCCTTGCTGTTACCTCCAGTAAGTCCCACACAGCGGGATTGCTGAGAGGCCACACCCCCTTTCTCCACCACTCTGCAAATGCACCTCCTGGCGTACTGCTGGTTGGGAGATGAAGTACCATTGGCTCCAGAGGGTCCTTGGGGGCCAACAGCCCTCCTGTTACCTCCAGTAAGCCCCACAGAGCATAACTGCTGAGAGGACTTCGGAGGCCATGCACACTTTCTCCATCACTGTGCAAACGCACCTCAAGGCACACTGATGGTTGGGAATGAAGTCCCCTTGGCTCTATAGTGTCCTAGGGGGCCAACACGCCCTCCTGTTATCTGCATTAAATCCCACACAATGGAATTGCTGAGAGGTGTTCAGAGGTCATGCCCCCTTTCTCCACCACTTTGCAGACGCGCGTCTGGTGCACTGCTGGTTGGGGGATATAGTTCTCTTGGATGCTGAGGGTTCTTGGGGACTCAGAAACCCTCTTGTTATCTCCAGTAAGTTCGACATAGCAGGATTCCTGAGAGGTGGTCGGAGGCCCGCCCCCTTTCTCCACCAATCTGCAAATTGACTACTAATTAAAAAAAACATAGAAATTCACTTATACAACCAAAGGTTACAGGGACATTATAGTTAGGAAATAGAATTTGAAAAACCTTAGAAATGTACTTAAAAAACTAAAAATTACAGGTGTTTACACACAGAGTCACTCACTCATACAGCCATTCAGATACCCACGCACTCACCCATACAGTCACTATACAGCCACTTACCCACCCAGAGAGCCACTCATACCGACACTCACTCACCCATACAGCTACTTACACACCCAATCACTCACCAATACTGCCACTCACACAGCATCTTACTCACCCACACAGCTACTCACACACTGACTTTTACACCCATACAGCCACTTACACACCCATAAACACTAGGATACAATCACACAGCCACTCACATAATATGTGTTAGAAGTAGAATCACTCAGTAGTAGCGCACCTAGAATAATAATTTAACTTTTGTAGTAGGTTAGTATATATGGTTAAAACCCATAAACTCTTAAAAACACTTACACTTGCTGGATGATGTCATCAGTGATGTCATTTGAGATGTCATGAGTGATGTCACTGACCATGTCATGAGTGATGTAATATGTGAGGTCATAAGCAGTGCATTGCGGGGGCGTACGTTATGTATGTATGTAAAAGATGGACGGATAATGGTATTTGCGAAGTAAAAACTTCGCAGTAAATACCTGCGGAGTAACGGTATGCTAAGTAACATCATATATTCGGAAACAGTATTCTACCTTTACTACGCGGTCATTACTTCAGTATTACCATTACTATGCATATTTTAGTTCGCAGATGCCATTACTTAGCATGCATTTACTTAGCATGCATTTACTTAGCATGTTCCATTACTTAGCATGCACTTACTACGCATAATGGAGTTACTGTGCCAATTTAAGCACAAAATATTTAGTGCAAAACGGGATGTTCTAAAAAAATACCCGAGAATTAATTTTGAAAATACTGTGCCGCACGGATGAACAACAAAAAATATTTAACAAAAACGGTACTCCCAAAAAATACCACTCTGATGAACAACACAGGGTACTTAAAAAAAATACGTCATATATTCTCTTAAGCAGGATATCGTCTGGTGGGTGTTGGCTATCCCGTTGTGTCTGTTGTTTGTTTGTATGGGGTGTTATGTCTTTCGATAAACCCTTGTCACTTTGACAAAAGGACCTTGTGTATCAGCTACATCGCCAGTGTCAGTGTATCCCTCTGCCAGTTTCTCTCCTTCTCCCTTGTCCTAGCGAATATATTTATATAGGTGGGAGGCCCTTGCTTGTATTACGGGCTGTGACACACAAACGTCGTCAACAATGAAAATATACATATATTCAATTTCTGCAGATAGCTGACAGCCATCGCCCCCACCCCCACTCTCGCCCTTCTAAATATGCCTCATCGCTTTAAAAATAGGGATCTACCATCCGCGTCCCCAGTAAGAGAAGGGGGCGAAGTGATAAAGTCTGGTACCGTATGTTCTTTGTGGGTACGCTCCGGTGCCCTCTAATTTCTGCAGAGAGCTGACAGCCATCACCCGCACCCCCACTCTCGCCCTTCTAAATATGTCTCCCCTCTTCAAAAATAGGGATCTACCATCCGCGTCCCAAGTTAGAGAAGGGGGCAAAGTGATAAAGTCTGGTACCATCTGTTCTTTGTGGGTACGCTCCTGTGCCCTCCTAGTACTGATAAGTAGGTGGGGTGTGGGGTGGGTGGGAGTCGGAGATCTCTGTTTCCAAAGGAGCATCATGTGTATTTGACGCCCCCATTAGAATGGTATGGTCCAAATGGGTATTGTCCCCCCTCTCCATGAAAGTGATTAATATTGCTGTCATCACGTGCGGTTTTAATCACAGATATACAGCGCCCACCTGCCTCGGGCGGCGCTAATCTGCATACATTAACCAAGAGGCCTGGCACTCATTAGGATCGATAAAATAATGAGGGTTATTTGAGGGGGGAGGTTACCAAGACGATGGGGGCGCGCGCTGCTCAAGTGAAAAACAAGACGAGAGTAATATCGTCGGATTATTGGATGTCGGACATATATAAAAGAATTATAAGAATTGTAAAAATGAGTATTAAAAAAAGTACTCAGGTAATTAAAATAATACCTGAGTATTAATTTTAAAGAAGTATTTTTAAAATACTTCCCCACCCAAAACCCCTATTTCCCTGGCATCCCGTGCCAGGGGATAGGTTACTATTACGATTCATTTTATGTTTTAAGGTACCAATAACGCGTTGTAACGGTATGCATAATAATTAACTGCGAAGTAAAAGCATTTTTAATGTATTTGTATATATTTGCGAAGTAAAAGCATGCGCACTAAAATCATTCGTAGTAATGGTATTTGCGAAGTAAAAACTTTGCAGTAAATACCTGCGGAGTAACGGTATGCTAAGTAACATCATATATTCACCTCAGCAGTTTTTGCCCCACTAACTTGATAGTCAGCATACTGTGTGACTGCGCAGAAATTATACTGAAAAAAAGTGATTCTGACACTGCCACTATAGATCTGGCAGCAATATTTGAAAAGAGAGGAAGTTCTTTTTAAACTCCGAAGGACCAAACAGCAAAACCAAATCCAATACAGGTTCATCACCCACTATAGCATCATCAGGAAAATACCGAATAGGTGCAGGTACCTAGTCAGAAACCAGTGATAGCTGTGACACTTCCACAAATGTTGGGGTGCGCTTTCATGAGAGTGAGGTCGATGAAGTATTATTTAGTTAGAAGCAATACTGTGGCATCCACCAAAAGCCATTGGCTGGCACGAAGTAGAGGATTCCGCAAGTGCAGCAGGTGCAAGGCTTGTGAACATGGTGTCAAAAAACACACTTTAGCACACCTTTGGTAAGAACCCCACAAAATATTAGGAGAGCCTTCACCTACAAAACAGACTACTTTGTATATGTGTTAGAATATCCTTGTGGACTCCAATACGTGGAGAGCAGAAAACTCCAAGTCCACAGATGGATCCTACAGCACATCAGAGCTATAATATACAGGGACAAACCATACTTAGTGGCAAGGCACTTTACAGAAACTCATGGCAACAATGACAGAGAGCTAAAGCATTTAGTCATTGATGCGGTGCCCAGAACTTTTATAGGTGGAAATAGGGAAGAGGATCTCAGGAAACTTGAATCCACCTACATACTGAGATTAGACAGCAAAAACCTGAGGGGCTCAATGCAGATGAGAAGCTGTACTCGCATCTGTAGATTGGTGTGAACCCTTCTTACATTAGAGATGTCATTATGAACTTTAGGTTTTTTGCTCTTTTCCTTTAGCTGATTTAACCTTTTTTGGGGGACCCCCATGTCAGAAGTATCATGCATGCTTTATGGATGAATTTGAGATGTTACAATAAGATTGCAAGTTGCCAACTTGTATGTCATATTACAATAGAAAGTATGACTAAAGAAACAAGACTGGACAAAGGGAAGTAGATATTGCTCAAGCGCGCCTTATTTTTAAGTTGAAGTTATTTTCTTTTTCATTTCCTTTCAGTACTTCCACAGAAATTTGGCCCACTTGGGCTGCATTGAAATGCATAATCAGGTGCGAGTTAACATATGAGTCAAAATTCACAAAATGGTTTTCGTTGCAGTGGCATGATAGAGCACTTAACTGCCAAAATGCCCTGGTGGAGATACACAACTTGCATTAATGCACTTTCTTACAGGATAAGAGATCGAAAGGTTGTTGAATTAATCAACCTCAAGTTCCCCGTTTGATCTGAGTTTCCTTTTTGATTTACCAAAGCATTTTGGCTATACTGCAAGAAACCATGTAGAAATTGCTTTGATTTGTAGGCCCACTTGGGCTGACTTGAAAGCATAATAATGTACGAGCTTACATATGATTTAAAACTATGACATGTTTTTGGTCACAGTGATATGACAGAGCATTGAATTGCCATAATGCCCTAGTGGAGTAATGTAACTTGCACTAATGCCCTTTCTTTGAGGATGAGATGTCGTAAGATTGTTGAATTAATTAACCTCAAACTCTCCACTTGATCGGAATTCATTTTGATTTAATAGAGCAATGTTTTTTGTTGTATTGCAAGCAATCATGTAGAAATTGTTGTGATAATGGAAACAATCATTTGCAATGCAATAGGTCCCGCATTTACGCGAGTTTTAGCTATTGGCATTGTAAAACTTTGTCATGAATTAAACTAATGACAGGTGGAGCTGTAAATGGTTCAATCTGCATAGGCTGAATGCAGTGACGCAGCTGCTCGCTGGGTCATGACTCTACAACTAATCCAGTTTGTAGCCGCCGCACGAGTCACTGGAGGAGAGGAGAGGACTCAATCTTGCAGGGGGAGGACTTCAACTCCCAGCCCCCCCCTGCTGCTGGAATCGCTGGATTTGCACATTTAGGCGCGTCGTGTATCCATGGCCGTTGTAGCCGCCGCCCGAGTCCCTGGAGAAGAGAGGACGCAATCTTGCAGGGGGAGGACTACAATGCCCAGCCCCCCCCTGCTGCTGGACTTGCTGGATTCACGCATTTAAGCGCGTTGTGTTCCCGCGGCTGTTGTAGCCGCTGTCCTAGTCACTGGAGGAGAGGAGAGGACACAATCTCGCAGGGAGAGGGCTACAACACCCAGCCCCCCCCTGCTGCTGGACTCGCTGGATTCGCACATTTAAGCGCATCGTGTTCCCGCGGGGCGCGCGCAGGAATGTGCCCGGGCTAAGCCCGGGCCAAGGGCGGGCCCGTCCATGCCCATTGGAGCCCTGAGGAGGCTGGGCTGGGCCCCCCTCTAAGCTGTGCTGCTTGCCACCAGATCTAACCCCGAAAGGAAGATCCAGAAAAACCAGCTATATTATTGTGAACGCTGGACATTAATGAGATGGGTAAGCATAAAGTTGCAGCGCAAGTAACTAGAGGGGAGATAGTAAACACCCTAGACTGCTTCTTGGCTACGGCTTCAAATGTTCTTTCCAATGAAATTGAGGTTATGGAGCGTCGTCTTTCCCTGGAAGGTGGAAGGAGAAATGGTCCTCTGTTACAACCCCTTCCTCCCACACAACCGCTAGTACTGGAGGGCATTGAGGGTATTGAGTTGTGTGTTACCCCCAATTCCAGCATGCCCGTGTCTCCATCACCTAATATACATCCCCAACCAGTGTCTCCAGCATCTAATGACTCTGTGGTTGAACTGGTTGGTAAAAGAAAGAAGCCTGGAGGGAAACAGAAACCAAAGCCGACGAGGGCATTAAGAGGGAATAAGACTGTCCAAGAGCCCATTGTAGTTGCACCATCACACCTGGGAAGAGACTCTGGGGAGTGTTTAAAAGGGGATATTTTTGTAAAAATAGAACAAATGGTGCTTAGTGTGTTTGAGCCATTGAACAACAGACTTGGGAGAATTGAGGAGAAATTAGATCTCCTCATCAAAGGGGGCCTTATTAACAGTGATTCGCTAAGGGTGGACAACCCTCCTGTATCTGGACCAATATCGGGCTCACTGGTGACTGTGGATAGGAGGGATAATGAGGATCTAAATAGAAGAAAATGCTCCGGTCTCCTAAGCCCCCGATGCCATCAAAAACTTCCTGTCATACCCCCTTAATATCATTTACTATGACGCAGGCATGCACAAATAGTACCAATCTTGGCAACACTTGTACTAGTACCACCGCTACTGGAGCACAGGGCCCGCAGGGAGTGCAGAGAACACAGGGAATACAGGGTAATTTTCAAACAATACGACCAAGAGAGTGACAGGTGGTAGAAACTTTACATAGCCTAGACCCCTCGACAGCTGGTAGAAATCAGTCATATACTTTAGATCTCCCCCCGCAGCTCTCCCATATGTTCTGGTCTTAGAATATGTACCCCTATTGACCATGGGCCAGAGGGAGTCCACAGACCAATTAATAGCAAAAGTCCTGCACTGGCTTAGCAACCATGCTAAAGGTTTTGGCCCATGGGGAATTAAGTTAGTTGCACACATCATTATGGCACGGAGGGTAGGATGGGTTGGGCCCTTGGCTAAAGCAACAAACAGTGATTGTGTGGTTGTCAATTTTAATAACCAGTTTGTGGTAAGAGATTTGCTGGGGGTCTGTACAAATGCTCCCTTGTGTAACACACAGATTATCGTCTTCCCACTAGAAAAACTTTATACACCATCCCCACGATTGCTACAGCAACCATTTAACGTGAGACTCCCAAGCCAACCATTACGCCAGCCTACACTTGCAATACACGACCTCACAAGACACCACACAGAGGAGGCAACGTATGAGTTGTCGTATCGCTATGGTCCCTTGGTCGATTTGGAGTCTTGCGATTGACTATACAAGAGGGGCGAAACTGATGCTGGTAAAATGGGAATAGCAATAAATCAGAAATGAATGGAGTATATGAGCCAGCCACAATTCCCTAGGGACGTCAGTCCACCGCCCCCTGTGGGTGGGATGGGCCACCAAAAGAGTGGGGTGCAGTTAGCCACATGGAACTGTGCGGGCATTGCCACTAAGCAGTCTTTACCAGAATGGGCGTTGGCATGGCAGCGCAGGGATATTATATGTCTCCAGGAGACATGGGCTACAGATCCAACATTCATCAATGGTTACCGATCCTACCAAACCACTGCAGTTCCCTCCGCATCTGGCAGAGCTAAAGGGGGCCTGCTCACTTTAATTTCCAATACCCTAAACATTAAGATCATAACATTCGAACACTCTTCCCCCAAATTCATATCCTAGCCTTTAGAGTGGAAAGATCGAAAATATGGATATTGTTAAACTATTACAACAATAATTTTGGTGGCTGCATGGCATCAACTGTAGATTCACTGGAGAGGGATCTGTTAAAATTCATAAGGGCATTGCCATCAAAGGAACTTAACATTCTGTGGGTAGTGGACTTTAATGCCCAACCTTGTCTCCATTCATCGGAACCGGTCTGCGGGGTAGAAGATACTGTGGAGGACCCAGTGGTGCATTTCATGCATAATGATCACGGGAATATTCTAAATAGGTTGTTAATTTCTTGGAACCTAGAAATCTGTAATAAAATAGACACATTGGTAGGCGGTTTGGAAACAACTTTTCTCCGTGGTAACTATGAGTCGACACTCAACTTTATAGTTGCCTCTGCCCATTCTTATGGAAATGTTCTCCATACTGATACCATACTATCCAATTTTAGAGACCATGCAATACTTTTCTTCGAGCTTTCTGGAGTCAGAGTGTATCCTCGGCAGATAGAAAAAGTAGCAAAACCAATTCTGGCAAGACAGAATGGGTATCAGCTGAAATGGGATAACATAGATAAGACTAGAATTATTCATCAGGTCGTAGCTAACAAGTTAAATCTGGTTATGAATTGTTTAAATCCTAAAGCGGCTCCAGACACCCTGATCCCAAATTTCCTAGAATTACTCGAGGAAATTAAATTGTCCCTAAATCCGCCTAACTCCACCAAGGAGAGGCGGGAAATCGGCTGGCTTGATGAGGCTTGCAACCAGGCTTTATAAGATCTTCGCAGGGCCCTAAAAGCATCACCCAGAGACCACCACCTGATCAAAGATTTACGGGAAATCTATAAAAAAAACTAGGAAGAACAGGGAAGCTGAGGTGATTGAGGAGGCCTGGGAAAACCTGGTGAAGGCAGTATCCTCCAACAACAGCAGGGAATTTTGGAAGGTTGTGAATGCTCCTTATTTTAAGAATAACTTAGAGAAAACATTGGATAATCACATAGACGAAGACACATGGGTAGATCATTTTGAAGGCATTTTTGGAAGTAAGACTGTTTCATGGGACAACTCTTTCAACCCTATGGAATCCTCGAGCAGCCCCCTACTCTTTAACTTGGATGAGGTGAGAATTGCACTGGCCAAGTGTAGTCGTACTAAATCTCCAGGTCCAGACGGGGTCCCTATTGACTTTTTTCTTGAACACCAAGAGTTGTGGGCCCCACTGCTACACATTATATTTAACGAAATTTCTAAAAAGGGACCACTCCCATCATGGAAATTAAGTATTATTGTCCCCATACACAAAAAGGGTGCTACATCAAACCCCCAAAATTATCACCCAGTTTCCCTTCAACACTGTACCGGTAAACTGTTGGGTCGTGTCCTATTAAATAGGCTAGAGGACTGGGCGAGAGAAAAAAACATATTGATGCCAACCCAGTGCGGTTTCCAGAAGGGTAGAGGTACTATCGATCAATGTCTGAATCTAAGCTTGACCATTGCCAAGTACACTGTAGCAAAGGGAGGGCATACTTACATGGCTTTTATGGATTTAACTGCAACCTTCGACTGCGTAAGCCATGTGAAGTTATGGGCCATAATGCTGGAGCTGGGCATTGATCTTCCGTTGATTAATTTAATTCATGAAATGTACTCACAGGCAATGGCGTGTGTCCGTTATGGGAGGGATGGTGAATGTAGAAGACCCTTTAAAATCTTGAGAGGATTCAGACAAGGCTGTGTCCTTGCCCCATTTCTGTTTTCGTTATATACTAATGGATTGGAAGCTGCCTTAACAGAATCTGTGGCAGATGTTCCATCCTTCCCGCCAACACTACTTCCGATCCAGGCATACGCGGACGATGCAGTCCTAATAGCCAGGACAGGAGTAGCGCTTCAACACCTAATAAATGCCTATGTGGGTTACATGTCATCCCTGGACCTAAAGGTCAACGAGACTAAATCTTTTGTTATGGTGGCAGGAGTGCCCCCTCTGAAAAGGATTCCATCTTTCCTTATTGGGACTAGGAAACTAGCGGTAGTGGAGACTTTCTCCTACTTGGGAGATTTATTTGATAGTAAACAAACCTGGCTCCCCATGGTGGGCTGCAAGGCACTAACAATGGAAAGAACTTTGGTTGCAATTTCCAGTTTCATTAAGAAACTCGGGAACAAGCCCATAGCAACGATAAAAAAGATTTATAATGCAAAAACCATTTCGGCTACAACATACGGGGCGGGGCTGTGGGGAATGGCCCCAATAGAACGCCTCCAGAAGATAGAGGACAGCTTTTTAAAGAGGATTGCCTCTCTTCCTCTTTCGATTTCCTACTATGTCTGCCACCTGGAGCTGGGCTTACCGGATATAACAGATACAGTAAAATTAGCCCCAATCATGCTGTGGCATTCAATTTGGAAAAGAAACACAGTGGACCTTAACCAGGCAATAATGCAAAATTGTCTATCGTTAGACAAGGGACATAAAATTGCCTGGTTACGATATGTTGAAACAACTTTGAAGTCGCTAGGTGTGCCACTACTGTTTTCCAACCCGATTTCTTGTACCAAATTCCCTAAAAAGAAACTTAAGGCACTATTTCTAGCTAAGGCAGCCACTGCTAGGGAAGAAACTTATCGTGCAAAAACTGTAATGAAATTGTATTACCAAATCCCCCTCTTAACGGAGGGTGATTATTCATATCTGGAGGGTGTAAGACATTTACAGCATAGGTTTGTTCTTTTAAGATTCCACACTAATTTAATCCCCCTGATGCTAGTTTTCCCAGTGAAAAAGTACTCCCTAAGTGAGTTGACTCTATGTCCATGCGATAATCTATCTGTGCAATGTGATCTCTACCTTTTTTTCTTTTGTAACTTTTATAAAATACCGAGGTCTAGATATCTTTTATCAACTTTAAGGTGGCACAATTTTAACCAATGTTGTATTGCCATGTTGTTTTTGAAGAAGCTCCAAGACCCCTATGTCTGTTTCTGCGTAGCCTCCTTGTTGTGGTCTTGTTTGCGCAGGAGGCGTCTTTTATAAGGGAGAAATTTTTAGAATTTAGTCTCTCGCTTACCTGAGCTTGTAATGGTATTGGGGAAAATTCATGTAATTAAGTTTTATCATGCCAAATTAGTCCAAAAAGCCAACTTGTTTAGCAATGTAGATATATTATTTCTAACTGTTACTTATTTATTAAAGAATTTTTAGCTGGGTGGATGATTATTGTTGCATGATGAATTATTGCATTTCCAGCATTTAGCATTAAGATCAATTTTTGAATTAATGTGTACTGTATAAATTGTAGGTTATTGTGCAAGGGCTGCTATGGGTAATTTAAAATGCTGATTTTATTAATTCTCTTTTTAAAGAATGATTATCTTGTATGTGTATACTTTTATGATCTAGGTTGTCAATTAGATCGAATAAAGTTGTTTGGATTTGGATTCGGACAATGTGTTTTATTTATGTTTTAAAAACCAAAACATAAATAAAAGGCATTGTCATTTACAATGCCAATAGCTCAAATTCGCGTAAATGCGAGACTTATTGTATTGCAAATGCAAGGCATCATGGACAACGGGAGGGAGGGCGGGCAGGGAGGAGGCTCGGACAATGGTCGTGGGTAAACAAGGCACGACAACGGAAGGGAGGGCGGGGGGGTAAAGAAGGCACCAATGCACGTCGTGCCTGCAGTAAGAGAAACTGAATAAAGAAAATAGTGCTTACAGTCTAAATAACAGGTACCGTGTAACAACCGAAGTAAAGGGGCCAGTCGCCATGGGAGGTGACAAATGAAGAGGAGGCGGTACTAAGGAGGGACTAACAAGCCTATTTTCGAATCAGAAGCCAGCATTTAGGACAGACAATTACACAAGCCAATGACAAAAATGAGCGGAGAGTGGGCGGGGCTTCCATTCGCTACTCCACCACAACAAGTCTCGCAGGCTCGACATAAAAACAATAATACTTGTAAAGTATTTTACTGTGCCTATTCTGACAAGATGCACACTATTAATGTAAATAAAGTAAAGGAAATAGCAGCCCCTCAATGTGAACAAGGCTCCTGCGAGCCAAAACGTGTTATTGGCGACTTTTCAAATAAATCATTAGAACAGAGAACCTTGTTGTGCTGGTGTATGGTGATTAACACGATGACCGGATCCTGTGTATATTTATATGCACATGACACTTTATTATATTATGTGGTAGATATTGATATTGCATACCAGCACAGCATACCATTCTGAGTTGCAGAAACAGTGCACAAATACATACTATAGCCTTAACTCTCATTTGTTGGTAAGAGTGGTGACATATTTTGACCAAAAGGCCATGGGAATCTGCAAATCCTGGTGCTCGTATAAAGATATGCCACCAACATGTGACTGACTATGTTTTGTGCATGCCTCTAAAAAGTAGTATTGTCTTCAAAGGGCTCTAACGCAGCATGGCAGGAAATTCATGTTTTCGGTGGAATGATGTTATTTGGACCCCTGAGCAGAGAAAAAATGACAAACAACTCCCCCTGCATGTACCTTTCCCAAAGATATGGAAAAAGTATTTAATATTTATCCACCTGTAAATTGTGTGCAAACTTTAAAGCTGCTTGAGTAAAAAAAAACAAAGGTATGCCTGCCAGGAAGCTCCTCCACTCAAATTGTGACACACATGGGGCCTCATTTATGCCATTTTGGCGTAGGGCAGTGCAGCAAGGCACCTTGCTGTGCTGCCCTACACCAAAGTAAAATGTCAGGAATGGATCGTATTTAAGCGATATGGTGCATTTGTGTCCTTTCTGCATGCGCTGGCACTGTTTCAGAAGCTTAGCGCCAACATAGGCACTCTTGCACCACGGTGCAAAGGTGCCTCCATTGCAGGCAGGATTGTTTTTTGCAGAAAGGGTCACCTTCCTGCACAAAAACAATCCTACAAGGTACTTTCCTCTTTCTATGTGCAGCACACATGGAAAGAGGAAATAAACATATTTCTCCTTGTTACGCCTCACCTCGGGATGCGTGTGGATTTGGCACTCCACCAGGTCTACATAACTCTGTAAATCTGGGGCTGTGTCAAATACTATGGGTGTTGCATGAGAAAACCCACCGCAAAGCTCATGGACTGCCTCATGGGCACAGAGTAAGGTGACACAGTGATTTGCGTTGTGTTGCCATACTCATGATTTATGAGGCCACTCAAAGCCACGCAGGGTGGCTTTGCATGGCTTCATAAATATTTATGCGAGCCCTGCGTCACCATGTAAAGTGGTACCACCTTACATGGTGAAAAAGTGATGCAGGCCTCTCATAATGAAGCCCCCGGTTAATAAGGAAGGCAGAAATATTTGTTTCAAAATACGATCAACCTTCCCCAACTTTGATTTCTTAATTATTGCAACATTTTTCAAATATATAGTTGCATAAAACGCATAATAGGGGTGCTTACCGCTTTGGTCACTGAAAGAAACCGATCATAGCTGATTAGAAGAATACTGTAAGCTGACGCTATGCAGACAGTGGAATCCATAGTTAGCCAAAATTTACAGAACGCCTTCCCAAAGGACCATTTTTCTGTTAGAGTGTATGGTATATACCATGGTATAGAGATGCATCCTAGAAAATATTCAAAATGTCATAATGCATGCATTTGAATTGAATTGATGGTGCAGTATATATTCCTAAAACCAGCTAGAAATATCTGTAGCGCAAGAGGCACATAATGCATTTCCTATGGTACATAATATAAAATGGTAGGCATATCCAGTGTATCTATTACCTTTGACACTAATGTCTTGGTTTAGAGGACCTAAGGGTAAAAATGCCAAAAAGCTGTGGATTCTAAGTAGCAAACTGCTCTCGTGATTGCCACAGACTATACATTTTACAAATTATGGATCTTGCACTGGCTATAACTCCACTAGCTCTGCCATCGGATCCACCATCGTATGGTGGAAACTCCATCGGAAATTATGGTCGACCAACCACCAAACAAACGTGACTGATCCACAAACACATCAGTGCAGAAGCCGCTGTAATCCATGCAAAATGTGGTGTACTTTCACTGAAAGTTAAATATAGTTTTCTCAAAATCATGGAAAACAATCAAAACAATATTGAAAATATTGTACATGCAGGCACTGACAATATAGTTCCTCTGTGGTGATATATTACCAGTAGCCAATCTTACTGGTTGAAATTGCTAGAGCAGACAGGATGATGGATGCAGAACAGACTGTCCTGCCACTTGGTCCTTTAGATGACAGAGATATCGACATTGGCAAAAAAAACTATGGAGCTCATTTAAGAGGCCATTGCGCCGCCGGTGCGTCACTTTTTTTGACGCACCGGCAGCACTGTGTGCCTGTGTCACTTTTCATGGCCTTGTAAATATGGGCCCCTTTCAAGTATTACTCTGCGTAAAAGGGACGTTCCATGGGTGTTGCTGTGGATGTTCCCATGCAACATCCATGGAATCTGAAACATTCCCAGATTACCAAAGTTTTGTAAAGCTGGGAATGTTCAGAGTTCTACGCCTCCGCAGGGGATTCGTAGGAGTGGCGCACCGAAGAGAAATACTTTTATTTCTCCTTGTTTTTTCCTCTTTCTAAGTATGCTGCATTCTGCAATGCCATCAATCACTGTTTTATCCCTTCCTGCACAAAAACAATCATCCCCGCAACGCAGGCACCCTTGCAACATGATGCAAGGGTGCCTGCGCTCACAACATGATGCAAGGGTGCCTGCACTGGCGCATGGCAGCCAATTGTGCCCCAGTGCAAGGGAAAGCTCACGGATGCGCCGTATTGTTAATACGACACATCCCTGTGCTTTTAAAATGATGCTACTCGGCGCAGCAAAATGGCTTGCAGCGCCTCGCTGCATCATTTTTTTAAAAATTAGGCTATATCTCCCCAGCAGGAAACTCAAGATATTGCAATTCAAAACACGAACAATACCTGAAATCCAATGTGAATGTGCCTAAATCAAATCCCGTTCTCGCACTCTGTTCTGCTCCTGATTGTACTTTTTCAAGGGTTGATGACATTAAGTCAGTCGTACAACTAAAACAGTCCTTTGCCACACCTAAAATGGCTGCATATTAGATTTTGCTGCTCTGTTGCTACGGAGTAAAATCTTATTGTATATGTCTAAAAATCGGGCTCTTTTTGGTCCTGTTTCTTGTACAGTGCCATTTGCGACCAATTTGTGCATGTGTATTGTCGTTTGCATTGATAATTTTTACTTCAGATGAATTGCAGTATCTGTATAAACACAGTGTGATCTGTACAATTACCATGCTACAGAGCCGTACTTAAATATTTCACGGGTCATTCGTTGTGTATATGTTTTGTAGGGAGGCCGAGGTCGGGTTATCAGTTCTATGTCTACCTTTGACATGTCTTTGCAATGTGTAGTGTTTGTTAATCGGTCATTTGTACAATTCTGAAACTGTGTGGGATGACGTATCTGTGGATTCAGAACAAAGGTGGACATGGGTAATGCTGGCCTTGTCTGTTGCACAGTTGTTTGAACGTTTTTCTTTAATGATATTGAGGGATGAAGGGATACTATGTTTTTCCTACCTTGCATCTTCACACTTGTCTATTTTTATTCGCTGTAGTGTTCGTGAGGTGTCATATATTGTGGGTGAAACGTAATTAAGCGCAATTAATAAAATCTGAGGGGCAGATTTACAAGCCCCTTGCACCACTTTTGCGTCATTTTTAACATGGGAAATTACGCAAAAGTAGCGCACGGGGCTTGTAAATCTGCCCCTGAGTATTCTACTTCTTTGCCTTTCCAATCTGCTAAATACTTTTTTTTGACATTCCCTTTACTGGCAGTCTTCAATTGTCATGTTCCAGGTGATTTGCGTGTGTTTGTTTGAGCACTTTCTCTAACCAATGCTGCAAAAAAGGGGCATTGATATAAAGCTCGTTCGCTACCAAGTTCTCATCCAATGTATGCAATCTTCAATCTAATGGAGGCGGAGACAGTGTGAGTCCACTGGCAGCAAGGCAAACGAAGTGGGTGTCCCTTTCAGTCATCCTATGCACTATAATACATATCTGGCGTGTTGAAATATATCAGAACCTTGCTGTTCTGTTAGGCATGCACATTCTATTTTTGTTTGTATGCTCAAAATCTGGAATGCTTATAATTTTGTAATCTCTGTTTTATTTTTAGGTATGGCTTTAGCTCTTTCACCGGACTCTTGTTTGCTAAAAAAAATTCTAATAAAAATATATACATATACATGAATAGAGGTGCTTTAAGCTACCCTTCTTCATTCATTAGCCTGGGCAGCTGTCAGTCACATTTTGCTTCCACCCACCACAGCATCCAACATGGGGCAATCGGTCACCCACTTCAGCCACTGGTTGCCATCACTGTGAGTGATGGAATTTTTCCTCTGCACATGTGGTCATCCCCTCAAGAAGTAGATCGCATCAATGTCATGGCTGGTGTGGAAATCAAGATAGCTTTAGCTGTCTCACTACAGGCTTTACACACTAAAATTAATATGCATCTTGCACAAATAGAGGGGCTTTCTTTCAGTGTCAAGTATGTAGCGCATCTTGGAGCATGCTCGCAGCACGGCAATTCTGTTCTGTGTTGGGATGCCACTAATCATAATTGAGGTCTTTAGCTTCTGATGCATGGTAACATACAGAGGAAATCTTTTCCAAGAAAATAATGTTCCCCTACTTATAGCCACCATAGATTGAAAATTCTCTCACAAAAAGCTCTAGCAAAAAAGAAAATAAACGACATGCGTAACAGAAGACGCAACCCCTGTTATAATTTACAGTGCAGTGTCTCATCCAATATCTTGGTTACTTCATCATGCATATGAGGCAGGACAGGCACAGTGTCAGTCATCAGGACAGCTCAATTAGTTTCAAAATTGCTCGGTACATATTTCAACTTTTCACTAAGAACACTCTTGAACTACGCAGCCCTCGGAAGCCTGCAGTTTCAGTCTCTTGTTACTTAGCATAAAGCTTTTAGGAGTTGTGTGCAGTAGTATATAGTAGAGGTGGATGGTAAACTCCGCTCCTCCGGTGAAGTTCGCAGAGATTTTCCCACACTGTGCTCCACTTGGAGTGCAGAGTTTCAAAAAAAATCTGCCAACCAACATGTGGCGAGTTTTTTCTCTTGTGCGGCTCAGCAACATTAAGTTAGTGAGTCTGAGCGAGAAAAGCGAGCACTAGACTGCCTCTCGGAGAGATTTCTCAATGAGTGCGGTCATGGCAGGTTGCTCCCTCTCGCGTTGAGAAAGCTGCTGCTTGTGTTGAGAAAGCTACTGCTTGAATAGAAAATGTACTCGAACAGCAGAAAGAAGCTGCATCCTCTGGCGCTCCCCGTAGTGCCATTTGCGCTGATTTTACATAGCGGGACAAGCTCCGGTGCTGAAAATCAGCACGAGCAACATGACATACTGAACTCCGCCGCTCGCAGAACTCTGCGGAATCTCGCTGAGTTTTTAGGTCTCTCCATGGAATTCCGCAGAGTGAAAGTCCGCTAGTTCCGTCCATCCCTAGTAAATGTTTCTATTTTAAAAATCATTACAACCAAGTAATTGACTTGGTGCAGCCTCAGTGTTGCTGTTCCTCCTTGCTTAGAGACCTGGGCTCGAAGCAGTTTATGAATGAGAAGAAGGGCTCCGGTCTTATTTCCCAGTTTGTTCGTTGAAAGAGATGAAAATTAACAGTTTATGATCTGCCTGAACATTTTTTAACTACTCATATTTCTTTTTATATAGCGCTAACTAGGTTCCGTTTTTAGCCTATGTGTGAATGCAGAGAAGCTACTGTTATATCAGAAGACTCCAATGAAGCCATGTAACTCTTAATTTAACCATTAAACCTTAAAGGAACTATCTATGCATTACACAAACCTTACATGCAACCTCTTGACAGGTTCTTTAAACAACCTGCCACAAACTGCAAATAGTATACACACAACCTGTGAACAGCCTCATGAAAGGGCTGCAAACGACCTGGGCAATATTATGCATACATCCTGTAAATAAGCACTGTGAAAGTTTAGTAAAAGCATTTCTTACAGCCCACATGTAAATTCTGCACATAGCTTGAGCAAGTCTTGCTTCCATACTCTGCCACTCCATATTCACACACTACCCACTACCTACAGATGAGCAGCATCGACACAACCCATACACAATCTATGCACTTAACATACACATAGCTGACAATCTTCCCAGGCCCATGCGTGATGTGCTGTCCCAGTCCAGTGTTTCTTCCGTTTAATTCTGGGACTTGTAGTCTTGTTTTATAATGTTATAAAAAGAATACAAGTCCCAGAATTCTAAGAAAAATCTGAACTGGAGCAACACGCACCTGGGAACCTTGGTAGGGCTGCACCCTTGCAAGGTACCCATATATACAAATTAAATTTGTGATTTTCATTCTTCAAAAACCAGTACCTGCATTCCATACAGCTAATTTGCAAGCTTCCTGTAATCTAAATACCAGCTTTACACACACCCTACAGATAAGCTCTGCATGAAAATATACAGAATCTCTTCTTGCATTTTGCCGAGTTGCAGATGATTTACAGCCCTTACACAATTTAAACACAATTAGATGGGAAGGGCAGAGCCAAACCCCCACTAGCATGGCTGCACTGTTTTAGTGCTACCAGGCCCGACAGGCCTTGATCTGCACCTACCCAACACCTGCAGTTGCCCCGTGTACCGGCGGGAGAGTTGATATTAAAATCCCAGCACTTAACGGATGGACATTTGGAGCCTCAGGACCACAGCAACAGTTTCCCTGGCTACTGAGTACTAAGCACATGTCAGCGGCCTTGGTGAGTGAGTCACGGCCTCCCTTCACGCTCTGAAGTTGGGACCTTGATTTAGGGCTCATACGGAGCAGAGCCTCGATACCAACCAGGAACACGGGCCAGAAAGCCGTCTACTTCACTGGCCCTCTGTATGGTAGTGGATTGCCCCTTTTATGTCCGCAAGATCTTACTCAGAGAATGCATCCCAGCTTCCTGGCTTCAGGTGATTACTCCCCCTGCCCTGACCCATGAAACGACCCCTGTTCCAGGCACTAAGGTGCTACAACAGCAGGGAGGACTCTAACTGATTCCTGACCCATTGCTACAACATTTCCCACCATCTGTCTATCCAACATACTGCAGATGTACGTGTTGAGAACACTGCAGCCTACTCACACATTTTACACCCGGGGCCTCTATTCTTTGCTGTACACTGCTTTGGGCCTTCACACCAATCACCTGCTATGTTCCTGGCCCATCGCAGCCTGCTCTCATGGATGGCGGGATGAGGAGGGCCACTTTGCCTTGTGATTGATAGACATTTTTAGGGACCCTGACACTGCTCCCTGACCCTACCTGAACGCCCAGCAGTTTTGCATTCTCTGAAAGTATCCCTGTAGTCACATGCCATGACTGGAGGCCTACATTTCTCAATCAAAGTTCCAGGGCATGGGTGAGTGTTTCAGCCCTTGAGGAGTCCACACACCAAAAGAGGCCCTGTTATTTTTGGACACTGCCCCCCACCCTTCTGACCATCTATATGCCCAAACTATACACAATCCAACAGCTGGAAATGATGAATCATCATACTTTCAACAACTTTCTACTATAACTAGACAGTGCTGGGCTTGGAGATCCCATTCCCCCAACCCTCCACTCCTCAGGACTCTGTATCACCACCCACCGCATGCCAGCTATTCGCGACCTCTCCTGCTGACATCTTCTCTCTGGGACGACTTCCAAGGCCTGTGAACTGGCTCTCATGCACCACTAGCTCCACATGTCAACATTCAAAGGTTCTCATCAATTACTATTCTCTGAAGCATTGGGCAACAACCAACCCTTCACATCCACGTCCTCTCCCATGTTGGAAGAAACCCACATCCCTCCCACTTCAATGGGCACGTTACTGAGTGAACTTGCAGGCATCAAATCTCCATAGCTGAAGTCAACACAGCGATTGTGTCCACAATTGTGGAGGTACACTCATTGAGGGAAGACATCGCCTCCTTTCATAAACGTATGGAAGATACAAACTCCAGACACTAAGCTGTGGTGACTCGGATAGACGGCCTGCCGGACTGCGGCTCAGAAATATGGAATATGAAACTCAAACTAACTGATCTGGAAGATAGGATCAGGAGGGAAAATGTACACATCACAGGACTTCCAGAGAAAGTGGAGGGCGATGACATTGTGACATTACTTCACTGCTTTTTTGCAGATTTCTTGAAACAATCCTTTGATCCATCCCTAAAGTTTCAGAGGGCTCACAAAATCAGGCCTAGACACACATAGACCTTGAACACCCCTCTCCCCATTCTGGCACGTTTCCTCCACCACCACCAATCTCGCCAAGACATTAATGTGGCAAAGAAAAGTGGCCTGTACATGTGTGATGGGCACTAGCTCTTCATATCTGCAGATTTCTTGTACACACCAACATCAAACAGAAAAAGTTTCTGAGCCTGAGACCGCAATTCCACCAAAGAGAGATCCGCTATGGGCTTCTGTGACAAGCAACCATGCTCTTTACCTTCAATGACCATACCAAGGAATACCACAAGCTGGAACTTCTCTAACAATAGCTGGATACACAGGACTGCTCTTCTATGAATAAAGGACAAGCTTGTACGTTGTGGCCTCCCACATTCCAAAGACCTTTTACACCCACCGACGAACAGGAAGAATGCCATAGCCTGAATCAAGTGACTCAGAAATGAGCTGAGGGGGATCAACATCCACCTAGAGCCCGCTCTCCGCTGAAATCTAGATTTCTCTGCTGGACCAGCTCTTCTCTTCCCCTCTTCTGTTGCAGAATTGGATTATTTTCCCAACTATCCCCACTTCTGAATATATCCCCCATACCAGTGTACTCTCCTGAATATCATTATCCACTGGCCTGAGGTTCTGGCTCTGTTTAATATGTTGATTGTATTTATTATTGTGGGGCAATTGCTTTCTCTGGGCTCCACCCTTCAGCTCAGGAGATTGATCCCAGGGCCCTCGCTAATCTTCTTATGACCTTCTCCGAGGGTGACCGTTGCCATATGAGATACACGGTTGCATAATATTGGGGCAAAAGCACAAGACGGATCATGGTCTAGAGCCCCTGGTATGTGCACAGGTCTCTCCCAAAGCCACAGTGGTGTAGTGTTTGCTCAATGGGAAATTGACAAACCCCTGTTCTGCTGTTCTCCCCTGATTCCCCATGGCCCCCTTCCTGTCTATCCCGCCACACCTAGCCCTATACCCCCTCATAGACATCTATCTACAATTCACACTCCGCACAGTCTCCCTGAATGTAAACCGTCCAGCCCACTTCATAAAACTAAAAAATGATACTTACCTACTTGAGAACCCAAAAAGCCGATGTAGCACTACTCCAAGAGACACACTTGATGCTTTCTCTGGGCTCCACCCTTCAGCTCAGGAGATTGATCCTGGGGCCCCTCGCTAATCTTCTTATGACCTTCTCCGAGGGTGACCGTTGCCATATGAGATACACGGTTGCATAACAGTAGGGCAAAAGCACAAGACGGATCATGGTCTAGAGCCCCTGGTATGTGCGCAGGTCTCTCCCAAAGCCACAGTGGTGTAGTGTTTGCTCAATGGGAAATTGACAAACCCCTGTTCTGCTGTTCTCCCCTGATTCCCCATGGCCCCCTTCCTGTCTATCCCACCACACCTGGCCCTATACCCCCTTATAGACATCTATCTACAATTCACATTCCGCACAGTCTCCCTGAATGTAAACCTTCCAGCCCACTTCATAAAACTAAAAAAAGATACTTACCTACTTGAGAACTGAAAAAGCGAATGTAGCACTACTCCAAGAGACACACTTGATGACTATCGAGCACAAGAATCTTAAAAGAGACTGGGTGGGCACTGTGCTTTTCCCTAACACTATAAAGACTTCAACAGCTCCCCTCATACTTTACTAATGCATAGGAAAGGTGGAGAGCAGTCTTGCTTCACAAGTCCCTCGCTGCCATGTTCTCTGCACCTGGAAAGATGATGAGGGCCGCTACATTATCTTCAAGCTCAAAATCAAGTTTGATACGCTGATTGTCTGCTCCATGCATGCTCCTACCAGCTCCAAAAAGGACTTTCTAACTACATTATACAGACTGCTACACTCCTTCGAAAAACTCAAAGTGCTCCTAGGGTGATTGTAATATCCTCCTTGATCCCATCCTCAAAAGGTCAGTGGCTCCCGTAGACCACCAACCAAGTGACAGATTTATTTTGCAAGACATCAAGACCGACCATGCCCTTGTAGATCCATGGTGCTTGACCCACCTTACCGACTGAGACGACATGTTTACCTATTGTGCCCATGGCACTAGGACCAAGATAGATTACTTTCTCTAAAATGCACTATTACTTTGCTAATTGGTGATGTCCTCAATCTCCCCCAACAACACCTCCAATCATGATCTAATCATACTCGAATTGGCCGCACTTAAACTCCTGATGCATCACTGGCGGATGAATATTGCCAGATATTAAACACCCATTGCTAGGGAATGGTTACGTTTCCACCTGAAACAATATCTAGATGATAAGGAGGGTACAGTTTCCTCCACTCACCTACTGTGGGATGTCGGTAAAGTCTGCTTATAGTGGACCATGATGAAATACTTTGCTGACTATAAATGCCAAAAAGAAGCAGACAGACCTGCTCTAGAGGACGGAGTACAACACCTCACCCAAGAGTATAACGCCCATTCACGACCTTCCTTAGGGACTTGCTATCTGCCAAATCCTCCCTTAACGAGATGCATACATCACAAGCGGAAACAGCCCTATACCATCTAGGCAATGCCAATATGAGTGTGGGGAAAAGCTGGAAAGCTCCTGGCCACTCAACTAAAAAAGGTGGAATCTGGTCAAATTATCCCAGCTATCTGGATGGCATGGCGCACCATCTTGACTAATCCCTCTGACAGCTTGCAAGAGTTCAAGTAGTACTACGAAACACTATACACTACTCAGATAGAGATGCACACATTTCTCTATAGTCTCTGACTTCCAACCCCTCTTACCTGAACACCTGACAGTGTTGGGTGAGGAGATCTCTCTAGACAAAATAGCATAGGCCATCAACAGGATGGCAATGCTTAAGGCACTTGGGGGAGATGAATTCCCATTATAATTTAACAAAATCATGAAACTCTTGATACTCCCCATTCTGGCAAATATCTTTATAGAAATCACTGACCCACAGATTTTGGTCCCAGATTCCACAAGGCCTGTACCTCTCTGATACCTAAACCCAACAAAGACCCCCTTTTATGCATCGGCTACAGACCGAATTCTTTGATGAATATGAATGTTAATATTTTAGCAAAATTACTGGCCAACAGGCTGAAGTTATACATCTACACGCTTGTTGACCCCTCTCATGCGGGCTTTGTGCCTGGGGGATCTCCAGAGAAACACCTTAGGACCCTCTCTCACTTACTATGCCTAGTTAAAGATGATGCAGATGAAAAGTTACTAATGTTTTTGGACCCCAAAAAGGCTTTTTATTGGTAGAATACCATTATTTGTTTGAAGTAATGGAGTGGATTGGACTGGGCGCTCCCTTCCTAGCCAAGGTTCGGTAGGTCTACCATGCCCCCACGGCCTCAATATCATAAAGCGGCTTTACCTCCTCATGCTTTGCTATCACAGGAGGCAGGGATATCCCCTTTCCATGCTGCTGTTTCTCTTGTCTCTAAAGCAATTATCGGCAGCCATTAGAGTGACCCCTGTGATCCATGGTATGTTCACTGCTGTGGGGGAACACAAAGCTATGTGCTATGCTGATGACAAAAGAAACTGGTCCAAATGCGAGGCAATGCCGATGACAACATTTGCAACCAAGGCCTCCTTAGGCACAGCACCCTTCCAGTGGCTAGGCATCCTCCTTAACCCTGGTTTAACAAACATTGTTTGAGGCATTATAGGCCCTATTGTGGCCAAATCTGCAATTGTCCATGTGGGGAAGAATTCAGATTGTAAAAAGGAATGTCAAGCTAAATTTCCTATATGTTACAATATGCGCCTCCTCAAAATACAAACTCCCACACTTCGAGAGATTGGCAGCCTCATTCAGCACTTTGTCTGGGCTGATAGCAAGCCCCAATTAAAAGCCTCCAAATGATATGCGTTCACCCCTTTGGGGGGCCTCCACATCCCTCACACTGAATCATACTGGTTCGCATCCCAATTGGAGCACACAACCTACATCTTCAAAACACGTAGGAAGATACTGCTAAGGACAAAACTGGAGAACCACATCCTCTGTTCCACTTCTGATCTGATGCTCCTATACACTGACCTCTATCTGACCTTGTCATGCGCGACCCCATATCCTAATTGCAACTCAACATGCATGGCACATGGCACACTCATTAATGGGCCAAACAGTCTGGATACACTCCAGTGAACCTATTTGGAGGAATGCATGCATACCAGTGGGAGACACCAAACTAGAATGATCTTACTAGTTAACTCAGGAAACATTGCCTAGATGATTTACTACAGGATGGAGCATTGCTTCCCCATCTAAACTCTGGCTCAAAAATGCGATCTCCCCCTCCCAGTGCTGGTGTTGTACACAACTGAACCACAGCCTCCGATCCATTATGGGAAAAGGACCCCATGCTCCTGACACTGACGACATTCTACAAAACCTCTTTCAGAGGAAAGACCACAGGGGTATTCTCTTCAATCTTCATTCCATGCTGACTCAAGCCCTTTAATCAAACCCAGTGACATTCTCTTTATGCCGATGTTGGTCTGCAAGATTGGGAACAGAATTTGAGGATGAAGGTTGGCTCCACATCATGGAGAGACTTAAAACAAAACCCTCAGTGAAGCATGTCTTCAATTAAGCTACTATAAATTACTACACCAATGGCACTGTTCCCTGGAGAAACCTTTTAAAGTGCACATGACACTAGACTCTTCCTGCTGGAGGTAACATGACCCATAGGGCAACATTGAGCACTTGGGTCCTGAACCAAACAGCTACATTGCATTGAACTCTGTGAGAAGCCCACATGACAATCAGGGGCAGGACTTAAGTCCCGCTCGGGAAGATCCTATGAACTCTTACCTTGGTCATGGTCTGGTGGATGCTTCTCCAGTTATAAATTACATGATGCCTTTAGAAAATCTCCCTGAGTCCTACGGTGAGAGGCACAGCAAGGGGCCCATTGTGCCAGACGACTTTACTTCTCCAGACTTAGTTCAATGATAATAACTGGCTGAGGGAGGCATGTCTGAAATCAACGGCCGCTTTGGTGGGTGGCGGGATCACAACGTCTGCACAGTCGTCCATCTCTGCCTGCTCTGTATACTACTACACCCTCCCTGAGGGGCTCTTTAGCTTTATTAAACTCAATGAACTGTGAATCATTAGTCCTCAAGGGCACAATGGACTGTGCAGCCATTTAACCTGGTGGGGGAGGTGCCTCATCCGAAATATTGCTATGTAGTGAGAAAGTTTTATCTTCTATTTTATCCTTGCTAGATCCAAATCCGATCATGTGTTGGATGTGCTGTCTCAAATTGTTTTTGGGGTTCAAAGCCTTACCACTTCTGGTTTGTGTCACATGACAGTGCAAAAGGCGAAAGAGTTGAAATTGCAGGTTACTCAAGTGGATAATAAGTTCAATGATGGGTCTAAAGATATTGGTATCCAAGTGGGTAAGCCCTGCTGGTCAAGGGATCCTCCTGCAAAGATATTTATTGCAAAATCTAAAGCAACGCAGATGGAGGAGAATGTGTGTTAATTAAAATATTTATTTAAGGTATGTAACCCAGATGTACCAGAGGCCCAGTTGATGGATACAATTTTACCTCTCTTTATAATTTTTAACAAAATGCTAATTCTCCTTGGGGCTGAAGTAGAACACATGGGTTGCCAAGTAGTCTGGTTGAACTCAGATTGCTATCATTAGTTACCCCCCTCCCCCGGGAAAATGCCTGCATGACACAAACTAAGGTACGATAGACTCCTTAATGTGGAGGCACAACTGATTTTTCCTCTGTAACAGCATCTGCAGTATGGGCCCGAGGCAAAGCTTGATAATCTAAAAGAGGGCCTGAGGGGTCCTGAAATTAGTCAATTTCAAATATGCTGGCCTTTGTCATTTTGTTCCATCATGAATTGGGCCCATTGAATAGACACTTCACTTTACACTCATTATTGGAAATTGAGGCCCTGAAATTAGCATCAAGTAAAGATATTAATAATGTTTTTAAAAATTCCTCTACTATTTTGCTGAGCTCAAAAGCAAATTCAGCTTCACAATTATTGTAATGTTGATCTTGGAGAATGTATATTTTTACCTGAAACAAGGTATTCTGTTTAGAGTCTATTACAGAGTCTAACTGTAACGAATCAATGTTGAATTTTCAGGGTAAACCACAGGACTCAATACGGAGGGGGTCTGTTAACCCGAAGGACATCACTATTTCTTTATCTAGAATCACGGGAAGGAGAGTTATAAATGTTGCTTGGACAAAGAAATTGAGTGCTTGGGAACCCGAGCAAGGAGATGAGCTAACTAAATGAAGTTGGGTAGCAGGCACACTGAATGGGACCAGCAACATCACAAAGCATCCAGTGTTGCAGAGGTATCTTCTGGAGCAAACTGCATCCTGAAATATGGCAGGTCTAGATCAAACTAATTTGAAACTGAATTTTGTACCGCGCCTTAAACCTTTGATTATATGTTTGCAGGAAACATGGGTCTGTACTGATTTTACATATGAGAATTATTTTGATTATTCCTGTGTAGCCAAAACTTCCGTAAAAGTCATCTAGTGGAAGAATTGCATTTTTACTTAAAAATATCATTAATTGGAATCCAAAGGTATTGTTCATCCCACCAACCTTTGCCTTGCTTAAAGCTGGCCATTTTCAATGAGAGTGGAGGGTTGTCATCTTATTTGCTTGTAAATTTGCATACTCTCCCTGGTAAGCCTCAGGATAATTTAGCCTTTTGAAGGAATGTTTTTGGTAATAATTGTAGGGTACTTTAATGCTAAATGTATCAAATTCAGCCTGTGTGACTTTCTGTAATACAGAAATGGATGAGGTATGGTGTGTTCCTGATGCGTTTTTACCAGAAAAAGTTCAATCAGATAGGCAGAGCTTAAGGTTCCTGGAAAGTTTGAGACTGTTTGAATTTGTTTTTCTGAATTGCAGATTCCCCGAAAACTATCCTAACTCCTATACTTTTCATTCAACTTGTGGTCAATCCTTAATTGAATTTATGGTAGTGTCCAATCAAATGTTCAGTGCCTGTTCACAGTTGGAGATCTTGAGGACTGATTTAAGCGACTATAGTATTCTTTCTGTGTCCATTGACTTAGAGCTCAAGGCTCTTGAGTTTTGGAATTCCAAGAAGGATAATGTAACAAATCGAACAGGCACACTTTTTGGTCACATAATAATTTAAAGGCTTTGGGCCAATGTCTTAAAATAGCAAGCCTAAACCCACCTGATCTGTCATTACATGATCCAATTTCCAGGTAGGAAAGACAGTTCATCTCCTTCCGTGCTTTTGAGAGTAAAGATAGAGGTTAAAGATCTAGATCATCCACTAAGACCTCTCGGGCTGTAAAGAAGGTAAATCACAAAATAAATTCCCTCGTTAGGAGGCAATTTAAATTCTTTATGATCTTGAGACAGGGGGAAATCAATCACCATAAGCGTAAAAGACCACAACTGAAGGGGGCAGAACGTAGAAAGGATGAGGATAGGAAGTGGATTAATCTGAGGGAAGCCTCCACCTCTAATAATCCACTTAAATACTGGGTTCTAATAGCACAATATTGTGACTCAAGAGTCACAGCCCAAGCAATTCCTATATCGGACAATGTGTGGACCCAGTATATTTCTCAATTATACGCTTGTAATTCAAGTAGTAGTGTTTTGCCTGTTCTAAGCACTAAAATAGATCCCACAGAACTGTATTGTCTGCCTTCTGGTAAGGAGATTGAGGGATTCATCAAAGGTGCAAGAACTTCGGGTGCCATGGGCCCTGATAAATTCCCAATAGCACTTATTAAACAGGAGGCCTCTTTATCGGCTTTCTTTTTATGTCCATTGTTTTAGTATTGCTACCTATTTGGTGATATTCCAGCCTCCTAGAAGGGAAGTATTATTGTTCCCCTATATAAAAAAGGAACGAAGACTCCCCCTGCTAGCTATAGACAAATTGCCCTTCTGGATACGACAGGCAAATTATTTGCCAAAAGCATTTTACTTCATCTCCAACAATGGGCATTTGGTTACAACCTTATATCCATAGAGCAGGCAGGTTTTCGTAAGAATTGTGGTACCCATGATAATATTACAGCCCTACAAACTCTTATAGAAAAGTACCGTCAGTCCAGAGGCATGCCTATGTATTCAGCCTTTATTGATTTCCCCACAGCATTCGACGGGGTTTAGCGGGGGACGGTGTTAGAAATGGGGGCCGCTAGTTGGCAGAGGTAGGTACCTTTGTCCAAATATGGATCCTTGCTTCTAGTCAGGGTAAGGGGGATACACACTTTAGATAACCCCTGCTCAACCCCTTGGTAGCTTGGCACGATCAGACAGGCTTATCCCAAAGGCAATGGGTAAAAGTATTTGTACCTACACTCACAGTAACACAGTTAAAACACCACAAAAGGACACCACACAGTTTAGAAAAATAAAATATCTTTATCTAAACTAAACAAGACCAAAACGACAAAAATCCAACATACATAGTTAAAAATATGATTTTCAAAAGGTTTCAAGAACTTGTACCATCGAAAACTATGGATGCGTAACTTTTACACAAAGTACCTGAGATTGCGTCAAAATTCACAAGGCTAAACAGCTGCAGAGTCGGAAACAAAGAGATGCGTCAACTCCTGAGACCTTGGGGAGGCGATACGACAGTTTTGCGGCATGCAAAGGATAAGTTGCGTCGAATCCGGTCTGTATGGGGAGTGATGCGTTGATTCTTTGTGATGGTTCTGGTCCGCAGGCGATGCACAGGGAAAACTTGCCGCACAGGTGCGATGTGCGGAAATCCGGGATGCGTCAGTGATCGATGCGGCGGCATCGAGCGGCGCTGTGTCAGTTTTCTTCAGATGTGATCCCTCGACGCGTCGATTCTTGCAGCGGCGACAGGCACTCTGTCGGTTTTCGCAGCGGCATGGCAATGCATGGAAATTCTTCTCACGCCATGGAGATGCGTCGGAAAAACAGCTGCAGGAAAAGCGATGTGTTGATTTTTGCAGTTCTTCAAGTTTCTTCTTTCTTCCAGCTCCCAAACAGCTACAACAACCTCCAGAGACCCAAACTGGCAAAGACACCTCCTGGAAGGTCAGAACTCACAGCAGCAGAGTACAGGGGAGCTGGGGGTAAAGTCTTTGTATTCTTGAGACTTCAGAACAGGAGGCCAGAACTCACAGGGCCTTGGAGATCTCCTTCAAGCTGGGGACACAGCACACAGCAAAGTCATTTTCCTTTCCTTGGTAGAAACAGCAACTGCAGGCCAACCCCACACAGCACACAGCAAAGGGGCAATACTTCTCCTCAGTCTCTCTAACTCTTCTCCTTGGCAAAGGGTCATCTTGGATTCCAGGGATGATCTAAAGTTCTGGGGTCTGGGCCCCAATATTTATACAGCAAAATCATTTGTTCTCTGGTGGCAGAGAAGCTCTGTGCTCAGTCAAAACCAGTTCTGTCCTCTCTGGTGCAGCTTCCTAGCAGGAGGTGGAGACAGCATCGTGGAAGGCTGACCAGGCCCATTCTGGTTAAAGGAAATCTCCTCCCCCTACTCTAAATGCAGCCCAGGTCTATTCAGCCAAGCCCTGACTCATCCAGACACTCTGGAGCCACTGCACCTCCCCAGCCCCTGTCACCCTAAAGCCAGACAGTCAATACACATCCTAGCCGAGGCACACTGGATGGCTAAGCAAGAAAATACCTACTTTCTAAAAGTGGTATTTTCAAATACAGGAAGTAAAAATCACCCTCTCTAAAAGATGCATTTTAACATTCTGAGTTCAGGCATTTCAAACCTTATTTTCCTATCTTGATCCCAGGGGTAGTTATGTTTATAAAATGTAATAAGCAAACTCCCCATTCTACCCTATGGGAACAGATAGCCTTGCAGATAGCCTTGCAATAGTGAAAAAAAGAATTTGGCAGCATTTCACTATCAGGACATGCCACACTCCAGGGCATGTCCTACCTTTCACATACACCGCACCCTGCCCACAGGGGTACCTTGGGCCTACCTTAGGGGTGACTAACATGTAAGAAAAGGGAAGGTTAGGGCCTGGCAAGTGGGTGCACTTACCAGGTCGACATGGCAGTTAACAAACTGTGCACAGGCACTGCAGTGGCAGGCCGGAGACATCTTTTCAGGGCTACTCATGTGGGTGGTGCAATCAGTGCTGCAGGCCCACTAGTAGCATTTGATTTACCAGCCCAGGCACACTTAGTGCACTTTACTAGGGACCTACTAGTGAATTAAATATGCCAATCAGGGAGAACCAATCATAATAACAATTTACGCAGGGAGTACTTGCACTTTGACACTGATCAGCAGTGGCAAAGTGCCCAAAGCATCTAAGCCAGCAAAAACAAAATCCAGCACAGCATCAAAATACAGGAGGTAGAGGCAAAAAGTCAGGGGAAACCACGCCAAGGATGCCAGGTCTAACAACTGGGAATCCCTGCTTACCTTCTGAGGCTAGTAATTGCCCTTCACTCCTCCACCTGGACTCAGGTTTTGATGGGAGGGAACCAAGGCCTGTTGAGAAGAGTGGTGATGCAAAATGGCTTAAAGCAGGGGTGCTTACTTTGGTGAACATTGGCTGTCTTCTGTACGCTGACAATATTATTTTGTTGGATCTAACTCCAATAAGCCTCCAAAGACATCTTTGTGCTTTGGAAAAATATGCAGAGAGAAACTTTCTCAAAATAAATACTTTCAAGAGTAAAGTTATGACCTTTAGAAAGAAGGGGGCAGAGGTAGGCAAAACTTTAACTGGTTCTTGGGGAGTGCTAAGATGGAAGTAGTACAATTTTATTCTTATCTGGGTAGTATCTTCTTAAGCAATTGCCTGAATAAAGATCATATAAACCATTGTAAAATTAAGGTGTTGTCCCAGGCCTGCTCTATCCATAGATTGTATACGTGTTGAGGGAAAAGGCATTTTACACAAGTTTTATCGGTGTGCAACATAAAATCCCGCTCACACTGAGTTATGCCGGTGAAGTGATGGGCATGTGAGACTGGACCTTCTTTGAGATAGTAGAGGGGTGCAAATGGCATCAAATTTGCAATTTGAACTCTTTGAATTCCTCATCTGCTCTTTGACTTGATTTGGGTTACCCTCTACAGCTGTGCCCGCTATGGCAGCTATTCTGAGGTAGGGGAACAGTTTGCTAGGAAGTGAGCTGCATTAAAGCATGACATTTTCCATAGTATGAAAGAAAGAAGTGCACTTTATTCTTCTTATACAAAAGCATTAGAAATGTTTGAGATTGTCCAGAGTGCGGATTTATCGTACCCATACCCTTTTTCAAAAACGTTGATAAAAAAATAATTGGACATAGTGAGTAGGAAAAGGGATATTTTACTCAGTTTACAGCATGTGAGGAATGAGATCATAATAAAGAGTAGCATCTGTAATAATTCCCAACCCTAGCTCCATTGGAATCTTCCACATGCTGTACGGAGAATTATCTTGTTATTAAGGATAAATTTGCTCCCTTTACAAGTTACCACAGGACTATGGGAAGGTATTCCAAAGGATGAGAGTTTCTGTGATCTTTTCCTTAACCATGTTCAAGACTTAAATCATGTGATTTTTGAATGCCCATACCTTCATTTTGCATGTCGCCACTTTTGGAGACTGATCTTTATGAAACATAATATAACTTCACCAGTTGAGGCTCGCCAATGTTTACTTGCTCCCGCAACTGAAATGGCATGTGTAAAAATGTTCAACTTTTTAAAATGTTTTTAAATTGTGTTTTAATCTTCTATGTATATGTGCAATGGCTCTTCGCGCTTTATTCTGATTTGCCCAGATTCACAAACTTTACTATGCAGTTGTATGTTTTATTAGCTCTCTACATGCTGTAACCTATGCTGGGTGTTTGCTAGATATATCTGTAATATTGTATTTCACTATTGGAGTGGACTGAACTGTATGTTCCTTTCTTGCATTCACACGTCCTTATAGCATTATATCTATCTTAATTAGACAGTTTTGCGCATTTGCTTTTTAGGTCTTCAGCACGTTATCAAAAAGCGTACTGTATTTTGTATTGGTTCTGCGTATTTGCACATTGTAAGGTTCAGTCCTTTACTATGGAGTGTATTGCACTATACTTATGTTCATTCGGGTTTGGTTTCTTGATGGACAGGTATATGTAATTTTGTCACCTAATATTGAATATGTGAACAGTACATTTCACTACTGTAGTCATATATATATATATTTTATGAATGTGGCCTTCTGGGGACGATTTTATTATGTTGAAATTATGATCGTTTTAAGGATGTATTTCTGTATTCTTTATGTGGATCTCAGTTGAGTTCTAAAATATAAATAATTAAATTGAATTGAATTGCTATTTTATTTCCAGGCTTCAAGAAGCATCCTGGTGGTGCCAGTATAGTTTCAGGAGGATACCTAAAATTTGAGCCACACAAGAATGGATATAAAACATCATCATCATTAGTAAAAGGGTGGTGAAAGTTGTGCCACTTAGTTGGAAAAAGCCCCCAAACAATCAGAAACGTGTATGCAAGTTGCAATCACGGACGTTAATCTTATTGTGTTTAACGTAATGCAATTTAGCAAATTCTGTGCACTTTGCCACAATGTGTGCTATGGTCTTGGTGGTCCTGGAGCTTGGAGGCCAATGGATGGTGCCAGACTTCATTTTAAACATTTCTTTCTAGTGTGTGCATTTGTATGTTAGATGTAAATGTCTGCATGCCACCTGCCAGTCAGGGCTTGTGGGTGATCCGGGGTATAATCATAGATTTAAACTAAATTGGAACTGCACCACCACTTTTATTCGCGCGTACTGCGGGGGTCGATTGACGCCGGTCTGCACTCCACTTGAAGTGCATCAATCTGGGTGGATAATCTCCACCAACATGTGCTAGTTCTTAATTGAACACACACGCCGATTACCGGTCTATGGCTATCATACCATATGCCTCTGGGATTTTCATTCATCTGCGCATTGAATCGCTTTTAAATAGCTTTCTCAAGCTTGGCTCGGAGGATCATTGGAATATTTGGAAAAAAAGCCAGGCAGCGACTTTGGTTTGAGATTTCTTTGACAGCCGGGCAATTACCCAGGGAATTGGGTGTCGCCCTGAATTTACTTTGCCCTGAAGAAGTCCTATGTAAAAAGGACAAAACTCGTTGGCTGATGTTTTTGCATGAATTGATAATAAAGAAGAGACACATCACACAACTTGCATGAAAAGCAACTTTCTTCTGTGAATCAGATTTCCGCAAAAGTTATGGACAATAATCTTCTAAGAACCTCAAGTGGTGGTGCAGTTCCAATTTAGTTTTTTTCATTTGTCATACTCCCTGTGGAGGGGAAGTGCTTCTGGACAGGGGGCACATTTGTGAATTTGCACACAAATTAATGCGTACTATCTACAAATAATTGGGTAATTATCGGTGCTGGTGCTGCACAGGTGTTTTATGGTCCACTGTCCGCTTTTGTGTTTTCTACAATCATAGATTTGTTTCATGAGACTGGCCTGTGACTGTGCATGATCTTGCTTCCATTTCATATACCAGACAACCATTTTGTGAACAATGATAGCCAGCTGTTCTTCAAGTATTTGCTGGGGTAGGCAGCCAATTTCTGTACCTTGATATTTGTGTAGTCCACATTGTGCTGCTCAATTTACCTTTATTTTTGTCATGTGTGTCTCCTAAGGTCTGGATGGGGCAGAGGTCCTGCTTTGGTCACAGAAATGTCCTCACCTGTTCTACCATTTTTCTAGCGTGAGTGTTGAGGTGATTTATGTGGTGCGGGCATTTTGATGACCGCATAAGTGATAACAAACTTTTTGGATGAAACTATGATGTCTTCCACATATAAGGTGCTGCCTAAGCCCTGACTTTCAAACTAAGGCCCAAAAGTGTAAAAATTGGCTAACATTGAGTAGTTTGGAAAGTGAACGTTTAAGTGGACATGTGTTCACAGAAAAGAAAACTTTGCAATTTCTCACACTTGTGTTAATAATTTAATTTCACAATGACTTTGGAAGACTGCGGGGCAAATGTTGACAGTAACGATCAGGTAGTGCATCGTCTGCTTCTCAATGCACTTTACAGGATTCATGGAAGCCTTTCTGATAGAAAACAATACTGAGCCCATTTTAATAAACAATGGTCAGCCTGGCAAAAAAATGTACACCTATTCCCACGGGCTTCTGTGTTTATGCAAAATCAATGCTTAATTTGTTCTAATGGTTGCAAGTTGTGGGACATTCATTTTTGGAGGTTCAGACTTATTTCTTATATCAGATTTGAACCCAGAGTAAGAAGGAGAAAGACACGAAAGGGAGAAAGAATGTAGAAGAGAAAGTTAGAAAAATAGTGAAAAAAGGAGGAAGCAAGCAGGAGATGGAACGTGCAAGAGTAAGAGGCAGGGACTGAACGACTGTGGAAGACAGAGAGAGGCATGAGTGAAATCAAGGCAAGTAGGAAGCTTAATTTTCTGCAACCCCAGTATTCAGCAGCATGGCGGCGCGGCTCCTAGGAAAAATATTGGGCCCGGCAATTGTTTTTTTTTTGGGGGGGGGGGGAAATCAAGCACTGGGTATAGTATGATGCAGTTTTGGTGCACCGGGCCTACAACATAAAACTGACCCGTACAAATTAAGGTGGACTTAATGTTACCTATAGAAAGAATGTTCTAGCACACAAAGGGCGGAAACATAGTCGGCAGAAATTGGGGGGTGGGGGCTGGAAATACTTGAGCTCCCGTCAATTTTCACATATAAGGATGTTGAAGAAATGGCATACTTCCTCTTTGCAAGTGTTTACTATCCATATCTAGTCAACAGTTTGCAAACGCCTACTATACTATATACTACCAAGGGAGTAGCCAGGAAAATAAATACTCCCCACTTTGAACCGCAAAGAAAGTAGAAATAAATGAATGAGTGAGCCCCTCAATTGCGTAATCTGAGGGAATTCTTCATTTTCCTCCATCCTTCATTTAGTTTTTTCCATCGTTCCTTACTTTTCACATCTTTATTTCTGTCGTTTTACATCCCTCCATCTTTTTTCTCACATCCTTTTCTTGTTCATTTCCTCCTTTCTTCACCCATCCATGCATACATCCTTTGGTCCCTCATCCTCTTCATCTGTCCATTCATCCATCCAGACAACCATCCATCTCTCCTTCCTTCTTTATTTAAATGCATCTATCATTTTCTTCACCTATTCATCCTTCTGAGCATCCCTTTACACTTCTCCATTCATTCTCTCCACCCATCACCCGTCCATCCTTCCCTCCATCCATCCCTCATCCATCTCTGAAACCATCCATCCACCTCGCCATTCATCAATCTCTCAATCCATCCATTCTTCCATCCATCCATCTATCTCTCATCCCTGCCTCCCTACGTCCCTGCATGTTCTATTGTTCCCCCAGCTCTAATATACTATCTTCTTGCAGTTGTACGTATGAGCCTTTGCTTTGAGACCAGCGTCACCCATCAAAGAAAAACATGTTAGAACAAATTTAAATCTATCTTTTTTAAGCTAAATATATTTCAAACCCATAAAACCAAACAGCTTTTTATAAAAGATTTGATGGCCTGCAGCAGCCGATTTTGCAAGAAGGATCGTCTTACATATTGTGGCCTAGATTTACTAATACTTTGCTCCAGGTTTTCATCATAAAAGTGAACACAAAGAATTGTGGCAAGACTTACTGTCCAATGTAAGCCAAGATTTGTGCTGAGACGTTCCCCAAAATAACTCAAAGTTGTGCTATTCGCTACTTTACGTCGAGATGGGGTTCCATAGGTGCTACTTGGGCATTCCCATGCAACCATCAATGGGTTCTGATGCAGGGCCTACCTACTAGCATTTGTACTAGGAATTTGACCCAAAACCTCGCCTCCTCAAGTCAGGCACAAGGAGGCAAAATGATTTTATTTCTCCTTATTTTTCCAAAGTTGCATGTGTGCTACATTGTAAAGCACACATTCAAAGTGGGAAACATCTTAAAGGATAGTTTTTGTATTGGAGGGGTCCCCCTCCAGTATAAAGCCAATGCTTTTGAGAATGCATAAAACCTTGATCTATGGCAGCTAGAAGTGTGCCATCACTGGGAGTGGGAAAAATGCACCATATCTTAGTAGAAGGCACATTTTTCCTCTCACCCTTTTACACACTGCAGTGCAGCAGCTTTGGTTGCTGTGCTGCCCTTTATCAAATAATAATGAATCTGAGCTTGGGTCAAGGCAGATGAAGGCAGACCCCCCCAGGATATTGAGGCACAGTTTGCAAATTTTGCGGCACAAAAATTGAAATTTAGCGGCACAAAAGTGAACATTTTGCAGCATTATTGCGCACTTTACTTTACACGTAATCAGTCCTTTTCAGCCTTAAATCAATGGAACCAGATTTAACAGAGTATTTCACTATGAAGTAGTCATGTTTAAAGATTCTTCAGCTCTATGGAAGAAAAACTCCAATCCGAACCTCGTGGGAGGGGGCCGTAGTTCTCCCTGGGATATTCGAGCGCCCATGTATGTATCCCTGCTGGGGCACCACTTTCACTGCTCCCTGGGTTTAGTCACACAGCTCCCTTCACTCTCTGGTTTCAGTCACGCAGCTCCCTTCACTCTCTGGTTTCAGTCATACAGCTCCCTTCACTCTCTGGTTTCAGTCACACAGCTCCCTTCACTCTCTGGTTTCAGTCACACAGCTCCCTCAACTCTATGGTTTCAGTCACACAGCTCACTTCACTCTCTGGTTTAAGTCATGCAGCCCCTTTCTCTCTCTGGTTTCAGTCATGCAGCTCCCTTCACTCTCTGGTTTCAGTCACACAGCCCCCTTCACTCCCTGGGTTTAGTCACACAGTTCCCTTCACTCTCTGGTTTCAGTCACACAGCTCCCTTCACTCTCTGGTTTAAGTCACACATCCCCTTTCTCTCTCTGGTTTCAGTCACGCAGCCCCCTTCACTCCCTGGGATTAGTCACAGAGCTCCCTTCACTCTCTGGTTTCAGTCACACAGCCCCCTTCATTCAGTGGGTTTAGTCACACAGCCCCCTTCGCTCTCTGGTTTGAGTCACACAGCTCCCTACACTCTCTGGATTAAGTCACGCATCCCCTTTCTCTCTCTGGTTTCAGTCACACAGCCCCCTTCACTCCCTGGGTTTAGTCACACAGCTCCCTTCACTCTCTGGTTTCAGTCACACAGCCCCCTTCACTCCCTGGGTTTAGTCACACAGCGCCCTTCACTTTCTGGTTTCAGTGACACAGCCCCTTCACTCAGTGGGTTTAGTCACACAGCCCCCTTCGCTCTCTGGTTTCAGTCACACAGCTCCCTTCACTCTCTGGTTTCAGTCGCACAGACCCATTTGCTCCCTTGTTTCAGTGACACAGCCCCCTTCACTCCCTGGGTTTAGTCACACAGCTACCTTCAGGATTCTCAAAACTAACTGCAGAGGGCAGTAGAGCTCCACTCCCCGAACTCACCTTCACAAAAATATGCAATGTTTGTTGAGAGCGAATCATTTACATTTTTACAAATTAGTGAAACAAAGGACTTCCCTTATGCTGTGGTCTACCTCAAGTCTCTGTGCTTAATAACCACAGTAGTATAATACAATACTAAAACAGACAATTAGTTTATGTTAGCCGATATCTATGTGCCTTATCAATAAATTTAAAAAGAATGTAAATGTATTTGCGCTTTGAGCAGCGAATATTATAATAACCCTTCTAGAATATGTGCACAGTCAGCAGAGGAAGCAGGCAGCTATTACGGCTGTACAGCACCACGTAGTGACGTGTGCGCGTACAGCCAATAAAATGTCACCATTTTTTTGGCTATCTGCTGGAGGCCATTTTTAGCGGCCAAAAAGATACATTTTGCGATTACCGTGGTTATCAGAAGATTTCGTGATAATTTCACGCATCGCGAAATCCTGCAGGGTCTGCTAAGGACACGATAATCAAAGAAGTTGAGAGTGTAATACGTTTCTGCAGTCCAAATTCACTTGTACCCCAGTGCACACATTTCACATTCTTATGTCATTTCAAAAATGTGTTCACAAGAGGAACAAAGTGCAAAGTGTATATATGTTCATTAATATATGCAAAATGAGAATATTATTGTCTTTAATGGATACATAAAGAGGTATAGGGGCAGATTTACAAGAAGGTGCTGAAGCTTGGCAAGCCCTTTGGCTGCACCATACTGCGGCACTTTCAGAGCACAGGAATGCAACATATTTACAATGATATGTCGCATTCCTGTGCTCTCCCCTGCGCTGGCTTACAAACAGCTGCCATGCACCGGTGCAGGCACCCTTGCACCATGGTGCAAGGATGCCTGCGTCATGGGGAGATTGTTTTCGTGCAGGAAGGGGCACCTTACTGCACAAAAACAATCACTACAGGCATTTTCCTCTTTCAATGCATGCTGTAGAATGCAGCACGCATTGAAAGAGGAAAAAAACGAGGAGAAATGAAAACATTTCTCCTTGTTGCGCCTCGCTACGCCACCCCTAGTGTGGCATAGCATACTGACGCATTTCCAGGTTTACGAATCCTTGTAAATCTGGAAATGTGTCTGGTTCCACGGGTGTTGCGCGGGAACACCAACAGCAACACCCATGCAACGCCCCTTTCACGCAAAGTGTTGCGTGTTAAGGGGCCGTATTTACAAGGACAGGAAAAGCCACGCAGGGTGGCTTTTCCTGTCCTTGTAAATATGGGGCAAAGAAATGCGCTGCCAGTGAGTCACAAAAAGTGACGTACTGGCAGCGCAAGGGGATTTGTAAATCTGCCCCAAAGAGCTGGTTATTCATGGGCAACATGCATCTGAGCAAGTTGTTTGCGCGGGAAATACCCATGTAGATTAGTCACTGGCAAGCTGCCAAACGGCAAATAGAACTTGGGCATCATGCCAATAAGCAACTTGCTCACGTGTACGGAGGACCCACACCATGGGTCACCCGATGCATTGGCATTACCAGTGACCCAACAATGTTTATTATATAATGTGTCTATGAAATAAGAACACAGTACAATAAACAAAAACTAACCAGATTGGCATGAATAAAATGCCATTGGGGTACTTCCCAGTGTTTACAATTTTTAAGTTACGTTTATCAATTTTGTTTTTTGCATTCATTTATTTCAGGCATCCTTCTTTCGTGTTATCAGCACCTACCCATATGTGACCCTAGATCAATAGAGTGAGATGTACTGTAATGTAAGTAAATGAGTGTGTTTGGATTTTAACAAGCCCAGTACATGTTCGGGACCTGGCTTGAACCTGACACACAACTTTGGAAATCTACATACATTCTGTTGCTATCACTTTCCTTATGGGTCTTTCCCCCAGTTGTGATGCCGCTCGCCAGGTATTACCATTTTTTCACACCGATAGAGTATTTTTACAGTTCCTTCGTTCCTATCTGTCCAGCATCTTTTCATCAATCTCCTTTTGTGATTGTGATAGTTACCTAAGACTAGAGCAAATGTACACAACTACAGCTTGCTCGTGTGAAATTACCTATTATCTGCAGTACTTAATTTGAGGGGGTGGTTTCTGGTGTTTGTCCCTGGCACTTAATTGTCCACACCTGCACTTATTATAGTCTGCCACATGGTGGCGCTGTTTGTCTAAATTACAGATAAACACAACAAAGGTTGTTTATGTATTCAATATACATTAAAAATGACTAATACCTGTCACTTAAGCCATTTTTGTAGTATTGGGGCCTGGAATAGACTGAATTTTCACATTTGTGGGTGTGATGTGTCTTGGTGTTGTCAACGGAGGCCCTGGCTGGGGCAATAGGTGGTGCAAGCTGCAGTGGCATCCTGTGAGGGCCCTGGCACTTAGGGTCAGATTTACAAGCCCCCCGCGCCACCAGTACGTCACTTTTTGTGATGACCTTGTGGCGTATTTCTCTGCCCCATATTTACAAGGACAGGAAAATCCACCCTGCATGACTTTTCCTGTCCTTGTAAATATGGCGGGATCACCCTATTAGTGTAGGGCACCGAATGGGCTTTTAAAAGAACCCTCACACACCAACCTAGTTGGTGTCATGCTTTATCATCGGGTTCCCAGCTGGGTAGCCGAATGCTACCCAGCTGTGCTACGACACCTGTTTACAGTGGAGCAGGTTTTGTTGAGATGTTATGTGTGATGAAGTGATAAAGTGCAGTGAAATTAAAATTAAAAATACCTCTGGGAACCTCACTAACCAATACTTTATTCCCAGTGGCCCAGGGTATATTAAAAAAATTGAATAAACGAGATGGATAATATGTCAGAGCTACTAATCTGAATTATCCCTTGGTCAACATGTTTCAGATCACGGTAAAAATAAAGGATCTTTCGTCAGGACCTCTCTAGTGAATAGTGGTGTCAAGTGAAAAAGTGAGTGGTAAAAATTATCACCACGTGTCAATGCATATTTAGCACACGCTCTAAGGTGTGCATGTCATGCTGAAAAAAGCACCTATTTCGGTCTCCACTGCAACGGGATGTGCCTCATGTTGCAGTGGAGACCGAAATAGGTGCTTTTGCGGGCGAGCTCCAAGACAAAAGTTAAATATAGGAACTCACCCCTCCCTGGAACGAAGCGGCCGAAAAAAACCTGTGACTAACGTATTTTTCCATTGATGGACCCTACAACACGGTTTGTCCATCTCAGCATGACATGCACACCTTAGCGCGTGTGCTAAATATGCATTGACACGTGGTGATAATGTTTACTACTCACTTTTTCACTTGACACCACTATTCACTAGAGAGGTCCTGACGAAAGATCCTTTATTTTTACCGTGATCTGAAAATGTTGACCAAGGGATAATTCAGATTAGTAGCTCTGACATATTATCCATCTCGTTTATTCAATTTTTTAATATACCCTGGGCCACTGGGAATAAAGTAATGGTTAGTGAGGTTCCCAGAGGTATTTTTAATTCTAATTTCACTGCACTTTATCACTTCATCACACATAACATCTCAAAAAACCCGCTCCACTGTAAACAGGTGTCGTAGCACAGCTGGGTAGCATTCGGCTACCCAGCTGGGAACCCGATGATGAAGCATGACACCAACTAGGTTGGTGTGTGAGGGTTCTTTTAAAAGCCCATTCGGTGCCCTACACTAATAGGGTGATGCCACCACTCTTCAGTGGTCCGTCTCAGTTGTTTATTACATTATTATTTTGGGACAAGGACGGCCTACATACTGTCCTAATTCTCCCCTTTGTTTACTGAAGAACTTGTAAATATGGCCCCTTTACACGCAGCACTTTGCGTGAAAGGGGCGTTCCATGGGTGTTGCTGTGGGTGTTCCAAAGGCAACACCCATGGAACAAGACACATTTGGTGCTCCTTCCTGCACAAAAACAATCTCCCCATGACGCAGGCATCCTTGCACCTTGGTGCAAGAGTGCCTGCGCCGGCGCATGGCAGCTGTTTGTGTGCCAGCGCAGGGGAGAGCACAGGAATGCGACATATTATTTTAAATATGTCACATTCCTGAGCTTTGGAAGTGCCGCAGCGTGGCGCAGCCAAAGGGCTTGCGTTGCCGCGCTGCGGCACTTCCTCGTAAATCTGCCCCTGAGTTTTTACAAATTAAGCGCCGAGTATCTCTACACATGCAATGTGTGTTTGTTTTGTTTGAACATACTTTACATAACCATGGCATTTTGAATTAGTAGGCCTCAAAGGCTGTGCGCAGCTTTTTAAATAAATATGTTCATGTCAAATGATTATTATATTGATTTTACTTTTGATGACGTTTTGTTTCTGACGTCACTGAAATATATCAGTGCAGACTGGGTAATTGAACGCCTCCGTGAATTCCGTGACAGAGGCAATATGGAAGCTAACACGTTTTTTTCCGCATTTCACACCTTCACGTAATGCAGAAAGCATGAAATGGCGATCCATACATGTGACACTAAGTAACTTACCTACGAGAAAATCACAGACGGCCAGATTGAGAAGGCAGTAACAGCTGCGGGTTCTTATGCGTTTGTCCACTACAAAAGCCAGGATTACCAGCGTGTTCCCAAGCACAGCAATTGCACACATTACAGACATCAAAGCAGAAAGGATAATAGAAAAATGTCCATGAGAAGCCGAACTGTTGCCACTGACATTGTAAAGCAGATTTTCATTTTCTTCGCCCAACAAAGAATAATTGCCGAAAGCAGTGACCAGTAGGCTCATACTACTTTTCATAAGTGTAAATTTGATCATCTAGAGGCGCAAGACCTATCCAGAACTGTAGTTCTGTTGCCCTGTTGTCGAGTCTGATATCACTGTGCAGCACTTGCTATGAAGCCGCTCTTTTATAACACGTCGCGCATATGTGACACACCCTGCGGACCTGTATTTAAACCCCGGTATAATGAACCTCGTTGCTAAGGTTGTGTACAGCTTTATCTTAAACTTCAACATCCCCCTAAAGAGCCATACTTTATTTTAAAAAGCAATGGGTTTAATTTGCAATAGTGCATTTCTCTTTGCTCAATTAATACTTTGCAGATGTGCCACTGCTATAAATATCCAGAACTAAATCTATGTTTACTTCAATGTAGATCTACGGGGCCCTAACAAAATGTAATTTATGTTCTGCCTAGATCCCATCCTGTTTTTTTTTATACGGTCAGGGCCTTGAAAACACGGTATCAAATAAATGTGCCTTTATTAGAGATGTATGAAAATGGGCGATTTCACAATTGAAATTAGACCACAATGTCAGCAGGTTCATCAACTTGGAACATTTGCTACTTTATTTTCCATTATGCATTTTGCAGCAGAAAAAGTGGATTTACATGAGACAAATATGCAAATATAAATTACAGCATAAGTCAAAGGGGAGGAGGGAAAGTGATCAGAGAGGAACAGTTGAAATGAAAGTCGAGGGGAGAGTACAGAAGGGAAGGAAGACAACTAGACAGAGAGAGGAATACGAGAAAGGAGAGTGGAGGGAGGAGAAAGAATGAAAAGTGGAGTGGAAAGATGGGAAGGAGAAAAAGCTGAGAAGCGAGGAGGAGAATGAAGGGAAGAGCAAGAAATGAGAGAGGAGGGAAGAGGGGAAGGAGGAAAAACAGATAGCGAGGAGGAAGGGAGGAAGAGAATGTAGAGCGGATGGGAGAGCAAGAAAGGAGAGTGGAGGGGAGGGGAGAGAAGGGTAGGAAGAAAATAGAACAGCGGTGGGGAGAGCAAGAATGGGGAATGAAGTATAGCAAACTGGAGCAAGAGAAAGGAGATTAAATGGGAGGGAAGTAGGAAGGACTAGGAGAATTGAGAGTGAAGGCTAAAAAACAAGGGAGGAGAGGAAGAAATCAGAAGAGGAAGAGCAGAGTGAGCGAGAGAAAGAAGAGAGCTAGACCAGCTGCAGAGCACACAGCCAATGCTGGCAAGCAAATGTGCCTCACTGAGCTCTGAATTTAGGGCCCTATTCACAAAAGTACATTTGCACATGTAAATATACTCCTGTGTATACTTACTACTCTACCTAGTTGTAACTTCACACTTTTTTATATTTGCCATTTCCAAGTGTAAATTTACTTCTTGGTGCAGACCTACGTCTCCACTCCTTCAGAACAACTAATAACTTACCATGCATAGGCAGATGTTTCCGCCACCAGCAAGGGTATCTCTCTTTGGTAAGTCAGGAAAAAATAAAAGAATAGTATAATATAAAAAAAAGTAAAATAACTTCAAATACATTTTATTAAAATAGAAGTAAAAAAATACACGTTGCAAATCATTAATTCCTCGTACTGGCAAATAAATATTTGAATAAATAAAATATATTGAATAAATGTCTAATAATAATTCTTTAAAATATATATCTTTTTTTAATTACACTCCGTATTTCTTTTATATTAAATTTTTATTTATTTAGCGTTATTAAAAATATTTGATTATTTGATTATAATTAGCTAAAAATGTATGAAAAGTTTAAAAGTTGCATTTAGTTTTTAAACAAATGTAAATACAAATTAATTTAATTTAATCATATTTTTAAATTGAATATAACTTTTAACCTTAATTTATTTTTCTTAACATTATTTGCTACAGGATGTTATTTTACATCCCCACCTCCATTATTTTTCTCTGGGAGTGTTTTGCAGTACCTGCAAATGGCCATGTGTGGTGTTGTACTTACATTAAGGCTGAGCTAGAGTACATTTATGACTGTCTTGGGTATCTTTTAGCTATAGTAAATTTAGAAATACTATTTGTGAATAGCAAAAGACTTACTTGATGATTTTATTAATGATGTCATTTAACATATCATGGGTGAAGTAATACATGAGGTCCTAAGCGGTGCATGGCGTGGGCGTAAGTTACAGGTAGCTCAGTAAGCTATTACTGGTGAATTTCAGTTTTTTTGTTTTTAAACATTAGTTTTGGTATTATTTCTACCATCACTTTAACTTTTTTTTGTTTGATTTTTCATTGAATTTCTAGGTTTTTATTTTAACATAAGCTAAACTCTTATTATCTCACCTACCTAAGTAGAATGCCATTTAATACTTTAATCTTTGGTATATGTATATTAGACGTATGAGCCTTAGGGTTGTCGTCTCAAGTGCCTTTCGCCTTTACCCTCCACTTTTTGCTGAAATTCGTTTTTGTTGGCTCTAGGACTCTGTGCACTTTACCACTGTTAACCAATCCTTAAGTGCTTGTGCTCTCTCTTAAATATGGAAACATTGGCTTGAACTTGATTGGCATATTTAATTCACTTAAGTCCCTGGTCAAGTGGTATACCATATACCCAGGGTCTATAAATTGAATGCTACCACTGTGCTGCAGCAAAAAGTGTGCCAGCTACTTAAGTAGCCCCTCAAAACATGCCCTAGGTCTGCCATTGCAGCCTGAATGCAAATTTAAACTGCCAATATGACTTGGCAATATAACCCCCCTGCCAAGCCTGAAGCTCCCTTTTATTGCATATAAATCACCCCCTAAGGTAGACCCTAGGTAGCCCATACAGTGCTGGGATGCCTTTGGGTAGCCATACGCTATAGAAGTGTTGTTTCATTCATTCATACAGCAGGATGCTTTGTAATTAAAAGGTTGAACATGCACTTTTAAGTTTTACATGTCTTGGCAGTGAAAAAGTCCTAAATTCATTTTTCACAAATGTGGGGTCTACCTCTCACATAGGATAACATTAGGTTGCCTTATTACATTTAATAAGTGCTAACTTTGATTGGGAAGAGGAAAACATGTCATTTTTGGTGTCTGAGAAATTGTAATTTAAAACCCTCTTTAATGGTAAAGTCACATTTTAAGTTAAAAAGTTGGCATTTTCCTGTCATGGTATGAAAATAGGACCCTCAGACCCACTCATCAGTTCACTTTAGCGACCTAGAGAAGGACTTTCAGAGGCCTGCCTGCTGCTGGGTTTGCTGTGTACTTCATAAGACTGTTTTGCTGCACCTGGGAGGACTGCTGTGCTGCCTGGATCTTACCTTGAACACTCAGAGGTCTGCCATGCTGCTTGAACCGTGTTCCATTGCTTGAACGCAGGGCTGCCATAGTGACTCCAAGGGCTAATTGGCTGGCCTCCTGACCAGAGCCTCAGGAACAGAAAATGCTCCAACCATCTTGAACCCACACCTGGACCCAGCCTGGGTGAGTCCTAAAACCCAGAAGTGGTGCCCCTTGAGCCCTTTACCCTTGGTTGTGGTGTTGATGGTACCCAGATAGTCAAAATCCATAAATAGGGGCTTGAAAAAGTTTTGGCTAAAAACTGCTCCTACATCCAAGAGAAGACCAAGACCAACCTGCTTGCCTGTCCGTCTAAGGAGCATAGCTAGTCAGCCTGGCTTCACGGCATCTGTCGCTATGTTCTTCTTCGCAGCAGCAAATCCTGCTCAGTGGTCCTTCGCCAAAGGGGTATCCGGCCTCGTGGAAGTCTAGTCGGCTACAGCCTCCAGCCTCGTCCTACTGGAGATTTTCGACTTCCAAAAAAGAGACCGAGTCTGAATCTAGGAATCTTCACTGTGACTTCGTCCATCTGCTCCCCGACGATGAAGCTCCCTCCTCAGGCACCACCCACGGCCTAGACCCGCTGACCTTTACATTCTGAGACCATTTTTCTTCAAATTTCTTCTAAGTCTGAAGGTAAGCACCCACCAGACCCAATCCACGTTTTGTATCTGACTTGTGCTCCATCGCAGTTGGCCATATGTTGGACCTGGCCCTCTCTGCAGTGTCTCCCCCAAACATTTTGTTTTCCTCCTCCTACTGTTTGCAAAATTAATTTTTGTTGGCCTTAGGACTCTGTGCACTTTACCACTGCTAACCAGTGCTAAAGTGCTTTTGCTGTCTCCCTAAAAAATAGTTTGATTGGTATATAAGTAATTGGCTTATTTCATTTACTTGTAAGTCCCTTGTAAAGTGGTATCCCATACACCCATGGCCTGTGAGTTAAATTCTACCAGTAGGCCTGTAGCCACTGATTAACTAAAGTTCATTTTGGATGACGCCGGATCAGCCGCTTTGATCTTGTTAGACCTATTGGCAGCCTTCAATACGGTGGATCATTACATCTTGGTCCACCGTTTGGAAGCCATTGGCATAAAAAATGTAGCCTTAAATATACTTGCATCCTCCCTTACTGATAGGGAAAATGCGCTTAAATTAGATACTTTCTCATCTAAATCCTTCTCTCTGCCCTGTGGAGTTCCACAGGGATCATCGCTCAGCCCTACTCTTTTCAATATTTACGGAGTGGAACTGGCCCCTCTTATTCAATCTTTTGGCTTCTCGCTCACATCCTATACAGATGACACGCAGATCATGCTGTCCACCACTAACAATTCCAACGATACTAGCCATCTAATCCAGAACTGCATGAGACAAATCAGCATCTGAATGAGCAAGCACTGCCTTAAGCTGAACTCAGAAAAGACTGAGGTGATCTTGTTCGGAAACAACCCCAACTTCTGGTCTGCACCTTGCTAGCCGGCAGAAATGGGAATGCTCCCTCCCCCCACAACTACAGCTAAGAGTCTTGGTGTTATCCTAGATGATAAATTAAATCTTGGTAAGCAAATTAATTATCTCATCTTCCTATCTTCCTTAGAATCCTTAAGAAAATATTAAACGTTCTCCCCATCAGTTACAGGAAGACAGTAATTTCCACTTTAATACTGTCCAAGTTTGATTATTGCAACGACTTATACAGCTGCCTGCAGGCTCAGTATATCAACAAACTTCAAGTTCTACAGAATTCAGCAGCACGACTACTGCCGGGACTGACTAGGTATAAATCTGTCATGTAAAAAAATAGGATCAAATGTAAACCTCTTTTCCTTACTTACAAGGCCCTCCACGATTTGGGAACAGTTTTTCTGAGGAAAGCCTTTTCTTGGTACATTCCCACTAGAAATCTAAGGTCAATGGTCTTTCAAAATAAACACCTTTAGGTACAAAAAATCCAAATAGGGAGGAAGCAGCTTCCTGGCAGGAGCAACCAAACAGTGGAATCTCCTCCCTTTTCACATTAGATCAGCTCCCTCCCTTCTAAAATTCAGAAAGTCCCTAAAAACCTGGCTCTTTAACCAGTAGCCTTTTTCTTTGCATCTGCTCAGCACTCTGACTAGCGCCAAGACACCCCGGGTATACGCTGCGCTCTACAATTTTTTTTAACATAACATAACTTATTGTGCCACCCACTTAAGTAGCACTCTAAAACATGTCCCAGGACTGCCATTGCAGCCTGAATGCTGCGTCACACTTCCACGTCGACTTGGCATTTAAAACCCCGTGCCTAGCCATATACTCCTCATTTATTGCATATAAGTCACCCCTGAGGTAGGCCCTAGGTAGCCCATAGGGCAGGGCGCTATGTAATCAAAAGGTAGTATAATCAAACAACAGGGAGAGAGAGAGAAGGATATAGGGAACTCGTCCACCTTCCCTAGCAATACCAATTATAACAAACAAGAACAAGTTCACTACCAACTCAGCTAAGGTTAGAGGGGTGGATTCTCATAATCCTTGAGGCTAGAGTGCCTTGGATCCCGCAGGGTGTTTTTTAAGAACCATCACTCACCAAATTAGCTGGTGACATGATTCATCATTGGGTTCCCACCCTGGTCACTGAATGCTTCCAGGGTGTGCTTCTACGCCTGATTACAGCAGAGCTGGTTTTTTGTGATTATGACAGTGTGTGTGGTGGTGAATAGTGATTTTAAAATTGGCTCAGCTACTCCTACCACAAATAGTGATTTTAATAATGGATGTCCTGGTCAATTTTTTAAAACAGTGGTGGAAACTTTTGGGATTTAAGTTGATCCCAGTTATCCTCAATATGGTCAACATGTTTCAGCCATCTACCTAAGTGCCTCTAAGGGTCAATATGGCTTTCGTCTGGACCAGAGATCATACACACATGCACGCTACGGCATACAAAATAAAATAGAGTTTTGGCTTACAAACCCTTCAATCATGGAGAGAGTCTCTTATGACCAATCCTGTAAAGATAATAAGAAAAACGTATATATTATCATGTAGGTAGACCTGTCCTGAGGTCGCGTGCAGCCCTCCTAGCACCGCCCCTAATACACCCATGCAACAACTGCCACTGCCAATTGTGGGGTCATTTATTTTAATTAAAAAATAATTTTCAATTTGAAGTCTGGGCTCAAATTTTTGAAAAACATTGGATATTTATAACAAATGGCATACGTATTCTGGACAAGCAAAACACAAGACTTACATATAACTGAAAAAAGAGGAAATGTCTCTTGCTTATTGTGGGCATGTACATGTTAATTAAACAGCTGACTGCACTCTGCACCTGAGCATGCATATGTGCAAATTCACTTGCATGCAATTGTGAAAAGATCAGAAAATGAACTCATAATATGGTAGTCAATCTCTACATGGGCTGCTCCGATGGGGTGGGCCCTGTTGTCACACTCTGCAAGTCACAAAGCAAATAATATTGATTGCCAATTTTATATAAAAGAAATAACCTTTTTTTTATAGGAACAAAGTCAGGCTCCACCGACTTTTCCACTTACTTCATGAAGGTGTCTCACCCTTCCGACACACTTACCGATCCTCCTCATAAGCCCTGCGTCTTGTGCGGCCCCGAGGATTCTCATGTTAAATTATCCCAAGTCAGATTCCCCCGCTTCCGGGCAGGGTGTCATGAGGGACATTCATTGGGCAGTTCAGTATGGTCATGTGATTCATAACTCTTCCTCCCACCTGCTTGGTGAACAGTGGTGCTGTCATCTACATCCTTGTGGGTTAGAGCGGGCCGTACTGGTAACGCAAACCAGCTCTGGCAATTAAGTTGGACCGGCCGCAGGGGTGTAGTGGGTAATGGTGGAAAATACCACCTCTGCTGCTTTTGGTATGGGGGCCGATATTGCAGCACTGCTGCAAATCCCACCCCTGTACCAAAAACATCCCACACCGGTCCAAAACTGGCCCCCATCCTACCGGCCCACAGGCAAAATGTCCAGTTGCCGCTACAGCCAGCCCATCCCTGGGTTAGAGTATTAACCCCAGAAAGTAACTGTGAACGTGGGTTCACAGCACGCGTACCACCGGTAACCATGGAGACCTGGGCAGCGCATGCTGTCCTCTTTCCCAGTCAGTTGGCTCCCAGCATGTGTGTGCTGTCAGAGCCCAGCTTCAAATTGGGAGGCACGCCCCGTTAGAAATTCTGTGGATGTGGTTCCCCGTGCTTGTTCCATTGGAAACTATAGGAACAGGGACAGCATTTGCCATCCCCTACAGCTGACTGATTAAATTCCTAGCCGGAGAGCTCAAAAAGCCTAGATTTTAATTTTCAACTCATTTCCTTCTGAACTATAGTAATGGGAAATGGTGTGTAGTCATTTATGACTGTAACTGCTGTTCAATATTAGATCAGTGTATCTCTATTTAAAATCAGGTTTTTTTGCTTCCTATATTAGAATGTATTGGTACATTTTCCCATTTTAGTTTTTTTGGGGATATAGTGTATTTAAGATATTTTATTGTTTTTAATACTCTTAGAGGTGGAGGTTTTCTTCTTCTAGAGTGTGCATATTAGAAGGTGTCAGAACTCTCGTCTGTTGCTTCAATCCATATATTATCATGTGGGTTACCCTTGCCATACAGGCTACAGAATGGTATTCCAAGGAATAATATCATTTAATACATTTTTTGGGGTTGACATTCTGTAGATCCATCGTTGTTCTTTCTCAAACAGATATTTCTTTATATTATCCATGTTCTGTTCTAACTATTCAATAATGACCCAGGTCATATAATTTGGTGTGTGTCCTTGGGCCAGAAAATGATCAGTCAGTTTTGTAGTATCCTTTTACACCTTACATTGCTCTGGTGTTCACTAATCTAAGTTTTTATCTTCCTTGTGGTAAGTCCCACGTAGCTGAGACCCCAGGTACATGTGATCAGATAAACTACATTCATGGAGTTGCAATTTTTATGTTTCCATAATGTCCAAGTTTTCCCTGGTTCGAGTTCTAAGGTTTTGGTTGTCCTTGTCAGGTGGCATACACTACAGTTGCCACAGGCGTAGTGACTTGTTACTTCTGGTAAACCCCACAGACTCCGTACAGTTGTTCTTACATTGGTGGTCCCTATCCAAGGCCTGGTAGATACTACGGTGTCTTTTAGGCTCCTGGCTTCTTAAAAAGAAAATAGAGGTTTCTCCCAATCTAGATTTCCAGAGTGTATAATCCGCCAGTGCTTATTGATCAATTTTTGTACCTCATTGGAAATAGTGTTATAAATTGTCAACATGTGAGAGGGGTGATGTCATTTCTGATCGTCTGTTCTAGCAGCTGTTCTCTGTTTTGATTGCTTGCCTGATTATAGGTTGTTCTTATGATGTTTTCAGGATAGTTACACATGGAAGTATTCGGCGACCAGGGTGGGAACCCAATGATGAAGCAAGTCACCACCTAGGTTGGTGAGTGAGTGTTCTTAAAAAAACACTGCAAGTTCCAAGGCATACTGACCTCAAGGATTATGAGAATCCATCCCTCTAACCATAGCTGAGTATGTAGCAAACTTGTTCTTGTTTGTTATAAGAATTAAAAGTTAGGACATGTACTTTTACAATTTACCTGTCCTGGTAATGAGAAACTCCCCAAATTGTTTTTCACCACTGTGAGGCCTACCCCTCACATAGGATCACTTTGGGATTCCTTATTACATTTAACACTGTAATTCCTAATTGAAGGGAACGAGATCTGTCATGTTCAGTACCCATGGAATGATACATCTTCTTTAATGGCAAAGTCGAATTTATCATTTTGATTTTGAAAATGCCACTTTTAGAAAGTTTGCATTCTCCTAGTCTTAGCCCTGTGTGCATGCAGCCTGTCTCTGATTGCATGTCTGGGTTGGGTGGCATCTAGGCTTAGTGTATTTCCCCTAGAAAGCCACACACAATGGGAGCATAGGTGTGACTTGATGGGCAATCCAGGATGGGAGGGAGAAGCTGGGCACAGCCTCACTTACACCTGAATAGGCTGTGCCCTGTCCGCACACAAAGGACTGCATATCCACCCTGCAGTGAGTCTGGAGCCAGGGCAGGAAGGGAGGACCTTTGTGCACTTCAAAGGCCTGTCAAAGGCACCACTGGGTATAAGATGGGGACCTCAGACCTCACCAAGTCAGTACACTTCTGGACCCGTGGGTACTCTGCCAGGAAGATGGACTGCTGTGCTGCTGAAGGTCTGTCACTCTGCTGGGCTCCTGCTCCGGAAGAACTGCTGCCCGGCAGTGCTGCCCTGCTGTCTGCTGCCCTCCTTGCCTGGGTTAGAAGGGCTGGACCTGCATCATTTGATACCAGAACCCAGAGTGACTCCAAGGGCTTGTTGGCTGGCTTTCTGATCCGAAGTCTCAGGCACATAAAAGACTTCCAACCACTCTGCCTCTGTTCCTGGACTCTTCCATCTGTGAGTCTGCCCTGCCATGTGGTGCCACCCCAGTCCTGGACCCTTAGAATTGGGCCGAAGGTGCTGCTCCAACAATAGCAATTCATCGCCGTCGCTGTGGAGATTGGAACTGGTGCATCTCCAACACTATGTGGGTCAGCATCGTTACGCCACCGCTGTTGTACCGATTGGAGGTGACGCATCGTCTTGTGGACCACTAATGTGTGACGCTTGTTCCCGCTGCAAAGTCCTCATATCCCTGTTGAAGGCAGCCTTGATTATGATGCCGAGAACTCCATATCACCACAGCTGCGCAGATCAGAACCGCCACATCTACTCATCTGCACCACGCATCTTATCAGTCAACAGGATCCTCATTGGAGATACATCCCGCACTAAGGTTCTTTTTCTCAGCTGGGCAAGCCTGGGCACTGTAGCCAGCCTGTGCTCCATCGCGATCAGCCTAAACATTTGACTTTGTCTTGGTCCAGCACAACCAGATATCCCTTATTGGTACTTTGTGCTTTTTGGTGCTATTTTCAAATAAAACTTTGGAAATCAATATCTCCAGTTCTACTTATTGGATTTTTGTTGTTTGGGTGTAAAATAATTTATTAACATACATTCTATTGTTCTAAATTGGTTTGGGAATTTTCTTGTGTGTGTTATCACTTTATTACTGTATGTGTGCTGCAAAAATACTTTACATATTGCCTCCAAGTGCTTCCTCCAATGAAATCATCTGTGGTTGTATTTAAATGTGTTATGCACTGGGAGCTAAGTTGATGAGCACTGAGGAAGGCTAAACGCTGAAATGCATTTGCTCTAATAAAGTACGATTGAAAACGTCCTGGGAGTGCTCCGCACTTTGGTAGCTGTAATATTTTACGTGATTTCACCCTCACGCTGGCGGATAGTAGCACCCGTCGAATAAGAGTTCAGCAGCTGGGTGATACTTGGAGCGTGATATATATATATATATATATATATTCACTGAAAAGACCAAAGGTTACAGAGACGTTATAGTTAGGCTGACATTTCACTCGTACAAAACCAGAGAAATTCAGCAGTTATAGTTAGCTGAAAACTAAAACTATAACTCATGCTCCTGCAATGCACAGCTTATGATCTCACATATTTTATCACTCATGACATGGTCAGTGACATCACTGATGACTTCTCAAATGACATCACTGATGACATCACTGATGACAATATTCAGTGACTGTGAGTTTTTAAAAAATGTTTATGAGTGTTAAATATATATACCAAGGTGTATTGATGAATAAGTGGGTGCATGAGTGCCTGTATGGATGATTCAGTAGGTGCGTGGCTGACTGTATAAGTGAGTGATTAGGTGTCTCAGTGAATGTATGGGTGAGTGACTAGGTTTTGAGATTGTCTGTATCAGTGTGTCAGATGGTGTCTAAGTGGCTGTATGGGTTGGTGAGTGGGTACATGAGTGGCTGTATGGGTGATTGATTGGGTGTCTGAATACCTGTAAGGGTATATGAGTGTCTGTGTGGCTGGGTGAGAGGGTGTGTGGCTGTCTGCATGGATGATTGAGTGGGTGAGTAAGTGGCTGTATGGGTTAGTGAGCGCAAAAGTGAGGGGCTGTATAGGCAACTGAGTGTGTGTATGGCTGTGTCAGTGAGGGAATAGATGTGTCAGTGGTATATGGGCAAGTAACTGGATATGTGAAAGGTAGTACAGGTGAGTGTTGAAGTATATGAGTGACTGTATGTGTGAGTGAGGGATTGTGATAGTGGCTGTATGGGTGAGTTTGTGCTTATGTCAGTGACTGTATAGGTCAGTTAGTTAGTGTTAGTTTCTGTATGAATAAGTAAGTGGGTGTGCATATACCTGTATAAGTGAGTAAACAGCTGTGTGATTGACTTCCTAGGTGAGTGAGTAGGTGTGTGAGTAGCTCTATGAGTGAGAGACAGTATGTGAGTGGCTGTATGGGTGTATGAGTGGATATATCAGTGGCTATACTAGTGAGTGAGTTGGTATATGATTGGCTGCATGGGTGACTGAGTGGATGAGTGTGTAGACCTATGAATCAGTGAGTGGGTAGGTAAGTACTGGTATGGGTGTGTCAATGGTTTTGAGAATGGTAGTGAGGAAGTTGGAGTGGGTGTATGAAAGGTTATATGGGGGTGTGAGTAGGTATGTCAGAGATTCTGTGGATGATGTCATCAGTGATGTCATTTGAGATGTAATCAGTGATGTCATCAGTGATGTCACTGACCATGTCATGAGTGATGTAATATGTGAGGTTATAAGCAGTGCATTGTGGGGGCGCGAGTTATAGTTAGCTCAGCCAACTGTAACTGCTGAATGTCTCTTGTTTTGTATGAGTGAAATGGCATCCAAACTATAACATCTCTGTAACCTTTGTTTTTTTCAGTGGATTTCTAAGGTTTTTAAAGTAATAGTCACATCTGCAGAGTGGTGGAGAAAGGGGTCGGGGTCTCTGACGATCTCTCAGGAATTCCACTGTGTAGGACTTACAGGAGGTACCAGGAGGGCTTCTTGGCTAAGCATTCAGGATCATTCAGGACCAGTAGGTAATATACACACACATATATATATATATATATATATATATATATATATATATATATATATATATATATATATATATATACACACATACATATCTAGTTTATTTATTTGAGGTTTTATAGAGCGCGAACGTGACCCGTTAGGGTATCAGAGTGCTTTACAGGGATAAACACGTTACATACAGTTCAGGCATAGGCAAAATACAAGGAATGAGGGTTAGGGAATTGAACACAATAGGACAAGAACAGAGATATATACAATAATCAGTGCAGTACCAAAATCAGCGAGCGACATGTCAGCGATAAAAAGGGAAAACCAGCAATTGTATACGAGGGGACAAATGATACCAAAAGGCAGGGAGAACTGGCAGAACATTTGAAGGAGTGATAATTGGTACACAGAGAGGGCCGAGCAGTACAGGAGATTATGCACAGAAACAAAAGCCATGATAAAAGGCGGTATGCGTGACAAAAGAGAGTTATTGGAGGAATTTGCTCATTAGGAAGGTTTTAGCTTCCTTTTTGAAGATTGACAGAGAAGGTATTCTTCGGATGGAGAATGGTAGCGAGTTCCAGATTCTTGGTGCAGCCCCAGAGAACGCTCGGTTATATGTTTTTTCCTTGCGGAAGCGGGGTGGCTGGAGCACAAGGTCTCTGGCGGACCGGGAGTTTCTGAATTTCCCAGATACCACAATTTTCTGGGCAAGGTATGCCGGGGAGTTCGTGTACAGGGCTTTGTGTGTGATGCAGGCCAGCTTGAGCTGGATTCTGGCTTCAAGAGGAAGCCAGTTCAAGGCCTTGAGATGTGGTGAAATGTGGTAAAAAACTATTGAGCCGGATAAGAGTCTAGCAGCTGCGTTTAGGAAAGCTTTTAGAGGGGCCGTGGAAGTTTTTGGCAGGCCAGATAGGGTAGAGCAGCCGTATTCAATTCTGGAGATAACTAACGCCTGAACTGCGGTTTTTAGGTCGGCAGTTTCAAAGAAGGGTTTTAGTTTTCTCAAGTAGCTCAGATGGAACCTGGCCGTTTTGGCCATCGAGTTGATGTGTTCACGCATATTCAGTTTGCTGTCCAAGGTTATACCGAGAGATTTGGCAGAATCCACTCTGGTCGGTGTGCAGTGGAGTGCTGTGATCGAGTTAATCCATTACAGGGTGTTGTTGGAGTTATTAGGGGGGGGAGATGATTAGGAACTCCGTTTTTTGGGCATTCAGTTTGAGCTGGTTGTTGGCGAGCCATTGAACAGTCCGTTTCAGGGCATCATTTAGATGGGTAATCTCCTCAAGAGAAGAGATTTTGATGTATATCTGAGTATGTGGAAGGAGATGTTGGCCGTGCGAAGAATTTTAGCTAATGGTTCAAGGTAGAGATTGAAGAGGGTAGGGGACAGAGTAGAGCCTTGAGGGACACCGATTGATATCGGGGAAGGAGCAGATAGGTTGCTGTTGACTAAGAATCTCTGGGTGGGGTTCTGGACGAAGGAACCAAACCATTTGATGACGGTACCTCCTAGACCCATCCTGTGTTCGAGGCGTTCGAGAAGTTTCTCGTGGTTGACTGTGTCGAATGCCAAAGACAGATCCAGAAGGATCAAGAGACAGGTTTTGCCTTGGTCAAGGGCTTGGAGAGCATCATCAACGATGTGAAGAATAGTAGTTTCAGTGCTGTGCCCAGGCGTGAAACCTGATTGGAAATAGTCAAGCAATTTGAAAGTAGCGATATGTTGGCTTAGTTGTAGCTGCACACATTTCCCCAGCACTTTTGCAAGAAAAGGAATATTAGAAATTGGTCTGAAGCTGTCTGGAATTGCTGGATTCAGAGTGGGGTTTTTTAGGATGGGGATGACTTGCCCGGTTTTCAGGGAGTCAGGTGTGGACCCTTGGAGAAGGGAAGCGTTGATAATTGTTGTCCAAATAGGAGCGATGAGTAGGGAGGTCGCTGACGAGCAGTTGGCGGGGAGAGGATCGTTGAAGTGGGTATTTGGTTTTAAGGAGGATAGAATTTTCGTGATGGAATGGTCATCATATAGCTCGAAGTTGGACCAGTGAGCTTTGTTTTTGGGTGTTGCCTGGGGGGGAGGAGAGGATAGATGAGTCCCGGTGAGAGGAGGAGGGAAGTTTGAGGTGGCATTAAGTTCGTTCCCTAGCGAATTAATTTTGGTTGTAAAGAAGGAGGAGAACTCATCACAGGTTATTAGGGATTTTGTATTTTCTTTGGATGACTTCGCTAGTTTGTTTGATTGAATTTTGACTATTTTGAAGAGTTTGCGAGGTCTGTTCTTGGCGTTATCCAGTTCTGATCTGAAAACCTCTTTTTTTGATATGAGGATGTTCTTGTTGTAGGTATTTCTGGCCTGACTGAGAAGTTTACCTAGGGAGGCTGAGGGGTGCTGTCTCCAGTTTCTTTCTTTGAGTCGGAGAGCTCTCCTTTCGCTATTGAGGGGTCTGCTGAACCAGGGGTTTTTGACTTTGATTTGGGACCTTTTGAGGTTTAACGGGGCCAGATCATCCAATATGTTGGACATAGTCGAGTTGTAGTGCTCTGTGAGGTCGTTGACCTTAGATAGAGTAGGGGGGTGAAGGTCGTTCTCGCAGTGAGCAGTCAGCTTCTCGAGGTCAAGGTTCTTAGTGTCTCTGAGCCAACGTTTCGGTTTCACCGGTTGCCCAGGTCTTTTCATGCGGTAGTCAGGTATTAGGAAGGTGATGGCGTGGTGGTCTGACCAGTCGCATGGCTCAATTGAATTCAGCCTGACCGCTGATGCCTTGGCGATAATCCAATCCAACATGGCACCTTTTGAGTGGGTTGGCAGGGTGCAGGCCTGGGTGAGTGATTGGTCAGTGAGGAAGGCTTTGACAGCATTGACCTAGGAGTCACTGGGGTAATTCCAATGCAGATTAAAGTCACCGAGAAAATGTCATTGGAATGGGGGGAGACCTTAGCAGTAATGATTTCCATGAGGAGATCCATGAATGTGTTGTTCTTGCTTGGTGGGTGGTAGAAGATGTGCAATTTGCATAACTGAGTAGAGTTGTTACTAATGGAGAGGGCAAGATATTCGCAGGAGTCCGTGGGTTCTGCATGGAGTTCTGTGACAAGGAGGTCTGAGCGGTAGATGCATGCAATGCCTCCTCCTTTTTTTACTTGTCTATCAAGTCTAATGATGTTATAGTTTGGTGGGACCAGTAAATCAAGGTAAAGGGAGGAAGATTCATTGAGCCACGACTCGGTTAGGATAGCTACGTCAGTTTTATGGCTTAGGATGAGGGCGGCGATGTCAGAGGCATATATCACAGCTGAACGGCAGTTAATAAGGAGGCCAGAGAGTGGGGCATCAGGACAAGTGTTGTAAGAAGGGGAGGATAAGGGTACTTGTGTTAAGTTGTTGCTGTTTACTCCTCTATTACGGAGGGATGATTATCTATTGGTGTTGATTGGGATAGTGGGAATCAGGTGATCGACTTTCTTGTCAGGAGGACGGAGGGCGCCGGGGGAGGTCATGTAGGTTGAGAGGAGGGCTAGAGTTTCCTCCTCCGAGAGGTAGTTGGAATGTTTGCGAGGGCGAAGGTGTCTGCTGGCCAGCGGCATGGGTTGGAAGGTGGGTATGGTGAGCAGGGGAAGGACTGAGTTAAGGGAGGGCTTGAGGGTGGTGATAGAGTGTTCAGTGAGGAGAAGGATGTTCTTCAAGTCTAATAGGGCTTTCTGGATTCACTGAACTATGATGGATTCTCTAGTCTTCAGGGTTTCAAAGTCCAAGGGTGTAGGTGGTACTAGTGGGTGAGGGCCCGGGGGTCAGGACAAGGTCTGGCGGCAAGAGCAGGAGGCCAGATGGGGGAGCTCGAACCCCCTAAGGCTTGGTTACTGGGAGGAGGGGAGAGAAGAGGGCTAGGCGAGCTCAGTGGGAGGGGTTCCGGGACTGTTGCGGGGAAAGTTAGGTGAGCTGAGGGCGAGGTGTTTGTTAGTTACTAGGCGAGAGGGCATGGAGTGGGAATAGGAAGCGGGGGCTGTGGCGTAGACTTATTGGCGGATGCTAGAGGTCGGGGGAGTGGAGGGAAGTTCTCTGACAGCACTAGGGGAGATACTATCTCTGGATTTGATCTGATTGGAGAACACATTGGGAGGATTTGTGCCAATCCGACTTGAGGGGTAGGAGGGGTAGGAAGGGGGAGTGGCAGCATCATTAGTAGGTCAAAATGGGAGGCCCTTACCCTTGGGTTTAGAGTTGAGTAGACTGGCGCTGCGACAGGAGTCAGGGGGCGACGTCAGGCCCAGGGGGTGCGTGGAGGAAAGAAGGACTTGTTTCTTAAGGATGGAGAAGAAGTCAGCGAATTTATTGAGATCCATGTCAGGTGCTTGGATCATGACGATGCCGTTTTTGTAAAAGGTAATGGTAAGGTCGGATTTAAGGTTTTGGGAAGGCATGATCATGCATTTGGCACCATAAGGAATGTTCCTGGCATTGTGTACGCTAAGTAGGTTATATATGGTAGTGCGCCATACTGCTGTTTTCCTAGTATAGAAAATAAGGTCATTGGTGATGATGCCCCTGCCGGCGTTAAAGTACAGGTCAGAGATCAGAGTCTCAGGGTGACTTCTCAGGAGGGAATGTTTAAAGGATTTAGCAGCGGACTTGGAAAGGTTGGAAGGGTAAGCGATGGTGAAGGAGTGATCAGGTCAGATCCAGCCATCATGGGAGAATAGGCTGGTAGGTTGCCAGGGAGGGCCCAGCGATGCCGATGCAATGAGCAATACCTAATCGGGGAGCGGGCAGTACAGGGAGAGGATCCGAGCCCAGTAAAGCCAAAAGGCTGCAACCCAGAGGCTGCGCGGTGGCAGGCGGTAGGGATCAGGTCACGATACAGGTAGGGGCATTAGTAGGATGTAGGGTACCCAGACCAAGTTACCTCAGATCAGGCGGACAGAGCAACATCCCTCGGGTGCTGTCCTGGTTTGTAGGAGGCAGAGAATAGGCCCTGTATGGGGCTGAAGGAGGGCTGCGGCTAGAAAAGAAGAATAGGTGTAGCCGGCAAGACCCAGAGCCCAACACAGAGAGCTTCCACTGAGGTGAAGCCAAATCTTGTGTAATGGAGGGGACTGATCATGCTCAGGAGTGGGGGAGGTAGATCCGGCACACTATAGGTCAGCTGGTGCGAGGCAAAATGGTTCCCCATAATATAGTAGTGGATAAAGGTTCAGGTAAAAAGTTAGATCACATGATGTCAGTTAAAGATGGCCAGCAGGGAGTGGCGGGAGACGGGGAGCAAACAGCCCAAGCAGACAGCCATGATCCAAGTAATGAAAATGAAATTGAGTAGCAAAAAGTGGCACACTTTGAAGCAAACTGCAGGGCCACAAAAGGAATCAAACGGCAGCAGGCGCCCCCGGTGTATCGGACCACGCTCTTGTTGCGGGCCGCACCAGGGGGGTCGATGAAGTTGAGCGAAGCGACTCCATCACGAGTTGAGGCTGCAAGGCACCATGGGGCGAAGGAGAGAGAGAGCGGCCGCGGGATATAACAGATCACAAGATGTTGGTTGAGGTGCGGCCATTATATGAGCAGTGGGAGATTCACTCGGGCGACGGATTAAGGTGGCCAGCAGGGGGCAGCGGGAGACGGGGAAGCAAATAGCAAACAGCCCAAGCAAGTGGCCGCAGACTTAGAGGGCCCTCAGAGGCCCAACAATTGATTCCATGGGCAGCGCGCAACACAGCCGGTGCAATCGTGCGAGGATGAATAAATCCTTGTATCAAATTTTCATCAAAACAATTACTTCGCACTCCAGGGATTTGGTTATAGCAGTTTTATTCACTTTGCCACCATCACTAACACTTTTCGACCTTTACGGTCTTGATATATATATTCACTGAAAAAAACCAAAGGTTAGAGGGACGTTATAGTTAAGAAATAGAATTAAAATAACCTTAGAAATTCACTGAAAAACAAAGGTTAGAGGGATGTTATAGTTAGACTGATATTACACCCGTACAAAACCATAGAAATTCAGCAGTTATAGTTAGATGAGCTAACTATAACTTGCGCCCCCACAATGCACTGCTTATGACCTCACATATTACATTACTCATGACATGGTCAGTTACATCACTGATAACATCAATGATGTGTGGGGTTGGCATGCAGTGGCTGTTTCTGCCAAAGAGAGCACCAAGACTTTGCAGTGTGCTGTGTATCCTGGTTGAAGAAAATCTACAAAGGCTTGGTGTAGAGCTTGCCACGGACACAAAGACTTAATTTCCTCTGTCCTCCTGCATCTGGAACTGCTGTTTCAGCTGCCACAGAGGGAAATTAAAAGACACACAATTGATGGACGGAATGCAGAACAAATCAAAACATTCACCCCCAGTCAATAGATCTGGGTTAAATCCATCATTCTTTTGCTCACCATGCCACCCCAGTTTAGACCTGGCCATATGCAAATCAGTCTTGACCCTGTGCCTCATGGGAACAGTCCAGCCCGAACAGCCAAGCCAGGTCCTCCCTGGACCGGAAACAAGCATCCTAGGACCGGTTTCGGGGTTTCACCCCTCTTCAGCCAGGATAGCTTGATTTAGGCCCAGATCTCTGTACTGGGGTGAATGTATGACATTGTTCTGCATTCAGTCCATCAATAGTTCTTTTTGCATTTGTCACCCCGAGTGGGACGGGTATGCCCAGACGTGGGTCCCGTGCTCTCCATGCCACTGGAGTCAAGCTATCCTGGCTGATGAGGGCTGAACGCCCGAAACCGGTCCTAGGATGCTTGTTTCCAGTCCAGGGAGGACCTGGCCTGGCAGTTCGGGCTGGACTGTTCCCATTGGGCGCAGGATCAAGACTGATTTGCATATGGCTGGGTCCAAACTGGAATGGCATGGTGAGCAAAAAAACGATGGATTTAGGCCCAGATCTCTGTACTGGGGTGAATGTATGACATTGTTTTGCATTCTGTCCATCAATTGGTCTTTTTGCATTTGTCACCCCGAGTGAGACGGGTATGCCCAGACGTGGGTCCCGTGCTCTCCATGCCACTGGAGTCAAGCTATCCTGGCTGATGAGGGCTGAAAGCCTGAAACCGGTCCTAGGATGCTTGTTTCCAGTCCAGGGAGGACCTGGCCTGGCAGTTCGGGCTGGACTGTTCCCATTGGGCGCAGGGTCAAGACTGATTTGCATATGGCTGGGTCCAAACTGGAATGGCATGGTGAGCAAAAAAACGATGGATTTAGGCCCAGATCTCTGTACTGGGGTGAATGTATAACATTGTTCTGGATTCTGTCCATTATTATTATTAAATTGAATGTATAAGGCGCACAGCTACCTGGAGGTTTCCCGGCGCCATCGAACACAGTGCGAGGAAGAGATAACATCTACTGATTAAATAGCCACGTTTTTAGGCCCTTACCGAAGTTTTTATAATTGATTTTGTGCCGGATCGGCGCGGGTAGCGTATTCCACAATGAGGGGGCCAGATAAGAAAAGGACCGACCACCCATACGTGACAGTTTGTACCTAGGAACTGGAAATTTGGCTTGAGAAGAGGATCGAAGCAGACGAGTCGGAAGATATGAATGGGCTAAGGAGCTCAGATATTGAGGTGCTGTGCCCAGCTTGATCTTATGCATATAACATAAGGCCTTAAATTTAGTGCGATTCTCTATCCTATGCCAGTGGAGGTCACGGAGGGAACCTGAGATGGAGGACTTTTTTGGTACATGACAGAGCAGTCTAGCCGCCGAGTTCTGAACAACTTGCAGTTTTCGAACTACCTCCTTATTTGCTCCTAGGTACAGGACGTTGCCATAGTCCAGCCTGGACATAATCAAGGCCTGAATCACAGTTCTTTGTGTGGGACCAGGCAACATCCAGAGTACTTTGCGGAGCCATTTTAGGATGGTGAAGCAAGTTGAGGCGACCTTGACTGCTTGCTTCCTCATAGATAACTGATCATCGATGACTACGCCTAGATTGCTTGCCGTTTGCACCGGTTGAGGCAAATCACCCATTTGGGGAGACCAGTGACGGGGGCCCCAGAGATCTTTATTTTTCCCTAGGATCAGAACCTCAGTCTTTCCACCGTTTAACTTTAGCCAATTAGTGTGCATCCAGCTAGCTATCTTCTGCAGCCCTGCCTGGAGAGATGACACCATAGATGGCTCGTCGGCGGACAAGGAGAAGATTAGCTGGGTGTCATCCGCATAAGAAAAGATAGACGGCCCGCTTCTTCCGCAATTGTAGCTAGAGGGCTACCATAGAGATTGAATAGCACTGGGCTAAGGATCGAGTCCTGTGGTACCCCATACGGAGACGCATGGGTCTTAGAGCTAGAAGTTGGGAAAAAGACCTGAAAAGTCCGATCCATTAGAAATTTTTTAATCCATTTAAGCGCTGAGCCTACTATACCCAGAGATTGGAGTACTTTTAATAGAGCAGTGTGAGACACAGTGTCAAAAGCGGCACTTAGGTCAAGCAAAATAAGTGCCACCGTTTCACCCCTGTCAAGATGTTGGCGCAGTCCATCAATTGTTCTTTTTGCATTTGTCACCCCGAGTGGGACGGGTATGCCCAGACGTGGGTCCCGTGCTCTCCATGCCACTGGAGTCAAGCTATCCTGGCTGATGAGGGCTGAAAGCCCGAAACCGGTCCTAGGATGCTTGTTTCCAGTCCAGGGATGACCTGGCCTGGCAGTTCGGGCTGGACTGTTCCTATTGGGTGCAGGGTCAAGACTGATTTGCATATGGCTGGGTCCAAACTGGAATGGCATGGTGAGCAAAAAAACGATGGATTTAAGCCCAGATCTCTGTACTGGGGTGAATGTATGACATTGTTCTCCATTCTGTCCATCAATTGTTCTTTTTGCATTTGTCACCCCGAGTGGGACGGGTATGCCCAGACGTGGGTCCCGTGCTCTCCATGCCACTGGAGTCTAGCTATCCTGGCTGATGAGGCCTGAAAGCCCGAAACCGGTCCTAGGATGCTTGTTTCCAGTCCCGGGAGGACCTGGCCTGGCAGTTTGGGCTGGACTGTTCCCATTGGGCGCAGGGTCAAGACTGATTTGCATATGGCTGGATCCAAACTGGAATGGCATGGTGAGCAAAAAAACGATGGATTTAGGCCCAGATCTCTGTATGACATTGTTCTGCATTCTGTCCATCAATTGTTCTTTTTGCATTTGTAACCCCGAGTGGGACGGGTATGCCCAGACGTGGGTCCCGTGCTCTCCATGCCACTGGAGTCAAGCTATCCTGGCTGATGAGGGCTGAAAGCCCGAAACCGGTCCTAGGATGTTTGTTTCCAGTCCAGGGAGGACCTGGCCTGGCAGTTCGGGCTGGACTGTTCCCATTGGGTGCAGGGTCAAGACTGATTTGCATATGGCTGTGTCCAAACTGAAATGGCATGGTGAGCAAAAAAACGATGGATTTAGGCCCAGATCTCTGTACTGGGGTGAATGTATGACATTGTTCTGCATTCTGTCCATCAATTGGTCTTTTTGCGTTTGTCACCCCGAGTGGGACGGATATGCCCAGACGTGGGTCCCGTGCTCTCCATGCCACTGGAGTCAAGCTATCTTGGCTGATGAGGGCTGAAAGCCCGAAACCGGTCCTAGGATGCTTGTTTCCAGTCCAGGGAGGACCTGGCCTGGCAGTTCAGGCTGGACTGTTACCATTGGGTGCAGGGTCAAGACTGATTTGCATATGGCTGGGTCCAAACTGGAATGGCATGGTGAGCAAAAAAACGATGGATTTAGGCCCAGATCTCTGTACTGGGGTGAATGTATGACATTGTTCTGCATTCTGTCCATCAATTGTTCTTTTTGGACTCCTCTGCAGAGCATTTCTAATAAACATGCAAATTTGTATTCTCTACTGTCTGACTGACTCTTCATACTTGGGAAGGCATAGCAGGTGGTTGTGAGAAAACCCGAGTGGCCCTAGAGGGCCACTTCCTTCACAAGTACACACAATGTCGCAAAACTGTAAATATGAAAACACAACATAAGAGCTATTGGATGCCCCTCTACCACTGTGTTAGTGGTGTATCCATTATCTCAGTACTGTTCTACTTAAATGTATCAGAGTTAAATTTTGGGAAACGGTGCATATAACAATCTGCATGTAATATCTATCAAAGCATTGACGTCACTAATACTTCCAACTACATGCAAAGAGTGTCACAGCTTGCATATCTAATTCAACCGATTGTTTAAAAGGCGACATATTCCTCACTAAAACTTGTAAAAATATGTGTTTGTGGTTGAATACATGAATACTCCCTAGATGATTGAATTGGTGCCTAGGTAGTACCTAGGTGATTCTTTGAATGATTCCCTTAGTATATGAGAACTCCATGAGTCGTTCCATATTTGTATAGTTACTGCCTGCGTGTTTGCATGAGTATATCACTACTATCTGGGTGTTTGGATGAGTGCATGAGTAGTGCATGAATGATTAGATAAGTGCATAACTAATGCCATAATAATTCAATACATGCATAGATAGTGATTGTATTATTAAATGAGTGCAACTCTACTCTACTGCCTGGATGATTGCAGAAGTGCATGCATAGTATATAGGTGATTTATAGAGTGAATGGATAATGCATACGGGATTGTTTAAGTGCAGACATAGTTCCTCGCAGATTGGATGAGTGCATGAGTAGTGTTTCAGTGATTGGATGAGTACATTGCTGCTTCTGATGTGTTTTTGGTTTAGTGAACAGGTAGTGCCTGGGTGTTTAGATTAGGGTAGTGCCTGGAGAATTGAATGAGTGCGTCAGTAGTGCCTGGCTAATTAGAGTGCATGACTAGTGTCTGAATGATTGCATGAGTCCATTGTTAAAGTTTGATTGATTGAATGAAAGCAAGTGTACTACTGGGGTGACTGTATTAGTGCAACAGTATTGCTTCAGTAGTTGAATGAGTGCATAGGCATTGGATGGGTGATAGATTCACTGCAATGGTAGTGCCTATGTAATTGGATGAATGCAGTGGTTGTTCCTCAGTATTTCGATAAGTGTATAGGTTGTAAGTGGGTGTTTGGATGAGTGCATGGGTTGTGATTGGGTGTTTGAATTACTGCATAGGTACAGCCTTGGTTATTGTATAAGTGAATGGTTAGTGCCTTGGTGATTGGATAAATGCATGGGTAGTGCCTGCATAGTTTAATGACTACATAATTACTGCATGCTTGGTTGCAAGAGTGTATAATTAGTGCCTGGGTAATTGAATAAGTGTGTAGACAGTGCATGAGTGATTCGATGAATGCCTTAATAATGTCTGACTGATTGGATAAGTACCTGATTAGAGCCTGGCTTACTATGAAAGTTCCTCCATTGTTGTTAGATACATAACAGTTGTGACTATATCTATGACTCATTGTTTAAGTCCACCTGTCACTATGAAACTACCTGTTTTAGTGTACCTATCATTTTCTACTGAGCTATGTGTGAGTGAAGTCTAGACATCACACTTGATGGATACTTGGCTCACCAGGAGCATACATTGCTCTTTTACTCAGCGTGCACATCCATCAGTAAGTTTCTAAAACTGAAAAAAACAATTCTCACTTTTTCAAAGCACAAAACCTTTTCTTAATGGCACACCTACATTATTTCTCAAATATTTGTGTCTTTAAAACATATATTTAGCATTTGTCAAAGAAAAGTAACACACCAAGTGAAGCTAGCACAAGAACTCTCAAGAGATATTCTGTACTATTAACCTCCTCAATTTTAAACAGAGCATGTTTAAAGAAATGCAGGACCCTCACCATTTACATAAAAGTTTCAACAGCCTTAAAGAACATAGATCACCATGTCAATATATATGTGATTCTATAATAGATATACACCTTCAGGCCATCTTTCCAAAAATATATAATTCTCTACATCTTTAAGTAAACCCAAGTGTCTCTTCGTACATATAACTATCTGCAACCAGAAAAACCATATCTCACCATCTAAACATATGCAAACCAGTCATATAAGTTGAAAACCACACTGACAAACACTTCCTAATAAATACCTAACAAGTACTACTAATTTATAATTCTTATACATGCACCACACATTTTCTTATGTTTTATTCATGATTACACTAATCCTGTTTAATAATGTGACTAAAAGTACTACACTTCCCAGAATGCAAATAACATAGATCTGTCTGTTCTGCACATGCTGCTTAGACATTTAAAACACTGTCATTTTTAAAGGCATTGCTCATGGTAACCTTCAAAAGTACTAACATCTTAAACACATAGCCTCTGCCAGATACAGTTCCTCTGATATATTTCTTTTTACATCACCGCGATACTCTTTTTTATCAAACTCCCATACGCATCTTCATTTCTAATGGTTTTTTTTTTTAAATATCTTTATTCGGCATACAAAAAAATACCATAAAAGTAGCAGTTTTTCAGCAGGGTTAAAACAGAACAATTCATCAATATAAATCCTACATAATACAATTTCAGTACATGGATGAAGCTATACACATCTCAACAAACCATTTTTAAAACAATATGAGTAATGGACACAAGAAATCTATAGGCTTCCGCTACCCTTTGTGGTCCTTAATCTAACCGCAGCCCTTAAAAAGTTGATGGTACAAAAAAGTATAAAAGCATCTGGGGACAATTTTAAAAATAACAGGGCCACCCGTGCTTGTTTAAACCTAGCTCTCTTTAAAATGCCCTTCAAAAAACGACTTCTAGGATGTGAATAAAAAGGGCATAGTAAAACAAAGTGAAGGGTGTCCTGAGGAGACCTATGGTCGCAGCCACAGGGCCCCTTCATCTCTGTGGACAGTGTGAACCCTGCCGGTTCTGCTAAAACGTGATGCAAAAGATTTAGCCTAAATCGGGTCATTAAAAATCTATCATGGGCACTATTTAAACAAGACAAGTACGGTTCAATGCCCTCGGTAGACATAGTTACTATATGTTCTCTCACCGACAGCTTAGCTAATTCTCGGTCTCCCCGGAGCGTCGAAGCGCACTTAAAAAACTGATCCTTGACCAGGGCCTTGTCCTGCATGGTCATTCTAGAAGGATTAGTAAAAAGCTCTGCACATCCTATTTTCTCAAAAGACTCCTTCACATACTTTAGCCAAGGGATTTTAAGCCCATGGTCCAAGGAGAGACAGTCTTCTATAACCTGCCTGCATAAGGCCGCCTCCTCATTTGCCCAGATCTTTACCCAACAAACTAGGGGTTTAACTGCCATCCTATCCGTAATGTAGCGGACACCCAATTCTTCATGGACAATAAAGGATGGCATACTCTGTGGGACTTTTAGGAGACGCCGAAAATACTTATTCTCTTCAATCTGTAATTGATTAGCCTCTATGAAACCCCACACCTCACTTCCATACAGCACTTTGGCACAGCACATAGAACTATATAGTCTTAAAACCTGTTCTGGGGACCACCGTCCTAACCTTTGTGCAAAATTCATTATTGACCCAGTACATCTGGTCATCGATCGGCATTTCTCTTCTAATAAATATTTAAAATTTAATCGACCATCAAATAAAATCCCCAAGTACGAAAAAGACTCTACCTTTCCCAAACAGTGAGATCCAATTTTATAATTGTAGGATTTGCCTGGTTTTTTGCCCACTTCCATAACATAGGATTTTGCCAGGTTGGGGGACAAATCCAGATTCCCCATAAACGACACAAAGCCATCTATTAGGAGCTGCAGGCTTTTAGGGGTACGGGCCAGGAGTACTGCGTCATCTGCATAAAGCAGAACGGGGATCCCACGGGTACCTATCCTAGGAGTGTCTACCTGTAAGGTGCTTAGTGGTCGGTCAAGACCATTTATATATAACGTAAACAAGAAAGGAGCTAGTATACAGCCCTGTCTGACCCCACTAGAACACCTGAAGGATTTTGTTAGTTTACCCTCCTGGCTATATCTGACCGCAGCAGTGGTATTCAGATGTAAAGATTTTAAGATGTTAATAAGCCCCGGATCCACACCGAGCCCACCCATAATTGCCCATAATTTCCCTCGATTGACACTGTCAAAGGCCGCAGTCAGGTCCATAAATGCCAGGTACATCGTCCCTGGACTGACTGCTGTATATTTGGCTGAAAGAAGGTATAAATTAAGGCATTGGTCGGTGGTAGATTTCCCAGGCCTAAAACCAAATTGGACGTCAGTTATAACTTGATGGTCCTCAGCCCAATCGGTTAGCCGGCTTAAGACCACCCGCCCTAATACCTTCGCTGACACATCAATGAGGGAAATCGGGCGGTAACAGTGTGGGCTATCCTTGTTACCTTTTTTTAAAATAGGGACAATCGTGGCTGTGGACCAGGAGGCTGGCATTACTGTGTCCACTGCTGCGTTTATAACCCTGGTCAGGATAGGCGCCCAGAGATCCACGTTGCTTATAAAAAGGTCAGGTGGGATCCCATCTGGGCCCGGGGCCTTGTTCCTGGTTAATCCTTTAATTCCTGTTTTAACCTCACCCAGCGAGAATCTAAGTGGAGTTGTCCTCTGCTCCCCACTATGGACCTGCAACTGAACCGTACTGGGATGGTAATTATAAAGCCCTTGAAAATGCTCATACCATTGCTCCGGCAGAATATTATTGCCTAGCCCTGGTTAGTTAGCATCTTGAAAACAGGGACTGTTTATGACTCTCCAGAAGGCGGTGGAATCCTTTAGTACCATCGCCTCTGTCAGATCTTCGCAGGCTTGCTGTTGTAATCGACCTTTACGTCCCTTAATAGCAGACTTATATTTTTTCCGACAAAGAGTCACCCGGTCCCTATCTCTTGGAGAGGTCTTTAGAGCAGCTTTCAACTCTCTAAGGGCACAAGAGCACTGTGGGTCAAACCATCTCGGGTTGTCCGTTTTGACCCTATAAGCTGGGGCTCTAAGCAAACTATCAACTATTTGGGCAACGCCCTTAAAAGCCTCAACTAATTCTACTCCTTCCACTTCGAGGTCTAAACACCTTAGAATGACCTGTTCGCCTTCTTGTAAAAGAGATCTATAAAAGGCCTCGCCGTTGACCTGTGTCCATCTCAGTCTCCTACCCTGATCCATGGCCCTTACCACCCCCCCTCCCACTCCAAGAGGTTCCTGGCGGTAGTGTGCATCAACAAGGGATAATACAAGAGGATTGTGATCGCTAAAGGCACTATGGCCAATACTGAACCCAGACACACAATTTCTAAGTGCTGCGGAAACAAAAATAAAATCAATAAATGAGGCACATCCTCTGCCTTTGAATGTGGGATGAACCATTGTATCCTGTCTAACATCAATCAGGTCAATGGTGTGTGTTAACGCATATGTATTTAGTAGGCCACGGAGTTCCCTTCCCTCCTTTGTATGTTCCATATGAGGGCCATCCTCAAGCGTACAAGACGCCCAATCCCCACAAGCTACTCTCAGGTTTGGGCACAAATGACAGTTAAAATCACCTACTATAACCAGCTGAAGCGCCATCAGCCCTCGCTCATATATCTGGGTAAGTCTAGTGTCCAATTCATGCAGACTAGCAGAACCCTGTCCATGTAGTATTGCATTATAAAAGTTTATAAAAAGTAACCTGTAACCCTTATTAAAAAATGTGAGCCCCTGCGCTACTTCTGAGCCCCAAGCCAAATCTGTCCATCTTCCTTGTAGTGCAAGTTCTACAAATATGACCAACCCTCCCCTGGCTCTCTCTGACGTAGCCTTACGCGCTGGACAAAAGAAGGTTTTATAACCCTCTAGAAAAAAGTTATTGTTTACTGGTTCCCATGTTTCTTGTAAACAAATTATCTGAAATTCCGGGATGTAAAGTAGCCATTGTTCATTCTTAAATTTCGTGGATAGGCCTGCTATATTCCAGGAGACTATTTTTATTTCTCTTTCATTTGGCCTTTCTACACTAGCAAATACCTGGGGACTATGGGTCCTATAGACTTTCTTATTTAAACTATTGTCCACATGGGCGTTTACAACCTGATAATCACTGGTAATTTGGCCTTTAGCTATCCCCGGGTTGATCTCTTCTCCTCTCCCCCAAGATCTTTAATGATCACGGGGTGTCACGGGCTCTATTGACGTTCCCCAACATACCTAGTCAATCAATATCATTTAGATCTCTTAATGGGGCAAAGATGTTATTTGTCAGTGCTGTAGAGGCCCACCCGATTGCACTCTCCTGTTGACCCACATATCCGCAACTTTGGTTTAAGTTCGGCAGGGGTCTATAAAAAAAACCCAACGGAAGCAATTTAATGCTCGAGTCCACCTCAGCTTGGAAGAACCCATTACTCTGCGAAAGAATCTTACGCACAAGGTCGGGGTGTCTAAGCGTCACAATTACACAATCCCCTGAGAAGGCCTTCCTGGTTCTGCCGATCCAAGACACCCTTCTTGCCATCAGGATGTGTCTGTGATCTCTGATATTAAACCCTGCATTTCTACCCATCCAATGCGCCACCTTATTAATCAATTGGGTCGCAGGTTCCTCTTTTGGCTTGTATGTGCTGGGACACCAGTTAAAACAACTGTATATGGGCATGAGGCTGGGGGTAAGTCTAAAACTGGTAGGCCTATAGTGCTCTGTGCACTTAGAGAAGGCAGTTCTTTTAAATATTGATTTGCATTATCTCCCTTTCTATCCTTACAGTGTCTACTTGCTGTAATAAGGGATTACATGGACTCCCTGTCGTCGCTTCCCTGGGCCCCCTAGCACCAGTGCTTGCATTGGGTCTAGTTACTTCCGGATATACATGTGGGACGCTATTAACTGCAACAACTACCCCTGTTATATATTCGCTATCCCCATTTTTCCTCCCCTCAATTACATTTACAGGCAATGGGGCTGGAACTTTAGGGACTTCAGATTCTTCCTGAGCAGCACGTGCACAACTACATGCCCCTTGTTTAACTAATGAGCTACTAGAGTTCAGGAGTAACAATAGTTTTTCATCGATTGTCCCTAGTTTGCATAAAAGGGGCCCCAAGAGAACAGTCATCAAAGTCTCCAATCTTCTCCATTGATCGGGGTCGTCCCCAAGCCCCACGTTAATGTCATTGCCACTTTTTAAAAATTGATCCATAGCCAATCTTTTATTAGATTCTGAGGCGGACTTATCAAGAAACCTCATTACTTGGTGCTTGGATCTAGGTTTTTGTTTTTGCTTTTGTTTTTGTGTGACTCCTCCCCTCATTCACTTCGCAGGTGACTCTTCACTGCGTGCCGTCAGAGACTTCGGTATACTTGTCGAACTTTGCCTGGTGGCCCCTTTAGATCGAGTAATAACCTCACCACGGCACGAGCCAGATAAAGTTACGTTTTGTGCCGTGGAAGGAATCGGTGTCTCTTCGACCAGTATGGGCGAAAAGACAGGCTCATCGTCCCCTGCGATATTATGGGCAGAATTAATGGAATTCATCTGCTCAACTGTAATCGCTGATGACAGGATTGGAAGATTGACTGATTCCCCAATGTTACTAAGACCAGGGGTCACAGAACATAAGTGGTCCACAGATTGCTGCCCACCCCTGGGGGATTTAGCCATAGCTAGGCCTCCCAATGATGACCGTTTTTGAGCCGCAAAGGTATCTAGTGAGAGTCTTTTTTCTGTGAGCTGAATCTGATGGGTCAAAACTGACTCTGCTCTGGTCAGGAAAGCGTCCAGGGTTCCCACAACCCCCTCCTACCAGTGGACCCGTGACCTTGCGTTTGCTCATTCTGTCGGCAAGCTATTGCTTGATTACACACAATCCCTCGAGGTACACAAGTCCACAACTAAACTGTACCTTATTTCAATAACTGAACTCCACCTTAATGCTTGTAATCACGGAGGGGTGGCCCAGCCCAGCCTCTTCCTGTCTCTGACGGTCTCAGACGGGCCCGCCATTGGCCCGGGCTTCGCCCGGCGCGCGCCCGCGCGCGTCCCGCGAAGCGGGTGCCGCGAGAGGCTAAGTAGGCTTTCCCCCTACTCAGGTGCGGCAGATTAGTGGCAGGCAAGGCTTCCTGGGACTTGCAGTCCCCTCAGCGTCCAGCAGCGACCTCCTCCAAGCAGCGATGCGGCTCCCACGAAGCGGGTGCCGCGAGAGGCTAAGTAGGCTTTCCCCCTACTCAGGTGCGGCAGATTAGTGGCAGGCAAGGCTTCCTGGGGCTTGCAGTCCCCTCAGCGTCCAGCAGCGACCTCCTCCAAGCAGCGATGCGGCTCCCGCGAAGCGGGTGCCGCGAGAGGCTAAGTAGGCTTTCCCCCTACTCAGGTGCGGCAGATTAGTGGCAGGCAAGGCTTCCTGGGACTTGCAGTCCCCTCAGCGTCCAGCAGCGACCTCCTCCAAGCAGGGATGCGGCTCCCGCGAAGCGGGTGCTGCGAGAGGCTAAGTAGGCTTTCCCCCTACTCAGGTGTGGCAGATTAGTGGCAGGCAAGGCTTCCTGGGGCTTGCAGTCCCCTCAGCATCCAGCAGCGACCTCCTCCAAGCAGCGATGTGGCTCCCGCGGCAGCGGGTGCCGCGAGAGGCTAAGTAGGCTTTCCCCCTACTCAGGTGCGGCAGATTAGTGGCAGGCAAGGCTTCCTGGGACTTGCAGTCCCCTCAGCGTCCAGCAGCGACCTCCTCCAAGCAGCGATGCGGCTCCCGCGAAGCGGGTGCGCGAGAGGCTAAGTAGGCTTTCCCCCTACTCAGGTGCGGCAGATTAGTGGCAGGCAAGGCTTCCTGGGATTTGCAGTCCCCCCAGCGTCCAGCAGCGTCATTTTTAAAGGCATTGCTCATGGTAACCTTCAAAAGTACTAACATCTTAAACACATAGCCTCTGCCAGATACAGTTCCTCTGATATATTTCTTTTTACATCACTGCAATACTCTTTTTTATCAAACTCCCATACGCATCTTAATTTCTAATGTACATTTTTTAAATAATTAAAAGTTATATACATACCAGTTAAATGAATTTGTAGATTATATTGTTGTTTTAGCTCTTTCTGTATAGTTTTGACACTGTTAAAATTTGTAAAACTAAGCACAAGAATGGGACACCACTCTCATGGAAAGCAACTCTTAAATGGCAACCTCTTCAACTTTCCACTCGATTATCATGAGAAAGGCAGCAAATTAAATCATGCTTTTAATTTTAGACTACTCTATCTCCACGTGTACAGAGTTAGAAATTTGGTAATCGTTTCCCTCTCTTTCAAAACGAGGTTCCTGTCTCCACGTGTTTGCGATGTTTTCGCGATGATAGCGGAGTAATAGCAAAAAAAACAGGAGTCCAAAACGATATTTAGCTTCAGTTTTTTTTAAATTTAAATACTGCACAACAATTTATTACCTAGTCCTGAGTTGGAAATTAAAGTTTACCGTAACTTAAATTGTGTCATACCTCCTCAACTTTTTAAAAACATTTCTGTCTCTTTAACACCGTTCCGCACCAATACACTCTTAGCTCAGTGTACTTAGCAACCTAGTACAAACTGTAGGTCACAAGTTCACAGCACATTCTAGAAGGAACTGCTATTTCAAAAAGAGATAAAGCAGTTGTGGTTTACTCCACAGATTCAAAAGCATATCCATGTCTGTGTTATATTTCTTCTTTTAAACAACAAACAATAATGATACTTCTAGCTATTGCATCCAACACACTACCTAATTTTATTCACTTACATACTGAGAGCATCCAATTAAATATTTACTTTTTAAAAAAAGAAAACACCACCATTTTAACTGCTTTTCATTTGGAAAACTACCTCATTCAGCTCCAGTCTTCTCTTGATTGCTATTGCGCCTTCACTTCAAAATGCTTAGAGTGTGGATTGTTGGCCACAGCTATGTCTATTGGGCTAAAGAGGCTGCAAAAAAGAGATGTATTGACAGGGACTTCGGTTTGCCAAATGTGGACATTACTTGGTTTGGCCAGAGAGGTTTAAAGATTCATCAGTTGCTGGCTTTGATTAAAACCATTGTGCATTGCCAAGCTACTCACCTCATGATTGTGCACTGTGGTGGAAATGACTTAGGCACATTGACTGGGGTAGGGCTAGGAATCCTAATGAAGGATACCTTTGCAAAACTGATGTTGCTTTTCCCTCACACTGTCTTGGTGTACTCTAATATATGCCAAAGACAGAAATGGAAGTGGTCAAATCAATTCTGTCAACAGATTGACAAAGCCAGGAAACATGTTAATAAATCAGTTTCTGCTGTCCTCAGAGACCATAACATGGGCTCTATCTACAACAACAACCTTCGTTTTAACATGCATGGCATCTATAGAAATGATGGAGTTCACTTTATAGATGAAGGGAACAGGGTGTGTATAAGCAACCTGAAACTCTGCATACAGTCTTATCTGTAGCTGTTTTATACATACTCTCAACACCAAGGCTCTTGTCAGAGCCACCCAAGAGCCCACAATTTTGTTCATTTTCTTGTTTAATAATTAAAAAAACTTTTTTTTTTAAATTTGTGACGACGTTGCGATGATTGTGACCATGTAGCAAAATTGCACACCAAAAACAGACATTCAACGACCACCACCACTTTCAAACAATTTAACTTTAAAAATTCATTCTAATACAATACACACATTACTAACTACATGACTGCTTAAAAAACATGTTTATACACATATTTTTCCGGTAAGTCTTTTTAAAAACTGTGTTTGAACCCTACTTTACGTCCTCGCGATTATGCCGATAGTTGCGATGATCGCACCTTTTTTAAGAGGTGTAAAACACCCATATGCACACATTTTACAGTATTTTAGACACTAGGGGTTTATTAGTGGATTGTTTAAAGTCATATTTGTGTATGGAGTTTGTTCAAAAACTATCTTTAAAACTGATTTTCCATTTTCGCGATGAAGTCGGACACCACAAATGATATTGGTAGCCCCTATCACCGCAAATACGTCGTGAAATGACAAATCAAAAGCACACATTCAATAGCCACATACAAAACTTATAACTGCAAATAGATTACAGCCAACACATTAAACACATTACTATCTAAAAGAGTCTATACTAGCATGTATAACTTCCTTAATATCTCTATAACACAGTGTATAACTTTTTCAGTAGAATCTGTGACTGCATGCATCACTGTATTAGTAAGTCTCTCATTTACTGTTTAAGTATTTCAGTGGATCTGTGAGATGGTGCATCAGTCTATCAATGGTTCTGTAATGAACTGCGTGACTGTCTCAGTGCATCTATGACTGGGTGCATCAGTGTCTCAATGAATCTGTGATTTGTTTGCATGAGTCTCTCAGTTGATCTGTGAGTAGGTGCATGAGTGCATTTGTGCATTTGAAAGTAAGTATATGACTGTCTGACTGGATCTGTGAGTGGATACATAAGTGTCTAAGTGCATGTCTCAGTGGGTGAGTGAGTGGGTGCATGAATGTCTGAGTGGGTCTGTGACTGAGTGCATGAGTCTCTCACTGGGTCTATGACTGGGAGCATGAGTGTCTGAGGGGTTCTGTAAGTGGGTGTGTGGGTCTCTGAGTGGGACTTTGTGTGGGTACGTGAGTCTCTGAGTTTATGAGTGACTGGGTACATAAGTCTCTGAGGAGGTCTTTGAGTGGGTGTGTGAGTGACTGTATCAGTGTGTGAGGGTCTGAGTGGGTCTGTGAGTGGGTTTATGAGTGTCTGAGTGAATCCGAGTGGGTGTATGAGTGTCTATATGGGTCTGTGAGTGACAGCACAAGTCTCAGAGTGGGTGAGTGAATGGATACATGCATGAGTGTCTGAGAGGGTCTGTGACTGGGAGGGCGAGTATCTGGGTTGGTCTGTAAGTGGATATGTAAGTCTTTGAGGGGATGAGTGAGTGGGTGTGTGTGTACATCTGAGTGAGTCTATGAGTAGGTGTGTGAGTCTCTGAGTGCATGAGTGAGTGACTGAGTGAATAACTCTCTGACAGGATCTGTGGCAGAGTGTGTGAGTGACTGTATGGGTGTGGGAATGGGTGTATGAGTATCTGAGTAGATCTATGAGTAGGCGTATGAGTGTTTCAGTGGGTCTCTCAGTGGGTGTGTGAGTGTCTCAGTGGGTATGTGAGCACATATGTGCATGTGTGAGTGGGTCTGTAATTGGGTGCGTGAGTCTCTGAGTGGGTCTGTACATGGGTGCATGACTCTTTGAGTGACTCTGTAAGTGGGTGCATAACTATCTGAGTGGGTCTGTGAGTGGGAACATGACTGCCCAGATGGGTCTGTGAGTGAGTGTAAGAGTCTCTAAGTGGGTATGAGACTATGCACATGAGTCTATGAGTGGGTCTCTCAGTAGGTGGTGAGTCTCTGAGTGGGTCTGTACATGGGTGCATCACTCACCGAGTGAGTTTGTAAGTGGGTGCATGAGTACATGAATGGGTATGTGAGTGGGTGCATGAGTATCTGAGTGGGTATGTGACTGGATGTATAAGTGTGTGAATAGGTATGTGAATGGATGTATAAGTGACTGAGTGAGTTTGTGAGTGCACACATGAGTCTGTGACAGTGACCTGCGAGTGTGTACAAATATTCACATATTTAATATTTTCATCAATATTTGCAATGTTGCAGCGATATTCGCAATGTCCCTGTAGTGGCACACAGGGAGCTGCGCTGGTGGTCGCATCATTGTCATAAATATCGCGCTATCAAAATAATCAATTTTGGACACATGACTCGTGTCACTAATACCCCCATTTATTAAACATGGGGTCAGAGTATCTCCACCCTGACCCCTTGTCTTAGCTTTTGCAGATATTTTCAGCCCTGGGAACCATTCCCGATCGATAAAATGGCAGCTGCAATTTTCTTTTCAGGTTGCTCCCAGCCATTCACAGCATTCCCATTGGTGCGCTATCACGGTTTACCTCGCACATGCCGTGATTTTACCGCAATCACCGCAAAACCGCAGCAACTTTCTTTTCAGGTTGCATCCAGCCAATCAGAGCATACCAGCTGGCACGCGCTTTTGTGATTTATCTCGAACATGTCGCGATTTCACTGTGATCGCCGCGAAACCGCAGCAAAATATCCACGGCCAGAGATATCACTATTTTGTTCAGTTTTAATTTCACAAAAACTATTGAACAAATTTGCACCAATTAACAAAAAACACAATCTGCGTAACAACATCTACCTTTCTGCCAAATTTGGTGTAATTCTGTCCAGCGGTTCGGGCTGTAGGTTGGACAACACATTCCTATGGGAATTAACATCACAATTACACCCTTATTTTGCACCCCTATTTTTTGGCCTCCACTGCATGGGTCACCCCCAAACTTTCCATGACACACAGAACCTACTTTGACACTTTTTGGGAAAATTGCATGAAGACACCAAAGTTATAGGCAAGTCAAAAAATGTTTTTTCTATGAAAACTAGGTCCTAACTATAACTGCCAACGTTTGACCGCTCAGTAGGTAATATATAATATATATATATATATATATATATATATATATATATATATATATATATATATATATATATATATATATATATATATATATATACACATATATATATATGTATATATATATATATACAAGATTTGTAAATCTGGAGATACAAATGGTAATTCTGTAGATTATTTTTTGCACTTGCCTTTAGATTTTTTGTTCCACACTATTTTTGTGGCAGTATTAAAATAGAGCAATATTCTCATATTCAATATTGCTGACTTCAACCTTTGAAATGGAATTTCAGAGAATATTCACACAGATTAATAAAATTGCATAGGTAATATTGGTAGGCTCTGTAATGAAGAAGCTTAGAGAAGCAAAATATGGAAGATAAACTGGTTAGATTCCAATCGGGAGGTAAAAGCAGTTATGCTTATGCATATAGTGCTTAACACAAGGAGAGTTGGAGACCATACAAACACCAAACGGAATGCCACCTCAGAAGTGGACATGACAGATACAGATAATAGTGGCCTCACAAAAAAGCTTAAGTTTTCAAACAAAAATTAATCCCTGGCACAAGGAATCTAAACTGACATAGAACAGGAGGAAGGTCAAAAGATAAAGGTAGAGGAACTATCAGAGAGTACCAACAAAGAGGAGGTTAGGAATAAGAAACAACAGGGCTTCCAACGAGGTGGACTTCTCTTGAGGCAGGGTATTTGGCTACATCTGGTTATGGGTTGTTTGTTGAGCAGCTCTGGTCACATATTGTTGTGCTGACCTCTTTTAATAGAGATTGGCATGCTGAATAGCTCTGTTGTATTAAAATGTAGATTTTGTTTTGGGTAATTCCAGTGATGAATGTTAAGCAGCTTTAATGATAGATTGTCTTAGGAGTTCAAATGTTTGGTGTGGGTGTTAAGTAAGTGTGAGAGGAATAATGGAAGCATACGTGCATGTATTTTTGCTTCAGAGATAGAGTGGTGTCTTTGTTGAGTGGCTTTTGTTGTATATTGGGATGTACTATAAATGAATGGTTAACTTGATGTTCAGAAAACTACTTACCTATTTACTAGACTTAGGGCCATATGCATCAAGCATTTTTTGCCTTCGCAAACGGCCGAACGCAAAAAAATGCCTTTCTGATGCAGCAAACCCTATTTTTCGATTCGGTAACCTGTTATCGAATCGCAAAATGGGTTTGCGATTCGCTATTAGGAAGGGGCGTGTTTAGGGAATCCCTTCCTAATACCGAATCGCATCGGTATGCATGAATGTTTTGCGACGGGAATACGGTTGCAAAACATTCGCATTTTACCACCTACTTCAAGTAGGTGGCAACCCATTCGCAGAATGGGAAGGGGTCCCCAAGGACCCTTCCCCTTTGTGAATGTCTGTAAATGCATTTTCTAAGAGCAGGCAGTGGTCCCACGGACCACTGTCTGCTCTTAGAAAATGAAAGGAAAAGTTTTCATTTTCTCTTTTCTAAAGCATCCTGTTTTCCTTTAAGGAAAACGGGCCGCTTTACAAAAAAAAGATTGCTTTATTTAAAAGCAATCACGAACATGGTGGTCTGCAGACCCCAACAGGCCACCATCCCCATGATTTTTGCGATTCCTAGGGGGTCGCAAATTGCGACCTACCTCATTAATATTCATGAGGAAGGTCATTTGCGATCCCCTAGGAATCACAGATAATGTTAAACCCACTTTCATGCATTCCATTTTGCAATTTTCTAATTGCGAATCGCAAGAATTCGCAATTAGGAAATCGCAAAATGGATTGTTGATGCATCTGGCCCTAAGATCTGTAAATGGCCTTCCCATTGGATTGCTGGTGTGACTATTTCCATTAAGATATTTGTCTTTGCATTCCTTGTGCAGCTGACAGTTAGATTCAAATTCTGGGATGTCTGGCACATGAATACCAGTTTCTGTGGGTAATAACAATGTTATTCACTGTGATTTTATGCATAAAGACTTTTGCTGTTAAGTGCTATAAAAACTCTAAAATTATACCTCCTAGCCTTAAATCTTCTTTATAACATCAATATTGAGTTTGCCCCATTGAAATCACATCTCTAATAAAGCTTGATTGAAAATGAAGCTTGATTAAGACCAGTCCACTTCTTCCTCTTCAACACTATGTCCTTGGTCAAATTTAGATCCCATATGAATGATTTTTCTTGTGGACAGTAAACCTGACTTACTTTTTATAAATGTATCTGCCTCACACATTTAACTCTATTTCAATACAGACATAATCCTACCAGACTTGAAAGTGGCATATTGTAATCCCCTCTGATATACAAACTTAAGTTCCCTTTGTTAAATCAAATTACATGCAAAGTTTCTCAGATGCACATTCATTCTTTGTCAGGACACTTTCATTACTGCACAAGTTTGCTGCTTTTTGTTTCTTTGTTGACCACCAGGGACTGTGCCTACTCTTGTAGACACCCTGGTAGACTATATATCAGACTCTATCACACTCATGAAAAACCTGACTATATCTGGTGATTTTAATACAAGTCAATTATTCAGATCCCCAGGTGCTTGGTAGCAGCAAGTTTTTTCTGACTGCAACGACCTAGTACGTGACCCCCACATACCGTAAAGTCCATACCTTAGGTCCAAATTTCTGTGATTTTTTCTCCCCCATTCTGCACCTGAAAATCCTCTCACTTTCATAGCCTTAGAATTCTTTCCTGCCACCAGGCTGGCTCTCTGAAGCACCAATAAATTCATTTTCTCAAATCAACATATTTTTTTTACTTTCTAATTTTTTCAGGAAACATTAAAATGTTAATGTACCAAAGAAAAACAAACACCAGAAAGGTAGCACTAATTGTCTTCTTTTCATTTAGTAACATACTGAGAACAAAAGAATAGAAAGATAAGAGCAACTTTCACATTTTAACACACTTTTCCCTTCCTTTTTTCCCCAAATTAGTTTTTTTCAATGTCTTTTCTTTCATGCTTCAGAGGTAAACATATTTTTTTCTTTTTGTTTGTGACACAATAGCTTTAATACTCAAATGAGTCTAGAGTGATAGAATTCCATGCATCTTTAATGCTGCCAGCCATAAGCTCTCAGTAACCAGACATTACTTTAAAATTAGACCTATAACCACCAGCAATAGACAGTTGATGCTGTTCTCAGAACTGCAGTGTATGTTCTGTGAATCACTTACTGACTAACCCTAAAGAGATTAATTCTAAAAGGAGATGTTAAGGAAGGACCCTTGTGTGCAACCTAAGATGCAGCCTCAAAACCTCTGAGCAAGTTGTCTCAGTGGTTATTTTAGACACTGGAGCCTCTGTGTCAACATGAATGTTGGCTCTGTCCAGTTCAGCACCATAGGACATGTTGAAGTTGAGTAGCGCATCCCTGCCAAGATAGGAATTTGTGCTCAGAGACTTGGCACTAATGAGCAGTTATGCTGTTTGACACTTATGAGGAGTCAGATTTGAAGGTTTAGACTTCAATACTACTTTAAGTATGAACTGGGTGATCACAGTGCCAATGAGGATGGCAACGATCCTGGCAACCATCTCACCCATCTTGTCACATCTGAATTACTCCAATGATTTAAAAATGCAGACGAATGCAGCAGCAGTACACTTTATGATAGACCTCATCTGACCAACTCTGAAGGCTTTGCACTGACTGTCTGTTGCCAGAAGAGCTAACTATTTTGCATAATACACAAGGCAATAAATGAAAAAGGACCAATATTTTTATAGATGAAACTAAAGGAATGCTCCCAGAACAGGAAGCTATTATCCAGATTCACACAACAATGAATTGTATCACACACTGAAGATGCTGAGGATGATATTCAAATGGCTCCCAAGCAACAGAAGTAAAACTGTCACTCATGCTCCTGTAACCAGCAAGTTGGACTATGGGAACATCCTCAACCTCCCACACAGACCTCACATTACACCACACCTGAGAGAACTACACTGGCTTCCAATACATAAATGAGCTCAATTCAAACTCCTCACACACACATTCAATGCACTCCACAACTCAGGCCCCACCTACCTGAATAGTTGCATCTCCTTCCAACAACCATCCAGACACCTCCACTCCGCAGGACTCCTTTTTGCAATCATCCCACACATTCAAAGAACCAGATCAGGAGGGTGAGCATTCCTTTACATCACTCCTAAAGCGTGGAACAACCTCTGTCTCCACATCAGAGCCTACTCCTCTCTTCTTGAATTCTGCAAGAAGCTGAAGGCCTGTCTGTTCAAATAATCAACCCATCATGGGTTGGTTTTGGCACACACACCTACTCAGCACCAGAATACATCCATGGGTGATAGTGCTCTTTACAAATAAACATAACATAACATAGCATAATATACCATAACATAACACACAACAAAATAAGATGAAAACTGTGGGTAGAGCTTTCTTCTAAATCCAAATTGCCAAACTATAAAATTCCCTCCTAGAAAGATACGGGCTAATGTAATTCACCTGGAGTTTTGAAGGTTGTTTAATATTTCGCTATTCTCCACTTGAACTTTGAGGTATAAAATATAATAGGGATCCAACTATATATATATAATTTGGTGGATGCAAACAGACTGAGAATAAACATCTGTTCACCTGCCCGCTGTCATGGAGGTCTAGCCATCTGATTTAGAGTATGGTGGGTTGATTAGCAAAACTCTGTCAAACATGTGCTGACTATGTTAATTTTGTCTTCCTGCTTCGACGGAGTTATATTCCAAACACAACGGATGGACTAATCCAAACCATAACTTCACTTTCCGAATTCAGAATTAACACCAATCAATGTAATAATGGTGGGTGAATCTCCATGCCTGAGGCGGCAGTAAAAAGGTATAGTAAAACACTGGCCTAAATGGCCACTACACTTACTTGAACAATTGTCCTAGCTCCTCCAAGGCATGGATCTATATCTGTCACTGCTAGTTGAAAGATCAAAAGAATGCCCCACAATATTGAAGGAAAATGTTTTAAATTACTCTTAAAAATAACCACAATGTTTAATGTAAATGATAATAACTGCAATGTTGTAAAAATAAATTGTACAATTTGCAAGGGAGCCATTAATCTTTCCAGGCCACATGTTTCATATTACAAACCCATATCAAATATTTACTTTTTTGATTTTCTAACCCCCCTCACACCTTAAGTAAATTTGTGAGGCTACCATTGTCTTAGAACTCAGTTTTCACAATAAGATATTAGTTTATAAATATAAAAACGTTCTTTTTTATACTTTAAAAAAAGTGAAATAAACATTATTTAGAAAGTTCTTTCTAGTTAGAACTCAGAGCAGACACCCTTAAATTTGGATAATCTTATATATTTACATTCTCTTTCTGAACATAGTGAAAATTTCAACACATCCCACCAATGTGTAATGAAAATAATACATGTTTTAATTTTATATTTGAATTTTAAAAAATTGAAAACTCCTACAGAGGCTATCATATATTTTATAAAGCATTTATTGTTTTTACCAGTACCAAAAACCACAAAATCGCCAATGATAGTCTACGGAAGCATTAGACTGGGATCTAGCCATCAATTCAGGTTGACCGCAATGGAGCCCTTATTGGATACACCACGTGGATTGGTCCCACTGAAAGTATTGAAGTTAAAAGGTTTTTTAAAAACCAGCAAATCACAAACCTTTCAAGCTTCTTTGAGCAGCTAACCTGGTCAATCATAAGGTTTCCAGGACCTCAGGACAACAGTTATCGGCAAGTCCTACAACAAAGATCAGCATCAATGTTCAGTCTAGGTCCAGTTGGGACTGATCAACAGGTCCCTTCAGCATTTTTTGTATGTCCCTCTAGCCACACAGGCGGTCTGTGAACTGCCACTTGGAGTATTCCTCTTCTGAGCCTTGGTGTGCCACGTTTATGCCTGGCTCCAGCTAGTGTTTGGGGGTGACTCCTGACTCTTACATAACCAATGGGTTGAAAGCTCTCGAGGGCAACACTACCCACTTTCTCAGTTGTTCATGTTAGCTTTACCACTAGCACACACAGAATGGCATGTGTCTGGCCAGTGCCAACATAGCCAAAGTCTTCAACCACACTAAACTTGAACTTTGGCGGCTGAGTGGGTGTTAAGGAATGGTCTAAGGAATTCAACATTGTCCGCACACAAGTAGCACTAAAATCTACATTGAAGCAGGTCATGTAACCATGGCAAACTAGGAAACATAAGTGTGTTAAGACAAAAGCAGGGTCCCTCAACACTAGACAGGGGGCACACACTAATTTTCCAGACATCCTTTCGCTTACTTTCAAGTTTGTCAAACAATACCATGTGGCTTAAATAGACCCGTCAAAGATGTTTTAACAGTGTGGTGCTATCAGGATGGCAGGCCACCACCCATATGCTGAGCTCTAAGGAGTCATCCTTGCCTTTCAGATCAATCTGTCAATCACAGTGACCTACTGTGCAGCTCCTGAGATTAGTTTAATATGCCATTCACACTCCATTCTGGCCAAATAGAGTATGTGAGCTACTCTAGTTTTCTCATAGGACAGCCAGAGCCTTCCACCATGAAAATAGCTTTTGAGGGGATTGTCTCTTCAGGGACATGATAATATAAAAATTCAACATGTCCCACTTTTAAATAACATGCATCCTGCTGTGAGGTCTACCTTACTCCTGTTTAGCAGGGGTAAAGTGCAAATAGATCCTAAAACACCTAAAATATAGATCAGAAGAAGCAAAAGTATCTGGTTTGAATTTTCTGAAAATATTGTTTTGCAAATTATTTGTCTCAATATTATAAAATTAGTAAATACAACATATTTTCTGATAAACAACAGACTTTTAAAAAAAACAAACACATTTTTTTTAATTAAAAAAGGAAATAAAAATAAATTGTCCTCCCCTGGGACATGTGGTAAAATAATAGGAAAATCACGTCCGGGGAGGGAGTGGGAATTCAGTGTCCTATTACAGTCCAAGTGTGACATATGCCTCCAGGCAGAGTCCTTGCCTTCCCATAAAGTGTAATTTTTTACTTCTCAGACTGCTCTCCATTCTCCTGAAGCTCAGGTTTTCCAGCAACCTGTTCCTTTCAAGGGGTGACTTCTTAACGATTCTTTAGGATGGGAAGGGAGGGGTTGTTTTGGGTACAGAGAGGAATGGGAATTGTTATGTTTGGATGAATGGGGAGGCTGTAGGGAATGTGAGGGTGTAGGGGTGTGGAAGTGTTTTTGGATATGTGAGGTTTGAGGTGGATAAGAGGGTTTGGAGGTGTGCAGGAGGTAAGAGCATTGGAGGTTTTTAGGGGTGTGGAAGGAGGTAGGAACAGGGGAGGGTTAGGGGTATGGGATGAGTTAGGAGCATGGGAGGGTTTAGATTCATAGGAGGAGATAGGAGCAGGGAGAGGTTTGGGGGTGTGGGAGGAGGTGGGAACATGGGAGGGTTAGGGGTATGGGACAAGGTAGGTGTAGTGGAGGTATCAGGGATATGGGATGAGGTAGGTGTCACCTTGAGGGTTTATGTGAATGGGGGTTTCGGTGCTTGGAAATGTTTAGGGTTTACGGTGTGTTTGGGGCAGGTTGGATTTTAATGGGGGTGTAAAGATGGTGTACAATGTGACAATAGAGTGTGAAGTAGAATGGGGTCAACTATTTGGATGTGGGTTGGTGTGGGGAGGTTGGTAGGGGAAACATGGGTAGAAGGAGTAATAGAGGCAGGTATGGTTGAAGTACTGGTGTCAGAGGAGACTCTTCGACTAAGTAAACCTCTCTGTAACGCAGGCAAGGCAGAGTCCATGCCATCCAGAATAGTGAAGACTTGTGTCAGTTTTTGACTGACACCCTGGAGGGCATCCAACAATGACGTCTGCCCTAAAAGGGGGCTCTTTAACACTTAAAGGGCCTCCTTAGAGACCAGTGCTGGTTGATGGGGGTAGATAGTGCAAGGGGACCCCAGTCTGTTTCTTGACTTGGCGCCGCCTGCTTTCTGGGGGTACAGGAGTAAGGGTGCTGATGGTAGGTGTGGCAGTGGCAGACACAGGAACAGAGAGAACATCCTGGGATGTTTTGTTTCACTCAGGCCTACCCCTCATGGTGGTGGAGGCCTCTGAGTCTGTTGTTGGGCCCTCCTGGGCTTCACCCTCTGTGCCGCTGGGACCTACAGTGAAAGGCAGCACCTACTGTGGAATTTTCTTAAATTGAATTATACTTTGTGGTAAGCTACCACCCACATCAAGGAATACTGACAAAGCTTATAATGGTGATGCCAAAAAGTCAATAAATTATTGTGAGCTGAACACCCTGGTAGCTATGGCCCTGAGCAGACAGCCTTTACTTCAGGCAATGTATGCATTATTTATGCTGTATCCAAACAGTAATGAACTCAAATTTATAATTGGAAAATATTCTAACTTATTTTTGCACAATAAATTACATTTTATTTAACAAAAGAGACCAAACAGTTGTTAGAACTGGAATTATGTTTTTTTTTAAATTTTACATCAATATAGTGCCAAAAAAGGTCAAATCGCCAATTAGACCGGGACCTAGGCATGATGTGAGGCCATCTGCGATGGAGGCCTGGTCAGATGCACTAAGTAAATTGGTAACCCTGAAGCTCTGGAAGTTTTTGGGTAGGGAAAGAAATGTTCCCAACGCAGAAAGAAACGTTGCGAGGCGCTATGAGTGAGACAAACCTCAATATCAATCCAACACTGTAGAACTGCGGGTCAGATCATTTTTGCGACAGGTCTCCCTGAAGCTCTTGAGGGATATTTTTCCTAAAATGTTTTTAAGTTCAAACGCAGAAAGAGACTTTCTTTTGGTTTAAAAAGGCTAACATTTAATCTAAATACATTCCTGCCTTGGGGTTTTTAATTTTTTAAAGAAATGTTAACTTAAATACTTTCACTGGAACCAATCCACTTGATGTATCTTATCAGGGTTTAATCCCAGTTGGCTTCAAATCGCGCCTAGGTCCCAGACTTCCGATTCTATATACTAACCTTAGCGCTTTGTGCTTCTTGGCGCTACATTTATCTTTAACTTTAAAATTCATATCGCTGGTTCCAGTTATTATTTATTTTTCATTCATGCACCACTGTATATAAAAGCTATTACAGACCCAGCCAAGCGGAATGAGTTGCAATCTGTGGCCTAGTTAATGAATAGTAATGAGGTCAGTCGGTTGCGATTCACTTTGAATCTGAATTTTCTGAACCAAGGGGCATATTAGCAAGACCCACGTTAAAATTATCGCCGTTTTAGCGGCAGGAAACTGCCGCTAAAACGGCGATAATGGGCTTGCTAATATGCGTTATAGAATTCAATAGAAGCCCAGGTTAGATGTGCAGGACATCTAACCTGGGCTTCTATTGGAATTCCATAACGCATATTAACAAGCCCATTATCGCCGCTTTAGCGGCAGTTTCCTGCCGCTAAAACGGCGATAATTTTTACGTGGGTCTTGCTAATATGCCCCCAACTTTTTTGTTGCTGACATAGGTCAGTTTGGGAAATTATTCACTGCTCGCAAATGTACTGGTCGCAAAGGGGGACCAGTGTTTTGTGAGCAGTAAACAGTACATCTGGCTCTGAATTCTATTTCCTACAAGACTAACTGACCAAGCATGTAGAAGCATGACCCAAAATACATAGACCTGGATTCGCTGACACCACTCTTGCAATCCAATAACATGGGGGCATATTAGCAAGGGCACTATCGCCGCTTTAGCGGCACTTTTTGCCGCTAAAGCGGCGATATTTATATCGCCCTATCAGCAAACTGTCTCTAACAGCAGTTAGCGACAGTTTGCGGGCATTAGCGCCCGTTTTTTCACCGCTTTGCATGTCAGCGATATTTATCGCTAATGACATGCAAAGTGGGCGTTCCCGACGAACAAACCTGGGAAACACTCGCTAACAGGCCTATCGCCTATTAGCAAGGTGGCTATGGCCCCAGTTAGCGACGTGAAAAGTCGCGCTAACCGGGGTCATCGCCATTTATTTAACACCTGCAATTAGCAGGTGTTAGCCATACCTAACATGGGGGGGTGGATTATGCTGATACGACCACAGGGTCGTATCAGCAAGGTGTTCTCCCTTCTCCATGCAACATCGCTGGTTTTTCAGCGATGTTGGCCCATTTCCCCCGCTATCGCTGGAATATTCATCGCCATAGCGCTAATCGTTGCTAATACAGCGTTAGCGTGGTGATATATTCCAGCGATAGCCGGCGATAAAAAAAATCACGCTAAGCAGGGTTAGCGATGATTATCGCCTCTTCTTGCTAATATGCCCCATAGTGCACTAGGTCAAATAAAGAAAAGAATTCTACACATTCCACTGTGTATGAACTCTATTCCAATTAACTGCTGAAACATAATTAGGAATGCAAATTGATGTATAACTACAGAATCAATATGAACAACAATTAACTTCCTGCCTGACTAGAAACGTCACGCAACTAATCAGTATAGCAAGTTTGATAATGTTGCATAATATAAGATTTAATATAACACTTGACCCTAGCACTATAAACCTGCTCCGGGCTACAGAGTAACGTTCTACCAATCCACAGAGTGCTTCAGCACCTCACCAGGGTTAGTAAGAACTTTATAAACTAGAATAATATACAACTGTGCTTTTATATTAGCATCTGGTAATGATGTTTGATCTTTCACAAATTTTGAGGCATAGGTACACAAAAAAGAAATGTTATAAAACACAAGAAGAAAAAGATATGTTCAACATCAACAACTTTTGTCAGGATTGTTTTACAGTTATTACATTTCCAGACAAGTTCAGAAATTAAGTTGTTCACGCAATGAAAGCATCTACCAATAGTGAAAACTAAATAAAGTTGGAATAATCCCAACATGATGTTACAGTGAATGGTATGAATTGCATGATATGAATTTTCTTGAAGCAACTAAAATGAGTTCTACCAATTACCATCTATACAATTATTTCTTAAGATTTCATAAAATATCAATGGATCGTCCTTGTATGCCTACTGTTTATGATTTTCTGCTCAAGCCTATATTGATCAATATCTAGCTCCCTTTTTGCTTTCACAGACCTCATCGCTACTGATTGTGAGAGAATGTATTAATACAACAGAGAGCATGCCTTGTGAGGATGAATATGCGTTGACTACTTTGGCAGTAGACACTCTATATACAATGTTGAACATGATATGGGTGTAAAAGATTTTTTTAAAGCAAGATTTATCATGTTAACTACCCATACTGTAATGATCTTGCAAATGGTTAGGATCTGTTTTGAAAGAAACATATTTATTTTTAAGGATCAATTTATAAGCAGATCAGAGGGGCAGTGACTGGGTTACATTTGATCATTTACTATTGTGATTCTACGCTGGTAGGAGCAGGAGAAGGCATGCTTTCAATCAATGCAGAAACACACATATAGAAATATGCTATAGATATAATATATTGATGAAATGTTACTAAAATGGGTAGGGGCGTTGAAGCAGAACATTCTGAGAATGTGGACTGTGCCAACCCTAAGAATATTGACCTCAACCTCATCTGCACCACTAAAAATTATTAATTCCATAACTTAGGGCCAGATGTACGACCATGACAATTTGCGAGTCGCAAATTGCACTCGATTGCGAGTCGCAATTTGCGAGTCGCAAAATGCCATGTACAACAGTGTCTGAGACACTGTTTGCGATTCCCAATGGGGTCGCAAATTGCATGCCTCATGAATATTCATGAGGCACTCGCAATTCGCCACCACATTGGGTATGGCTAGCCCTCCCAGGGATGGTGGCCTGCTGGGCTCAGCAGACTTCCATGTCTGGGACTGCTTTTAAATAAAGCAGTTTAAAAAAAAAATGCAGCCCGTTTTCCTTAAAGGAAAACGGGATGCATTTAAAAAAAGAAAATGAAACGTTTTCGTTTCATTTTTTCTAAGGGCAGGGAAGACATGGCTTGGCAGTTCGGGCTGGACTGTTCCCATGAGGCACAGGGTCAGACTGATTTGCATATGGCCATGTCTGAACTGGGGTGGTGGAGTGAGCTAAAGAATGATGATGGATTAAACCCAGATCAGTTGACTGGGGGTGAGTGTTTGATTGGCTCAAACGTTCCGTCCATCATCCCCTTTTGTATCGCTTTGGTCGCCCTAAGTTGGCGGGGGTATGCCCAGACGTGGGTCCCTTGCTCACTTTGCCACTGGATTCAAGCAAGCCTGGCTGATGATGGCTAAAATGCCAGAAACCGGTCCTAGGATGCTTGTTTCCGGTCCAGGGAAGACATGGCTTGGCAGTTCGGGCTGGACTGTTCCCATGAGGCACAGGGTCAGACTGATTTGCATATGGCCATGTCTGAACTGGGGTGGTGGAGTGAGCTAAAGAATGATGATGGATTAAACCCAGATCAGTTGACTGGGGGTGAGTGTTTGATTGGCTCAAACGTTCCGTCCATCATCCCCTTTTGTATCGCTTTGGTCGCCCTAAGTTGGCGGGGGTATGCCCAGATGTGGGTCCCTTGCTCACTTTGCCACTGGATTCAAGCAAGCCTGGCTGATGACGGCTGAAATGCCAGAAACCGGTCCTAGGATGCTTGTTTCCGGTCCAGGGAAGACATGGCTTGGCAGTTCGGGCTGGACTGTTCCCATGAGGCACAGGGTCAGACTGATTTGCATATGGCCATGTCTGAACTGGGGTGGTGGAGTGAGCTAAAGAATGATGATGGATTAAACCCAGATCAGTTGACTGGGGGTGAGTGTTTGATTGGCTCAAACGTTCCGTCCATCATCCCCTTTTGTATCGCTTTGGTCGCCCTAAGTTGGCGGGGGTATGCCCAGACGTGGGTCCCTTGCTCACTTTGCCACTGGATTCAAGCAAGCCTGGCTGATGACGGCTGAAATGCCAGAAACCGGTCCTAGGATGCTTGTTTCCGGTCCAGGGAAGACATGGCTTGGCAGTTCGGGCTGGACTGTTCCCATGAGGCACAGGGTCAGACTGATTTGCATATGGCCATGTCTGAACTGGGATGGTGGAGTGAGCTAAAGAATGATGATGGATTAAACCCAGATCAGTTGACTGGGGGTGAGTGTTTGATTGGCTCAAACGTTCCGTCCATCATCCCCTTTTGTATCGCTTTGGTCGCCCTAAGTTGGCGGGGGTATGCCCAGACGTGGGTCCCTTGCTCACTTTGCCACTGGATTCAAGCAAGCCTGGCTGATGACGGCTGAAATGCCAGAAACCGGTCCTAGGATGCTTGTTTCCGGTCCAGGGAAGACATGGCTTGGCAGTTCGGGCTGGACTGTTCCCATGAGGCACAGGGTCAGACTGATTTGCATATGGCCATGTCTGAACTGGGGTGGTGGAGTGAGCTAAAGAATGATGATGGATTAAACCCAGATCAGTTGACTGGGGGTGAGTGTTTGATTGGCTCAAACGTTCCGTCCATCATCCCTTTTGTATCGCTTTGGTCGCCCTAAGTTGGCGGGGGTATGCCCAGACGTGTGTCCCTTGCTCACTTTGCCACTGGATTCAAGCAAGCCTGGCTGATGACGGCTGAAATGCCAGAAACCGGTCCTAGGATGCTTGTTTCCGGTCCAGGGAAGACATGGCTTGGTAGTTCGGGCTGGACTGTTCCCATGAGGCACAGGGTCAGACTGATTTGCATATGGCCATGTCTGAACTGGGGTGGTGGAGTGAGCTAAAGAATGATGATGGATTAAACCCAGATCAGTTGACTGGGGGTGAGTGTTTGATTGGCTCAAACGTTCCGTCCATCATCCCCTTTTGTATCGCTTTGGTCGCCCTAAGTTGGCGGGGGTATGCCCAGACGTGGGTCCCTTGCTCACTTTGCCACTGGATTCAAGCAAGCCTGGCTGATGACGGCTGAAATGCCAGAAACCGGTCCTAGGATGCTTGTTTCCGGTCCAGGGAAGACATGGCTTGGCAGTTCGGGCTGGACTGTTCCCATGAGGCACAGGGTCAGACTGATTTGCATATGGCCATGTCTGAACTGGGGTGGTGGAGTGAGCTAAAGAATGATGATGGATTAAACCCAGATCAGTTGACTGGGGGTGAGTGTTTGATTGGCTCAAACGTTCCGTCCATCATCCCCTTTTGTATCGCTTTGGTCGCCCTAAGTTGGCGGGGGTATGCCCAGACGTGGGTCCCTTGCTCACTTTGCCACTGGATTCAAGCAAGCCTGGCTGATGACGGCTGAAATGCCAGAAACCGGTCCTAGGATGCTTGTTTCCGGTCCAGGGAAGACATGGCTTGGCAGTTCGGGCTGGACTGTTCCCATGAGGCACAGGGTCAGACTGATTTGCATATGGCCATGTCTGAACTGGGGTGGTGGAGTGAGCTAAAGAATGATGATGGATTAAACCCAGATCAGTTGACTGGGGGTGAGTGTTTGATTGGCTCAAACGTTCCGTCCATCATCCCCTTTTGTATCGCTTTGTATCGCAGTGGTCCCTGGGACCACTGCCTGCCCCTAAAAAATATTTTCCATTGCATTTGCAAAGGGAAGGGGTCCCCTGGGGACCCCTTCCCATTTGCGAGTACATTACCACTCTCTTGAAGAGGGCAGTAAATTGCGAGTGTTTTGCAACCGCAATTGCGGTTGCAAATCATTCATACATGGGATAGAGAGTCGCTATTAGGAAGGGACACCCTTGAAACGCCCCTTCCTAATAGCAAGTCGCAATTCCTATTTAGCGAGTCGCAAATAAATTGCGACTCGCTAATTAGGAATTGTACATGGCCCTATTCGTTTTTGCATGCGCAAACGGGTCGCTAACCCATTTGCACATGTAATTTAGGGTCGTACATCTGGCCCTCAGAGTATTTGTAAACTAATATAGTTTGCAGTCTAGATTTATCATCCTAAACTTATCAATGCATTATTTCAAATTACAAGTTTCCATCCTCAGAAAGTGATCAGCAGCATCCCCTATGGGAAGTTCATTATTATTAAAGGAATTTGTACCTCCATTGATTATTTGAAAACACTGTCACAAGGAGGCAAGAGGCAGCCTCTTGGGAGGGGCTATAGAAGCTCATGAGGGCACTAGATAGACTATGGAAGATTGACTAAGGGGAATATATTGGTGGTTTTGACAGTAACAACATACTCTTGGACATGTGTTTGATGACATATATTTTGGGGAATATGTGTGACTGGCTTTAGCTCTGAAAGTAGATTATTCAGACATTGAAAAAAGATTGTTGTGGCCTTCACATGGTGAAGACATCAGCAATCATGACACATATGAGAACACTTACTTTTTTTATCCACTTACAGTTTTTATTATTGTTTTTAGTGGTTTTAACATTGACATTTAGCCGTTTTAATCACTTACTAGAGTATATTATGTATTTATTTTTGTTAGCTGATATATTTTTTGATGAACTATCCCGTTGAAACATCGACTCTTTATTTTATTGACACTTGAATTGTGGTCCTTTTTTCCTCATGACGTTGTTTTTAGTCTGCTTTGTAATGTATTTTTGTGTGTCTTTTTTGGCCTGGCAGGCAGAATAAAGTATCATTGAAATTGAAATTGAGAACACTTCATGGTAGTCTAAAACCTAATCTAATTCCTGTGGACTCCTTGAAAGATTAATATAGTTGACTTCGCAGTTAGTGCAGGATTTTTCACAGATGCGGGAAATGCAAGAAACGTTTGTGTGCCACCAAAAATATTGACAAATATTATCCTGTGGCAATTCACTTCTAACAACAATATATAAATGAAAGTAAGCAATTGACCTGTATTAGAGCATATGTGCTACACAAGGATATCAGTGGTGGAGGTAAAATACAGAAACACCAGCAATTAGAACCAACCAGAGGTATATGTTGAACATGAAATCCCTTTTCCTCTGAGGCCGCAAACAATATAGAGATTGAAATGCATCTGATTTTGGATTAATTTTTGCTGAAAGATTGTAATAAAACAAATAGCATCCCCTCCTTGATTTGCAATATCCCTCTTCACTAATTATCAGATCAATGGACAGCATTATGAGATTTTCTTAGAAAGACATATTTAAAGTTATCATTATTGGTTTACACATGTTACTATATCATTTATGTGAATCTGATTTTATTTAAATAACAGAAATGTTTACAGATATTGGGATAGTGCACTGTTGCAAAGTGACTCCTTTTTGGGTGGTCACCCCCAGTTTTATTGTTTATTTGGTTCTCACCCGCTGAAATTCTTGAACTTTAATACTGGGATCCTGCTATCTAATGCCCATTGTATGTACTTTAACCCCTAAAACATCAAAATTGGCTAAAACTCAGATTGGCATATTTAGCTTTCATATAAGGCCATAGTATATGGTGCAGAAATATACCCTTGGCATGGAAAGTTAGCTACCATTTGTGAATTGCAGCATCGTTTGTGCCATCCACTGCAGTGAAAACAGGGCTTAAGGTCTGACCTCTGTAGCCTGATGGCAGCAGCTTGAACCCTGCTGCAAAGACCTGTCAAAATCCCTTTGATAGGTAAGAAAACCTGATTTGAAATGATATACAAGTCAACCCTAAGCATACCTTGCTGCCAATAATGTAGGATGCATTATATTTAAGAGTGGAAAATGTGGGACACAAGAAAAGGCATGTTCTCCCAGTAACTAGGCCCAAAATGACATTGTCACAGGTCAGGCTGTAGCTGGCACATAGGAAAAGTCAAAGCATAGATTATCCACTTTAAACTACAATTGTTGTCTTTTAACAGCTACAGGCTCCATTCAAAGACTTGTTTTATGTAATGAATCCCAATCCAAAGGCGAAGTTGGATATTTATTAATATATAAAAAAAAGAAACATTTACAAAAATATATTTACCCTGCCTGAAGCTGTGGGAGGCTAATTTGCATGAGCTCTCCAGCAACTTAATTTACTTTAACAGGGCCTGCCCTGTCACAAGCAAATGTTAGGAGACACCTGGAAAGGCTCCACCATTTGTCCCCGTGCTCAGGCTGGCACCAACCCCATCTTAAATTTTGAGAGTGAGCGGAACTGTGGGATTGTTTGCAGCAAGGCAAACAGCAACTTCTGAAAATGTGGTAGGGTTGCTCCCAGGAACTTTTACCCCAAGGAGTACCCAGGAGTCACACACCAGCTTGTGGCAAATATATATGTGGCACCCTATTGCACCTCCTCAGATCACTTATTGGGCCTATAGAAGAATTGAAGAGGACTAGACCCGCTGTCTGTGACCTAATAGGCTCTCTGAGGAGATGTTCCTACTCCTTCTTATACAAAGAAGTGGACTTCAAGGGTCAGTTGGCTGACTTTCTGTGTGGCTACATGGACAGAACAAACTGAAAGAGGCATTTTCCTGGAAATACCCAGCTGATCAGAGACAAGTGGACCTGGATTGGACTTTGCTTTTGGCCTCTGCCTGACACCCTTAAAGGCTCTAAGAGTCCTCCCCTAAGGTCCTGGGGCCTTGGGCATTTTGTCCTGCAGTTGTTTGGGCCACCAGGAGTAAGTTTGGAATCTTTGAAAATCTTTTACTATAGAACTCCAGGTGGACCTGTGGGAAAATTATCTGACCAGCACTTCCACGGAATGAGATGCAATTTCAACTTTGTCCCGCTCAAGGCTATAAGTGCCTCAGACAAAAGACTTAGGGCCTGACTACGAGTTTGATGGCCTCACTGCTGTACCGCCTGGTGCATTACGATGCATGCAGCCTGAACCGCCAACCACGCCAACAGAGGGTGTCCCGCCTGGGCCACGGTGTACTGCAATGTTGGTGATGCGTATTCCATCGCCATCAGGGGCACAGCTTACCGCCGAGTCAATTACTAAAACAAAGTTGCACTGGCAGTCCCCTTGCGACAGTTGCCCGCCGGCAGTAGGCCATTGTGTTACGCTCTCAGCAAAGCACCAGACCAGTGCCCATTGGATGGATACAAGAACAACACAGTTGATATCCATTGGCCAAGTGGACACACCTGAAATCACACTATAAAACACACCTCATTCCAATGCCATGATTATTTGCCTCTCCACTGCAGCACAGCAAGAGAGAGACCACACTACTTTGTGAGATAAAGCAGCCCTTTTTTCCTATGCCATTTAACACTCTCCACACACTTTTGTTGCATATTTTTTCTAATATCCTTCTGTTATTTTTTTTGTTATTGTGAATTACTTTAATTTACAGTTATGTTACGTCAAAAAAATCTACTTTTTTCAGAGACTAAGTTGTCAGTCAAGGTGCATGAAATCATAAGAGTAGAGCCATAAGTGTTTGGAGCTGAAGTTCACCATTCTCCTCTCAGTAGGAAAAGGGAAATGTGGTCCAGGATAGTCAACAGAGTGAATGCTGTAGGCACCACCCTGCGCACAAAGGAGGAAATTAGGAAGAGGTGAAACTACCTGAGGGGGAAGGTGCATTCCCTGGCCCAGCCACGGTCCGTGCAGGTAACAGCGGTGGGGCCGGGTAAGGGGGATTTCGAGGGACGATGCTGAGGGAAAGTATTTATTTATTTACTTTTCCCTCAGCATCATCCCTCGAAATCCCCCCTTACTCAGCCCCACTTCCCCACCGCTGTTACCTGCATGGACCACAGCTGCCCTGGCCTCCAAGCAACACCTGGAGACCCAGAAGACTGGCGGTAGTCCTCCTAGTGCCCCATTACAACGTTTTCCCTGGGAGGAGAAGGTCTTGACCATCCTGCATTCTGAGGGCTTAATAGGAATAGCTGGGGGAATGGGGTCTGGTAAGTTACACCTCACAAACTGTCACAACACTTCAATGTCCTGCTTGTTCTCATGTCAGCTTTTGCTATTGTGTTGTCTATCTACTTTCCTAACATGCAATATTCAAAGTATCAGAGATGTTGGATTGTCAATGTCAATGTGCATTGTTGCATATAAGATCACATGTGACAGACAGGTGTACCCCGGCACTCAACAATATTACTACAACATTGATTTTTTAACATTGGAACACAAGATCTATGTATTCTATTGATCGCTCAAATCACAGGATATGACAATATTTGGATTTGTACTGGGGTTCTCTCAAATTTAATAATCAGTGTGACATTTATTCAATACATACTGTACATATAGTCATACAAGAAAAAGATTTTTTCAAAAACATTTCATGTTTATACAGTTATTTTATCAAGGTCCAGTTCTTGTTGCTGGAAGAACAGAATAGCACAGTGAAATAGAGACATGACAGCCGACACGTGTTTCGTTACATTCATAACTTCATCAAGGCTTAGCTATGTAAGGGGGGGCGATCTTCAAATGTTCATAGAGAATCCACCAATGTTGTGTCGTCTTTATAACGAAAAAGAGTAGCCAAGAAATAAGTCCTTATATGGGCTGTTTGAAATCTGTTGATGTCTTTCAAACGTCGTGGAAGAGCCACAGAGAGAAACTATTTCAGCAGTTCATGTGGTCTAGACTTCTCAAGCATTAAAGTGCTAGTCAGAGAGAGCGTAGGATATGGGCATTAACTCGTCACAATTCATGAGTCGATTATCCAAATAGGTAGTCCTCTATTCCTAATCTGTGCAAAGATGTCGTCAAAATACGTTGTATGCCTGTAAGTTGCGTGATTAAAAAAGCAAAGGTACTCGCAATGTGCAACTGAAGGGCAGTGATACATCCTTTTATAATTCTATTGTTTGTCAACTCTGGGCTGAAGTATGCCCCAGTAACTATTCAGATGAGTCCGCTGTCTTGTGGCATACTGGTCCAAGTAAGGACATACAACGTATTTTGACCCGGTCCTAGACTCTGAGGTGAGAATTACCAGCCCAGTCACAGAGGACCCAGTGAGAGCGGGCACCTTGGGCCAAGGGCACAGGCTCGTGGGGGTAGGGGTCATGGGAGGGGTACTGTGGGCTTGCGGAATGAGGTCCCTGGGGCTGCTCACACCCAAACCACCATCAACCGAGTCTTGGTAGTCTATCATGAGTTTCAAGATGTGATGGGCGAGGTATTGAAGGAAATACCGGAGATGAAGCAGCTGCAGAGGAACATACACCAGAAGGTGGCCACCCACAATACTAACATGGGCTCCATAATTGGGGTGCTGCAGGACATCAACACAACCCTGTGCAAAGCTTTTCCACCACCATCTTCCTCTTCCTGTGGTCCAACTACATCAGGGCCATCTACATCTGCGACAGCCACAGGAAAGGAGACCCTGCCAAAGGAAGACACACCTGCAGACACCCCTGTCCCTGCAGCAGCGGATCCCACCCGCCTTCAGAAATGGGGATGTCCATGCAAACATCCAGGAGGTGCAGGTTTCAAGACACCCACCACCGTCAGCAAGAAACCTCAACCTAAATTTCATCCAGTGTGTGTAACACATTCACTCTGTGGACTTTTTCTGGACACTTTTTCCTTTCTGATGGGAGTAGTATTTTGGACTTTGGACTTCAGACAATTTGGCATTTACAACTATGATTTTATTCACCATGACTCACCACTTCACGTTTTTTGTTGTATGTTTTACCTCAATGTATTGCTTCATCTTTACCACTTTAATAAATACACAAGTCACAAACTTATTTACTGCTGTGGTAAATCTCACATCTAGCAATGTATATATGTACTCCCTTGTGAACTCTACAATGCCAAAACAAACTACTTGTGTAAGCATGGATATGTTGCATGTACACAATGTTTAGCTCAGGATCACAACCATGTCACACCAACACATACATACAAGTGTCTTGTCTTATAATCTTTATTCCATTGTTACAATAATAGGCTGACATGATGTCAGAAACATAGCAAATCTTACGTAACTCAAATATTCAGTGTCAGTGATCACATTTTCAGGTGCAGACCTTAACAACATGGAAGGAAGGGATACATCAGACAATTTCCTATAGAATAGGCAAAATAAACTTGGTCTGTGTCATCAGCTGGAGCCATATCCCATACCTCACAAAAGGAACCCCACATCATTTAAACCAATAAAATGACACATGGCAGGACAACAGTTTCTGATAACAGGTCATTCACTTCAGTGTTGCCGCATCTGGTGGAATATCACAAACAAATGTGAGTGATGTGTCACAAGCACTTTGGCCTACAATGAGGAGACACATCAACAGCTACATACAGTTTATACACAATGAGGATTTTCCCAATGTGAAGGGTGACTAGCGTGATTTGGATGCACAACAACATTTTCTTTGAACACATGATGGTACACATATTGCATTAGGCCCATCACACAACAAGGGAGAAGTCCAATGGATTCCTCTTAACTTCTGTCATGTCGCTGTGCAAGCTGTCTTGGTACAGGTTTTGTACACACAAAGTCTATGACAGACATTGCCAGGAACAATCCATGTCCACTTCGTGCATCCAAACAGAATAACTTACCTGCTAATGTCACAACTCTGAAATGTCTAAATGAAGATGCCATGGTGAAGGTTCCTGAAATAGACCAAAACAAAGAGATTAACTATGAAACCATACATATGACACGATTCAAATAGTCAAATTCTGGAGAACACAGTCCATGACAAAAATCTAAGGTAAACAAAGCATCGCTAACAAAATGATCATGTGTCAAAACCTTCCTCCACAAACACGTTTCACCAGAATTTGCCAGAGCTGTAGCGTCCTAATATTTTCCCTAAACATATTCCTCACATCATCACAACACGAGTTGCTTTAGTCAAAGTCATGACATCTTACAACATACTTACACTCGTGAGAAGAAGTCAATTAGATCTTGACACAAGTCGGCTCCTTCTTCTTCACCTCTATCATCATCATTTGGCATTTCAGGATCCTCACCCGGTGCACTTTATGGTCTCCATCCTCTGCGATATAAGGGATGTTCCATCGCAGGGCGATGCTGTGGAGCATGCAGCAGTCCACAATGATTTAACACACCTTCCCGGATGAGTAGAGGAGGGCTCCCCAGTCTTGTCCAGTCATCTGGATCTGGCCTTCAGGAGTCCAAAAGCCCGCTCCACTGGACGCCATGTTCTTCCCGGGCCTCATTGAAGCAGACTTTCCCTGGCGTAGTTGGATTGCACAGTGGTGCCAACAACCATGGACGATTGGGATATGCTGAGTCTCCTAATTGGAAGACAGACATAAGTGCTACAATAAGTCACATACATTCTGATTATAGTACCTGACATTACCCACACAAAGTTAGGACAGATTATACTTACTAACAAGCCAGGCCCTCTCCTGTAGTGGTTGTGACATCAGCTGGGATATGGTGCTGTTCCGCAGTATGATGGAATCATGAGCTTATCCTGGGAACTGGGCACAGACATTTGAGATATACAAATCGGTAAGAAGGCAACTTGCACATTGATGCAATGGAAGTGCTTCCTGTTCCGATAAACTTTTTTCCTGGTTTGCGGTGGTACTAAGGCATTATGGGTGCCATCAATGGCTCCAACCACATGTGGGAGGCAACCAAATCCATAGAAGTCAACCTTCACATTGGCTAAACCCTCACATCTGCGGAACTGGATGTGTCTCATCATTGCTGAAAACACTTCTTGTAATACACCACTGAACGTTGGTTGTGACATACCACCAGATATAGCCACAGTGTATTGAAAGGAACTTGTGGCCAGTAAATGCAATACTGCCCTAAGTTTCACAATTGGCGGGATACATGTGGGATTACTGTTTTGAGGAAGGAGATCAAGCTACAACTGATTACATAAATCCTGTATTGTTTGCCTATTCGAGCGAAATTTCTTGATGACATACCTTTCTTCCATGGTCTGAAGGTCTGGAAATGGGAAATACACAGGAGAATGTCACCTCCTCCCTCTCCCAGGGTACCTTTGTATGATTTGAAAATAGTTTTTTAACATTGGCCCCAATGTCCACAGTAACATATGTGAAGAGTCACTTAAAAGTAATGTGACAACACATAACTGGTTCAGAAAGCATAACACATTATCCTCATGATAATTGTCTACTTTCCAACATCCACCAATAACCCCCATTGTGGCCTTCACATGTGTCTGTAACATAAATGTCCAAAATATACATTCAGAAATGTATTCTTAGCACAATAATCTTAATTTTAGGATATTTTAGGTAAAAAACATCAACTGCAGTGTACAGTGCACCGCGCACATTTTGCATTTATGCACAGTAATGCACTACACAGATGATTTGTGTCATGGAAATCATATGGCAACAGATAATTTGTGTCATGGAAATCACATGGCAATGGAGCAGTCCATATGTAAACATGCTGGCGACGCACTTAACAGTCACCAATACTGTACTTTCAACCGCTAAAATGGTGGATGCCTGACCTCGCATATTGGACATTCAGAACCTGCAGCCGCCGGCAGAACTCAACCATGTGGTGGGCGGTTTCATCCACGACAGAACAGCCATAGGCTATTGTTGGTGATTGTGATGGTAGCGGGCCAATGGCTGTGTTCGTCTACGCTGATAACCTCGTACGTGTCATACATGTACGCATGTGGTTTACAAAAAAAACTCACTTGCCTACTGACACTGCTGCAATCAAAACCTCCTCCACTTTAGCTGCAGTTTTCCACCTCTGGGAGCAGTCATGCCAGGCCATGCAGGTGAGAGGGCCCGTGCCTTCTCTCCAGATTAGCTGAAGCTACTGGAAGAAGAAGGGCTTCCCCTCTATGGCCAGCTCTATGGCTCACCAGAGGAACAAGTACCTATCTTACACAGACTTTTTACTCTGCTTAACTCTATCCTTTCCATTCCCCCAGGCTACAATGTGCCTCTGGGTCCCAGGGTAAATCCTGATTACTCTTGTAACATTTTGTGATCCCTACGTGGGACAATCCTCTAATGGATTTTGTGGAGCACTGTACATTCTGTACCTAACATCACCATTGTGATGTGTCATGTGTGGTAAGTTCTAAATTCTACTGTGTTGCATGCATATATCTATGCATGTATACATTTAATGCTACCTATGATACATTTTGATTTCAGATCATGGTAAATGAGCAAAAAATGTATAGGCTTTACAGCATGAGCTGTGTATGTATAATGTAAGAAGCAGTTGAGGATGAGGTTAGCTATGTGTACAGTCCCACATATCACTCAGCCCAGATCAGGGCTCGCCAAAATGTTGTGTGAGAGCTAGCTATTGTTCACAGGCTCCTTCAGAGTGCCACACTTGAGGTGATGTTTTGGATGGCCAGAAAATTTTCTTTTACGTATTGAAGTGGAGGAAATGTGATGTTCATGTGGGATCAGTATGCTCAGCCTGCAATGAGCAAGGCCTGAAAATGAGTTGTGGCCATTACGGGCCTTGGATCAGGCTGGGGCAGAGTTACTGTTGCAATACAGGTGATGCAAAGGGTAACCACCCTGTAGACCTGCAAATCCTTGGATGTTCCCAAAATGAGTTTTCTGAACCAATAGTAGCCCTGATTGCTTTTACATGGACTACATTCGGAATGGTGACTGAGGTAACCCCCTGACCTGATACTTCTTTCCATTGACCCACATTGTCAATGTGTGCCATTTACTTATGACAAGCTCCTTACTCCCACAGGTCTGTTTTCACTTTTCCACAAGTCATGCTTGCACTGTACAGGCCTATTGCACATGTGACACAATAACAGTGCAGACAGTTGGTTACTTCTGAAGATAATTTGATTTGTGAATCACTAGCTTTGTTACATTAAACAAAACAAACAAGAAATACAATGATATGTTGATGTCATCCCTGTAACAGTTGAAATATAGCGCTACCCCAACAGGGTAGCGTCCCCTAGCTGCACAGCAGATTCCCCAAAGGGGATAGTGATCAATTTGTAATATAGTCAAATTCCAGTTCACTTATGTTTCATTTCTTAGATGATTCTGTTTATTCATACATTTCATCAATCAAATATAGTCAAATTATCCATGTAGTGACTTCTCAAAAATAGAATATTCCATAGATGAATGTTGAGATGAAACACATATTACAACAATCCCAATCCCAATGCATTTTGGACTGTCTTGGCCTCCATCAGGGGACGTAATTTCTGGAAAACAATGGAAAATATGCAATGGTAAACGACTGTCGCGGTGAAGGAGTACCCATCACCGAATGTTTTGTGGTGAGGCAGTCATTTGTGATAATAACTAATTCAAATCTCTTCACAGGTGAAAAAAACTTTGAATACAACATGCATTGTGTGTGCCCATAGATACAGAAGTAAAAAGAATGAAATGGGTACAAAAATTGACCTATACTTGATGATCATGCAATTGGCTAAACATGTGTTACATTCATTCAAAAACGACAAGTGTCGAATGTTAATAACCAAAGATGTTTTTGTGTCAAGCTAGTTGGTTCCAATGAATTATTTTGTGTCCCGATAATTTGGTTAAATGCGAGCATTATCAAAATCAGGTACCGCAGTGAGAGTATCATAAACAAACTTCGTAAATATTATTTTAAGACAGTATCTACCAAACATAAAATGTATTCTAGTGATCTCCGATGGTGGTGTAAAGATGTCAATTACAAACATTAATTCCATGCATGCCAATTAATCACGGTGTATAACTTACGAGGAGAAAGATATTCAAAGCTCACGTCTCAAATCACCGCCATTGCAGTCAATGACCGGCGAGTGTGTTCAATTCACGGTTAAGAGTGGAGTATGAAAGCAAGAAAGGACTATAGTATGCGGTATAACACGAAGGAGCCATGTCGGAAGAGTATGATGTTGGGATATCTCACTGAACCATCGTGTATAAAAATCAAAATATATAATAAAACAGTAAAACCCAAGTAGGAGTTAGAAAAAAAGAAACCACATTGAACGGGTATAGATCACCAACACTGGTTCTCCGCAACAATTATCGAGAACCAGCTGGCATGACTTTGGACATGGAAAACGGACGATGTTAATGGTGTAACATGGTGTGAATCCTTTAAAGCATTGAAAAAGAAAGGTAGCCATGTTGGAAGTGATGTGTACATATTCATATGTCCGAAGTCACCCGATTGGCACTTCCTTGACCATGGGCACTTTTTAATGTGATTCAGAAGGACAGGAAATAGAAACAAGGAAATGGACAGGGTTACCAGAAAAAGAGAATTGAAAATAATTGAAGATGAGAGCGCACGTATAAAAGAAGGTGTGAGGTTCATATAGCCAGTAGTGCCAAGTGTTCCCATGATCTATAAAAAACAACTATATTCAATCCAAACATTCAAGCCGTTATGTATGAGTGAGTCAAGTCATTTAATCCAAAAAGTCTCCCGTTGTAGACGGTGTTTACAGTTGTCTCTACCTTCAAAGGTGACAACTACTTCTAATAACATGTAGCGCAGTTGGCTGATGTTATGGTTGAAAGTCACAAAGTGGGTAGCAATTGCTGATTTGGGATTCGCTATTCTTATGTTGCTCTTGTGTTCATTTAACCTGACTTTGATTTTTCATTCAGTTTTACCAATTTAAATCAAGCCACACGGGCATTTCAGCAAGTAAACTATGTTCTTAGTGTCACAACTGGCTGTGGTATGTATCTTGATCTTAGTTGCTTTAAGTGGATGGTTGATGTAATTTACTTTTTTGACAATATTACAATGGTTGCCATTCAAGCAGGGAACTGTCCCTTTATGTTCCACTCTGTCATTAATGCTCCTTCTACTTACTAGGAGTTCTTGTAGGTTTTTACCTCTTTCATAAGCAAATAGAGGGAAGTCATTAAAGATTCCTTTGAAATCGGGTTGTAATTGTACCATAGGCCAATGTTTAGCAATGATTTTCTTATATTTTGCACTTCTCGTAGAGAATTTTGACACCAAGACCACTCTGTTGGTTGTACCAGGTTTCTTCGTGGCAGTTTGTAGTTGGTTTCGGGATTTGGTTGCTGCTCTATCTAACATATTGTTTAGAATTTCTGGTGGATATCCCCTAGTTTTGAACCTTCCGGTCATATCCAGCATGTTCATTTCCAATTTATCAGGGTTAGATACATTCCTTTTGACCCTTATGAGTTGTGAATATGGTAAATGTGACTAGAGAGAATTTTGATGAAAACTGGTGAAGTTTAGTAGATTATTTCGATCTGTTTGTTTCCTGTACATGTCTGTTTCAAATTCGTTGTTAACCATAGATATTGCTACTTCAAGAAAATTGGCACTGTCATCACTGATGTTATATGTAAACTCAATCCGGTCACTGATGGTGTTGAGTTTGTCAATTACTGATGTTAATTCATCCTTAGAGCCTTTCCATAAAATGAAGATGTTGTCAATGTATCTTAAGAAGGTGATGACGTTGCTTCTCCAAAGTTCATCAGAAAGGATATGATCCATTTCAAATTTTTGCATAAAGAGATTAGCGTAGCATGGGGCAGCACAATTGCCCATGGAAGTGCCTGCGAGTTGTAAAAAATATTCCTTATTCCAACTGAAGTAGCTGTGATAGAGGGTAAAGTGTAGAAGCTCCAGTAAAAATGTCTTGAGATCTTCATCAAGGTTGGTGTTCAGCAAAAAGCATTCAACCGATTCCATGCCCAAGTCATGGGGAATTGACGTATATAACGCTTTGACATCAATGATGCATAAGAGTACATTCAGGTCATGATCGAATTTCAAGGCCGAAATGTTCTGTAAAACTTCTGTGGTGTCCATAATGTAGGTAGGCATCTTCTGTACCAACAATTGTAAATCACGATCTAAGTATTTACCTATTGGTTCATGGATGAAACCTTGTATGGATACAATGGGTCTAAAGGGTGGTGTAGTCGGATTCTTGTGGATTTTGGGTAACATATGCATCACAGGACACCTCGAATGTTCTTGTAATAGATAATTTTTGTCTTCTTCCATTATGATTCCCTTAATCACAGCTGAGTCAAGAATGTTTCTCAGCACTTTCATAAAGTCTCCTGTGGGATTGTGATCCAATTTCATATAAGTAGATGTTGTTGTAGTAAGAAGAATTCTTAACTACAAGTGCCTCACCTTTGTCCGCTTTTGAACAGGTTATATTGGGATTCATATCAATACGATGAATGATTCCCTTTTCTTTGTTGAACAAGTTGGTCTGGTGTGTCTTTTTGTCTTTAAATAGATTCTGAATTTCCTTTTTGACAATAACCTCAAACAAATCAAGTATTCTATGGCTCACCGGAAAGGACTGCCTCCAGGACAGGCTCGATCCAAAGCAATATCAAACAGTTGCTATAGTTAACCAAGCGAGAAATAAGTCAACGATTACTTGCCAGCACTCTCATCAGATATAATTGCATACAATGGATACCCTGGGGACTGAGAATCCTGTTGAAACCATCTCTCTGTAAAAACAACTCCAAATTCGTCGATCAATGGTATGAAATCCTAAAAAAATGTTCCCTGGATTTAATCCTTTTAATTGTGGAGGAACTATCTAAACTTTTGGAAGAACTGTCAAGTGAAATAAATCAACTGAAGAGTGAACTTTCTTTCAAAATAGACACAGAAGATTGGTCCAAAATGCTAGCCGACATTAATATTCAATTGGCCCGACATACTCAAGAAATCAATTAACGCAAGATTAGAAAGTTTAAATGAGACACCATTAATTATAAGCTTGGAGAAGTATTTAATTGGGCAGAAATTTATGCCAAAAGGCAACAAGACCACCAAATAGACCATCTGACACAAAACTTTGTCGACTGACAGTGAAACCAACTTATCTAACAGGAGAACAAAGGGACGCTATCAACCTCCAAGCTAACTGACCCTCCTACAGTAACACAACAAGCAATGTCAACACTATGGGCCTCTTTTTTAGAGGGAGGCTCGCTAGCAAATGACGAACCATGAGGGTGAATGTTGGCAAAAGGAACAGATCCATCTACATCCAAGAGGGTGACCAGGAGTCACAAATATTAGATGAAAAGAATCTTGTGATTAACATATTATCTTACCCTTTGAGTCGAATCGAAATCAACACGCTGCAAAAAAATACATCATTTGTCCCTACGTACCATTTCAATGTACTTGAACTGGAAGTAAAATTCTTCAAATTCATGCATACTCCTTGTTTGAGAAATTTCTTTGAGAATATAGTTGTTGACCAATCTCTAAGAAAAGAAGGCACCCTAAGAGGCTTGAAACCAAAAATCAACTACATGGTTCAGGTGAGCCATAAAATACTTGATTTGTTTGAGGTTATTGTCAAAAAGGAAATTCAGAATCTATTTAAGGACAAAAAGGCACACCAGACCAACTTGACCAACAAAGAAAAGGGAATCATTCATCGTATTGCTATGAATCCCAATATACCCTGTTGAAAAGCAGACAAAGATGGGGCACTTGTAGTTATGAATTCTTCTTACTGCAACAAAAATGTGAATGACCATGTATTTGACACATCTACTTATTTGAAATTGGTTCATAATCCCACAGGAGAATTTATGAAAGTGCTGAGAAACATTCTTGACTCAGCTGTGATTAAGGGAAATAATCACGGAAGAAGACAAACATTATCTATTACAGTAACATCCGAGGAGTCCTGTGATCCACATGTCACCCAAAATTCACAAGAATCCGACTACACAACCCTTCAGACCCATGTATCCACACCCGGTTCCATCCATGACCCAATGGGTAAATACTTCATCTATGGAATATTTTATTTTCGAGAAGTTACTACATGGATAATTTGACTATATTTGATTGATGAGATGTATAAATAAACAGAATCAGCTAACAAATGAAACATTGGTGAACTGAATTTTAACTATTATTGGAAATTGATCTCTATCCCCTTTGGGGAATCTGCTGTTCACCTAGGGGATGCTACCCTGTTGGGATAGCGCTATTTCTCAAATATTTCATATGATTGTGATCAGAGAGCTACCCTATAGCACGCTCTTAAAAAAATTTAATAATAGAAGCATTCTGGACACAAATCTTTCAAAACTAAGAGTGTGTGAACCAGCCCAAATCTTGTCTATCCCTGTAACAGTGCCATATATGGCAAAAGTGGTGTCATGTGATGGCAGTACATACCACACAAACTCAATCAGGTATAATATCTCATTAAGTAGTCTACATGTCCACACATCCCCAGAAAGGAAGCTCTCAGTGACACATGCCAGCCCTTTCTTTGATACCTAAGTGTTAAGTTGCAGTTTATACTATGGTACCAGGCTATATGGACCGTATGCATCATGTTAATGGGCCTGGCTGTAAAGGTGTCTGCACAATCATGCAAAAGTAGTGTACCCTTCAGAAAGTCACAATGGTGTGTTGTGTTTCATAGTAGATCACATCACAGTACATGTAGCATGGCCCTGGGCTACATGATGTTAGTGGGCTGGCTTAGTCAGTGTAGAACATGACCAGGGTTGAGGATAGTCAGCAGATGACTCCAAAAGTGTGCATTCATGTCTTTGTAGTGCTTAGAATGTGCAAACTACACATGTAGTGTGTTGACTATTGATTTAGGCTTGTGCTAAATGTAAATACAATGTGTGTCAACCAATTTGATATCCAAAAACTTACAGTTAAGATCTGTGTATTTATCTATTGTATCCATACGGTAAACACCCCTTACTCCGCATCCGTCAGCCCGCATGTTGTTACAACGCGGTCGTTACAACGACGCGTTGTAACAACGCATACCATTACCCCACAAGTCATTACAATGACTTGCGGAGGGGGGAGAAGGTGTTGGATTTAAAATCCAACACCTTCCCTACTGTCCGCACAGACTGGAGTTGGAATAGTAAATTATACTATTCCAACATTCAGCGCCCCCCTCCGCAAGTCGTTGTTACGACTTGCGGGGTAATGGTATGCGTTGTTACAACGCGGTCGTTGTAACGACCGAATTGTAACAACATGCGGGGTGAGGGAAAGCGGAAAAAAGAGGCCTTCCATACAGGTCAACGCCCACCAAAAGCAATCCATTTGAAAAGCCATCGCCCTTAAGGTGTGGATCCTTGGGGTTTATCGCCGGTGCAGCATCTATTGCAGGACGAGGTTGGAGGACCTGAGGCTCTGGACCTGGAAGATCACAGAGGTCCAGCTCGGGATGTCCTTCCAACGTGGACAAAGCATGTGCCGGCCCTGACCCCCCTAATACCCGAATACTGGTGGTGGCCTACCCGGAGCTTCATGTGCAGTTGAGGGCCCAACAGCAGCTACAAGGGGGTGAGTCTTGGTCAGAGTCATACATGTTACATTGACAACTTTGTGAGTTACAGGCAGGCATTTCCTAATCAATACTGGGGGTGGCCCATGTGTGACTCACAAGAAGAGTTACTGTTTGAGTAGGTCTAGTAGTAGGTGCATGCCGATGTGCTGTGCCTTTTTTCTTTTGACCAGGAACACAGCAGAGTCCAGTCCACTAGCAATTTACTGTCTTGAGCAGACACATGGCTGAGTGAACTGATAAATCATCTCATATTCTTTGATTTTCTGTGTGACAATTGTACCAAACAGGACACTTATCTTCCTTGTGTAAGGAGTGGTGTTCCCTCACTGCTGTCTCTCTTGTGATAGTGGCCCAATTACATGTGACATAGCATACAGTGCACTCTTTATGCAGTGACTGGACAACACTTCCCATTGGAAGTCTGGATTCAACAGTGACATGAGTGTGCCAACATCACTGGTGCTATCAACATTAGTGCCTACATGTTGCCCAGTATACATTTCCCTGTTGTTAGTTCATCGGCAATAATGTTTAATTCACTGACTGGTGTCATGCACCAGGGAGTGAGAGGTAGAAATGTAGAGATGATATGTGAGTGTTTACACTCATCCTTACAAGGCAATCTGTGTTTGCTATTCTAAATAGTGCTTTGCTGTGCTATTCCATTAGGACTATAGTGATCCCACCTCTTCATGTCACAGATATTCACTGAATGGTGTATTCACTTGTACTTTTCATTACTACATGTGATACGTAGCTAAACTACTTCAGTACAGCTTTTATTAGACTTTTTGGGAAGTCGATATATGTTGAAGTTTCAAGTCAAAAGTGTCATATGTGTGCAATGAGCATTTGCATGTGACATGATTTCTGCTACAGCACACTGACCTTCATGACATCATGATGTGTTGTAAGGTAGATGAACAGTTGGTGGAATCTGGGCCTTGTGTGAACATTGTGGAAATGAATATTTTGTAGCCGTCCTATTTGGTAACAACATTTTATTATGGTATATAAAAAGTGCCAAAGGATACAAGGTGATCAACTATCCTAGTATGGACATAAGGATGGAGTGTAGACAAGTCCTTCAATGCATTTGGAGTTCTCTCGGGTTATGGCATAACTGGAAGCAACTGTTTTCAGGTTATGTAGCATGCATGCATTTGCTCATGCTAATGTTGAAGCCTATATTGTGGACCATGATGTTGGTGTGATATGTGCGCTTAATAAATGTTTTCTGTTGATATGTGATAGTCAGGTCTGGAAATGCAGTTGCAATAAACCAATTTTACATGTCATTTCAGATTCATCCAGGGCAAGCGAAGGAGAAGGGGCCAACGTCGTTGGGGAAACAGCTGGTCACAGTGGGTCCGGATGATACAGTTCAGACACAGAGGGACACAGTGATCAGGAGGGTGTGGGGAGTGCCACAGAGGATACAAGCTCGAGTTCTTCAGATATGGAGTCATCCTTTGGTGGGCACTCCTGAGTGATGGCGGACCCCACAGGATTAGGTCCATCTTCATCTTTGTCCACCATCCCCAGCTCCAGCACCACCCTCCCTGTTGTTTTCCAAGCAGTTGGCCAGGCCCATTCCCCTAAGAGAGGAGCCTTCTACTTCGCTGCAGGCAGCTCAGCCCCTGTCCGCCCCTTTGCACTGAGTGAAGATGCTATTGACCTCCTGAGACACATCTCCGCAGGTCAGACTGCTCGCCTGAATGCAGTAGATGGTGACCTACCTGAAATGCATTCACAGTGCAATGTCTGGCTTACAGAGATCTTTTCAGGCTCTGGCCTCCTCACTCACCGCAGCCTCCCCTCCACCCTAACCTTGTATTCCTCTCCCTGGACCATACCCATTCAAATACCCTATTACCAAACCTGCCAAAAGCACACACACACATTGCCACGTACCCACCCATACAGACCCAAGCAGCACACATGCAAAAGCACCTCCACACAAAAAGAAATTACATGCATCCAAATGCACAGACACTACAGCCACCACTGACAACACCACAGCCACATACTCACACCACTCCCCATCACATCTCCGCACAGGAGACAATACACATGCACGCACACAACACAGCCCCACCCAGCACAGACACCTTCATACTCACATGCACAACCACAACCACACATACAGACACCACAGATATCTACACCCACAGTCACCAGCACATCAGCATTCACAACACACACACACTGCACTTCCACTGCACCAACATCCTCAGACACATCACTCACACTATACACACCTAAGAAACTCAGACAGAAACAATCACACACCTAACAGACACCTGAGAAGCAAGACATGCTCATACTTGCAGCACATACACCTGACACACATGCATCTGCACCCCCAATAGTCCCAAACACATCAGACGCTGACACTCCCTCTACCTCCAAGACCCACTCACTCTCAAAGCTCTTCAGAAGTTCCCCACTGAGAATCCAAACTTTCACCTGGCCCTCAGCCCTCTTAACCCACCTACCACCCTTTCCACAAAGGTTCCAACACCTGCCACACTCAAACCCACCATTTCTACCTCCAAATCCACCCCAGGTCCAGACCCATCAACCTCTTCCAAAGGTCCCCCTTCAAAAAGTCGGGCCACCTCTTCCTACTCCCAAACCCCCACTTCGAAAGGTCAGTCCACCCCTTCCTCTTCCAAACCCCCACTTTCCAAACCAAACCCAAATATTCCCATCCCAAGTAACCTCTTTGAGGTGCCTGCCATGCCCAATGGATGCCCTTTTGTGAGGAGTTTCCCTGACAGGTCATGAAGGGCAAGTGTAGTGGCACAGCAGTGTGCTGGACCACAGAATGTGAAAATGGACTGGCCATTGGCCTTCAGTTTACTACATTATTTTATTTAGCAAAATTAAACATTTGCTTTGTTTAGGTCACATTTGTCCTGCCATTACTTTTCTATTTGATGTTATTGGATACTTTGTGATTGCTGTTTCATTTGAAGTGGTTACTATGAACAGACATTGGAACCAGCGCTGGAGTTACATAGGACAAGGGGAAATGTTTAATGGACGGATATGTGGGATGAAATCCAATTGGGGCTGACATTGCATTGGGTAGTATTTCATATGGTAAGTATTTCAGCTTGGCTTGGCCAATGTCAGCATCATTTAGCTTGCACTTCTCCCTATGATGTAGATTGGCTATGTGTTTGATGTGTGCAAGTGAGTTATTTGTCCATCCACACAAAGAGGCTGTTAAATTGTCATACCTTAGTAGGAATTTTAATTGACATGTGTCCATTTTGTGTGTGTGCATTTTACACCTACTTTATATTAGTATGTGACAAATGCTGTTACTGCTGTATTTGCTTTCATGATTTACACTTACACATTTCCCACATATGTATGGTACTTGGTTATGCCATTGGTTGTCCCTGATATACTTCAGTCCACAGGTACTATGCACATAGAGGTGTTGGTGCATGTGCAAAGTTGACTGTCGTCCAGGGACCCAGCCTTTCAGGCGTCCCCCTGGTAGGGGCATACCTATTCTACAGAGAGACTTTCCATTTTGACCTTCAAATGCTTCTTATTCTGATTATTTGAAATCCAATTTACCTGACATTGCCTTTTAATATGGGTGATGTGTGAGAGTCCATTACAGAGATCTAGCAAAGAAGGTGTGTTTCAGTTTCATAACACATCCATACAGATTTATCTTTGATATCACAACAGGACCTAGCATGTGAGCAAAGTGAGGGTGTCACAGAGATTAATAGGTGTGATATTGATGAGGAGGTGCTGTTATGTGACACAATTTGAAGCGCACATCACTATCCCTGATTATGAGATGTGAACACATGTCGACTTTTGTAGAGTGTGCCTGTGCAGTGTCAGTATAAACAGCAATTGGTTCTGTCGGGCCAAGCAATTTCTTTGCAGTATTAGCATTTTTGAATACACATAACAATTAAACACACAAAGAGGAACAAACAATAAATGTTTTACGCAAAGAAAATAATTTTTACTTTATATTTTGACAAGGTCAAGAATTACTACGACAAACAGAAGAAAGAAAGCTGTCCGATAATTCAATTAATAAAATGGCGCATGTGAAAGTGGTTGAAATGACATGGTGAATATGGTGACAGTGATGAAATTTGTGTATTAAACACAAACAAAAAGGTGACATAACACTGTACATATATTTACAATAAACGACTTTTAGAAAACAAGCTCCAATTTCCAATTCAGAAAACAGGTATCTAAAATCATGAAGGGGGAACGATATTATTGATGGTAACATTATCAGCCCTCCCTCGGTTCAATTGGACAATGTATGTTAGAAGGTCAAGCATACCTGAGCAGGAGATTGATCAAAGATCATTCAGAAAGTGAATCAGTCAATTAGTTGAATAGCAGTCCGGAGGAGTGCGGAGCATCAGACTGCGAGGAACAGTTATGAAGCATTGGCTGTAAAGAGCCTATTCCCCCTTCATGATTTTAGATACCTGACACAGTCCACCATTGACGTACAGTTGGATTACACCTCTGGCGTTGTCTACCCCTAAGCCCTTTGGGCTTGTCTCATTCGCTTCTTTCAATTTTCGGAGACCCGGTGAGTGAGTCGCACACAACCCATGCATTGACATGTTCTCTCTCACGATATGAACACACACTGATTCAGAATTCTTTCTGCAGGCTGTCCTATACATCACCTTGTCCTGAAGAAGACCCGTCTTTGACATCCTTAACTCACGCTGTTTGTCAGGGTCGAAACGTCAACGGTTTTTGTCCATCCATGCTCCAACAGGCCCACTAGCGCCCAAATTTATATAATTTAATTATTAAGCTAGCGCTATTGTTTTCTGAATTGGAAATTGGAGCTTGTTTTCTAAAAGTCGTTTATTGTAAATATATGTACAGTATTATGTCACCTTTATGTTTGTGTTTAATACACACATTTTGTCACTTTGTCATCATATTCACCATGTCACTTCAACCACTTTCACATGCGCCATTTTATTAATTGAATTATCGGACAGCCTTCTTTCTTCTGTTTGTCGTGGTAATTCTTGACCTTGTCAAAATATAAAGTAAAAATTATTTTCTTTGCGAAAAACATTTATTGTTTGTTCCTCTTTGTGTGTTTAATTGTTATGTGTATTCAAAAATTCTAATACTGCAAAGAAATTGCTTGGCCCGACAGAACCAATTGTTGTTTATAATGCACAGGCCCAGGTTCTGAGGGATACTGGGTTACCCCATTGCTTTACAGAATGTGCAGTGTCAGTGACGTGGTCAAAGAGGTCACCATAGAGCTATAATTGGATCATGCATTGAGAACAATTCCGAACAGGGGCCCACAAAATATGTTTGACCCAGGGAGCGCAAACCCCTTGCCAGGTCCATGGCGGTGCATCTATTTGCTGAGGAGTCGATGATAATTGGTAAGAGTATAGCATACCGTCTGTTGAATCCACAATGGTGTTGGTTTTGGATGTCATCAAGTAGGAACAGCAGTGGCAGGATGTGTATGATCTGCTCCATGGTGGCACAGGATGTGTGAAGGTGAGTACAGGTGAGTTGCAGCCTTATATCCCTCTCTTTTGGCCAGCTTAAATATGGTGATTTGACCACCACAGTCACCTCAGTGGGAAGGCACATCGTGATTGGGCCAGCAGTAACACTGGCAGTCTGCCTTACGACAGACGCATTGGCCTATCCCGCCGCAGTCGACATTTCCTGGTGGCGGGCCCACCCCGGTCTTTCATCTATGTAACCGCATGCTTCGTAATGGGGTGGGCGGTCCGTCAATGGTGCAGCAGTGATTCTGGCACCATTTGAACGGTGTTACAATGGCCTCCAAACTCATAATCAGGCCCTAAGTTCCATTCTGTGTGGGACTTAGAAACTTTTGAACAAGAAATTTCCAAAGCTATAGAGCTCCAGTGTGACAAACCTACTTGAAGTAGACGGCCTTGGTTCAATGGCAGTTGCTGCAATTTTAGCAGTGGACCACTCAGGGAAGAATCTTTATCTCAAAATGTGACAAAGTCCCTTTCTGCATTGAGACTTCCAAACATTTTTGAATTTTTTGAATTCCAGACTTTTACCTCGACCAATCTGCTTGTTTTATCCAAGAAGGGCTCCATCACGGATGGCCTCAAATTGCACTTAGGTCCTTGCCTACCGCTTTCAGAGACTATTGTTGGCACTTTTTGGTGCTATTTTCATTTAAACGTTTAAAAAGTCATACCTCCGATTCCCTTATTGGATGTTTTTGCTTTTAGTCTTATTTAATTCATAAAATATTTATCTTTATTTAAGTTTGTTGTCGAGTTTGATTGTGTTTGTGTCTTTTTACAGTATATGCACTGCTTAAATACTTTACAAAATTTCTTTGATTTAAGTCTGACTGGTTCGTGTAACGTTACCAGGGATTTAGCACAGATTTATTTTATTTCATTTGTGTGACATCTAGCAGATGGTGGCCTTATTCTTTAAGGTGGACATTTTGTCCACCACAAATATCTAACCCATTTCTTACATGTACCAATTGGTAAGCAATACACTACAAATGTAAGATGTAAGATGTATTTTATTGTATTAATGCTTTGAAGTGAACTTCTTAAAGGGACATGATGCAAACACTTATGCATGCTCAGACACAATTTAGGATTTAATTAAAAGATAGTAAGAGAAATATTTTGAAAGCCACTGTATTTACTGCTGAGCCCTGACTAATAATAATAAGTCCTTTTCATAGTGTTAGATGTACTAGTTATATCTGAGTATATCTGTCCTTAATAATTTTTAAGATTGCATCAAAATCTTCAAAAAGAGGCAATTAATGAATTTCTTCATATGCCTAGACCTTGTTCATTTTTAGAAATACAAAATCAGTTAGGATTCATTTATCATTTTTATAATACGTATTGCATTTCAAAGTTACATCGTAGTTCATTTGCACAAAATTCTAATTTATACAGAACACAACTATTAATATGATTATACAATCCCAAAAAATTATGAAAACTGTAATAAAGTAGAACCTACTTTATATTCCTTCGTGCACATTCATATATAGGGGACTATTTAGAGCGGGATAACTATATTTTAATTGCTGATCAACTTAGTGATTTTGACTAAAAATATGGGACTTTTATTAAAGTTCTGAGAGATGGCAGGGTCACCATAATATGAGACAGTAGTTCAGGGTTTTCAATGGCATAGCCTCAGCTGGCTCTGCTTATAGAAGCACTAGAACCAGCAGTTCATTACACCACTGTGCATGATCAGTGAGGTGATCGACAAGCCCTTTTTAATGGGGAGGAACTATTTTTGATTCTCCTCGTCTAACTCCTCCACACGAGGCATGGTGAACCTGAGGAGATAAAACCAAGAGTTGCTTTCACGCAGTGGAAGAATGCTTCTTACATAGCAGGGCCATCATTTTATTGTTTTACAATAACATAGTCCTTTGGGTTTTGTTACAGCAAAATAAAAAATGAATACTGAGCAGATGAAACCGACTGTTGTGCACATTCAGCATTGAACTCAGCTCTATGTGCAGCTGCCGCACTGCTGGATACACTGAAGGCATGGACAATCTTGGCAGGCAGGTGGAAGGTCTCTAGATGTAGCGGGCTGTCCTCCACCTTGGGGGTGGAGTCTAGAATCTGTGTCTACCTGGCAAGCTGTCAGGCCACATGCAACACTTTAAAAGAGGCTCATAGGATGTGAGATTTTGTTGACAACCAATTGGGCATTTTGTATGCCTTGTCGAACCTGTTAAACCTTATCCAAGACAGGGTAAAATAAATATCACTGTTGGAGAAAACGAGGTGAGGAGTCTATCTTAGTTCATTGAAAATCACAACTTTGGAGATTAAGGTCAACAAGGACCATGTCAGTTACTTCAAATATTTCAATATAGTTTGGTCAGGATTGCTCTACATTCATTGATTCAGAAAGGGAGGTCTATAACTCAAAGACTGCTATGACTAAACATTTGAAAGTGGCAAACATTTGAGAATAAATTTATATGCTAATAAGTATGTTTCTGTTGTTTATGACAAGTCCACCACCATTTGTGTATTCAACAGTCTTCCACCAGGGGACGTCCATGATGATTTGATATCTAGGTTACAACCAGATTTTTTTATAGAATCAGCATGTCAACAGAATTTGGAGAGTCAGATATTTTACAGAATAAGCCATCAACATAGGGTCCCTGTGGAAGAGGGATCTGGATGCACTGGAATAGACATCTCTGGCTATAGTTAGGATTCTCTGGCTATAGGGCCAATAATGACCACATAAAACTACCATGCTGCATTCCTAGGCTGGAGTGGCAGGCAGCCTTTTAGCTTTGAGGAAATAATTTCAGGACCAAAGCTGAGGGGAGCAAGGAAAGTGCTTAAGGATCCAATAAACCTTTACTTTGGGACTAATAACCCATAGGAATCTAGACCTAATTTTAAAGAATGCTTAGGAGCTGAATTGTAAGTGGATTTGATTGACGTTTGCACTGTCCTTGTTGTCCCACTTCTTTTGAGATGTGCATCTGTTACAAAGATGAGAACAGCTGAAAGAGTTATTTCTTTTCCCTAGAGCCTGTCACACACCTTAGCTCAAGCCCTTACATTGTTGTTTTTCATGTTAAAAATGTACCAACAGTGAACAGTTTCAAACACCCTTGTAAAAGATCATCTGACACAGCTCGAATGTACTTATTGTTTGCTTTCCAGAGATTATGTTTTGGAGAAAAGCTGCTATCAGCCCGTGGCATAGCAAGTGAGTCATGGGCCCTAGTGCAAAGAAGGAAATGCCCCACCTGGCCCCTCACTGAACTGTAAACAAAGTTTAGTGCCCCCCTAAGGCCTCCGGGGCCTCGTGTCAATGCACTTGTTGCACCAATAGAAACTACACTCCTGCTAGCAGCTGTGCTGCAGGATCAAGGGCCTCATTTATAATTTGGCAAACGGACCGTCCTCCACAAGGGCGAAAGACTCAATTACTCCATCACCCTGATGGAGGTGCCACCTGCCAAATTATGAAATGTACACTGGCCCAGAAGACATTTCAAGCATTGACAGAACCTGCCCTTATGGCAGTTCCTGTGAATCCATTTAAATTTTTCCGGATGGCTGGAGCCGTACTGCAAAGTCACTTTTTTAAAATTTTCAAAACGAAAATCCCAAAGCAGGAAAAACAGCTATATGTCTGCCCATCTAAATTAGGTAGGTAGATATATAGCCAAACCTCTGAGGGCCCTTCCCCCATCGGGTCGTCAGAGGAGTTTGACCACATCAGAAATGATGTAGTCTCCACTGTCATCAAACTATGGTCCACCCAAATTTAAATTGGGCTGGCGGACCATAGGCTTAGTGGAGAGGGAACTCCATCGCACTGGCGACGAAGTTCTCTCCCCGCCAAGGCATAAATCAGGCCTTCAATCATTAATGGGTTTCCAGAACTATATTTCCCTTTAACCCTTCGTGCATTTATAAAAACGTGTGGGAAATTTACCGTCACAATCTCGATTTGCCATTGGGCGGAGATAATACAGTTTGGCGAGGCAATGTTGAGGTGGTCTCCTGGGTGGTGGCCCAAGGAAATGGGCACCGCACCTATGCCGAAACTAGTGGCAAAAAACGTGGGTGTCCGTTTGGACCAGAAGTTGACCATGAAAGAGCATGCAACATCGACTGTCGGGTCATGCTTTCACGTGCTTCGTCTTCTTAGGAAGGTATTCCCCTTTCTGCCACTACACACACGGAAAACACTTATCCAGGCATTAGTGTTAAGCCGGCTACATTATTGCAATTCCCTGATGATTTCAGCAAATGACGCATCTCTGAATAGGCTGCAAGTGGTTCAGAACACTGCTACCAGTCTGGTAGGTAACCACCCCCCTCAAACTTCCTCCCTGCCCCTTCTGCGACAGCTACACTGGCTGCCAGTATGAATGCGAATCAAGTTTAAGATTTGTTGCATCGTGCACAAATCTCTGAATGGCAAAGGCCCTGGCTACTTAGCGAAGAAACTGACCAACTACCTGCCGACCCGATGTCTCCGATCAGGATCTAAATCCCTTCTTGTTACTCCTCGCTAAAATAAAGAGCGCTTGGGAGGAATAGCTTTCTCCCACGTAGCCCCTACCCTCTGGAATGCACTCCCGGTGCACCTGCAACACTGTTTGGATCACTTACAGTTTAGAAAACACCTTAAAACCCTACTGTTCTAACCCACCTCTACATGTGGCTGGTAGCAGCAATCCGACAGCGAGGAGATACCCCTTGGGGGGTGATTCAGGCGCTCTATAAGAAAATAAATCAAATCAAATCAAACTGCTACAAATGCCATGTTGCAATGAGTGTACTCAAGACTTTGTTTACATACCCTAATTAATGTCAGTATTTATGCTTCAAAACTACAAAATGGCAACAGCACATGCTGCCCTGTGTTTATGTGAGCACTGCAGACATTTATCCATTATTAAGTACAATGGAATGGGCCTGACTAGCATAGTGTGCTAGATCCAAGATTGTTGCAAGAGATCTATAGGGAAATATATAAAAGATAATGTGAGTACTGAGAACTCTTGCTCTTTCAGAGTTTTTGGATTAAGAAGCCAGTAGCCTTCTCTTTGGAATTGGAGATGTTGGAAAAGGGTTCCGCTTATGAGATATGCATTTATGGAATCTACCAAAATGTATTTCACTGAATTCTTTACCCTTCCCACTCCAGGAATTTTAGTTTGCACATTATTGCTTACATTGATATTTTTGTCATCTATTATTTTTACGTTTAATAACACTGTATGATGTTTTATAATAGGCATGTTTATACTGTTTTCTGTTTATCGATTAAAATTATTATTTTGAGATGGCCTAATTTGATCTGCATTTAAACCAGATTGATCGATTGCCCAGGAATGAATGCTAGAAAGGGCAGCACATTTTTCTGGATAATTTGGGCCCTTTTCTAGTTGTCTGTATAAAGTCATTTGCAGCCAGCATGAGCATGAAGATTAAAGTAGTGTGTTGCCACTGAAACCGCAGTCTTACCAGTTGCATCACATTTTTCTGGACACCGTATCAGCTCTTTTTGCTTCATCCACAAGTGTTTTTTGAGTTATACAGTCTCAAGACATAGATCAGGAAATCAATAAAATATGCCTCTCCACTCTCAAAATCTTTTTTTTACTCTTTAATACTATCAGAATGATTTCTTTGTCATCTGGAGCTGGGGACCACCAACACAGTGAATTATTGTGAATCTAATTCTGCATGTTAACTAGTTCTAGTTGTAAGAAATTACCATCTTTGGTTTCCCTCAAATTTTTGCCCTATCTTTTTTGATGGATTTAGAGTCTTGTGCACTATACCCCTGCTAACCAGGAGTAACGTACCTGTTGTCCCCTTTAAATATGTAAAAATTGGCTTAGGCCTGATTGGTATATTTAACTTTCCTATAAGGCCATATGGTGCAGAAATGCACCCATTGCATGGAAAGCCATATGTCACTTTCAGACAACAGCAATGATCGTTTACATCCACTACAGTGATAGAAAAAACATGCGTCAGACAAACCCTGTGTAGGCTGCCTCCAACAGCTAAAACCCTGCTCTTAAAACCTGTCAAAATAACCCTTTTTGACAGGCAGGAAGCCCTGTTTGTAAATATTCATAAGTCATAAGTCACCCCTAAGAACAACTTGGCGCCCAGAGGGTAGGTTGTCTGATAGTTAAATGTGCAACATGTGCAAAATTAAAGTGGGCATGCGTAGGAAATGGATTAAAACAATGTAATCCCTATAGAGGTTTCGCTTTTTACTACCCGGTTTTTGTTTATTGTTGTGAGTGAGTCTCACTGCCTGAGTCTCACTCAAGTTACATTTTGTGGAAATAGACTGAGAGTCCTAATCACAAGTGTCCACCTTTTAAGATAAGGCCACTGCAGCACAGATAGGATAAGAGGCTTTGGGCTGGTTACACATGAAAACGTAACCACACACGTGTGTGGACTGCATGCAGCCCCATATATGTGCACAGGCAGCCTGTTGCAGAAGGGATCCTTCAGAGATTGGTGACAATTTGGGGTAGGCCTCATAATGCGAGTAGGCATTGATAGTGTAGGTCTGTAGTGCTTACTGAAAGTCGGGATGCTTAAATGATTTACACATTATAGGCAAAATCTACCCCAAAGTACAGTTTTACCACACTTTGGCCAACAAAGACTAGTGAGGCATCAATCTTAGGGTAAACATGCATCCTGAGTGTAGATCCACAGTCACTTCTGTTATATCTACACTCCTATCGCAGAGTAAGGATCAGGGACCAGTAAAAATGCTTTCTCACTTGCTGTTTTATTAACACTAGCACGGCAATCTCGGAGATAGTCAAACGAATACACGAGTACAAGCCTGTCTCATAAGGGCTTTAGGTGGTGCTTTTGGTCTGTCTTTGTTCCTGGCCTCACTGTCAGGTAGGAACTCCTCCCAGTCTCCATACGGCCAGGCCGCGGCAGAATACCCTCAAAAGGAAACACAAGTGACCTGATTATTTTAGATGCTGTGTACATACAATAGGTGCTACCACCGCCAAAAATGCGTATTTCCACCACAAATGAGTGTGCTGCCACCGGCACTTGCCTCTGGCCGCGACTCATCACCCTGGTCATGGCAGTAGAACCCAGGGTGTATTTTTCTCTTATTAGACCGCGGGGTACGTGAACGGTGTACCAGAGCTCTTGAACTCCTGTTTTTTCCGCTGCCTATCGCTCATGGGTGAAGCTGATGGCTTCCCTCATTCCTCCACTCCCTCTGGCATCTCCTGCACATTCAGTGAAGCCAGTTGCCATGCTCGCTCTCCGAGTTATGTCCTTGCGCTCCTCTCTGTTTTCTCCTACACCTCCCACGAAGGTGACTGCTTCTGACGTGCTTCTTGTCGTGTCCTCACATTCTCCTCTGTGCTCCGTGAACTGCTCTCTCGCTCTATCAACTTTCCTCTTGTCATGCTGTTTCTCCTCTCCCCCAATAGCCTCACGGCCCTTATATAGATATGGAGGGGTGGTGATTGTTTCGGTTCCACCTCCAAAAACATTGGTGGGTGGAAAGTCACACCATTTTGACTCATTTTATCACCCATGTTGAATTTCAGTACATAGCTCTCCCCCCAGGAATAGCCATAGGGGCCATTCAGTAATACGATGTCAGGAAAAGCAAACAGCACTGGTTTGATTCTTTCCTGGTATGTGGAGTGTCTGAAATGAGAAAGGTTGCAAAGCCAGGAACCAGCAGAGTATCCGCGGATTAGAATCTTTATTCTCTGTCAACCATCTTAGAGGGGCATGGTCTGTGAGGGCTAGGAAGGAACGCCCCAAAAGGTAAAACTGAAGGACTTCTTTTGCCCTCTATATTGCAAGGAAGTCTTTCTCTATGGTCGAATAGTGGAGCTCTCTTGGATATAGTTTCCTGCTGAGATATAAAAGAGGTTTTAGATTGCCTTGTTCATCTGGTTGGGACAGAACTGCTCCTAGGCCCTGTCCAGAAGCATAATTTTGCAATACAAAGGTTTTATGAAAGTCTGGACAATGAAGTACAGGACTAATGCACATGATATCTTTAAGTGCCCTGAAACTTCTCATGGCGGTCAATGCAATCAAAAATGTGAGATGGGTATTTGTTGGCAAGAAGGTCTTTTAGTGGGCTAGCAATTTCAGAAAATTGGGGAATGCATCACTGTTAATAGCTGATTAACCCCAAAAAGGACAGTATATCACGTTTTGTGGTAGGGATGTGTATTTTCTGTATAGCCTATACTTTGTCTACTTGTGGCTGAATAAGGTCTGAATGAATAGTGAAAGCCTAGTACTGATTTCTATCTGCAGCTAGAGTAGACTTCTTGGGGTTGATAGCCAGGCCTGCGTCTCTAATGGTACCTAGGATCAATGGCAGATGGGTTAAGTGTTCTTCCCAGGTGGGACTAAAAATGACTATATCATCTACATATGCTGCAGCATAGCTATGGTGTGGCTTGAGAATGGCGTCCTGAGACGTTGGAACGTAGCTGGTGCTTCATGTAGACCAAAGGGCAGGACTTTGAAATGATAAAGCCCAAAGGAGTTAAAAAAGCAGTTTTTGCTTGGGCTTGTTGTTTCAGGGGAATCTGCCAATAACCTTTTGTGAGTTCCAGGTTTGACATTATTCTTGCTTTTCCTAGATGCTCAATGAGTTCATCTATTCTTGACATAGGATAGGTGTTGAATTTAGAGGAGCTATTCTATTGTCGAAAGTCAATGCAGAATTTTAAACTGTCATCAGGTTTGGGTACTATCTCGATGGGGAGCACCATATGCTTTGGGAAGGCTCTATAATATTGGCTTGTAGCATGGAGTCTTCTTCCCTCTCTACGGCCTCCCTCTGTGTGGCAGGTAATATGGTTTTAGTTTTACTACATGGTTGTCTGTGGTGACTATGTCACCTTGAATGAGAGAGGTCAGACCTGGTCTGCTGGAAAGAAGTCCCGGATATCTCTTAAATAAATGGAGGAGTTGTTGCTTCTGTTTAGGGTCCAGGATCGACCCCATATTCACTGGTTCTGGGTCTGTTTCTTTGCTAGAGAGTAATGGAATGCCTACTGCTGCAGAGGTGTTTACAATTGAAACCAGTATGGGGTCAGATTGACCTACGAGGGGTTCTCCCCATTTCTTTAACAGGTTAACATGATATATTTGTGCACCTCCCGGTGGCATAGTAATACTGTAAGTAACCAGAGTTATTCTTTTCTCTATAGTACAGGGTCTCTGCCACTGAGTTAAGAGTTTATTTATTTTCTGTTGATGGGAGTAGGATGAGCACTTTTTCCCCTTCCCTGAATTTTCTCAATTTACTACCTTGATCGCAATACTTGTTTTGGTCTTCCTGAGTGATTTCCATGTGATCATGTACCAGTCCCCATAAATGTGACATGATTTCCTTCAAATAGGCAACATATTCTAATAGAGTGTTTCCTTCCTTATCTTCTCCCTCCTACTGTTCTACCACCATAACTAAAAGCACAGCAGGTTGTTTCCTATCTCAGTCCTTTCCTGTTTCATTGATTATTTTGCGTAACATGATTTTGATTGTCCAATTGTATCGCTTAACCAGCCCATCTGTTTGGGGGTGGTATAGAGACATTCTAATCTGTTGGACTGCCAAATCTTTACAAATGTTTGCCATCAATTGTGACATGAAAGGGGCACACTGGTCTATCAATATCTCGCAAAGGGAGCCCACTCTTGAGAAAAACAAAATCAATGATTAGGCAACATTTGTGGTGGTCATACTGATTAAGTTTATCCCTTCAGGGTACCAAGTGACATAATCATCTAGGACCAAGATGTATTGGTGACCCCAGGCAGAAAGAGTAAGGGGACCCACCAGGTACATATCTACCCTTTGGAATGGGAAAACAATAATGGGGAGCGGGAACAAAGGCATTTTCCTCACATTGGAGGGATTTGTAAATTGACATCTAGTAGAGGAGGCACAATGTTTAGCAACATCTTGATAGAGCCCAGGCCAGAAAACTTTTCTGTTAGAAACTTGAATGTGTTCTCTTTTCTGTAATAACCAACCCCATTTGATTATGCACCAAGTAAGTTCATTACCTGTTCCCTGTATTGGGTTGGTACCAATAACTGTTCACATGGCTAGGTCCCCCCTTTATGACATGAAAGAGTAGACCTTTCTTTACTCTAAAATGGCGTCCTACCTGGTCCATTTCTACATTGTATGCTCTCTCCCAGGCATGTTCCAATGTGCAATATTCTCGCTGTGCAGCACTGAAGCTAGGCTGGATGGTCCAACTTCTTTATGAATGCGAAAGAACAAAAACGGAATGAGAGTCAGGGGTGTTATTGTGCCTTTGTTTCTCAAGCCTTCGTTTTTGTCTGGATTTTTTTCTTCTTCCCCTTGTTGTATGGTGTTATATCTCCGTCCTGCTAAAGGATACCCTGGCTGACTTAGTACCTTCTAGGTATTGTTTAAACCGGGGATGGTGTGTCCCTATGATGACTGCTTCCACTAAGGATGTTATAACCCCCACCCTCCTGACACAAACCCATTCTACCTCCATCATTTGGATTTTTGATACTAGCTTGTACCCTCCCATTAACATATATTTTCCTCCTATATCAGTTTGGATGACTTCCTGTTGTAAATATGCAGCCCCAAGAATACCCTACTGCATAGGTTCTGCAGGCAGTACTCGGTGGGACACTGTCGGGCTATATGACTGCACTCCACACCACACCACACCTTAAAGCAGTGATGTCCCTGTCCACTATTCCCTGGCTGAGGTCTGGTAGGTGGTTTTGGAGCTATGGATGGCCTAACGTCTACTCAGGGAGTCCCTCTATTTATTGTATAAGGAGGACGAGGTACAATAGCTTTAAACTCAGGGGACCGGAGCACAGGCAAGCTCAACCACCATGGCGGATGTCAGGTTTGAATGATGCTTCACCCAGTTTCTTGCCGTTACCAGTAAAGCGTTGAGGTACTGTTCTAGATATACTTTCTCAGTCACCTCTTCTACACTGGAGGTGTTTGGTTGTACCCATCTGGTACCCAGGTCCCATGTACGGTAATAGAGAGCCCTGGGATTGTCCCCTGTGGTCCACATTTCTTTTCTAAATGTGGCCCTATAATATTTGGGATCACATCCTAGTCATTTTAATATGGCATTTTTGATATCTGCATATGCTGTGGCTTCTGCAGGGATAGCAGCTTGATAGGCGGCCTGAAACTTGTATGATAATAAAGGGGTGATATATTGTCCCCATCTCTCCTGAGGCCAGGCTGCCGAGCTGGCTACATGTTCATAGTTGGTGAAAAAATTATCTGGGTCGTCCCCTCTTAATACTTCTGTAATAGAGTGCCAGGGACATTTGGCTTCACCGTAGCACAATCAGAAACAGACAATGATCTATGCAAAGCAGTACAGAGTAAAACGGATTAAATATGTGCACATCTTTCAAACTCGTGCCGCCCGAGAGCATAACATATTAAAACGTGCCATTTCACCTCTTTAGGTAGCAACTAACAAACAACAACACCCAACCTCCCACCTTTAGTTATCCCAAACCAAGCTGTCATATATAGAGTTCCATATTCCAGTGCCAGGTTGAGCTCATCACTGTAGTTCCAAATCCCACCCCAAGCTTCCCCAGTAAAATCAATCTGTTAGTCTTAATATGACAGTATCCTGGACTTGCTGATGACTAGTAAGGAGCACTGCCTGCCCTTTAATGGCCTCTTGAAAAGAGTCACAGTCCCATTGGGCAGCCTGGGCCTGTTGCTCGACCAATAACTGCAGGTGCCTTTGTCCTTCTGCTAATTGGGTTATCATTTCCTCTGTTTAACACAGAAATCCCATTTCTGACACCACTTGTCACAGAGTAAGGATCAAGGACTAGAAAAGATGCTTTCTCAAGTGCTGTTTTATTAACACTGATACAGACAAACAATGGTCTGATCAGAAAAAGAAACAAGAGGCATAGGAGAACTGAATATATCAAAAGATCTCCTACCACTATAAGGAAAAGAAGATCAATCTCATAGATTCAATCCACAGTTACGAGGTTAGGGCAGCAGACAAGATTTAAAAAAACAGAAGATTAAGATACATATACATAATTGCATTTCTGAAAGTTTAGTTACATCACTTATAAGTCAGTCTCAAAAAACATTCTTATTTACACATTGTATCGAAAACTCTTATCTCCACAAATGGATGAAGTGATAATGATGAGTGCTCAGAGAAGGTGCCTGTGTGGATAAGGAGTAGAAAAAGGAGAAGAAAAAAGGGGGGTACTTTAGACCTTTTCACAAATCATATTATTGTACATGGAAGCCTGTCCGGTATGCAATTTCTATATAACATATATCGCATCTGGAAGTGGTACAGTTGTTAAGTTACTATTGAACTTTGCACAGATATCCAAACAATCCAGGCTTAATGAAAGAGTCTCGACGTTTCGACCTGACTCCTGGAGAGGGAAAGGGGCCACTGAATGCCTCAAACACGGGTCTTCATCAGGACTAGGAAGGTGAAGGAGCGACCTATAGAGTAAGCAGGAGTCATCTCTTGGAGTATAGAAAAATTATTGTATCAATTTAAAACCCTATAGCTGGTTAAAAACAGATAACAAAAAAAAGCTGCTCATACCTGGAAGCCAAAGCCATAGAACTGGATAATTCCATGAAGCAGAAGGACCCAAAGGCTCCACTCTGATGGGTGAACAATCTCCACTTTAATATATGGTCATAACAGTGACCATAATGGGGAGAACACAAGCCTTCACATTCAGCTTAGCTGCAGGGTCCAGCCTAAAAAATCTGGAGCACTGTAATTGCTGCATGTTGACATGAATGTAGAATTAAAGGTCGGACTCTCTTAGCAAGCTCACCTTGCTTCCACTCAACTGGCCATGGCTATGAAAAAAATCACAATTGGAGTCTGGGGCACACAAAATGGAGTTAATCAATCTGTTAGTCTTAATATGGCAGTATCCTGGACTTTCTGATGACTAGTAAGGAGCACTGCCTGCCCTTTTATGGCCTCTTGAAAAGAGTCACTGTCCCGTTGGGCAGCCTCGGCCTGTTGCTCGACCAATAACTGGAAGAGAGGTGTTAGAGGGTGGTTTTTACCACATAATTTAGCGCAGAAATGTGCTATCTAAAACAACAAGACACACGTGTGAAATGCAGGAACTGAGTCGAGTGGCACAATTTATTCAAACAATTTAGACAATAAATGTCAAAGACTCATCATTAATCAAAACTAACACCATGCAATCTAGCAAGTACCAAGTGTCAAAGACACATCGCAGATCAGGAACAAAAACATGCAATCTAGTAAGTTTAAAATCACTGCAATCCAAAGAAAAAGAGAGAGAGAATCAATATCAAAGTACAATGAAGCATTACTACCTCAATCAAAATGCTAAATAAAACAACCGGGAGCACCATCGTCTTGGGAAAAAATACACTGCAGGAGGTGGTCGACGAATTGGAGAGTTAGCAGTTCTTTTTAATGAGGAACTATTGACCGCAAGATTTAATTTTGCCGGGTGCTTGACCGCAGAACATAACAAAAGATTGAACTTTTTATCAAAAAGACTTTATGTCACCTCTCAGAAGCTTTAAGGTGGAAGCTCCTTATAAGGCTATTGTTTATTTTAAGTCCTGCCACTATTTTAGTTTCAAAGCAGCGGAAAGTCCCAGTTGGCCCTCACTCCTACTCTTAGCCCATTTTGGGGCATATGTATCAAAAAACAGATTTGCGAGTCCTTAATAGCGATTTTTTATGAATCGCAATTAAGGAATCCCTTCCCATTCATCCCTATGGGCCAAGAGGCAAGGGTTCCAAAAGGACACCCTGTTGCTTCCCTGAAATGTGCATGTGTGCACATGTGGCGCACATTCATGCCCTAAGGGCATGTATGTGTGCCACATGGCACTTTGAAAAAAGCAAAAAAGCGTTTTTTTCTAGGAAATCGCAAAATACCACCAACTTGAAGTTGGTGGTAATTTGCGATTCCTTAAGGCAATATCGCAATTTGCGATGCCTACTAGCATAGCATTTAGGGAATCGCAAATTGTGATTCTCTAAATGCATACGCAAAATAGGGAATCACAATTTTTGCTATTCCTTATTTTGCGAGTAGATTTAAACTTACCTACATAGCACACAGTTCAATTGCGATCGCAAACGCTGAAATTCTGCGAATTTCAGCATTTGCAAATGCAATTTAGCTTATTACATCTGGCCCTTTGTTCTTCTAGATGACAGATGCATCCTGTTATTGCTACATCTTCTTGATGTTCAGAAAGATGTACACGTAGAGGACAGGGGCTCGAAGACTTGTTCACCAGAAAGTTAGTAACCTGAGGTTCTTGGCCTTCATAGGAGAGATACATCTGAGGTTACAGGAGGGTGTGAGGCCTACTGCCTCTGTAGACGCTCAAGGCAGTGTGGGCAATTTTAGTACAACCCTGTCTCTGGGCTGGCAGGGACAATTGAGATTCTCCTGCTTCAGATGTAGACAGAATGGGCCTGGGGTACTATAAGGTAAAACTAGACCATGCTTCATTCCCTCCTCTTATTCATTCTTGAACAAAACTCTTACAGCATACTTTGTAGGCCCTCCTCCTAGTTGGGGTATCCAAGGGGTGTCATTCACATTGGAGCATTGGCACATTGGAACATTGGCTCTCCTGTGGCTTCCTTAATTCTATATACTCTCCTTCAGGTATGTCAACGAGGGATGTATATGGTGTCGGTGTAGGTGATGGTGGATCTAAATTTAAATCCTATCTCAGTTGGTAACTACTAGTGGTGAATTGGGGGCTAGTGACCTGCCACTATGTAATGGTAGTGGGCTGCAGTAAGTGTTGTCCTGGCGTTGTGAGCTTTCAACTTCTATCAGCGCTAAATTATCCCATTCATTGTTCTATCCTTCTTCTTGTGTATAGGCTTTCTGAATATTCCCTATTCCTACATAATGCATACCTACTAATTTACTACCAGTATTTTTAGCAAAATTACGTATCCACTGTACGGCACAACAGAGGAGCAACAGCATACCGAAAACTGTTAACGCCATTTTTAGAATGGCAGACAGCCACAAAGGCATCCAGTCAAAGTTTATTTATTTATTTATTTATTTTAACAACTTATAAAGCGCACAATTACCCGGAGGTGTCTCTGCGCTATATGCTGGAAGGGTCGGCTGGGGGCAAAGCCTATTGCTTAAAAAGCCAAGTTTGTATTTGTTTTCTGAATGATAGCAGCGTGGGGCAAGCCTTGATCTGCATGGGAAGAGAATTCCATCATTTGGATGTGGTAACTATAAAACTTCGGTCGCCCCAGTTGGCTTTTTTTGGTTCTAGGGATGACCAGAAGTTTAGCATCTGCTGAACGAAGAGATCTGATTGGCGTATAGGCCAAAAAGGCTTTCTTCAAGTACTCCGGACCTGTGTTGTGAATTGCCTGTTTCTTATAGGCAGCCAATGGAGCTGTCGCACCACATTAGAAATGGACTTGAACTTGGGAGTCCCTGACAGCATCCTAGCTGCTGCATTCTGTACCAGCTGCAGCCTACCCAGCACCCTTTCCTGGGCATTAATAAACAGGCTGTTGCAATAGTCAACCTTAGACATGACCAACACACCGATTAGCTTTCTTCCGGTATTAGCCAGTACAAAAGGTAACAGTTTCTTTATCATTCTTAACAGATAAAAGGATGAGGAGACCACCGTGTTAGCGTGATTTATAAAAGATAATCTGTCGTCAAAAATGACACCCAAGTTCCTGGCCTTTTTGACAGGGATTGGGGGTAATCCCAGATTATCTGGCCACCAGGCCGGAGACCATCCTGGGGAAAGATTTCCAAAGACCAATACTTCAGTCTTAGTTGAATTCAATTTGAGACAGTGTAGAGACGTCCAGGTACTAATAGCCAACATACCCTCATGAAAGCTGGCCGAAACTGTATCTCCATTTTTATGCACAGCAAGCACCAGTTGTGTGTCGTCCTCATAGGACATGAGCCCCATTCCAAATGATTTAATGACTCATGCTAAGTCCGTAACGTAGATGTTAAACAGTGTCGGACTTAACGATGATCCTTGCGGAACTCCGCATGGGAGTGAGAAAACTGGAGATGTGAAGTCGCCCAAACTAACTGACTGGGTGCGATTGGAAAGAAATGAGGACAGAAGGGCTTTGGCCTTGTGCTCGATGCCCAAGGCTGAAACACGATTGATCAGCGTAACAAGATCAACCGTGTCGAATGCTGCTGATAGATCTAATAGCACCAATACTGCAGCACCCCTTTTGTCCAGCACAAACCTGATTTCGTCAGACGCTTTAATAAGCGCTGTTTCTGTGCTATGTCCCTTCCTAAAGCCAAACTGTGTGTCATCCAGCAGCTCAAGTTCAACCAATCAATGGCTTTGTCTGCTATGGCACCTCCTTCAGGAATCATTTTCTTTTCTATGTTGTTCAAGTCTTCGATGACCTTGGTGATGGAGCCTTTTTCTTCATCGTTGGCAGGCACTTAATGTGCAGCAAGACCTCCCTATCCGAAGGCATACACTCCTCCTGGTGTTTCGAAGCCAGCGTGCATTCGCCTTGATCTGGAACATCATAATGATGGTGTTGAAAAAAAGAGCTGGACCTTGTTCAATAGGTGGAACTCCTGGGGTATGTCTTTGAAGGCTGTCCAACCAAAGTATTCAGCATTCCGCCAATGTCAGTGGAGCAAGGTAACAGAGCCAGTCATTGGGTGGGCATGGATGTGGGAGATATTGGCTGTGGGAACGACCAGGGAGACTTTGTGCATTGTTCTAGTAAGCACAAGCTGCTCCATCAAGGAGGCAGTTGGAGATAGAGATGTGATCCGCAAGCCCAGTAGAAATCTATTAGGCTGGAGGTGCCATATTGCATGTCCAAATTATAGATGGTGCTGTTGCATCCAGAGTTGCGCCCAACAGGTACCGTGCCATTTCCTAGAAAACAGAGAAGAGATGACTTTAGTTTGGAAGCTTTTTTAAGTTTGGACATTTTCCCTCACCCCAAGTGTATCTTCCAGTCTATCCCATCTAAATTTGTGCAAATAGACATAGAGCAGTTCTGTTTTGGCATGGGCAACGTAAGGTGTGGGGTAAAGAGCCATTTCAGTCTGAGGCTGATCTTGTTATCATAGACCGATTCTTCCTACCAAAAGCTGCACTAAAGTCGATATCAGGAACTCCTATCTTGAGCATCTTTGTTACCTCCCCCTCTATTCTGGAATTGTCAGTAATAACCTCATGCATTATTGGGGTGTGGTCCCATACTGTGGTATTTACGAACACTTCAGAGATGTTGGCCTCAATAATCTGAACTTGCCCCTGTATTCTGTAGAGGAACACGTGTAGGAGACATTTTACAGTGTGTGGTGGTACTTCCCTAGGGAAAATCAGAAAATCAGTCTATCTGCACCTACTGCATGGGGAATGTATGAGCCATATAACAGTATTCATTAGTCTTCTGCCTACCTACTATTGTCATCTGGCTTTACCACATAATATCATGGAGAGAATCATGGACATTATGCTGCCAGGCCAATGGGGCATCCCTACGATGATGGGACAACTTAGAGGGACACATTGTAACATTAGAAGTACCATCACGGGCAATGGAGGTATTGGAATGCGTTGCGTTATTAAAGGTGTCACTACTACTGCTACAAGTGTCAGCGGGTGAAGGGGAAAAAAAGATATGGGATGCACAGTAGTGTGGACAACTTCAACCTTTTGAGGAATACAAGTCTTCTGAGCCAAGCAATAAGAAAGAAAAGCAAACCAATTAAAACATTGTTAGTGCTACTCTGACAATAAGATAAAGACATAAAATAAAGCAACATATCTTCTTATAAGGCTCTTTTGCACTGCTGGTGTTGCGGTTGTATCCGCAGACTACAAAATCGATCATATTCTTCTTCTCAGATAGTCAATGGGAATAGTTTGTCCTCCTTTTGTTCATTGTCAGTGCTGCAGTGGTGCAGGGTTGGCCCTGATGTGGCTCCAATGTATCCATTTTCTTCAGCTGTCGGTGAGGAGTCTGTGACTTTAAATGGTCCTTCAAATTTTAGGTGGTTTTTTTTCCACCGATGGAGACCTTCCGGAAAAAGATCTGTGTTCCGGGAGGGATGAGTAGGAGCTCAGGATCGATGGGGCCCTTCTCCTTCTGCTTGGATATCTGAGTAGAAAGAAACTTTGCAGCGCTGGTTCACTCATACAGATACTGATACATTTCCGCTTTCATAATTTCAGAAGAACTTTCAGTATGAATTTTAAGTCTAGTTGCTGGTACTGATACATTTATTAACTGTTCAGTGAGAAGCATATAGGGTGTTAGGTGATGGTCAGAACTTGGAATATTTCTGAGTGAAAACAGGGCAATTCATAGGCAATAAACCATTTTTTTTCCTTAATTACATTTGTTTTTTCCTCAATTGTGTCACTTATCTTGCTTATTTTATTTTTAAGCAGTCCGTTCAGGCATTGCTGAAATTGGTTGCTGCTTTAGCATCACAGTGGACACGTAGTCCATCTTCGATCCAAATGTGTGGTAAAATTGTAGTAGGGCCTGTGGTATGACATGTTTTCCTGTTACAGCCTGCCTAGAGATAATATCTAAGGGATCTAATTGTACTCCCCTCTTTTTTTTTATATGTTCTTACCTGACCCACCCGTCATACCAAATATGTTGTCTACTCCTCACCAAACATTCTCTGTCTATGACCCGTGGCTAGGTGGGAAACAGTAGTTGTGCAATTGTGGGAGCACAATATTCAGAAATAAAAAAACACAAATGCACTGGTGGAGCTCCTAACCAGACATGAGGAGGTGGAAACATGAACATTGAGCATATGTATGCAAATATCTCGAAAACAGGAAACCTAGTACACTGCTTAGGGACGAAGGGAAGAACCCAAAAATAATGTCTGCAGTGTGCAAAACCTCGAAACATCAATAAACTCCGAAAGCAAAAGAAGAACCAAAACATTGTACTATAATTGTCCCCAAGAGATAGGAACATCTTAATAATCTCCATCCCAGTAACACAATTGGGAAACAAAAACTCATAGTGGTTGAACTGCAAAATATTTGCAACCACCCCTAAAGTATGCACCTGTAGTCTAAAAGGCATTTTTAAATCTACACACATTGTATTCTGAAAATATTGCAATACTAAGCATCGCTACTTAATGCATGTTGTCCTTCTACATTGAAATACACTTTATATTAGCACGTATTATTCATTCTTTGTATTTCCTAGCATTGGGGCATGTGTGGAGGAAGTCGGTGTGATGGCTAACTGTGGTAATCTATTCCTGCAGATCTCTGGTCGCTGTACCATGTTTTGTATGCTGCGCATAGCTGCACATACCCCACAACTATTCCTTCTCTCCTGCCACACAGCTGCAATTGTAGTGCCCCTGTGTTAGGAAGGCCTCTAATGTGTCACAATTTAGAACAACAGTGAATTAATAAAGGGATGTCCCCATCACGTCCATTGGACAAGATCCTGACCTGCCGTATTTTGCCACCCTTCGTGGTCATAGTCTGAAAAATGTGTCACTGTAGGACATGCATATATTTATATATCCATGTAAACTTAACTGACTTTATTTCAAGCAGTGGTGATGCCGGTAGTATCTCACATAGTGACTTAATCTTTTATTTCACTTTCCTGCTGCTGCCAAAAAACCCACAAGTTCCTTCACTACCACATTTCTTATGTACTGCAACCTGTCACTTATTCTGGCACTCGTCAAAAGATCGCAAAGTGGACCCTGTAACCGAATTGTAGAGAGGTCTAATTCACACACTTAAGATGAGGGAAGTCTGTGAGCAAAGCACTGATGTGCTGTGCCATTAGGCTGAATGCTCTTGTTCACGAAACAAGCCCATACCGAAACCAGCACAGTGCTTTGAATTGATGCCAGGCAAAGAGGTGGTCGGGCAGGAGGGTGTCTGTACTACAGTGGGCATAGGGGAGTGAAGCATATATATATATTGATATGTACATACACACATATACACATCTCCTTGTGTTCTACTAACTATATAATTTTTTTATTTTTCCTGTTCCGTTTGTAACCACAGGAAATCTATTGCATTATGTCTTTCTGGCCTGGGCTCAATGCCCAGACTCTGTGGCCAGCCAGGAGCATTAATATAAAGGCAGCCCAAGAAAAAATCTTTTAACCCTTCAACACCTCGTAATATCAAAAAGCATGTGTTGTGCCAAATTGTACATTTTGCTAAATAGGGCCTATTTTAACATAACATGTGTATTTCTACAGCGCACGTTCAACCAGAAGGCTAGCTTGGCACTACATAGCAGATGTTTATTGTTCACCAACTCAATGGTACTCTATTTTACCCACCTCAGAAGGATGAAAAGCTGAGTAGACCTGGCATTTCATCCACCTCAGAAGGATGAAAGGCTGAGTAGACCTGGAATTACATCCACCTCCGAAGGATGAAAGGCTGAGTAGACCTGGCAGCATTTGAACCTGTGACCATGAAGTCAAACACAGGCCCCCACAGACGCAACTGAGGTGCATTATGTGTCATGCATGTTGTGTAATATGCCTGATTTTTTTAGTGAATTGCTCATAAGGGCCTAAAATAAACATGAGTCCTCCGCCAAGCAACCACATTGCAGATGCTAGTGTATCTGTTGCTGTGTGCAAATGTATTGGACCTATATTTTGAAGCATATTCTAGTCCAGCCTATTGTCCCTATTCTCATCCAGAATTTTCATTAAGTATTTGTATGTACGCTTTTGTCGCACTTTAGCAACCATTTTCAAGATGAGACTAAGTGTAGGGGCTATTGTCGTGGATAGGGGATAGGTGTCATTGAATCTTTGGGGCCAGGAAATGTTATGTATTATCCAAGACGAAAATTGGGTGTAGTTAGTGTGCATTCCATTCCACCAATTTGTCTCCCCCTCTTGTCTCCCGAGTTCTGTGCACTTGAAATTGGGAGAGAAGAACAGGCTTATTTCGCTAACTCCTTCCTTCAGTCTATTGTCACCACCTGCTCCGATATTTCCATTGCTCTTAGTCCAGTGTCACTAACTTCCTAGTTCATGAGCCGCAGTTTCAAAATCTCTTTTGTATTAGCCAACTGTGTGTGCTCTGTGGCTGTACCGGCTTGGATGGGTGCTTGCATTCGGACTACTGCTGGTGCCTGGAGGGCTGGCACTGTTTACTGCATTGGCTGTTGTTGAATTGGAGTAAATTATTTGGGGCCAAAGCGCTTGAGTCTGTGGCTGCACGTGGGGAACAACACCTTGCGTGTTGCCTGCTAATACATATCACGGTATTTGAAGTGTAACTGGGACCATATGATGGTGTGCATTTTTTTTAATGGATTACCGTCATATTGTGCTTCTGTTAGCCTTGTTCCTTTTATTCCTGGGTTTAGTATGTCTTCTGCTTCCTTTCCAATCAGGGAGGTGAGCAGGCTTTTATTGTTACCTACTGCTAAGGTGATACAAGCTGTATGTTTTTCTAAGGCTGCTATCCATTTATTAGCACCTTCCATTAGTGGGGGTAGTTGTTCTTTCAAATTGTCTTTGTCCATTTGGGGCCATGGGACACATTGAGGGACAGCGTCTGGGCTTTTGAACAGTAGGGGCATTTGATGAGTCACTGGGGTATTTGTTGTTGTGGGTCGTGTGAGCATAATTTTTCTGTAATTATTATTATTTTTTCATCTGCCTAGTGGAACTTATTAGGGCCGTTGACAGAATGTCACTGTGATGTGCAGTAATTGGTGCTATTTAGTCTTGTTGACTGTTAAGGAGGGCTACTGGTCTGTTGTGCAATGAGTGCTGACTTACTTATGTCCTCTCTCCAACTGGGTTATTATTATGAACTTATTTTTAGTGCAGTTGACCTGCTTTAATTTGACGCTAATCGTTACCGGGAAGCTAGTGTTGGCTGTATTTGGAAGTACTTTTTATTGCTGCCTATTTATGTAAGAAAGTCTTTATTTTATTCATAGTCTAATACGTTAATGGTGAGCCTATTTTAATTTTTTTCTAAAGGCTTCATTAGCAGGAAGTTACGCTGGTGTTTGAGCTAGATGTAACAATGCACTTTTAAATGTTTATATTCTGCAAGCAGGATATAATGGGCAAGGGGACAAAAAAGGGTATCTTGAGCTCAAACTAACAGGGTACACATATACTTAACAGAATGGAGCACTCCAACATGCACACAACATATATATTTGCAGAATGTTATACACCTACATTTTGTCTTGCTAGTAAATGAAACAAAATTCAAATACAAAGAATTAGGCCTGGGCGGTGAACTCCGCTCCGATCGCGGAGTTTGCGGAGTTTCCTGCACTCCGCGTTATGCGGAGCTCGCGAAGATCCCAAAAACTCCGCTTCGTGGAGCGGAGTTTTTTCCTCGCTCGCGTTCACCAACGTCAAGTTGGCGAGCGAGGAAACTCCACCTCCCGGCGAGATTTGTCCTCGTTCGCGATCGCCAACATCAAGTTGGCGAGCGCGAGCGTGGAAAATAAACCTCCCGGCGAGATTTCTCAACGCGGGGGGGTCAGGTTTCTAATTGCGAGTGGTCACCTATGCTCGCGACCGCTCGCGTTGAGAAACTGCCCGTTCGCGTTGAGAAAGCTGCCGCTCGAGTAAAAATCTACTCGAGCGGCAGAAAAGGTAAGCTTGCACTGTGCATGGTGCTGTTCGCAATGATTGCACAGTGTGGACAAGCATCCAGCACTGTGAAATCACCGCAAATGGCATTTTTCTATCGTACTCCGCCGCTCGCGGAGCCCCGCGTAGGGCAACTGAGTTTTTTTTGCACTTCCCGCCCAGGGTTACAAAGAATGCAACACTGAGTCGTTGCACCAGATACCGATTTTATAAGGAAACACAACAGAGTCACTTGAAAACGGGGAGATAGAAAAACCATGAGCTACCCACTGAAAAAGGCAACAATATTTTTTCCCTCAAAACGTCGACAATCCCTTCACAATTAATTGAAAGGCAAGAATGTGCACTCCTTTGCCAGAAAACAGAAGGAGAATATGAATTCATACAAAGTAAGAAATGTTAATAGATAAGAATAGTTTATTTTCTCTTAGACAGAGAAAGCAGGAAGCCGAGAGAGAAATTGGTTTTGAAAGTGAAGTACTTCCTCCTTATTTTGCTATGCAGTTCGAAACGTTTATTTTGCTAAAGTGAAAATATGAAAAGCTAACAGGGCACCCTTTCACAAAACTATTCATTTTGTCTATCAGCTGTTAATTTTTTTTAACTCTTTAGGTCTGCAGAAGCTGGAGATTTCTAATACTTTCAGCACTAAACCTCCCTTGCCAGTCACCAGACGTGAACTGATGAACACTTGTAGGAGTTCTGACCCTTTCAGAACCCGCAAGAGCTGAGAGATGCAAGACGCGATTCCCCTTTTCCTATTTGTGCTAATTAAATAGGCGCATGACTTTTCGCATCAGTTCACAAAGAAGATACACTGGCATGCCCCTAGGCGCATGAGAGATCTGGCTTTTCCTGCCCTATCTACTCGCATGACATGTTTCACGGACAGACGTGAGACAAGCGATCCCTATCTTGTTAGAAAGGCGATATGAAGAAAAGTACACAATATTAAAACCGTGCACGGGAAACCCAAAAAATCACAACCTCAAATGTCGAATTTGTACAATAAATCCTGGCTCAGTGCCTGCTCACATGTTTATTTTTAAAAGCGAGTTCGTTTTTATCGTGGCAAGACACCAGTCTGCAAGGAACGGTGGCCTAGGCAGTATCACACCTGCAAGCCCTCAACCGACCACAGTCAGACACTACACCGAGGCAAGGCAAAGAGAAAAAGTAAAAGGCTGGTTGACTTACCCGTGTGTGTCCGTTGATTCAGTCAGGAAGAGCCAACGAGGGGCAAACTCCAGCCGTGGCCACAGGGGAAATGTCCCTCTCCTTACAGTCTTGGAAATTCTTATGCACGTTGCTTCCGTGGTCGCCAGCTGTTAGAGGGTGGTTTTTACCACATAATTTAGCGCCGAAATGCTATCAAAAATAACAAGACACAATGTGAAATGCAGGAACTGAGAAAAGAGTGGCTCTATTTATTCAAAAAATTTAGACAATAAATGTCCAAGACACATCATTAATCAAATCTAACACCATGCAATCTAGCAAGTAACAAGTGTCAAAGACACATCGCAGATCAGGAACAAAAACATGCAATCTAGTAAGTTTAAAATCAGGGCAATCCAAAGAAAAAGAGAGAGAGAGAGAGAATGAATATCAAAGTACAATGAAGCATTACTACCTCAATCAAAATGCTAAATAAAACGGTTAACCGAGGGCACCATCGTCGTGAGAAAATACACTTCACGAGGTGGTTGACGAATTGGAGAGTAAGCAGTTCTTTTATACAGTTTTAATGAGGAACTATTGACTGCAAGATCTAATTTTGGCAGGTACTTGACTGCAGAATATAACAAAAGTTTGAACTTTTTATCAAAAACACTTTGCGTCACCTCACAGAAGCTTTAAGTTGGAAGCTCTTTATAAGGCTGTTGTTTATTTTAAACCCTGTCGCTATTTTAGTTTCCGAAGCAGCAGAAAGTCCCAGTTGGCCCCCACTCCTACTCTTAGCCCATTTTGTTCTTCTAGATGACAGAAGAATCCTGTTATTGCTACATCTTCTTGATGTTCAGAAAGATGTACACGTAGAGGACAGGGGCTCGATGACTTGTTCACCAGAAAGACAGTGACCTAAGGTTATTGGCCTTCATAGGAGAGATACATCTGAGGTTACAGGAGAGTGTGAGGCCTACTGCCTCTGTAGACGCTCAAGGCAGTGTGGACAATTTTAGCACAACCCTGTCTATGGGCTGCTGGCAGGGACAATTGAGACTCTCATGCTTCAGATGTAGACAGAATGGGCCTGGGGTACTATAAGGTAAAACTAGACCCTGCTTCAGAGGTACAGGATATGGCCTAATGGCTAGGGAGGTCGACCTCAAATCTGGGGAACCGGGTTCGAGTCTCGGCAACGACGCTCAACATCCTATGATTCTGGGCAAATCACTTAATCTCCCTGTGCCTAAACAAAATAAAAATAAATGAATGTGTCCTTCTGTAACGCAACTGGTGCTCATGTGAAGCGCTCTGATACCTTCGGGTCAAGTTTGCGCTATATAAAACTCTGAAAAAATAAATAACTGCAGATGCCTTTGTCCTTCTGCTAATTGGTTTATCATTTCCTTTGTTGGCACGGATTCTTTCATAGTGTTCAACACAGAAATCCCATTTCTGACACCACTTGTCACAGAATAAGGATCAGCGACTAGAAAAGATGCTTTCTCAGGTGCCGTTTTATTAACACTTGCAAAAACAACAATTGATGGACAGAATAAAGAACAATGACATACATTCACCCCAGTTCAAAAATCTGGGCCTAAATCCATCATTTTTTGCTCACCATGCCATTCCAGTTTGAACCCAGCCATATGCAAATCAGTCTTGACCCTGTGCCTCATGGGAACAGTCCAGCCCGAACTGCCAGGCCAGGTCCTCCCTGGACTGGAAACAAGCATCCTAGGACCGGTTTCGGGGTTTCACCCCTCATCAGCCAGGATAGCTTGACTCCAGTGGCATGGAGAGCACAGAACCCACGTCTGGCCATACCCGTCCCACTCGGGGTGACAAATGCAAAAAGAACAATTGATGGACAGAATGCAGAACAATGTCATACATTCACCCCAGTACAGATATCAGGGCCTAAATCCATCTTTTTGCTCACCATGCAATTCCAGTTTGAACCCAGCCATATTTAAATCAGTCTTGGCCTAGTGACTCATGGGAACAGTCCAGCCCGCACTGCCAGGCCAGGTCCTCCCTGGACTGGCAACAAGCATCCTAGGACCGGTTTCGGGGTTTCACCCTTCATCAGCCAGGATAGCTTGACTCCAGTGTCATGGAGAGCATGGGACCCACGTTTGGGCATACCCGTCCTACTCAGGGTGACAAATGCAAAAAGTACAATTGATGGACAGAATGCAGAACAATGTCATACATTCACCCGAGTAAAAAGATCTGGGCCTAAATCCATCGTTTTTTTTGCATATGTTGCCCTAGGTGGGAAGGGAATGCCCAGACGTGGGTCCCGTGCTCACTACACCACTGGATTCAAGCTAACCTGGCTGATGAAGGGTGATGCCCTGAAACCGGTCTCAGGATGCTTGTTTCCGGTCCAGGGAGGACCTGGCTTGGCGATTCGGGCTACTCTGTTCCCATAAGGAACAGGGTCAAGACTGATTTGCATATGGCTGGGCCTAAACTGGGGTGGTGAGCAAAAGAATGATGGATTGAACCCAGATCCTTGTGACTGGGGGTGAATGTTTGCATTGTCCAGCATTCTGTCCATCAATTGTTTCTTTTGCATATGTCGCCCTAAGAGGGAAGGGTATGCCCAGACGTGGGTCCCGTGTTCACTACACCACTGAATTCAAGCTAGCCTGGCTGATGAAGGTTGATGCCCTGAAACCGGTCCCAGGATGCTTGTTTCCAGTCCAGGAAGGACCTGGCTTGGCGATTCAGGCTGGACTGTTCCCATAAGGAAGAGGGTCAAGACTGATTTGTATATGGCTGGGTCCAAACTGGGGTGGTGTGGTGAGCAAAAGAATTATGGATTAAACCCAGATCCTTGTGACTGGGGGTGAATGTTTGCATTGTCCAGCATTCCGTCCATCAATTGTTTCTGTTTTGTTTTATTAACACTAACTCAGCTATCTCGGGGATAGTTAAATGAATACAACAGTCTAAGCCAATCTCATAAGGGTTGTAGTTGGTGCTTTTGGTCTGTCTTTTCTTCCAGGTCTTCACTATCATGTAGGAACTCCTCCCAGTCTCCATACGGCCAGTGAGTGGCAGAATACCCTCAAAGGGCAACTCAAAATGACCTGGTTACTTGGGCTGCTTTGTACATACAATAGGGGCTACCACCGCCAAAAGTGTGTATTTCCACCATTCACCAATTATGCTCTGGTGTACTCTCTTCCAGTGGTGCATGTAGTAAATATCTTGTACCCTCTATGGTGTATTTTGACCACCCCTACCAAAATGAGTGTATTGCCCCTGGCACTTGCCTCTGGCCATGACCCGTTCCTGGGTCATGGTGGTGGGACCCGGGGCATCCTCTTTGCTTCCTAGACCGCCGAGTATGTGAGCAGTGTATCGAAGCTCTCGGCTTCCCGGTTTCTCTGCTGCCTCTTCTTTTCACTAGAATGGCACCTTTTTTTCTCGGTGCATGAGTTTCACGCAATGGAGGCGTTCACATGTGCACAAGCCTCTGAAGCCTGTCAACAAAATCTCTCAAGATATACACTACACCCAGACCAACAGGCATTGACCTTTGCTGTGTCAACCAAAAGAATCATTAGCAAGTTTGCTGTTGTCTACTGGAATTTATTATGTGGGATATGTTTGCAAGCTGTCTTCGTTTTTATGCTACCAATGCAGTTTCAATAGGAGAATGCGGAGCTCACGTTTAACATCACAGCCGATGTCAAGGGACTTAATTGAGGCAAATATTGTTCTTCTGTTTACTTAACTGAGCCGTTTCCAGTCCACGCATTCAAATCAAATCAATGCATCGCTACTGAAAGGTTCAAAAGAGGACATGAGGAAGGTGTCTCTCTGAGGAGGCCATTGGCTTCCTTACTTAGCTTTTGCCACTTATTATTTACACAAAGGAAAACCCAGGTGAGCAAAAGCATAAACATGACCTTTGAAGTTCGGTGATCCTTTTAAGCAAGGGCACCACCTATTGGCACCTCAATGATACATTTCTAACATTAATTGGAATGTGCAGAATTAATCGACGAACCCCTCAATCCCTTTGGCTTGAAAAATGCCTACTCCGCCTTCTCGCGGAACCCCACGGAATTGAGCGGAGTTTTCCATTAACTCTGTGGAATTCCGCAGAGTGAAACTCAGCGACCTCCGCCCAGGCCTAATAAAAATATCTTTCCTTTTTCAAGGGAAGACAATAATTGGACATGGATTTATTGAGTGTTGTTTTTGTCTACCAGGGAGGTGGGGTATAAGACGACACCACCTCCTGTGTGTAGGCCTTGGAGTGTTCTGCTTCGCAGTCCTAAGAGAGACAAGCGCTACAATGGGGTACATGGTTTCAAATGTATAGAAACTTGAAGATGTATTATTTGTGAAGTACTCACATCGTTTTCACCTAATAACCTAGATCCTTACAGCATGGTCCTTCAGTGAGCAGGCCCAAAAACATATTGTCATTGGCAGGGCTGTGGCTGAATCCTAGAAAATATCAAAGTGCAGATTATAGACTTTAATCTGAATTAATTTTGTAGATGCCTCTTAAAGGTTACACAACCTACTTTTAGTATTTTGTAAAAACAACTAATGTAATGCTAAAGCCAATTTTTGAATAAATATTTAGAAAACAGGACTTTTAGAACGTTATCTTTTACCTGTCTGAAACTCCAGTAGTCTAATTAGCATGTCTAGTGACAGCTGATCTGTCAGTGCTTTTCCTTAATGATGTGTGAAAACTGCTCCCACATCAGAAACAATGACCAGGGTATGGAGCGGGGTATAGGGAGGTGTTTTTCTTCCCCTTGCAGAAAGAGCAGTTAGGGGAGACCCAGGAACTTCTTTAACATACAAAGAGCCTTCAATTTCATATGCAAATGTAAGGTAAAACCTAAAAAGGGCAACCCTTATTTCCCCCAGCCAGGCTGACACCAAACCCAGTGGAAGGGAGCTCCTCCTACAATCATTTTTGAGTGACCACAGAGAAGGGGAACTGCTTGTTTCCCTAGCCACACTTATGGGTGGGTACACAGGCTCTTCACAAGGGAAGAAGGGTTTTTCCAACTTGAATTTTAGGAGTAAGGTGCACTGTTGGATTGTTTGCGTCCGGAAAACATGAATAGCTGCAAAAGTGGGTGTGATTGCCCCTAGGAACTTTTATCCCATTGCTTAGGTGGGAGCCTGGAGCCACCCCCACCCACTAGCTGATGTCATCTGTAAATGTGGAACTCCAACGCACCCGCCTCAGAACACTTTCTGGACCTGTGGAAAATCGGAGGAGGACTTGACCCTGATTGCTTGAGCCCTAAACAACTGAACCTGCTTCCTCTTGTGTGGCTACAGGGACACAAGACGCTGCAAGACACCTTTTTTCATGAAGTGACTACTGACCAGTACCATCTGGACTGGCCCCAGCTGGAGTTAGCTCTGGCTCCTAAGTGCTGTCCCAGTGGTCTTGAGAGCCATAGAAGTTACCCATAGGGGCTGCTTCAGAAACCCTGTAACTGTGAGACTTAAAATGTTTTTGGACTTCCAAGCTTTCCAGAACCACCAGGCAGACCTCGCAGCAAAGGTTTCCAATTTCAATGCATCTTCTTTGGATACAGTCTCAGGCTTGCCCCACTGGAAGATTTTAAGCTCCATAGAAGAGACTAAGTCTGAAAGTAACATTTTTGACCAGGATGAACCCTCTTGGTGTTTTTAACCTATGCTCCATTGTAGTCGAATTTAAATCTTTATATGTCTAAATATGCTTCATCCATAGACAATTGTTTGCAGTTAATGCTCTTTGGCTCAATTTCTACTCTAAGAATGATTACCTCCCACTCATCTTGGTGGATCTTTGTCATTTTGTTGTTATTTTGTTTTTTAAATTTTACTCTAGTTTTCTAATTGATTTTGGGATGTTTATTTTTTGGTGTTTTGACTTTATTACTGTTTTGGTACTGCATAAATATTTTACATATTGCCCTGAAGTAATCCTGTATGCTCTGTGCCATAGCATTGAGGAGGATGAGCTCAAGTAAATTTAGCAACTTTGGGGTCCACCCGGAAAAGTTAGTTTTAATTGTCCTTGTGGTGGGCAACTGCCAACCCCAAATAATAATCCATTCTATTACACAAATCATGGGACCTCATTTGTGTTTTGTTAGGGAGGTTGCCAAGTTCCTGGTGGGACAAAGGTCCGACCTCTGTTTCCCCAGCAGGTGGGGAATATTCACCAAAGGTGCTTTTACTGACATGGTAGGAGCATGGTTGGGAAAATGCTCAATGCCAGGTGGCCAACCAGTTGTTGTGATATATCCCATATAATGCCAACCTCTAAATTAGTTTGTTAGTAGTTTTGTACATGGTTCCTCTGTTCATTTGAATTTAGGATTTGTGATTGGGATGGTCTCTCTATTGCCATTCAAGTATCCTCTCCATCAGAGCTGGAATTAATATGACTTTTACAGAGAATTTGTATTATTTTATAAAGCTATATTGTGTCCCACTCCTGTTGCCCACAAGTCCTGCTGAGCATATTTATCTAATTGCCACTGTTAGCAAGTGTAGCCTTTGGTCACTAAAAGCATTGATTCCCACTGAGGTTACAAGATCTGACCTTCAGCAAGTAGACACTCACTTTTGGATGTGTCTGTTTCAGATCTACTTTCCACAAGCCACAGGTATGCCTTTGGGTTGTGTTCAATAGCGTATTGGCAAATTATGTAATGTTCCATTACACACTGTATTACCACATCTTCTTCCTCCAATGCCCTTTGGACACAACATTCATGCGTACTAGCAGTTTCTGGGTGCAGCGCTCAACCAACTGCAATTCACTATGCCCTTGTCACATGCTCTGATAGCCTATAGAGATCACCTGTGGGCCATATCCAGAGGGCTGTTAGTTCAGAGAGTGAGTTCAAGCCATTCCTTATACCTAATTCATCTGCACACACAGCCCACAAAGATTGGCTGTTGCCTCTGTCTAGTGGGCTTGCGATGCAGCATTCGGCTTGCAGCTATCTTCTGTGCCTGATGTGCTTTAACCCACTAAATAAACAGCATAACAGTTGTCTGTGTTCGCTCACTTTGCCCAGAGCCAGCAGAAAACAGGTTTTGGTCCTTATCTTACACAAAAAAGCATTGGCAAATCCAATAGATTTGACTGCTGAGGCCTACTGGCTAGGCCAATGCTTGTGTACTTTGGTTTTGGGCTGACTCCTACTTAAAGCTGGTAAATGTGTAGCGGGAATGACCAAAGCACTTTATTAATATTTCCAAATATACCATCCGTCTGTCAACAGATTAAGGTCCAGCATGAGGTGGTCTCCTCTCCATGCAATGAAATTGAGAGTGGGAGTTTTGCTGCAGGAGCTGCACAGCTCTACAACAGCTCAGACACAGAACACTTTGCTCTAGGATACCCATCTTCTCTGATGCCTGGCAAGCACTGTGGCTAAAGTTCGGATATGGCCACTTAATTTCAGACAATCCCTTGGCCATGTCCAACAGACCAGCACACAACCACATCAACTGGCATTTTCAAGCCACATTCTCCTATTTGAACCTTTGGGGTCCAAGATGATGCCTCACCCCAAGCCTGAAAGCTGACAAAGTAATGGTGGTTAAATCCTTTATGTTTCTTACTTCACACGTATTTTTACCAATTGAAGGACTGGTGATTAAGCCACATACAAATAGCAATGATTGGAGCATGCAAAATGTGTTATCAAAAAAGCGATACTTAGCTTCTCTTTTGCAAATCCTGGTCTTAAACAAGGGATACATACGAGACATGTGGACATGATCTGGCAAGAGTGTTCATTTGCATACACCTTACCTTCTATAAGAGAAAAGTAACTTTGCTAGAACTCTGCAGTTGGGCAAGGAAAACAAGCTACACCTCATATGGACTTTAACCTGTTTAATGCTTGGCTGTATATCTGGGTCAAGAGTTATTAAAGATTTGTGCCAGTTCAAAGTGACACAAAGTCATGCAAAGGCTACCTAGGGTGTTAATTTTCAAGTGCAAAAGTTATTTTTGTGGTGTAATTGTGCTCTTTTCTCAATGCAAATAGTGCTTTGCATTCCTTTGCATCCCTTTACATCAAGGGAGGGCAATATTAGGCTGAACCTTGCATGGGTCAGAACAAACACCCATAGTTTGTGATGCAAAACTCAATCTACCATGATCTTTGCAATACAAAATAGTGTATCTTTGAAGCAAGCATTAAAGGAAGAGATGCTTTCATTTATCAAAATGCCTACACTTTGCATGGGTGCTGCAGTGCACAGCACACATCCAAAGTGTTGGGTTTTTCAGAGTTTGTCCGGAGATAGGAATTTGTCCTGGAAGGGTATGCTGCAGTGGAAGTGCTAGACAGGACTCACTCCTCTCTGCACCTTGGTGTGAGGCAGGACATTGCACAGGGCTGCCTTTTTAGGGCACCAACGGAGGGGGTGACAGCAGCAGGAAGCCATTTTAAATAAATATGGATCTGTGCTGTTTTCTCCCCTTTGTGCAAAGCAGTGCAACATTTTTTTGGTTGCACAAGTTATACATTTGTGCCCTGGTGTTTTCAAGACAACTGTTCTCTCTGATTGTCTGAAGCTGAAGCCTGATCTCTCCCTTGTTTATTCCACATCACGTTTTAAACCTGACTGCAACAAAGAATGCACTTTTTAACTGTCAGGTTCAGGGCATATAATCCTTAAGTCTGAACAGTTTACCACATCCATATTCGAAATTGATTTTCTAATGTCAGATCTTTACTTTAGATGCTAAATGTTCAACAGTGTCATTATATCGCTTTGGCAGGGTATGCCCAGACGTGGGCCCCTTGCTCACTTTGCCACTGGATTCAAGCTAGCCTGGCTGATGACGGCTGAATAGCCAGAAACCGGTCCCAGGATGCTTGTTTCCGGTCCAGGGAAGACATGGCTTGGCAGTTTGGGCTGGACTGTTCCCATGAGGCACAGGGTCAGACTGATTTGCATATGGCCATGTCTGAACTGGGGTGGTGGAGTGAGCTAAAGAATGATGATGGATTAAACCCAGATCAGTTGACTGGGGGTGAGTGTTTGATTAGCTCAAGCGCTCCATCCATCATCCCCTTTGGTATGATGGATGGCGAACAAAGCGATACCTCGAGAAAAGGAGAAATCAGAAATGCACCATATCTACTAAGTCTTCTCTTCAGGCAGCCTAGCACCAACTCAGGCACCATTGTACTATGGTAAAAGGCTGCGTGCGTTACTAGGAGAAATGTTTTTGTGCAGGAAGGGATACCTTCCTGCACAAAAACAATCTCTCTAGGCATTTTCATTCTTTTATGTGTACTGAAGATTGCAGCACACATAGAAAGAGGAAATAAAGAGGAGAACAAAAGACTTTTCTCCTTGCTATGCCATCCCCTGGGAGGCGTAGTGATTTACACAATCCCAGGTTTACAAACATTTGTAAATCTGGGATTGTGTGAAATCCATGGGTGGACACATGCGAACGCCCATGGTCCACCCATCGAATGCCTCCTAGAATGAAATGTAATGAAATGCAGTTCAAGCCTCTACATTGTGTTACATTTTTTATACAAAGCCACGCAAGGCAGAGCAAATCACCCATTGTGTGGCTTTGTAAAAATGTACTAGCATTTTGTTTCATGGATGCGCCACAAATGTGGTGGAACCATGATGCAAAATGTTAGTAAATCTGGCCCATAATCAATAAGGTTAAATATTGATACACTAAACATGCGATAACTACAAAAAGGCTAATTTTCAGGAAATAGTCTTCTTCAATACAGATTCCCTTCAGATGAATTTATAAGAAAGAGACATTATAAATACAGATTGACAACAAATATAGCAAACATTTTTAACATCACACAGTGTTAAGAACAACGGGGTTCCTGAATACTTAGCACTCAGTATATATCTATGGGACAAAGTACCCTGTGCCATACATATCAGAATATTGGAAATCACTGAGGAGTTCCATGATCATATAGAGGAATAAGTCCAAATGCTGAGATCCTTTATAAGGTTATGGAACTCCGAGGTGTCTTTCAATATCCTTCTGTACAGCAAGGGGTACTTGTTCCTTATATTACAAGTTTTCAACATCAACTTTCCCCCAAACTACTTAAATTCTTGGTGCATAGCTCTTTTATATGAAATAGAGAGCATGTTTACAAATATGAAGAATAAATATAGAATCTGTACGGCAAAATTAAATACATCAAAAAAGCTGAAAGACATTTGTTCCCAAAAATATTATTATCAGTATAATACAAGTAATTTTTTTATTAAAAAAAGGTGCAGTGGGTACATGCAGTAAGATTCAAACTTTTCTATAATTACCCAAGGAGTGCAAAAGAAAATGTCATCATAAATATCTACTTTCTATTTGTCACTGTACAGCTAGAAAAACAGAGCAGTAGAAAGAAAAGCACCATTTTGTTTTTGTTCTCTTTACTGCTACTTCAGTAATGCTCAGTGACATTCTCTCTTAATTATGCTATTTCTCATTTTATTACACACACAACAGAATAACATGAATACCTTTACCTAGTTGTTCCTTTTCTGCAGTATCACAGATATAACAAATAGAATTGTACCACTCGTCTTTCCCACTGCCTTATAAAAAAGAGAATGGTGACTATGAACACATGCACATCAGTATTTCTAGGCAGAGATGCCCATTCTGCTTGATTTCATAATGATAATATCATATGCACTAGTAATAACAACGTTCAACATAAAGATGGATAGATAATAATATTAACAACAGAATGGCACATGAAAATAATAATTAGAAGATCAAGATTTAACTTCAAAATAAATACTTAATCATTTTAATAAATTGCTAATAATTATTAGAGCAACCTGCCTTATTCTTTGGCACACCATACAACTTTCTTGACTTCATACTAAGTGATATATAAAGTAGGTGTAGTACTGTAAAATGTTTTCAGAGAAGTCAAGGTGTGTCATTGGATATACAGAAAAATTTGACACATGCACAGTTGCATGAGTGAGTTCCATATTTTGAATGAAAAATAATGAGCCCCAGCGCATTTCTAGTTTCTTTCTTTTTGTTCATCAAAGTTTTGTGCGCCATGGAATGACACATGGTGGCCTTGAACTCGGCCCATCCCCCGCCCTGAGAGACCAAGCCCGCATCCTCGGCATCATCTTGGAAAGCAACCTATCTGTGAAGAAGCAGGTAAATGCACTCATCTGCCTGCTTCCACACCCTACACATGCTCCATAAGATCCTCAGGTGGCTTCCAGTCAACATCAGAAGGACTGTCACTCAGACCCTTGTCACCAGCTGGCTGGACTACAGGAGCATGCTTTACATTGGAGTCACTACACACCTCCTGAGGAGACTGCAAACAATACATAATTCAGCATCAAGACTCATCATCAACCTACCCAGATGGACCCACATCACATCCCACCTCAAGAAGCTACACTGGCTCCCGATCTAGAAGAGATGCCAGTTCAAGTTGTTGACCCACACATACAAAGCCCTGTATAACAAAGGACAGGCATACATCAACAAACACATGACCTTTCACCAACTGAACAGACACCTACGATACACCTCCCTCTTCTTTGAAGACACCCCTTGGATCTGCTGAGGCAACAGCAGAGGACGATCCTTCTCACACCTGGCAGTCAGCGCTTGGAACGACCTTCCTCTGCACCTCAATACCGCCCCATCAAACCAGAAATTCAGGAATGGACTCAAGACCAAGCTGTTTGAATGAACAGATCACTACAAAGCAGTTAGCAATTTCAGAGCCTTGAGAGCCTCACATGTGAAATGTCGCGCTTTATAAATCTTTGTTTGAATGCTTGTAAAACCATTGCACAATTTGCATGTAATTTGAACATGGTCTCTGAAAAATTGCAGCTCAACTGTGTTACCAAACAAATCTGGAACTTATTTTGTCCACTGTGAAACAAAATGCTAAGCCACCTCTTTGAAGCATTACAAATGATGACATTTAGACTGCCCATGATGTAAGAATTTGTGCATTAACTTGTGGACTTAACAACATTCTTGAATAAGCAGAATGGCCTATACCATGGCCTAGTTATTACAGATGCAGGCCTGAGTGAACGTCTCTTTTCAGACACATGGAGATTGGGGCCTCCATTCAAAAAGGTAAGCTTAGACTCAAAGTCTAAGTTTAGACCTGAAGTTTAAGTTTAGACCTGAAGACTTCAGGTCTAAACTTAGGGCCTGATTCACATAGGTAAACTTACACGTTAGTGTACATTTACGATTTTTCTGCTATTCACAAATACATTTTATGAGTAGTATCTTTACGACTCCAGAGTCTCCGCACTTGTGGCAGAAACTTTGCACATAAAATGATAGGCAGCTGTAAAGATACTACATGTAAAATAGCTTTGTGAATACCCCAAAAATTGTAAACTTACATTAAAGTGTAAGTTTACCTTTGTGAATCAGGCCCTTAGACTTCAGGTCTAAGCTTAGATTTCAGGTCTAAACTTATACTTCAGGTCTTAGCTTACCTTTGTGAATTGGGACTTGGGTCTTTGATCTGTTTGTTTCAGAATCCACAGAGTAAGGATAGATTATCTAATTCCCTTGCCGGAAAACAATACACAATACCCCTTAAACACCAGAAACGTGCTCTAAGATTCAGGCATGCACTGTTGAGAATTGTCAGAGAGTTAGCGGGGCCTAATTCACGGACTGCATTTTACAGTACGTAAATAGTATTACAGTAGCACTACTCACATAACACAAAATTCAGTTCACAAACCTATGAGGGAAGACTTCCACACTGGCCTCTCCTATCATTTATGTGCAGAGGTGGAGAGGAATGGGGTATATTTATCTTTTCACTATTGACTGAGGGCCTGATTCACAAAGGTAAATTTACACTTTTGTGTAAGTTTACAATTGTTTGATATTCACATAGGGATTCACGAATGGTATCTTTATGAGTGGGGAGTCTCTGCACATAAAAATAAAGGCCAGGGAGAGATCAGACAATGTGAGATCCTTTTCATTTATACCTTATACTGGAACCTACCAGAGAACCCATACTTGTCCCGCATATCCCCCCACCTATATCTGTCTGAAAGTCAGCATTGACTTCCAGGTATCCTTTTTTATAACACCAACCTATGCTATCCCTCACTACTACATGTCCTCCTTAGCCACACCTGTTCCTTTTTTGGTCACATTCTGCTCTGCTATGTTCTTTTCATAAATTGTATCAATGTTGTTTGTTGCTTATGGGAGATGGGGTGCCATGTTTATTACGCATTACTAAACTGTTTCTGCTACCTATGGTTACGATTGTTTAGCAGTGGTTGGTTAATAGGAGAGTGGGTGTAATCACCCACGTATGTACTGTCATTTAAAATGCTTATTACACCGGATGCTGTTTCTACCTACTATACTCCGATGGTATGTCGTCTCCATTCTCCTCCTTACATTTTGTTTCCTCTACATGTATTGTGATGATTGTCCTTTTGATAATACTTGTGGGATAATAAATAAATAATTGCAACACAAAAAATGAAATAACTACTGCCATGGCCAACACCTCCTTTTAATTGGCAGTATTTAATTTGCCTTGTGAAACCCCATCTTGTTAAGAAAACATCATGTGACCCAAAGGTCATGTCAAAGTCCAGGCTTATCTCAAACTTACTTTTCCCATACTGTATCATCAAAAAGAAGGCAACAAGACAATGGAGCAGCGTAAATTTGTGCCTCACACCTTTATATGCAACCTATATACTCAACATGGGTTTGACTATGTTATTTTGTGTGCATTCTTTTATTCAATTGTAGGGAGTGGCTATGTATTCACTTAGATGAGAGCCAACTGTATGTTTAGTGGAACAATAATAAATGTATTCATCAAGAAATAAAATGTATGCCTTTCCTGAATTGAATTTAATAAATCCATTTATGCTAATTGTATTTGTTAAGAACCTGGTCTGACTCTAATGTTGGCATAACTTGTAATGAGGCCTGAGGTGCACATGTTACATTTTCACAATCTATTTTGCAAGTTCCTAGTTTTCCTTTCCTCTTAAGAACATGCTTGTTAAGTTAGAATAGACTCATTGTCTGGTTTGTAAGACTAGGGGGCAATTGAACTTTTAATTAGAAATTTTCCTCTGATTTGATTAAGACAGTGGGTGATACTCTCCTGTACCAGGCAGACCAGGCTGATGTTACATTCAAGGCCGCCCAAGTGAATCCTTCTTTATTGAGACCTGGGAATCTATGGAGTCTGCCTACTCCCTGAGAACAATGTCCTTGGATTGGGTCATCTGGGGGACACTGTATCCTGTTTCAGGCTTTAATTTTGTAATCTTTAGAACAGTAGAGCAGACCCTGTCCTGACCTCACTGGGAGAAGACTTCATCTTGATTCTGTTGTTTTCCACTGCCCATAGTGCTGAGCATCATGCTTGAATTCTCAGACTCTTTCCTCTGAACGTTAAATCTCATTCATCTCAGACGCGCGAGTGCGCGATCCAAGATGGCCGCCTCCAGGTGAGCTCCAGCTCGTTTTTGCCCGTTTTTGATTAAAAAACAACGAATTTCTGTCAGAATCTTTTTCTTTATGAGGTCGCTGTGATTCAAAAGTCATTACCTGTTGCTGTGAGGGTTTTCCAGCATCTTTTGTCAGCGGAAGTGGTGTTTTCCTCCTTCAGGCTCCAGCACACAGCTCTGCATCGAGGTATTGCCCAGCTTGTCTGTCAGGGGGGCAGAGTAAGTGCTCAAGAGAGGGCCTGGCTTTGGCCTAACCACTCCCACAGTCTATTTTAGCTGCTGCACCAGTCATTTTCAGGCTTTTTTCTCAAACAATACTCTACCTTCTCCTTAACTTTACATTGTTCTACAAATTTAATTCTTTCTACAAGAAAATGGAAAATAAAAATGCACATTCTCTTCATAATAAAAGGAGACAGCAAGTTTCACCACCTCCAGTTAAATCTAAAGTGGTGGAGTCATCTGAACCTTCTTTGACATGAATTCTTGATGAAATTCAGGCACTTCAGAATACAGATACAATTGCGTCAGAGATTAAAAATTTGCGCAAAGACATGGCTAGTTTGTCAATGAAAATCTCTGATAATTCAATTAAAATACATGATAATAAAGTTAAAATGGATGCTTTTACTCCACTTGTGGCGAAAATATTACCTATGTGTACACTCCTTTTAGATATGGAAAATCGTAACAGACAATATAACTTACGCATTTTCAATTCACCAGAAGATGTTGAAGGTTCCAAATGCAGACTGTATTTGGAAAATCTGATTCCTGACCTCCTAAACATCAAATTTCCAGAAAAATTTGAAATTGATAAGGCACACAGGATTCCTTCTCATCGCAACCCTCATCACACAAAGCCTTGACAAATGATCTTTAAAGTTCTCCATCACCACCATTTGGTCTTGATCAGACAAGCAGCACGAGAAATTCCTTCATTGATGGTCAATGGAAATAAAATATTTATCCACCAAGATTTTGCTAAGGAGACTGTTTCAATTCGCAAGGAATTCACTGCTCTTCGTCCTCAACTAAGAAGTCTTGGATTCAAATATGGTCTTTTTGATCCATCAACAATGCGCATTTGGAAAGATAATTTCTCTAAATCCTTCCATCGTCCTGAAGAACTAAGACTGTTCCTGGATCAACATTCACAGCACTCAATGGATACTCATGACTCTGCTACTTGAATATTACTGTTACGTATATTCTGACAAATTGATGGTTTATTTTCTCATAGGGCTCCAACGGTTCCGGTCATGCTTGTAAAGCGTGTGTACGTTTCATTCCTGTTATTAATGTTTCTTGTTTGTCGTTTTTCCATGTTTTGTTTGTTTTCTTTTTTACCTATTCTCTCCTTTTCACTTGTTTCTGGAGCTACAATTTTTCACACTCTTTCTTTACTTCTTTCTCCTCTTCTTGATCTTCTTCTTCCTTCTTTTTTATTATGGCTAATTTTCATAATATCAAGATAGTCTCTTTAAATGTCAAGGGGTTACGCCATCCAGTTAAGCGTACAAAAATTTTAGATTATTGAGGCAGTTGTAAAGCAGATATTTGTTTTATACAAGAAGCTCATATTGATGACAAAATCTTAGATTATATGAAAAAAAAGTGGGTTGATAGTATTGTCTCTTCTCCTGCCAATGGCAAAAAAATGGTATTGCTATCCTTTTTGCAAGAAGGCTACATTGCCAAATTTTGAGTACATTTTCTGATACTGATGGCAGATATGTTATAGCTAAAATTAAAATTCATGATTCAGTTGTGTTTTTGCTAAATGTGTATGGTCCAACTGCTGATGATCCTATTTTTTGGTCCACTCTAACAACAGAAGTTCTTAAATTGGGTAAAGTTCCTCTTATAGTTGGAGGAGATTTCAATATTATATCTGATCCCTTATTAGATAGATTATCTCTTACTAAATTTCGACCTCCTAAAGTTTTTTTGCTTTTAAATCATTTCTTCAAACTACAAAACTAATTGATATTTGGTGATTACACTTTCCTACAGAAAAAATGTTTACATTTTTTTCTAACCCACACAACTCTCACTCCAGGCTTGATTATCTTTTAATTTCCAGACAACTAATTAACTCTGTAGTCACTCCTATTATTTGTAATATTGATATATCGGATCATGCCTTCATTTATTTTATTTTGAAATTGAATTCAAATTTTACCTCGCAAACCAGATGGAGAATGAATACTAGTATTGTTCTTAATGAACAAAATAAACCTAAACTTTTAAATGCTATTCATGATTACTTCCTTCTTAATCCAGCAGGCTCTACTTCCATGGTGAATAGATGGGACACTTTTAAAGCCTATATTAGAGGTGTTTCTATTTCTCTTATGGCCCATGAAAATAAGTCTTTTAATTTAAATAGTAAACATTTAGATAAACAAATCGCAAAATATGAAAGACTTTTTATTACATCAAATGATCCTCAATATAGATTCAAATTGCAAAAACTTAGATATGAATTTAATTCAATCCTTAGCAGAAGAGCTGGTATTCAACTATCAAATTCTAAAGCCAAATTTGGTTTTAATGCTAACAGAACTGGAAGATTGTTAGCCAATTATTTACGCATTAAAAAAGATAAAGCACAAATAAATTCAATTCATGGCTCTGATGGTAAAATTGCTTTATCCCAAAATGATATTGTTAATGAATTTCGAGATTTTTATACCAGTTTATATAATAAACCTGATTTTGATGATGCCTCTTTAATTGACTCTTTTTTAGCTAAATGTGGATTACCCAAGATTACCCAATCTGATAAAATTGAATTTGACTCGCCTATTACTCAAGATGAAATTTTATTAGCCATAAAATCCCTTAAAACAAATAAATCCCCTGGACCAGATGGTATTCCCGCTGAGTTTTATAATGAATTTCAGCTACAGCTTATTCCTAATTTATTTAAACTTTTTACTTTTTTTGGTTCTACGGGAATTACTACTGGTTCTTTTACTGAGGCTTTAATTATTGATTTACCCAAGCCTAATAAAGACCCTACTCTTGTGTCAAATTATCGTCCGATCTCTTTAATAAACCAAGATTGTAAGTTGTATGCCAAAATACTTGCTACTAGATTATCCTCTATGTTGGACTCTGTTATACATCCGGATCAATCTGGTTTTATGAAGAATAGAAATTCTGCTAATAATACAAGAACTTTGCTACATGTTATCGAACAAGGATCTACTTTATCTCTACCATCAGGAATTCTCGCTTTAGATGCTGAGAAAGCTTTTGATAAAATTCACTGGCAGTTTTTATTTCGTACTTTATTATCATTTAATTTTGGTGACTTGTTTATCCGTATGATTTCTGCTTTATATTCTTCACCTATTGCTCGTTTATTTATTAACGGCCAAATTTCAAACCAATCTTCCCTTTTCAGAGGTACAAGACAAGGTTGTCACCTTTCCCCGCTTTTGTTTCTTCTCGGTATCGAACCCTTACTTACTTCCATAAGAAAATGTGACAAAATTATTGGAATCAATATTAAAGATGTTATTATTAAAACTTTAGCTTATGCAGATGATGTACTTTTATTTATTAGTGATCCTTTATCCTCTTTGCCCTCCCTAATGGAAATTATTTGGTTTTATTCCACTGTTTCTGGATACAAATTAAATACCAATAAAACTGATTTCTTTCCTTTAAATATTTACTGTACCCCTGATATGCTACCTTTGAATGAAATTATTTGGCAAAAGGATACATTTAAATACCTTGGTATTATGTTCTCTTCATCTATGAAATCAACAACATCTATAAATTGTGACTCAATTTTAAATTATATTAAAGATAAAATCTCCAAATGGTCATCACTTCATCATTCATGGTGGGGCAGAATGGACTCTATAAAAATGACTATTGCACCCAAAAAACTTTATATCCTTGCTATGATTCCTACTCAATTTCCTTTAAAGTTTTATAAAACTGTTGACAAACTCCTCTCCAAATTTCTTTGGAATAACAAGTCAGCTCATATTAGTTATAAAAAATTGAAAATACCCAAATGTAATGGGGGTTTTGGATTACCAGACTTTTTTCTTTATCACAAAGCTTTTATTTTAAAACAAAGCTCTTTTTGGTTTAACCACTCTTTTTTTAATAATCCTCCTAATTGGCTTCTTATTGAAAAAACTTTGATAGAACCTTTTCCTCTACCCACTTTGCTAACTATGTCTAATAAATCTCAATTTGTTCATAAATCTGTTAGTTTAAAGTCCACCAAACTATTTTTAAATGATTTAGATTAAATTTTTCAATCACCCATATCCACTACTGAAGACATGTCATTATGGTATAATCCAGTCATAAAACTTAATAGAAATGTTATATTTTGGTGTTCATGGATCAAAGCTGTCATTTTTTACCTTAAAGATGTTTATTGTAATAATGCTTTTATATCATTTGAAGCTTTACAAACAAAATTTCTTTTACCTCCTTCTGATTTTCTCAAATATGAATCTTTATGTAATTCTATTTTAGATTCATTTCCTCATAATATTCCTTCTAATGTTAAATCAGATTTATCAGTTTATATTCAAACTGTTTCTACTTTATCTCATGGCGTTTCTGTATTATATAAAAAAAGTCTATCTCTCAAGGATCCAACATTGATATGATCTCAACATTTTGGAATAATGAGCTTTCAACCTCTTTTTCTATTGATATGTGGAAAGTTATTTGACTTAATAGTATTTCTGGTTGGTTACCTGTTTCGCTCTATCAAACTAATTCATATATTTTATATAACTGTTTATGGACTCCACTATGTTTATTTCAAGCAAAACTCATTCCGTCTTCAATTTGTTGGCACTGTAATTTACATACTGGTTCGTTACAACATATGCTTTATGATTGTCCTATAGTTTTTAAATTTTGGACCGATGTTTGGATGTTATAAAAAACGTACTTAATATTCATGATGATATCTCATTCAAACTGTTAATCTGTAAATCTGTTGTTCTCTCACAAAAAGTAAATGAATTAGAAGGTAAACTTTTCAATTTTCTATTATCAGCAGCTTTTAAATCCATTACAGCATGTTGGAAAGACGTTTCATTATTATCTCTTCATGTTTGGTGGTCATGGGTTATCTTTACTAGAAGAGGAGCTCAGTTATCTTTGATGGCATTAATCATAATTCTATTTCTTTTCAATCTTTTTGGAAACCTGTTGATATATATTTATCTTCTTAAATACGTATTTATTCCAGTAGTTAATTGTTATTACAATAATGTAGTCTTCATTTTGTAGTAGCTTTATTTTATTATCATCATTATATAGATTCATCGTTGCTCCTTTCCCTCCCCTTTTTGTTTTTTCTAGGAATATTATGTTTAATGTTTTTACCTATTGTAATTTAATGGCTGTTCTTTCATTATCTTTCAATTGTAATTGGGTACTTTTCGGTACAATTTTTTTATTGTTTCTTGTTAAGTGTTTATTATGAAAACTCAATAAACTATTTTGAACACAAAAAAAATCTCATTCATCTGAATCTGACACTCTCCTAATAGAATTTCCCCATGCCACTTTTGATACTTTATTTAAAATGGGTAAGTTCCTTTCTTGTTTGTTCGATATTTTGCCTCCTGTATGTGATCCTGTTGTGTATATTTTTCCCAATCATATACAAATTCAGATTACATGATCTTTTAAATATGGGTAATTTTACTATATTTTTGTTCCAATTTTGCTGATCGATTTAATGTGTAACCTGAATTAAATTGCTAATTAAACTCTTTAGGTTCGCACAATAACTTCCCTGGCATTCTTGTGGAGCAACATTAGTTTTGCTGTACCTGAAATATATTTCTAATGTTAGCTTCTTTCTTGCACTTCACAAAATCAAAGGTCCATATGACTAGGCCTGGGCAGTAAATTCCGTTCCGCTCGCGGAATTTGCGGAATTTGGGTAATTTCGCGTTCCGCGGAGAACGCGAAATTGCCAAAAATTCCCGATCCGCGTCTTCGCGGAATTTTTGCTTGTTCGCGCTTTCAAAGTGCGTGTTCGCGAGATATTTCCCGAGCACGCAAACAGCGTTCGCGAACAGGAAAAATGCATCGCGAACGGGCGAAACAAGCAATTCCGCGTGTTCGCGGAACTTTTGCGTGCTCGCGGAGATTTTTTACCATTTCGCGGAACTTTGCGTAACGCGATTACGCAAATTCCGCCCACCCTTACATATGACCAGTGGAGGATTCTTTTTAAGCCCAGGTGGCAAACCCTGCTCCGCTCGAGGAGTTTGCGGTATTCGGGCATTCCGCGCTCCATGGAATAAAACGGAGTTCCTGAATCTCACCTTCCAGGGCGTGAAGCCGTTTTTTTCGTTTGTACACTCGATAAATTTCGTGCTCACGAGCACGGCTTCCAGCCGCGATGGCGACATTGTAGTGATTGTCCCGAATGCATCACACGAGTAGCTTTTGTGCTCGAGAAGCAAATAAGAGGCTTTTCGAGTGGATTTTCTTCTTCGATGGGCCATTGGAGCTGTTTTTTTGTACAAGAAGCCTTTTTTTCTTTTGCAACTTGAAAGAAGTACCCAAGAGACTCCAACTTCCTCCCAGTGCTATGTCCATCTCCTGGTCACTTTTCATTTGTATTTAGAGCTGGAAGGATAACTCTCCTTGCCTGCTGCATATACCATTGGATTTAATCACTTTGTATTTGAGATTTCACAAGAAAGTTCAAAAACTCTTGTAGAAGTGTGTTCTGTTTGTTTGATGGAGGCCATGCACCAGCATTGGTACTTTTATTAAAGTTATTGTGGTCGGTGGCCTGCATTTTTTAAGTGGGGGCCTAGTTATATTTTTGCATTAAATTTTTCTTCTTTTGTAAAGGAACAATGTTGCACAGTTCAGTAAATTTTCTCCATGTTTGTTCAATTTGCAATATTTATTTATTTTACTATGTGGCCTTGTCTCCCAAGGGACCATCCAGTAGGCCCAGGGCAGTGCTAGTCATGGGTGCTTGCAAAAATTGTTTCTGTTGTACATGTTATTTTAAAACATTATTTAGGACTGGGATGGCATTAGATAGTATTAAAATGTGGTGCTTGTTTGTATTCCACATTTTATTTTTTGTATAAAAGTGTATATATGTAGGGGAATATTTGATGCCTTTGGAGGATGTGTGCTGTTCTAAAGGTTTTATAGCTCAGTTCAATTTTAATTTTTGGCATTGCTGAAATAATGGTAGTGTTTTCTTCAGTGTTACCATGCCTCCTTTGTCTGTCCAGTGTGTGTGTGTGTTTGCCATAGGCCACCATTGATTTGTCTTCATTCTCCATGCCATGTTACCAGGGAATATTTTGTGGAGGCTGTGTCCATAGGCCTGAATGCATTTTCTTTGTTCCCCATACCTCCTTGCTTGGTAATGTGGCTGGCAGCCATTTTGTGCATCCAGCCAGTTTGCTTTTACCATAGGCTTGTGATGGAGCAGGATTTCGCAAAAAGAAACCTGCTCGGATTGACACCCCCATAATACTTATTAACAGTGTGCGGTGTAAAATTAACAAACCATTTTGCGCATGCGTGCACTAATGTGAACTAATGTATGAAAGAACTAGACCGCATTTTACATTGCGTTTCAAAAGAAACAAGATTTATGCACGTTTAGGCCGCATCTGGCATTCGCCTTTTGCATTTTGCTTTAAAACGATAATAAATAATGCTGCTTTGCATGAAGCTTAAGCTAGGAAGAATATTAACAGGGGATAGTGCAAAGGTGGGTGGTACACAGTGAAAAATGCTTTACCATGTAATTAATGAATGTTTATGTTTTATTTGCCGTAGTGAGTCAAATGGGCATGTATTTTCCTAAATTGTCCAGATAGATGAGGGGCTGGAAAATGAGCAAGAATGACCTGACAAAACCGACAGAAGTGCTGAGCGCTGTGGATGATGAACATTAGTTCAAGGCTATGCAGCACAGAAAACATTGTTTGCCTGCCAAAAGATGAGAGTGGCCGTGGGATCCACGACTTCTTCCGCAGACGTGGCTGAGAATTTAATGAAATGCAGCAAGAATAAAAATGCATGGACTAGTCAGTAACTACGTAATGGGAAAGGAAGTAGAACAATGAGTATGAACAATTTTGAATGAAATCACTGTGGTGTAATACACCACCTCCCAGAACATCCAATGAGCAGTCGAATTCTGTGCAATGTTTCAATTAATGTGGGTTGGACAAGTAGGTTTTAGGGTATAACTGGGGTGCCCTTAGGGGTGTGGTTTAGGTTGGCGCGATGCTGCAGCGGTAGGAGATTGAGAAGGGAGATGCGTCGCTGTTCGTCGGTTTGCAGAGAGGCCTAGCTGTTCCTGTCCTTGTCCTGTCCTGTTCCTGAAATCTTTGTTTCCTGACTCTATTTCAGGAGACCCCCACTACTCCCTTGGCGAGGGGGGTGGTATTTCATTGATCATTGGGTTTGTATTATCTTCCGACTCAAAATTTGCATAATCATTTGCAAACGTAATTTTGTCTCTGAAACTTATGTCTCTTTATTTATCCACTCCGTCATAAGCATATTGTTTCACATTATTTTTTGCTGAAACTTATGTCTCTTCATCTATCCACTCCCTCATATGCATATTGTTAATTGTTGATGAGTTTGATACTGTTTGCATTGCTGATTGATTTTCTCTCCCTTGTGTGAGATTCTTTGTTTGCATTGCGACCTGTATACGATGAGCATTAATCATTTATTTGAGATAAACCTTTTAAAACTTACCAAGAGTCTGTGATTATTTAGCTGGTTAGATAGTCAGTTAGTTCTATTATTACCATCAACTACTCAACTAATTGGTCCGTAGACCGAGAGGACGCCAAACACTGGAGATCCCTTCCCCTGACCCTCTTGGGGTGGGCAGCATTATTTAAAATGTTGGCGCTGCCTCGCTTTCTTTACGTCCTCCATAACGCCCCAATGCAATCCCGGATGCTTATTTTGCAAGTATTGACAGCGTGGTGAGGGGATTGCTATGGGAGGACCGTGTCCCCCATATAGCAATGAAAAAACTAACCATGGGGTGGTATGTCGGGGGTATTGCCTTGCCAGACCTGAGACTCTATTATCAGGCGTCTCAGCTGGTTGCCATTAATAAGTGGGTACACGGAGAGTACAACGACCCCAATTTCCGCACCGATCGTTGGCTCCTAGGGCGCGGGGGCTACAATAGGGCAGTTTACACAAACCCCTGTAAGCTCCACCACACCGGACCTACCGCGCGCACGGTGGAGGATCTGGCACGACATCACCAAGAAGTGGGGATGGCACAAGAAACTTACGAAAGCCACACCGTTGTGGGAACCAGATATACTGGGGCAACTGAGTAGATGCCCTGAATTCGATAAATGGGACATGATAGGGATCTCAACGGTGGGGGACATGTGGGTAAGGGGTAAAGTGGCCACATTTACCGACCTCCAAACCAAATTTCACCTAGCACCCATGGAGGCCTTCCGCTATGCACAGATCAGGCACGCCATCACAGCAGCCATGTCCGGGGGGGGCCCCACTGCCGGACTCCTCTCCACTAGAGGACAGGTTGATCTTAGATCCGATGCCCATGAAAGCTATCTCCCTCACATATAAAAAGCTACTTAACAATCAACCTGACCCTATGCAGCGCTTGAGAGTGAAGTGGGAGTTAGATCTGGGGAGTATAGAGGATGAGGATTGGAGAGAAGCATTGGCCTCGCCCAGGGAAGTAGCCACTCCGATGAGGCTGCGCCTGGTCCAGTTAAAAATTCTCCACCGCATATATTTTGACTCCAATCTCTTGTTCAAATTACGGAGAAGACCTGACCCCATGTGTCTCCGACAATGTAATCAGCCTGGCACTTTCTTTCATACCCTCTGGGATTGCCCAAAAGTGCGTCACTATTGGGACCAAGTCACGCAGCAGATGGAGAGGGCATGCGGTAAGAACTTGAAAGCCTCCCCCCTATCATGTGTTCTCAATATCTGGGACGCCACGGACCTCACGCAAATGGAGCAGGAGTGGGCTTCGCTGGGTTAGGCCCTAGCAAAGCGTAATATTGCTCAGAAGTGGGGGGTGGGGACTGTCCCAGGATTGCGAGACTGGGCGGTGGACATGGACAGAGCAATGATCGCCGAAAAGGCTGTATATAAGGGCAGGGGATGCCCCAAAAAGTGGGATCACAAGTGGGGGCGGTGGAACACATACAGAGGAGGTATTTGTCTATCCCCGACAATTGAACTGCAACATGAAAGGCGCCTGCAACGAAATGGGACCGGGAGCGACACTGTCCCCTCACCCTAACACTTGCAATGAACACCTGGTCTGTAGGATGTTGTGCCTGATCACACCAGTTTTCCCTGAGTCCGGTCTGCCCAGGTTATGGGAGCTGAATGATGAGTTATACTCTGTAACGATGATCCCGCAAAGTGTTCTTGTTTTTGTCACAGGACAACTGCTGTACTTCTTCATGAGACATGTAATGCACAATTGCTTTCTGACGAGTCATTGCCTTGTACCTTTATTGTCTTCAATTAATAAAATTGTTTAAAAAAAAAAAAAAGAATAACGTATGTCAACTCTGGAGCCTTATATTTTCTATTTAGATTTCTCAATCTTGGACTTCTTCGAGTTATTTTTGCTAAAGTTTGCTTAGGTCTTGTTTGACTGGTGATTTCATTCACTTGTTCTGGTTTCTTATCAGTCTTTCTCAGATGGGTGGAGTTCAACGGGGAGAAGATCAACAAGTGTCTAAAAGAAACTTTTGCCTGGTTTAAACATAACCATCTGAAATGTAATTCAGACAAATCCGAAATCATTTTTTTCGGCTCCCCCCCGTTGGACGTCTGGAAACAATGGTGGCCCCAAGATATGTCTCCTCTCCAGGCCGCGGTCAGGATTGTAAAGAACTTGGGAGTTAAAATGGATGACGCCCTCTCTATGGTACCTCAGGTTCAGTCGGCAGTCGGAACCTGTTTTGGTCTCATGAAGATGCTCCGGAGGTTTTTATTTCTACTACAGACCGAGCATAGAAAAATGGTCATCCAGGCCCTTATTATTTCAAGGTTGGACTATGCCAATGTTCTGTATTTGGGCCTCCCGGAGTTCTTACTTAACAAACTGCAGGTAGTGCAGAATGCGGCAGCTAGGGCTGTTCTGAGTCTAGGCCGAGAGAGCGGATTTCTCGCCACCTTAAGAATCTGCACTGGTTACCGGTGCTTAGTAGAATCCGCTTCAAAGCTTTGGTCCTAGCCTTTAAAGCCCTGCACGGTATAGGAGCAAAATATATCTCCAGAAGAGTGTCTTTCTATATGCCTGGCAGATTTCTTAGATCTGCCTATCAACATCTCTTGGTCATTCCTAAATATCTTAGAGCCCGCAAAGGCGGTCGCTCCTTTCAAGTGCAAGTGGCTGGACTTTGGAATAAGTTGCCTCTTCCACTTAGGCAAGTTACTAACCTGCTCGCCTTCAGGAAACAATTGAAAACCTGGTTGTTTCAACAAACAATGTAACTATTTTTCCGTCCTCTTCGGTTTCTTTCTTTCCTTTTTCTCTTTTTCTCTTGGCATTTTGGTTCTCTCTGTCTTTAGCGCCGGGACACTCTATCGAGTAGCTGTGCGCTTTAGAAATCTGCCCTAACATAACATGATATTTTAATTTCTTTACTCCAGTTGGCCAATTGTCTCCTCTCCTGACTCTTTTAATTTGTACTGCGTTTTCACCTTCTTTATCTTCTTGTAAAGTTCTTTTTATTTCATTTATTCTGGGCACAATCTGTTCTATTTCTCTGTTTTCTGTGCTTGTACCTTCTTTTGCTTCTTCCTGCTCAGGTTCTACCGTACTCTGTTCTACTTCTTCCTGAGCTTATTCTTCTAATTCTGTCTGATCCTGCTCAGGTCTTACTTCAAATCTTTCTTCTTCTGCCTGAGTTTGTTCTTCTAACTCTATCTGGTCCTGTTCAGGTCTTAATTCAAACTTTTCTTCTTCTGCCTGAACGTGTTCTTCTCTTTTTCCCTCCTCAGGTTTGTTTGTGTCTCTTTCTGTTTTCACCTGAGTGTGTTCTTCTTCCCCTGTCTCTTCCTGACTACTTTCTTGTCTTTTCAGTTCTGTTCTTCTTCTGGTTTCAATGGCATCATCAATTATTTCAATCACTGGGATCCATTCTTTCTGACTTAGCGCAGGCTGCTCATCATATGGTTGTCTTTCAGACTCTATCACTCTAGATTCTTCAATTTCACAGTTTACAACTCCTGACGCTTCAGCCTGCTCGGTCAGAGGTGGCTCTTGTTGATCTGATGGGCTCGGTACTCGTCTGGTATGACTAGCATGAATCCAATTGGGCAAACCTGCACACTTCACTGCTGTGGTAGTGACTAGTATGACTTGCCTTGGTTTGTCCCACCTTGGTGCTAGACACGATTTCCTTGGGTGTTTCTTCACTAGCACCCAGTCTCCAGGATTCAAATCATGTGCTTGATCTGACTGTCTTTCAACTGCGTCTTCCCCAACCTGATGAGAGATAGAACGCATCATTTCAGCCAATCCTTTGCAATAGTCCAATACCAGATCATCAGTTATACTCATTAGTTTATTTCCGGGAATAAACGCCTGTCTCATGGCTCTTCCCATGAGTACCTCATGTGGACTCATTCCTGTTTTTCTCTCTGGAATGCTTCTGAGACCCATTAATACAAGAGGCAATGCATCTGGCCATTTTAGGTTTGTGGATGCACACACCTTTCCCAATCTTGACTTGATTGTGCCATTCATTTCTTCAACAACTCCAGAAGCCTCTGGACGATAAGCACAGTGTAGTTTTTGTTCAATGTTAAACACAGCATAGATCAATCGAATTATTTCATTATTAAAATGAGGGCCTCTATCTGATTCCAAAGTGACCGGTAAACCAAATCGTGGCACCAACTCCCTCAACAATAATTTTGCAACTGTAAGACTCTCATTTCTTCTAGTAGGGTAGGCTTCCAGCCATCTTGAGAAAAGGCATACTATGACAAGTATGTATTTCAATGCGTTGCAGGGGGTAATTCAATGAAATCTAACTGTAATCTGGTGAAGGGTCCTTCTGCCTTTCCAATTTTTCCCCAGCTTACCACTGTCTTTCTACCTGGGTTGTGCTGTTGACAGGTTAAGCATCTTTGGCAAAGGCTCTCTGCGACTACCCTGAACTTTGGATTGTACCAACTCTGTCTGAATAGTCTGATCATTGAATCTCTCCCTATGTGTGTTGCTCCATGATACACCCTTGCCATTTTTGAAAGCAGACAATCTGGCATGATTGGTCTTCCATCTAGATACACCCATACTTCATCATGTGGTCTTTTGGTACAGGCTGCCTTTATCCAGATTTCTTTTTCCTTTTCCTCAACTTCTTCCTGCAATTGTCTAATCTCATCCCATGTCTCTGGTACTGAGAAGTACATAAGTTGGCATCTAGTTTCCCCCGTTTCAATTTTTCTGTTTATGGCTACTGCATTTTTAGCGCAGTATTTCGCCACTTGGTCAGCATAATTATTGCCAGCAGTCACATAGTCATTTCCTGACTGATGTGCAGCACATTTTACAACTGCTATTTCTTTTGGCAATTGTAATGCTTCCAACAAATCTTTTACATTTTTGCTGTTTCTGATAGGAAACCCTGAGGAAGTCAGAAATCCCCTTTGCATCCAAAGCTGGCCGAAGTCATGCACAATCCCGAAACCATATTGACTATCCGCAGGGCTTTAAGTGGGAAAAAAAACTGGGGGTGCTCTAAAAGGGGCGGGGCAAACCTCTTAAATGGGTGTGGCCTATCCAAGTAGGGGCGTGGTCTAAATAAAGATATGTATGGCCGGTGCTCAGACCCGGACAGACCCGGCCCACTTAAAGCCCTGTTCTTACTGATCTGTGTGACCTCTAACTTTTCGCTAAAAAGAACTGTATGCATTCATTTGACATAAATGACTAACACATTTTACTCTGGCCACATCCCTGACTTTAAACATGTCTTCACTTTAAGTGTCCTCCAGATGGTTGGTGGAAGCATGTCGCAGAAAGAAAGCACACACCAGAAATGGGTATCGATTTCATTTATACCAACCAGCATAACTCCTCAAAATTATTATGTTTTAAGTCAAACAGTGAAATTCCCCAGGTTAAAAAAACTGACGAGTACAACATCTGCACGTCTATTAGACTGACTGACCTGCCTGTTGAGCAGTGCAGAGTGTGGGGCATTTCAGAGGTGTTCTTACGTTTTGAAAGAGAGGGCTGGTAATTACTAAAATATGTTCGGAACTATAATCTTCCACTGTCATGCAGTAGCGACCATGGCATGCAAGGGAATTTTCTTCTGATCTCATGGGCCACTCTTTCTGCCAATGATATCACAGTAAGTCATGGTAACAACTCCTATATCTAAGCAGCATTCGTTGTTATCCTGCTAAGGAGCTAACCTGACTGCATGCTGTGCCAATTGTATGAATGATGAATCTGTTGTGTTTAGGTGCCTGATCACAGAGTATTGTTCTTGGAAATCAATGGGCTTTCTTTATGTTATTTCCTTGCCCCTGCTCTGTTTTTGAAAGTGTTGTCTGCAAAGAGCAAAGTGTGGATTTTGCTTTGCCATTTCGTTCTTCTTTCCCATCTTCAACACTTCAGATTTTCCCTAGAGCTGGCTGTCTGGTATAAAAAAAAGGTAAAGTGTTGGATGGTAACACAAAGGGATAGCATGCTACGCCGTTTTTCTAAAACACGACAATAGTAGTGTTTACAGAAACATAAACCCCGCAGAAATATCAATTGAGGGTGATATAAGTGTGATAAAGAATCAAGGGACAGTGAAAGAACTGAAGGGAACAAAACAGGCGTGGATAGATCGAGAAGCAAAGGAAACAAAACAAATCCAAGGGCTAAAAGAGAATCAAAGAACAGAAAAAGACTTGGATAACAACCGATTCTAAGGGCAGAAAAATAAATGAATAGGAAAAGAATCAAAGGTGACAACGACGGAAGATTAAAATGAGAGAAAATTAAAAAAAAATGAATTGAAAGAACAAACAAAAACTGGAGAGAAAGTCGTTCAAAGGTGATAGAAAGAACTGGACAGAAAATTAATCGAAGAAGAGGAAATAAATCAAAGGAGAAAAGAAAGTAAAATAAAAGAATCAAAAAGGTGAAAAGGAGCCCAAACCTTGCTTAGTAAAAGAATGAAAAGAGGGAGAAAAATAATGAAATACGCCAGAGAAGTGGTTATGAACAAGTTATACTGCGAGAGTAGCAGAGCACACTGTTTACAGCTTAAGGTGAAGGCAAAGATTTGATTCATTACTCCTCCTTCACCCAAGAGACTTCTGTCTATTTGAGACAGCAGTAAAAACCATGAGAAAATAAGTGCGCATGAGAATTCAAACTCTGTACAAGGAGGGGTGGAAAACAACAAAGCCTCGTTAACATATATATGGTCTTTTAAAGACCTGTGAAGTACTCGGGCGCGCCTGTGTGTGTGCCCAGGAAGCTGTCTCAGCCCGGGCTGACACACTCGAGGGGGTTGGGGGGGCTGAAGCCCTTTCAGTCCTTTCAGCCTGATCTACAGCGTGCACAAAGGTCAGCGGCCTCAAACTCTAGCCTGGCAAATCCAGCTAGAGCAAAATACGTTTGGTGGAAGAAAAAAAAAGAAAACGGACTACCTCTGCGAGGTCCGAAAATAGAGCCCGATAGAGACCCGTTTCGAGGCCCCCTGAAAATAACTGCTGGTGCTCAGACCCGGACAGACCCGGCCCACTTAAAGCCCTGACTATCCGTAAATATGGTTACTCTCCAATTTTTGCCCTTTTTACATGCCATCGTCAAGGCAACCAATTCAGCTACTTGTGCAGACTTGACTCCAGGTAAACAGGATGCTTCAATTACCCCCGAAATTTTGCAAACAGCATATGCAGCACTTAAACCTCCTTCTTGTGTCCTAAGGCAGGAGCCGTCTACAAATAACTCATGATCTGCTTCTTTTAGTGGTGTCTCTCTTATGTCCGGGCGGGGTTTTGTACATAACTCGGTCACGTCTAAGCAATCATGATCACTTTCATCTTTTACTTCCTCATCACAGGGGTCTGGCAATAGGGTGGCTGGGTTCAGAATCTTACACCTTATCACAGTCACATTCTCAGCTCCCAAAATCTCTCTTTTGTACTTTGTCAAACGACTAGAGGGGAGGTGCTGTGTTCTTGTTGTTGTCAAAAGAATCTCAACCGAGTGTGGAACGAATACCTTTACCGGATGTCCGATCACTATCGACTCACTTTGCTCCAGACTCATACAAGTAGCAGCTACTGCTTTTATGCAGCCAGGCAACGCTGAAGCCACCGGGTCCAATGTGGCTGAAAAATATGCCACTGGACGCCGACTCAATCCATGTCTCTGTGTTAAAACTGAAAGTGCACAATTTTCTCTTTCGCAACAAAACAAAGCAAAATCTTTTGTATAGTCTGGCATGCCCAAGGCAGGAGCCTCACACAGACAATTTCGCAATCTCACAAATGCCTCTAGGCAGTCATCATTCCAATCAATCAGATCTTTTGCTCGTTTTCGAATCATCTGGATCAGTGGTTTCGCTAACATAGAAAATCCATTTATCCATTGTCTGCAGTATCCAACCACTCCCAGAAACATTCTCATTTCTCTCTGAGTCTGTGGCAATTGCATTTCTTTGATTATTTTTATTCTTTCCGGTGTCACTTTTGTAACTCCTCTTTCTATTTTATGCCCTAAATATCTTACTTCTTGTCGACAGAACTGTAATTTTTCTGGAGACACCTTGTGTCGTCCTTCAGCCAAATGGTTCAGCAACGCAATTGTATCTGTGACACAATCCTCTCGCGTTGTTGATGCCACTAACAGGTCATCAATGTATGAACCAGAACAGAATGTCCAGGCATAATCAAGGATTCTAGCCACTTTTTCAAAATCTGATTAAAGATTGAAGGACTTTTTGTGTACCCTTGAGGAACACGACACAATGCGTAAATACGATCTTCAAATTTAAACGTAAAAAGATACTGGCTGTCTGGGTGTAAATGAATAGAAAAGAACGCTTGGCACAAATCAATTACTGTGAACCATCCTGCATTCCATGGTATCTGATAAAGGATCACTGCTGGATTTGGCACAATTGGACAACAGGGAATTACACTTTTATTTATTTTTCGTAGGTCTTGCACTATTCTGTACTTTCCGCTAGGCTTTTTCAGTCCCATTATTGGCGAATTACAGGGACTACCCATCACTTCTTTTAGAATGCCTTGTTTAACCATTCGTTCAATTTCTGGAGTAATTCCTGCTTTTACTTCTGGACTCATTTTGTACTGTCGGGTATTTGGATACACTGCACCTTCCTTCACTGTCATTTTAACTGGGTCTATATTTTTCATTAGCCCAATATATTTTCCTGTAAAATCCCACACTTCTGGATTGACTGTCGTTCTTAATTCTTCTGGCAATTCATTCTCAGTTATTAATGAAACCATTTCATCTACCTCTGTTCCTTGTTTGGCCAGCATCATTTTGTAGATTACGTCCTCATCAGGAGTTTGGAAAGTGACACCATCCGGTGTACAATAGATCGTGCAATTCATCTTGCACAAAAGATCTCTTCCCAACAGGTTTACAGGACAGGAATCGCAAACTACAAATCGATGCATTTCTTTGAAGTTTCCAATGTACACCTCCATTGGCTTTGTGATAGGGGTTCTAATCTGTTGGTTAGACACGCCTACAACTTGGATAGATTCTCCAGAGAGGGGTAGGTTTGGGATGTCTTCTGTTCTTACAGTAGACCTGGTAGCACCAGTATCCAACAGGAAAGTTATGTCTTTACCTTCTACTTTCCCGTCAACAAATGGACCTGACTGATCTACCGGCAAGGATGCGTCAAGCACGCACTCCTCTTCCTCCCCCCTCAGGCACCGTCATTGTGCAGTATCTGAACGTCCTTCATCATTCTGCAAAAAATATTGTGCAATTATTCTATTATTCTTACCACTTTCTCCTTGAAATCCGGTGTTCGCACTGAAACTTTGATGGTTCACAAAATTTGGCATAGGAGCTGGTGGCACCTGATATTGTGGAGTGACTACCTGTTGCTGCTGATTCATAAGTACTTCATTCTGCATCTGTGGGATTAAATTTTGATTTGGCCCATTATTATTCTTATTATTCTGAGTACTCTTACACTCGTTCTTCCAATGTCCAAGCTTTCCGCACGCATGACAAAGAAACTTCTTTTTCGCTTCTTCTCTGTCCATTCGCCCCTTAAATTTATTACCATTCATTCCTTGATTGTTCTGACTCTGTTCTTTCGCTGGATTATTATTTTGCTCATTTGCCTTCTTTTCCTGCTGGTCTGCCAATTTAACTTGAGCCCACATCATTTTCTCTTTAGCTTCCTTCGCCTGGCCTCTATGTCATCTCCGCAATATTTTGCGTACTTTAGGATTTCATCCACTGCCTTACTTTGCCAACACAACATGTGTTGCTGAATCATCTGACTAATTTCCGGTTTCAAGCCATATACAAACCGATACACAAAATGTCCCATATCTTTGTCACCAATATTCTCAAAACCACTATACTGCTTCAACACCTGCAATAACTGTTCATAATACGTATGTACAGATTCATTCGGTTCCTGTGTTGTTCTATCTATTTTTACCCAATCTGTTTCTTTAGGAGGGATTTTTCCTTTCAAATATGTAACCACTTGGTGATATTTTTTCATCACTTCTTCTGATGATGCTCCTGTTTTTGCATCTCTAGGATACTCCTCATTAGGACAATCAATTGTGATCTTACATTCTGTCCATAAATCAGCAGGTACTACTATGTCAAATAGACCATCCAAGTCTTTCAATAACACCTTTGAAACTTTCACAAACCTTTCTACCTGTTTGTACCATTCAACTGGCTTTTCTCTCAACTTTGGAAAATCATTTGTAAATGATAAAATATATTGTCTACTCCAAGGGACATGAACATATCCTCCTCCAGGAACCTCTCTTATTGGACACAACTTTTCCACCTTTCCTGTTTCTCTTACTGGAAGTGCAGCTGCTGCCTCTCTCGCCTGCACTTCTTCTTTCTTCCTTATCCATCTAATCCTCCATTTATCAATGTCTCCCCAATTTTGCAAAATGTTCATTAATTCCTTTATCTGTAACCTTTTTCCCGAAGCATTCACACTTTCTATATCTTTATCAGTAAAGTCCACTCGATAGGGCTTCTGTAACAATTTTGATTTCCCTATGTCTATTCCAAACTCTGAAGCAACTTCAGTTAATCTTTCATGAAATAGTCTTGCTCTCCTGGTTATACTCTTACATAGATACAATAATTCTTTATCATTGTAAACGTTTAATCTTTCCGTACCCACGCATCCTGTCATCATCTCTTCCAATTCCACTTTCAATCTACTGATATCCAATAGTTTTGGTATTGGGTTCCGATTAACCCTTTCCTGAGCCCACCTCTCTAATTCTTCAGAGGTAACTACTGTTGTACCTGAAGTTCCAGCCGGAACCAAAGGTCTTCTCTCTCTCAAATTCATAGGCGTAACTCTCTTTTGAGTTTCCACATGAGGTTCCACAATAGGGAGATCCATTAATGAAATAACCGACTCACTTTCACTAACTTGATCATTTGTGATTACTACTTCTTTTCTAGAATCACTTAATGGAACTGTCACGAGTTGTGGTTTCTGGCAAATCTTATTATCCCCATATAATGGGATTACTGGACCAATGGTTACTGGTACTGTTAAAGCTTCAGTATTTAAATTCAATTGACTTATCCTTTGTACTAGTTCTTCCCTAGTTTTGTTTAAAGCTTCTCTTTCATTATCTTCCAACCCTCTGTTGTATGATGTCTCATGTAAAATCTGTGGAGTTAATGGTATTCCCATTATGGCGCACTTGGGACAACCTTACTAGCTGCTTCTTGATACGGTGGTGGATTCTTAATTAAAATATCCTCTAACAATTCATCATCTGACTCTCCATATCCTGTCGAATTCAAATGTTTCGTTTTCTCTTTACACTTTCCTCCAGATTGTTCCTCAGCCATCAATACTGGATATAACCCCTCTGATACCATAGCTCTCCTCCACTGTTTCATCTGCCCCTCTCGTGACTCATGCAAATGTCTCGGAAAGAATCCTCTATATCTTCCACCTCTGCATTTCTCTCTTTCATATGACTCGGTCTCCCATTCTTCCAAAGCCTCATATTGAGTTAACCTAGGTCTCGGTTCTAAATCATTTATTTTCAATCTCAAAGTCTGAAGAATCCTCCCATTAAACGTACCATCCTTGGGAAATGCTAACACACCATCATCCTTCGTGTACTCTACCCAATTTTCTAGCCACACACAAGTATGATATCCTCTCTCCATCATCATAAAAGATGCTGGTGTCTTCGGTGGTGGAATAGGAATGCCCTCTCTAGTCAACACAGGCTTATCCTTAACAAAGAAATTCTTTATTCTCTTAAAATTGACATCTTTCTTTTCTCTCCATACATTCTCGAAGAACGGTGTAGGAAATTATATTCCGCAAACCCTTGAAATCTTCTACCTGTACGTCTAATGACCAATCAAATCAGGCTCACACTCGTACTCTGACCAATGTCAGCACAGCCTTGTCCTGACGTCAGTTCTGCTCCTCACTACTAACGCCTCCTTTACAATGCTGCTCCTGTCACACGCCCGCTGCTTCTACCAATCCCAGCACGGCTCTCTGTGACATCAGTGCTACTCAGGCGATTTCTCACCCCTCCTTTACCAAGCTCCTCCTGTCACACACCCGCTGTATCTACCAATCCCAGCGCGGCTCTCTGTGACGTCAGTCCCACTCCGGCAACTGACCCTCCCTTCGCAAGGTAATACGAAATTTTATTTCTTCAAAAATAAGATTCTTTAACTTCTTTGTTATTGACAACGTAAAACATTCGCTACTCTGTTCCACTAAATCAAAAAGGATAGTTTATTTTCTTTCACTGCGAGTAAAACCTTCCGCTTACTCTTCACTTAAGCTTCAGAGAATCGGCTACTCTTCCGGTATCTCCCGTTAGGGAATTTTTGAGACCGGTATTTCACCAGCGAACTCCTTTTGCTGCCAATCTAGCTTAGAAGAACCTGCTACTCCTTCAGAGTTACCCTTAGTAGGTGATATAACGCCTAAAGTTTCACCAGCGAACTCTTTGCTTTCAACCACTCTCACTTTTATACTGAAAATAGTCCCTAGATTAACACTGCCAGCCCTACCTAGCTTCTCAGTGTTATTCCAACAGATAAGTAACCTCACTGCAGTGTGGTTTCTATCGCCACCTGCTATTCATTCCTCAGGAATTTTCCAGACGACATAGAAACAGGACACTAACTCTTTTGTTAAAACATTAACCAAAAATCAATAATCTATACTTATCACCAAACTAGTCACTAACAACCATAGCTCTGCTACCAGAAAACTGATCCAGCGGCTTACTAGCAACAGATACTCCACTACCATATACTCACTTGGGCCCGTACAACTCGCTTCCGTTCTGCGCTAAGTAAATCACTGGAACCCTTTTTATTTTAATTTCAGTTTATAATGTTTCTCATACCTCAAGATCTAGTTATTACTTCTTTAACTAAACCTTCCGCTGATCAAACAGTTCTTTCCTCTGGTCAATGGACCAGTTAGGTGGAACTAGTTGATGGCGATAATTGACATAACTTAATATACATTTCTTAAAATAAATTAATAACAGATTCAGTATGTTTTTAAAATCTTTATCTAAATTAGGGGTTTTGAACCATCTCAAAGCGTTTCAGTACAAACACCCTCATTCATGGGGGTGCCAATTCAAGAATATTTCAGATATCAATTATCAATTCAGATCCACATAATAACTATGCTCAGAAAGAAGAGGATAGAGACAGAAGAGCATTTATCAAACGATGAATTTCATAATTACCAAAGTATGGTGTGAAGACCAACCCCTGGCCAAAGGGCTGGTAAGGGCCTCCCAGGACAGATCAGGAGACAAAGACTTCAGGACAGGAATCAGGACAGGATACTTCACCTCTCTAGTTACCGACGACTACGTCGCACCCCTCTCTGACACGCTCTTCCTCCTCATGGTTCTTCCGCGATCTTCTTTCTAACCCACCCAATTTAAGTAGATGGTTCTGCATTTGCTTTCTTCATCAGCAATTCAGAGCATCAGCGCCACCCCAGCACACCCTGTTTCTCTGGCTTCTTCAACGCGCTCCAAAAGCTTCTTCGAAACTTCCCCAATGCTTGCTTGCTCCACCTCTAACTAAACTACCTCAGTTATACCTTTCTATAAGCCATGTACCACCCATTAATGTTTCAATTTTACGGAATACTGACTTCTGATTGGACAGCCAAGGGGGGGATGATCATCACACCATGCTTATACTTCATTCATTTCTTTAAACCATTGTTCCCAAACTCCTCCCCTCAAACTTTTATTCCGCCCTTTCTTTCCCATACATCTTTAAAACTTTATTAATACAAATGTAACAGTTTTCTCGAATAAATTCCTTCATATGAACTCTTCACCCTCAAGTTCCCAGGGCACATCTCCGCCGACCTTGGACGCGTGACAAATCCTTAGTCATCCTCCAAGCTTCCGTACCAGGGCGCATGCGTTTGGATTACGTCAGTCTGCTCAACTCAGACAACTTTAACAGGCCCAAATACGCACTAATAATAAAGTCAAAAGGAGAAATGTCATTCTCAAAAATAAATGATTTCACTCTATACCACCAACCTCTACTCTGACCCATACCCTTTATTATTTCTCTTTCTGCTTTTGCGTTAGTTATAAACTCATTTTCTAATTTCAGTAAAACAGGTGCCATGCATGTGAGCTTTCAAGCGGCCATTTTAAAGCTCTTTGCACAAGCGCCAAAATTTCCCTCCAAGCATCAGAACGTCATACTACGTAGATGCAGTAGACGCATGCGCAGTAAAGATCCCGTGTTAAAATGCGTTCTAGTCCTACGTCCGTGTTATTGCAGTTAGTAAACACATAGGCAAGCTTCATTCTTTTCCCGCTTGTAATGAAAATGCATATTATTAATCACAAGACACGTCGTTAGTAATTCGCTAGTAAGTTAAAACGAGAGGACTGCTTCCAAGCAAGTCTCGTGTCCGAGACCTTGCTCCATCACCCTGGCTCAGGGTAAACACATAATTGCCATGACCCCAGTGCCGACCTTAGAGGCTGTCACCAAAGCGAGTGTTTTGAATGATAAAGCTTTATATCAACAATGGATACAATGGGCTAACTCACTCACTGCAACTGATTTAGACTATAGGTTTGATTCTACACTACAAACTCAAGCTTCTCAGCAGTATGAACAATAATATTCTCTGCCTAATTAAATAATGCCTCTAGATCGCTATGATTGCATCATATATATTGATTGGTCTGTCCTGCCTGTCATAGAGACTAAGCACCAATACTCAGCTGCGTGTGCAATTGTAAAAGGGCATATGCATGATGGAGAATTACATCCTGAGAAAACCTACATAAAGTTACTTGGTGACTGCACATAGCAGCTGGCAGAACGAAATGCTCTGATAGTGGCACAACAAAATATGGATCATGAATTCCCCACACTTATAGAGTGCAACTCGTATTACTGTGTCCAGTCCTATAATGAATACCTACACTATTGGACCCAGAATGGATTCAGGGATTTAAAGGGTTGCACAATAAAGCACAAGCTGCTTTGGGAGAAGTTGGCAAAGCTGAAAGATTGCTTGCCACAGATTCATGTAATACACACATTGATTCATCAAGGTGTTGGCGTTCACATTGCAGGGAATTCCATGGCTGATGAAGCTGTGAAAGCAACAGTTTGCAGTAAGGTTGTTTCAATTTTACGATAACACCCTTTGACATTTTATAAGGAGTGAGACATACCTCCTACATCTTAACAAGCTTGCACAGTGCTTTTATCTTCTTTAACCAGGGGGTACAAACTATTTGGTCCTAACTGAGAATCTCCTCCAGAGCTTTTCTATAGATCTCAATTTTCAGAGTATTCCAGATTCGTACCCAATATGTTAAAAGTTTTATTGGAATCACATTGTCAATTCTGTTTAGTGCTAGATCAAATCAAAGTGGGGCAGAGGAGTGCTTACTGGAAGGTTAAAAGGGCCCTAATAAATTGGTTTTCAGCTACACTAAGCGTAGACACATCTGTCCACCCCCAAAGCTCTGCACTATAAACTGTCTCTGACAGGGTTGTGGCCCTATATGCCTCCAGGGCTGGGGTTAATGCTCCGCAGGAGGTAGTCTTGTATTTCTTCCCTTGGCCATCGCCCTTTAGAGCAGAATTGTTCTACTTTTCCTTAACTGTGGTACCCAGGACATATTGTCAGACAATCTTACACCCAAAAAGTCAAATGACTTTACCTGCTCCAGGGGTGCCCCCTCTATCCTCATTTTATCTCTAAAGGACCGGTGGGTGTTCAGTGCCATAAAATTTGACTTTGCTGAGTTTATCTCAAGGCCCCTTGCACAACAAAAGGATGAAATGCGGTCTAGCAGCGACTGCAATCCACACGGTGTTCGAGATATTAAAAGCATGACATCAACAGACATTAAAATAGGGACATTCATACCCACAGATTTGGTGCGTCTGGATTACATTTTGCTAGCCATTCTACCGCTCCATTTATATATAGACTAAAGAGCTTGGGGGCCAACACGCACCCTTGCCTGAAATCACAATTAATATGCATATTATATGTATGGTCCCCACCCCCATTACGCCTGACCTGGACATATGATTCCAAGAATAGGATTTTCAAAATTCCAATGAGGTCCTTCGGGATGCTGTATGACTCCAACACAGCCCATAGGTTCTCCCTAGGAACCAGGTAAAATGCTGCCCTCAGGTCTATAAAGGCAATATAAAGATGATCCTGCTTCAGAACAACATACTTCCAGCATAGCGCCCTGATGCCCAAGGAGTTAACCTTTGCCCTAAACCCTGCTTGGCAATGCGCTATTATTTGATGTTCTGTTATCTAAGTTTAGAGTCTAATTAAAATCTGCCTAGCAAATATGTTTTGGTTGATGTCAATTAAGCTAATGGTTCTATAGTTGGTCGCAATGTCCCTCCTCCCCTTCTTGTAAATAGGAACAATAATTGCTTTGTGTCAGGAGAGGGGATATCCTTACCTCTCAGGATAGCATTACTGAGGGCATTCAAATAAAGTTCCCACATCTCAGGGTGAGATAGGTTTTAAATCTCCCGGAATGCCATCGGGTCCCGGTGCCTTCTCCCATTTCAATAGGTGCAGTGCCTCTGCAGTTTCTGCTATCCCAAGTGCTATGGTCACTCTAGCCTCTGTCCTGGGCTTTTGCCCTGTCTGGTCTACAAAACAACAGATTTTGAACATTGTTGTTTGACCATGTCTTCTATAGCTCAGTGAAATTGGCTTCCTATACAGCAGGTCAAACTACTGGATCCAGATATTTTTCTACAGTTCAGGTCCCAGATGCTATAAGTTCCCAAAACACCTTGGTGTTCCTATTATATAGGGATTCAGTAAGGTTCTCCCATTGCTCTTCCTCCCACCCACTTTTCACCTTTAAAAGGTGTACTTTATAGGCTTTTCTGGTGTTAGAGATCGTACGGTCCCCTGATATTCCAGCTTCAATTATTGGCATTTTGGCATGTCTGCAGGCACCTATATACCAACCTGGGTGGTTCAGATACCAGTCTCCCCTATGCCTGTCCTTAGTAAACGATACAAAAGGGGGTGATGGACGGAACGCTTGAGCCAATCAAACACTCACCCCCAGTCAACTGATCTGGGTTTAATCCATCATCATTCTTTAGCTCACTCCACCACCCCAGTTCAGACATGGCCATATGCAAATCAGTCTGACCCTGTGCCTCATGGGAACAGTCCAGCCCGAACTGCCAAGCCATGTCCTCCCTGGACCGGAAACAAGCATCCTAGGACCGGTTTCTGGCATTTCAGCCGTCATCAGCCAGGCTTGCTTGAATCCAGTGGCAAAGTGAGCAAGGGACCCACGTCTGGGCATACCCCGCCAACTTAGGGCGACCAAGCGATACAAAGGGGATGATGGACGGAACGCTTGAGCCAATCAAACACTCACCCCCAGTCAACTGATCTGGGTTTAATCCATCATCATTCTTTAGCTCACTCCACCACCCCAGTTCAGACATGGCCATATGCAAATCAGTCTGACCCTGTGCCTCATGGGAACAGTCCAGCCCGAACTGCCAAGCCATGTCCTCCCTGGACCGGAAACAAGCATCCTAGGACCGGTTTCTGGCATTTCAGCCGTCATCAGCCAGGCTTGCTTGAATCCAGTGGCAAAGTGAGCAAGGGACCCACGTCTGGGCATACCTCGCCAACTTAGGGCGACCAAGCGATACAAAAGGGGATGATGGACGGAACGCTTGAGCCAATCAAACACTCACCCCAGTCAACTGATCTGGGTTTAATCCATCATCATTCTTTAGCTCACTCCACCACCCAGTTCAGACATGGCCATATGCAAATCAGTCTGACCCTGTGCCTCATGGGAACAGTCCAGCCCGAACTGCCAAGCCATGTCCTCCCTGGACCGGAAACAAGCATCCTAGGACCGGTTTCTGGCATTTCAGCCGTCATCAGCCAGGCTTGCTTGAATCCAGTGGCAAAGTGAGCAAGGGACCACGTCTGGGCATACCCCCGCCAACTTAGGGCGACCAAGCGATACAAAGGGGATGATGGGCCGGGCAGCTTGAGCCAATCAAACACTCACCCCCAGTCAACTGATCTGGGTTTAATCCATCATCATTCTTTAGCTCACTCCACCACCCCAGTTCAGACATGGCCATATGCAAATCAGTCTGACCCTGTGCCTCATGGGAACAGTCCAGCCCGAACTGCCAAGCCATGTCCTCCTGGACCGGAAACAAGCATCCTAGGACCGGTTTCTGGCATTTCAGCCGTCATCAGCCAGGCTTGCTTGAATCCAGTGGCAAAGTGAGCAAGGGACCCACGTCTGGGCATACCCCGCCAACTTAGGGCGACCAAAGCGATACAAAGCGTCCATCATCCCCTTTGTATCGCTTTGTTCGCCCTAAGTTGGCGGGGTATGCCCAGACGTGGGTCCCTTGCTCACTTTGCCACTGGATTCAAGCAAGCCTGGCTGATGACGGCTGGAATGCCAGAAACCGGTCCTAGGATGCTTGTTTCCGGTCCAGGAAGACATGGCTTGGCAGTTCGGGCTGGACTGTTCCCATGAGGCACAGGGTCAGACTGATTTGCATATGGCCATGTCTGAACTGGGGTGGTGGAGTGAGCTAAAGAATGATGATGGATTAAACCCAGATCAGTTGACTGGGGGTGAGTGTTTGATTGGCTCAAACGTTCCGTCCATCATCCCCTTTTGTATCGCTTGTTCAGCCCTAAGTTGGCGGGTATGCCCAGACGTGGGTCCCTTGCTCACTTTGCCACTGGATTCAAGCAAGCCTGGCTGATGACGGCTGGAATGCCAGAAACCGGTCCTAGGATGCTTGTTTCCGGTCCAGGGAAGACATGGCTTGGCAGTTCGGGCTGGACTGTTCCCATGAGGCACAGGGTCAGACTGATTTGCATATGGCCATGTCTGAACTGGGGTGGTGGAGTGAGCTAAAGAATGATGATGGATTAAACCCAGATCAGTTGACTGGGGTGAGTGTTTGATTGGCTCAAACGTTCCGTCCATCATCCCCTTTTGTATCGCTTTGTTACGCCCTAAGTTGGCGGGGTATGCCCAGACGTGGGTCCCTTGCTCACTTTGCCACTGGATTCAAGCAAGCCTGGCTGATGACGGCTGGAATGCCAGAAACCGGTCCTAGGATGCTTGTTTCCGGTCCAGGGAAGACATGGCTTGGCAGTTCGGGCTGGACTGTTCCCATGAGGCACAGGGTCAGACTGATTTGCATATGGCCATGTCTGAACTGGGGTGGTGGAGTGAGCTAAAGAATGATGATGGATTAAACCCAGATCAGCTGACTGGGGGTGAGTGTTTGATTGGCTCAAACGTTCCGTCCATCATCCCCTTTGTATCGCTTGTTCGCCCTAAGTTGGCGGGGTATGCCCAGACGTGGGTCCCTTGCTCACTTTGCCACTGGATTCAAGCAAGCCTGGCTGATGACGGCTGGAATGCCAGAAACCGGTCCTAGGATGCTTGTTTCCGGTCCAGGGAAGACATGGCTTGGCAGTTCGGGCTGGACTGTTCCCATGAGGCACAGGGTCAGACTGATTTGCATATGGCCATGTCTGAACTGGGGTGGTGGAGTGAGCTAAAGAATGATGATGGATTAAACCCAGATCAGTTGACTGGGGGTGAGTGTTTGATTGGCTCAAACGTTCCGTCCATCATCCCCTTTGTATCGCTTTGTTCGCCCTAAGTTGGCGGGGGTATGCCCAGACGTGGGTCCCTTGCTCACTTTGCCACTGGATTCAAGCAAGCCTGGCTGATGACGGCTGGAATGCCAGAAACCGGTCCTAGGATGCTTGTTTCCGGTCCAGGGAAGACATGGCTTGGCAGTTCGGGCTGGACTGTTCCCATGAGGCACAGGGTCAGACTGATTTGCATATGGCCATGTCTGAACTGGGGTGGTGGAGTGAGCTAAAGAATGATGATGGATTAAACCCAGATCAGTTGACTGGGGGTGAGTGTTTGATTGGCTCAAACGTTCCGTCCATCATCCCCTTTTGTATCGCTTTGTTCGCCCTAAGTTGGCGGGGGTATGCCCAGACGTGGGTCCCTTGCTCACTTTGCCACTGGATTCAAGCAAGCCTGGCTGATGACGGCTGGAATGCCAGAAACCGGTCCTAGGATGCTTGTTTCCGGTCCAGGGAAGACATGGCTTGGCAGTTCGGGCTGGACTGTTCCCATGAGGCACAGGGTCAGACTGATTTGCATATGGCCATGTCTGAACTGGGGTGGTGGAGTGAGCTAAAGAATGATGATGGATTAAACCCAGATCAGTTGACTGGGGGTGAGTGTTTGATTGGCTCAAACGTTCCGTCCATCATCCCCTTTTGTATCGCTTTGTTCGCCCTAAGTTGGCGGGGGTATGCCCAGACGTGGGTCCCTTGCTCACTTTGCCACTGGATTCAAGCAAGCCTGGCTGATGACGGCTGGAATGCCAGAAACCGGTCCTAGGATGCTTGTTTCCGGTCCAGGGAAGACATGGCTTGGCAGTTCGGGCTGGACTGTTCCCATGAGGCACAGGGTCAGACTGATTTGCATATGGCCATGTCTGAACTGGGGTGGTGGAGTGAGCTAAAGAATGATGATGGATTAAACCCAGATCAGTTGACTGGGGGTGAGTGTTTGATTGGCTCAAACGTTCCGTCCATCATCCCTTTTGTATCGCTTTGTTCGCCCTAAGTTGGCGGGGGTATGCCCAGACGTGGGTCCCTTGCTCACTTTGCCACTGGATTCAAGCAAGCCTGGCTGATGACGGCTGGAATGCCAGAAACCGGTCCTAGGATGCTTGTTTCCGGTCCAGGGAAGACATGGCTTGGCAGTTCGGGCTGGACTGTTCCCATGAGGCACAGGGTCAGACTGATTTGCATATGGCCATGTCTGAACTGGGGTGGTGGAGTGAGCTAAAGAATGATGATGGATTAAACCCAGATCAGTTGACTGGGGGTGAGTGTTTGATTGGCTCAAACGTTCCGTCCATCATCCCCTTTTGTATCGCTTTGTTCGCCCTAAGTTGGCGGGGGTATGCCCAGACGTGGGTCCCTTGCTCACTTTGCCACTGGATTCAAGCAAGCCTGGCTGATGACGGCTGGAATGCCAGAAACCGGTCCTAGGATGCTTGTTTCCGGTCCAGGGAAGACATGGCTTGGCAGTTCGGGCTGGACTGTTCCCATGAGGCACAGGGTCAGACTGATTTGCATATGGCCATGTCTGAACTGGGGTGGTGGAGTGAGCTAAAGAATGATGATGGATTAAACCCAGATCAGTTGACTGGGGGTGAGTGTTTGATTGGCTCAAACGTTCCGTCCATCATCCCCTTTTGTATCGCTTTGTTCGCCCTAAGTTGGCGGGGGTATGCCCAGACGTGGGTCCCTTGCTCACTTTGCCACTGGATTCAAGCAAGCCTGGCTGATGACGGCTGGAATGCCAGAAACCGGTCCTAGGATGCTTGTTTCCGGTCCAGGGAAGACATGGCTTGGCAGTTCGGGCTGGACTGTTCCCATGAGGCACAGGGTCAGACTGATTTGCATATGGCCATGTCTGAACTGGGGTGGTGGAGTGAGCTAAAGAATGATGATGGATTAAACCCAGATCAGTTGACTGGGGGTGAGTGTTTGATTGGCTCAAACGTTCCGTCCATCATCCCCTTTTGTATCGCTTTGTCCTTAGTAAACAGCAGTATTAGTTGCCCCATAAATTTACAGTGAAGGTCTACAAAGTTAATTGCACTTAGATCTAAACTTTCAAGGGGGTTTATTTTCTCTACGAAAAGATTATACATTTGTGACTGCACTCTGTCATCGCCCACTAATATAGCCCATTTCACATTCCTACTGTTATTACATGTTTCAATTCTGCTTGTGGAAATAGTGTTACCCAGTGCAGGTAAGTTTGTAAGGGATCTAACACAAAAATGGGCACCTAGTGCTTCATGCTTGCTGTTGTTTCTAGGTATCACCACCATGTCAATTAGAGAAGGCCATAAGAGTCTATCTTCGAGAATGTCTTCTATGTTACTGGTATACAAACCCCACTTGAAGGTTGGACGGGCTGGACAAACAGACATAGTGCAGCCAATTATGATGTTCAGGTCATGGGATGTGATCAAATCAACAATTTGGTCAACGGTCTATACCCTATATTCTGTATCGCTAACTGGAGCTACCTTGGTCCCATGGAATTGTTCCATCTGATCAAGCGGGATGAGACCCTCCACTCAAGTACTCCTACAAGTTAGATGCGCAAAACATTCCATATGCTCACATTCCTGAAGTGGGGGATAGAGTAATACCAAACACTGATCGCAGACTGGTGTTGATGCTAGCGCCCCATGAAGGTCTGGCCTCTACACATGCGGGGGTGACTGCTACAATTTCATTATTGGTGGCCAGATCTTTACAAACATACCAAAGACTTTGTCCTTAAATGCGACATCTGCCAGCAGATTAAGGGCTCCCCTTTAGCGCGCCCACCACAGACATCCTTCAGCAGATGTTGTAGTGGCCGGATGGGAACCAATTTGCTCCATAAACCTGGTTCGAGGTATGCCTCTGGGGAACATCGTATGCTGTTGCTGGAAACAGAAATGTTTCCTCTACCACTTGGAACACATAAACAATTGGCTATTCCATTTGGTGGGACCTTTTAATTAAGCCTGACATTTGTAACAAAGTGATTTTCAACAAGATTTTTTTACTTTTTATGTTTTATAATTTTAAGCAAATGTCTTTCAGTGTGCTTTGACTTTCAAATTGCATGATTGCCTTTTTTTAGTATTAATATTGGTTAATTTGATATCACAGCATTTTACCACTATATTTATATAGCTTTTACATTTTTTTCTTTAGATAGCTTATAGGTCGTCCCTTTGTCTGAGGAATGGGCGTTATGTACCAACGCTGCCATCTTTTACTGTGAACACATTTCTTACATTGCCTTACCTTTCACACAATAACCTTTTATACATATTTGCATGCGTGACAATGTTGAATAAGTTACTCTGCAACTGCTTCGCTTACAAATTCTGCATTGCTTAATATTGTCACGTCTTCTTGAACTCGACTTACAAGGCCTCAATGCATATTGTGCAAATGTCATTCTATTTTTCATCCACGAGGTGACATGGCTATCTATAGACCATAACAATGCTGGCTTGCAAGGGACTCGCAAGGATGCTTTTCATTATAAATAAACACAAATTTCTGGGTTTAGTTCGAGGAGCGCTTTGCTGTTATTGGCGAGGTCTGTACATGCTGAAGCTTCGGCCCAGCAGCTTGCTGATATCTCCGCAGGGGTGTCCAGCTCATGACCAAGATGAGGTCTTACATTCTTTCCCTTCAGGTAACCGGAGTTGGATCATCCAGTACTGGGATTCTTAGAAGAACACATACACACACACCCTAGACACATAGGTTAGGGACTGCACAGTAGGAGTACACCTGATTTCTAGATTGTTTTATATACCTGCATATATACAGTGGATTAGCATGATGGTGGAGCTTTTTATTCTGTTCACTGTCTAGATGCTTCTAATAACTTTCATGTGTTTCTGTCTATTGATTATTGTAGCACATATATTCTAACAAAACTCATGTTGGTTCAATAAGCATTGAAAACGTCCCACAGTGTATTCCTTGTATATTTCTCTGAGAAAAATAAATTTCTGGGGGATCAGGGTTTTCATGTTTGGTGGTTGCCAGAACCATTTGCTACCTGTCTAGGTTTAGGGGTGCTTATGGAGGCACTGTGAGCTAGCAGGCCTATAGGACAACATAATCTGAGGGAGGTGCATAGAATCAGGCTGGTACCATCCACTTGGTTATGCTGACCTCAAATGCGCAGTTCCTACCACAGGGTGGAAACTACACAACACTAGATTCAAGTCTATCGACTGTCGTTGAGTTGGTCATACTAATCCTAAAATCCCTATTTCAAAGTTCCTTAACAAAACCTACATTTGAAACTAATGCATTGCAAAAATTGATCTTTGATTCTATTCTTATTTCTGAACCCCCTTAATGGACCAACTCAGTCTCCCTTTTTTGCAATGTATAGATACATGCTACACATCACTGTGAAATAGCTTGGGAGTGTACAAGCTAGATAAAGAAAGTCACAGAGAATGCTAACTCACTGATATCACTGATTCAATACGGTGACAGGAGGACAGAAGAGTCTGCAATGGCTTCTTAATTAATCATCCGAAGCGAGAGCCAGTGAGTACGATTACTTAGCGCTGAGCACCTGCCTAGCTAAAACTGGATCACATAATACTATTCAAACGTAAATGAAACATAATTTACCTCTGAGTGTGTGCAGCATGCTATTCGGAAAAAAATGTAAGCATTGTAAAACACAAACACAAAAAAAAAATAATACTCACCAAGCTCCGTAATCTGGACACCGAGCAGGTCGAACAGGTCCTGCTTCTGGTCGGGAATATATGCCCAGCCGTACGACAGCTGCTGGACAATATGCTGAACCTGGCTGGTGTGCCGCACAAACCTGCGCACCCTCCCCCAGCGCAGCCGGCGCTCCCACAGGGGGTACCCACTGCTGGGCCTGCTGCCTGGTGCCATCATGGAGGGGAGGTGGCAGTGCACAGAAAAAACAGTGCTGCCACCTGCCACCTCCACCTCACTGAAGATAGACCAGGTCTGCACACCTGGGCGGCACCAGCGTCCGCAGGGTAGGTGGCTGGTCAGGGGCCTGGCGCTGCTGCTCCCCTGTCCCCACATGGCACTGGGGGTGAGGGGAAAAGAGAAACAAGAAAAAGAAGGAAGGAAGGAAGGAAGGCAGGAAGGAAAGAAGGAAGGAAGGAAGGAAGGAAGGAAGGAAGGAAGGAAGGAAGGAAGGAAGGAAGGAAGGAAGGAAGGAAGGAAGGAAGGAAGGAAGGAAATGAAATACAAAGGAAGTAAAGGAAAAATAAACAAAAGTACAAAAAATCACGAACAACACACTAAAAAATTGAAAAACCAAAAGCAAGATACAAAGACACAAAAACACACATTAATATAATAAATAAAAATTAGTGGTAGATTAATTAGGAGGGCAGATTATTAATAAGATTTACAGAAGATTGAAAATTAGGCTCAGCACCATGAACAGAATAGAGAAAACAAGATGGCCGCACCTATTCGAACAGCATGTCAGTGTCCACATACGATTTCGAATGTGAGGACACACTCTGCATTGCATTTGAAATTGAATGGTGGGAGCAACGGAGGAGGAGCAACGGAGGGCTTTCCATAGCACTGGTATCCAGTTCCCTCGAGCTCGTCTCGACTCTCCGAGCTGGTGAGAGAAGTGCCCTCTTGGTTCCCGCGGCTGCCCCCCCTTCTCTGTGGCGCCCAAGTTGACTTTGCGGCTCATTGAACGATGACTCTGCCACCCATGAAACCCTGACTTCTGTACACGGCAACGACCCGTTTTTTAATGGCAATCTCCAGCCCCCCTCCATCCTAGCCCCGACGGCTGCCCCCGGAGCCAGCTCCTTTGTTATTTTGTTGTTTTGAACTTTTTTCCCATGCTTCCGCCATCTTGTGTTTATGCTACTCTGTGCCCGAGCCATGGGTCCTCCATCTTGACGGTCCCTGTCTGATTCTCTGGCCGCCCTTGATTCGCCTGTCGGACCTTTTCCCTCTATTTCCTCCCCCCTAGGTCCCCTTCACCCCTTCTCATTTTGTTCCAGCCTCCGCGACCCTGGGGAGTTATGATTGTTGATCTCCAGCCGGTCAGTTGTTACCCTGAACTTCTACCTTCCGTTGCTGATTTATCTGACCTAATTGCTTTTCTTCTCCAGCCACTGACTCTCCCCCCTTTTCCTCTTTTTTCTCCTTGGACTTGTTCTTTGTGTTTTGTTACTATGCCCTTTTTTCTTTATTGATGTAACTGTGAAACTTTATTGCTATGTTCCTCAAGTAAAGCGCTCTGATACCTCCGGGTCTAGCCAGCGCTATATAAAACTCAATAAATAAATAAAATAAATAAGAATGGTCGTGCTGAGCAACTCCGCCCACTCATGGAACTCTAAGTAGTGCTGCAGTGTTACGTGACCACTTCGCGGAGTTCCACTTAGCACGACTCAGTGAACTACGCCCAGGACTAATTCTTTTAGATGATTTTGCAAAGAGATTGAGATTCAAGAAATTCAGCTCCATCAACAACTTCATGAATGTTTACACTATATCCCTCACTCCCTACATGACCGAACCTCTAGGTTTAGGCTAGGAGTGTGCAAAATTGCAAATTCTGTTGAGCCTCAACTTTGTCATTTTGTCAAAAAAAAGCTGCACAAGCTTAACAAAATGCAAAGCAAAGGATTAAAAAATCTGAGGAGCAGTTGAAACAGCCTTATGTTGCAATGAGAAAAGATTGCTGCTGCAAAACGCCAAGAAGGTTACCCAGATTGCCCTAATTTGGAAACGCTATCCTGATTTTATTCCAAGAAGTTCCCCTGATGTGCTCTCACCCCAGCAGACAGACCAGGAAAGACATTCCCTTGGTACAAGGACCTAAGATTGTGCTATGTGGAACTCTCCTCCCTCACCAGTTCTGCAGAGTACTCAGCCCCAGGAATCTATACCACAGATGTAAGCACTCTGACTACTACCCTCCGCCTGTTGTACTGCAGTCCCCACTGAGCCACCTGAATTCAGAAAATTAGCCTGAGAAAAACCACCACACCTCTTGGACCCAAAGAGTCAGCCCCATGACTGCCTGTGCTAGGGAGTATTAGGGAAGCTGAATAGAAACTCGCCATTCCCTCTCCCACCATGACACATTCTACTTTCCCCTTCACAACTCCATACCTGAATAGTGTTGGGGCATAGCAGGTCGCTTACAGTCCAATAGTATTTTCTGGTGAAGGAAGTCCTACTCAGGAGCATGTTGTCTAAGAAGTCCTGAGTTGTGCAGTTGTGCAGTAACTTAAGGGTTTTATCAACTATTGAGTGATGCTCGGTTCCCATCAAGAACCTATAGTGTACCGAAGTGAACCAGATTTCCTGAATATATGAGCACAGTTACATCACGAACCCACCCCTAGTCTAGACCTTTCAAGGAGCTAAAACCAATCAGTCCAATGCCCTTGAAAAATTATTTTTGTCTTTGGATGAAAAAAATAACTCAGCATCATACCTCAGGACTTCTCAGGAGTCAACAACACCGTGAGCCATGGAGACTTGCTGAGATGGAATGTGCCAGAGTTTAGGGACCCATTAAAAAAAATTCATTCTTCCCTTTCCAAACATAGGCAATACATACAGTCTACAACACTGAACTCAAACATTTCATCCTTCATACAGCAATGCCCAGACTCGGCCTATCTACAGAACTCTGGAGTAACCAAAAGGTGACTAGCTGCGCAATATAAAATATTTTAGTAAACACATGGATACAGTTCTGGAAGGGAGGGATATTGGTATGTGCACCACATGAAGATACTGTTGATGCTTTTTGACTCAGACTGCACCACATAAAAGTTTTTTGAAAGCTCTCCTAAACTTTTTGTGACAAAGAGGGTACAAAAGTGGATTAATAGAGGAGTTGATCCATATGAGCCACCATGTTATTTCCATCATGTACGGTTTCAGCCATTGTTCATGACAGATCACTTGAATTGGATGTATTATTGTGTATGGAATCCAACATAAAAAATATGCCCCTACAATAATTGCAAGTGATTTTGCCATCTTTTTATCCTTGTTGAGCTTCATTTGCTGTGTGATGGATGCCTGATTGGTAGTACTTGTTGAAGGCACTAGTGAAGGGATGTTTTCCTTGGTGACTGTGTGGTTAAATAGTCCCACATTTTTCTTACCAAAAGATTGTTTTTGGACATTTGAAGGGGCAGCTTGTTGTATGGATATATTTGAGAGCGGAGGCACTGACTGGTTCCGAGGTAAGTAGTCTCTTTCTGTTGTGGAGAAAACAACAACCTTTGTATCACGTGATGTATCCTTTCGTTTTACACTGCGTTTTCTGATGTTCCAATAAATGCTCAAATTGAAATACACAATACTAATGAAGGGTGAAAACTGCAACAATGAATTTAAAATTAGAAAAGGCCAAGATGTCTCAAATTCATAAATGCAGGTTCCATCTGGCACAGTCTTATAACCCGTTACAGTGTCAAAGAACAAAATTGTTGGCCCATATAGAAGAAATGCCACCAACCATGATAAACCTATTTGGATCAATGTTTTCCTGGTCATTTCTTCTGTTCCTTGTAGGACTCTATATGAAACCTATGAAAAAATATAAATTTTAGCTGAGCATGCCACAGGCATAGACATCTCCAAATTCTATTATGCATTAAATTCATACTAGACTATTAAATCACACCTACTCAGTAAAGAGGAAAAGGCATTGCTATTTGAGCTGATATTCAATATTTTTTAAGACGAGCTGCAAAGAAGTTTGTAATATACTGTAACTGGCATTTTGTACAATGCAACATGGTACAGGCAGGAAGTTTTTCAAATCACCCACTATCTTGTTATGTGTTTTTTATAATACGCTTATCATCCCATGAGGGTATCCAGGTGCTTTGTAGCCAGTGTGTGAGGCCAGTCATAGAGGACTTACTAAAAAATCCAGGGTTCATCTTCTTGCTGAAGCCAAGAAGAGAGGAGGAGTCTTTGATGTGTTGTGGTCGGTTACTGTAGGCTTCAGGATCCAAATATGAGAAGGCAAACACCCTGCTACGCTTTTTTGTATGTATGGAGTGTGTGCTAGTGACAGTCCAGCTGAGAAGAAGTGTCTGGAAGGTTCGTTGAAATGAATGCGGCTATTCAGGTAGACTGAGCCTGTGTTGTGCAGTGCTTTGTAGGTGTGGGTGAGGAGTTTGAAGTGTGCACACCAGTAGATTGGGATCCAGTAGAGCTCCTGAAGGAGTGGTGTGATGTGAGTGTGGCGTGGAATTTTGAGAACAAGTCTGGCTGATGCGTTTTGGACAGTCTGAATTATTTTTATAAGCTGGTTGGTTATCCCTGCATACAGGGTGTTCCCATTGTCCAGTCTGCTTGTGATGTGGGTTTGGGTGATCATTTTTGTAGTGTTGTCCAGTAGCCAATTGAAGATTTTTTTCAGCATCCCTAGGGTGTTGAAGCAGGACTAGGGTATTGCATTTACTTGAGCAGCCATGTCCAGTTTGTTGTCTATGATAGTTCCAAGGTTTCTGCTTCTGAACTAGGCGTGGGGGTGGGCCTGAGGTCTGTGGGCCACCAGGTGGAGTCCCATGCCAAGGCATCTTTCCCAAAGACTACCACTTCGGTCTTGTCTGAGTTCACTTTAAGGCAGTTGAATTTCATCCAGGTGGCCACTTTGGTCATACATGTGGAAAACGTGTTCCCAGTGTTGGGTGTTGTGCTTGAGAGGGTCAGTATGAGTTGTGTGTCATTGGTGTATGTGAGGGTGTTTTTGTTGTGAGTCCGTATAACATTGGCCAGTGGAGTCATGTAGATGTTGAAGAGTGTCTGGCTGAAAACTGGTCAGGAGAAAACATAACCTGTGGTGCAATAAAGAACGTCATAAACAAACAACTTCACCAACTGTTGAGGAAGGAGTGTTATGTTCCCGGGTTAGGCCCATGTAGCGAAGCTGCTCATTTCTTACATTGTCCTCTTTTTCACAATGATATTTCTGCTGTGAACTCTTGCACATATTTGCATGCACAACAATGTTGGATTAGTTTCTCTACAACTACTTAGCTTACACATCTAGCTTCGCACAACCTTATCACGATGCCTCGAACATCATGTACAAGGCCTCTTTACACACTATGTACAAATGTCATTCTACCTTCATCCATGGGTGTCAGAGCTATCAACATATCCATAACATTGCTAATCTACAACGTACATCGCAAGGCTGCTTTCTGTTATAAATAATGGGCATCCCGATAGATTATCAGAGGAGGCACTTCAGCTGACACAGAGGGTGCCTGCATGCTGAGACTTCAGCACGCAGCAGTGTGACATCTCCATGACGGGTGTCCAGTTCATGACCCAGACGGGATCCTTCATTCTCTCCCACCAGGCAATGGGGTTGGATCGTCCCTATGGGAGGTTCTTGGCTCTACATCTAAATACACTCTAGGTGCACTTAGAGTAGGATTTGCTTAATAGGAGTATGTCTGATTAATGCCTGCATATATACACTGTTTTAGCAGCATGGTAGAGCTGTATCTACTATTTACTCTTTTGGTGCTCGTAATCACTTTCTTCTGCTTCTGTCTACTGATTATAGCAGCACATGTATTCTATACAAGAGTAACGTTAGTTTAATAAATATATTGAAAATGGCCCACTGTGTATTTTGTATATTTCTCTGAGAACACGTAAGCATGAGTGACTGAGCGAAAGGTTCAGATCGGTTTCCACGATCCCTGAGGGGTCAGGGTTGTCATGTTAAGTGGTTGCCAGATACCCTTTGCTCGCTGGTAAGGTTATGGGGGCTTACGGTGGCACTGTGAGCTAGCTGATCTATAGGCCAACATATCCAGCCAGGGTGCCTGGAATTAGTCTAGGCACCTCACCCAAAGTTTATGTTGTCCCACAAATGTGCAGGTCCTATGGATTAGTGGTAACTACACAACATGGCACCACCAACATTGGTTGGGCTCTTATTTAACAGTCTTTTCTGAGTAGTTCAGCTGTATTTTTCTCAGAGACTCCTACTCACCTCCAAACCGAAGACGTCCGTGGTGGGGAAGAAAAATCCACCTCAGCTGAGTAGATATACCCTATGTACTGGATGTAGGTTATTCAAGCTTGTAGGATAACATTTTCCCACATTTGTGCTAACCCTATCTCCACAAATCCAACTACTAAACTGCTACTTTCTTCACAATGTCTGTAAAATGGGAAGGAACTTGAAGAACAACCAGTTAGACTAAACATTACGGAAACTTGAAGACATGGAGTTACTCTAAAATTATTGCATTACGGCCTCCCGGCAACGGGTGGTGATGTTACCTTCCTGGTTGAGGCACACAAAGCATTCAGATCAGAGGTATTCTACTCTTGGGTTAAATTCCAGCCTGCGGATGCTCGCACAAAATTGTTTCAGGCTTACATTGAAGATGAAAACCCAGAGGAATATTTTCCTTATGTGGACATAGAAATTCTGTTAACTTACCAAGAACATATAAATTGGTTTAAAGGCACCCTCCCCCATAACATACAAAATGTGAGACTCGGTCCACTCAGTAAAGAAGGAACAAAATTGGCGGTCCTATCTGCTTACGCACCACATCCTAATCTTAATGATTTATATGCAGCAGAAATAACAACACCATATAAAGATCTAGAAAAATCTACAGAAACCTCATGCAGTACATTATGGGAACACTCACAGTTAAACCTGCGCACACGGCTCAGGTTGCACAACCTCAATTGGCTGCTATGGGTATCAGACCTCAAACACTGAATGTCGTTATGGGAAAAGTTCCCACCAGTCGGGAGCAAATTCCGTTCTGGATAGCACAGAAAACAAGACAGCTTGAAGCATTTTTTCCCCATATGGGACCGCAGGTCAAACACAGAATATTAACAATATGCTTGCCAATGTGGACAGCCCCCTCGGTGGCAAATTGTGCCACTTGGGGTTACAGTCTTCACTGTAGTCTACACCAGAACTCATGGTACCCCTTCAGTAGCAGTTTTACCTGATCTACTGAAACAAGTACAGAATGAGTACAGGGCAGGACATGCCCTGGTCTTGATGATGAAAATGATGGGCAATTTTGTTGCGCTATCAACCATTATGTTATGTAACTTAAAAGGGGAAGCAGCAGCATTGGCTACACACCAATGCCTGAGGGAGTTCACTCCTGCACAGAAGGAGTGAGAATTACCTAGAATTATCAAAGAAACCTATGCTACGCTAGGTAGAGATAATTTGGGAGCCAGACCTGGGATGCCACAGGTTAAGAGTAATTCTGAAAAGGATAACTTTAAGCAAGCATCCGATTCTTCCAAAAAGAAATGGGACAATAAACAAAAAAATAATAAACAAAATAAAACACAGTTACAGGGTGAGTCTCCTCAGCAGGAATCCACTGACAAAAATTATAATTTTAGAAACTGTGATACTATTAGAAAGCCTGACAGGTATCAGCATACTGATACATGTTCCTCTTGTTCCTTTCAGGATTCATCCGATACACGTTTGGAGAGAGGTGGACAGTCAGAGCACAGATCAGAAGAGCGGGTGAAGCCAAAAATGAAACACATCGCACTTCAGACTACATCCATAAAGAGGACAAACAAAAGACTCCTAAACCTCAATTAAAAAAGAAGAAGGTAGCTAGAATTAAAATAAGACATGCCCAGACTACTGAGGACTCTGCTTCCGAATGGGGAGTAGGCAGTGATGATGCTGGACAGTGTGGCAGAAGTAACAATAGCTCACCGGAACCTGATAGATTATCCGGTGGTAGTATCGCTGAATGAGCATATCATGGTGGAAACACCTGATACAAGGGTGAGTGTCCCACATTGTTTATACAAAATAACGCTCCAAATGGAGGGGGAAATACACAGGAACATCAAGGCTCTCTTTTGGTAGAGCTTGACATACGGTTACAACATTATTTTGGCTGAAAAGGATTGGCAACCTGAGTTCATATTGGAATACCCATTGGGAGACACAGTAATTTTACCTGCTTTGTCTGACCTTGTCCCAGAATCAGTTGAACATTCATACACGCAGAAGTGGGCGTTAGATCCAGCACTTTACCTTAATCATTTTGGGTGGGATGATGAATCACCTCATCATGAAATCCCAATAAAATCAACTCCTCAACCCCAGAGACAGTACCCAATAAACCATGAAGCTAAAAAACAAGTTAGGGAAATCTTAAAACAACTTGAGTACCAGGGGACGCCGCTCCTGTGCTGGGCAGTTTTGGACACACTTTGGGGGCTGAAAACCACCCAGAGCTCTAATCCCGCTATTTCTCGAGCCCAGGGTATAACTCTTCCTTTCCTCACACACCGCTGTGCGGCTACACACTCTGGTGGGACTCTAAGTCCCAGCGTGCAACGCGTGACTCCCGGCTCTTGCACCTGAGAGGGAGGTGCCATCAGCGCGCTCAAAAGCGCTGCTCTAACACCGCGGCGCTGGACGCATGCGGGCAAAGCCCGGGCCAAGGGCGGGCCCGTCCTGCACCCGTCAGAGACCGAAGGAGGCCGGGCTGAGCCCCCTCTCTTGGTCTCCATTTCCCAGGAAACTGTGAAATTTAAGGTTGCTGTTGTCAGATCTCGTATATAGAAGTATCATCCCCTGTACATGTAAGTCACATACTTCCTACCTGAACTGAGACCGGGCTAACAAGATGGGGAAAAGAAAGACAACAGCAAGTCACACAAGTCACACATCGAAATCTTCGAGTAAGCCTAAAAATGCAAATATGACTTTGCTTAACTATCTTACGGGGGCCGTAGGTGTTCTCGAAAAACAGATTTCATCAGTTGAAGAGACATTAAACGTGTACTCATTGGTGACCTTATCTAATGATAAAGTAAATTCACTAGTTGACAGGGGGTGGATGAAAATTGCACTTTGGGTAATATGAATGCAGAGCAAGTGAAAAATGGCTGTATCCAGATTGTTTCAGATGATATTTCCACTAGCGATCTGGATATTGATACTCTACCTCCCTCCAAAAAATCTTGTAATTCATTGAGATTAGAGAGTCCCGATATTTCCATGAGTGAAACGCACACAATCCCACCTAAAGCCAGAACGTCTAAGATTAATACAAAAAAACAGCAGGGGATAAAAGGAAAAATCCAGACTAAAATAGGCACAGATACATCTTGTTCAAAAAATAAATATAAGGTACCCTCTATTGAGATCGAGAATTTGTCTAGCCTAATAAAAGATCTAACTGAGTCTGTTAAACAGTCTATTAGCACCCTGACAGCTAGGTTGGATAAAATTGAAGCTGGTATGAAGAAAATTCTTGAAAATCAGAGTCTGGTCATACAAAAGGGGAGTATATATAATATGGGGTCATCTAGTACTCCCCCACAGATTGGGAGTGCGAATTTGAACAATACCCCACCAGTATTAAAAAGGCTGACCGGTGAAAGGGACAAGGGAATGGGGATTGGGACACATCTAAAATCATCAGTAAATATGCACAATAGTTTATCGACTAGGGGTGAAGTGACTAGCGAAAAAGCGATAGGAAGGTGGGGAAATCATCTGGGTGATAGACAGGCGTGTGACTTAACATCAAGATCACGAGCGATACACAATAGTCTAAATAGCCCACAGATTTTAAATTTACCCCCGGCGGCTACACCGTTTACTGTAATTTTAGCTAATGTTCCAGCTCCCTCCCCTGGGGATAATGAAACATGGATTTCACTAAGAAATAAAGCCATACATTATTTAGGGAGCAGAACAGGATTGACCAGTGAAATGTTTGGAGATTTTAAAATGGTGAGGAGGATTGGTTGGGTAGGAAGTACTGGGAAAGTTTTTAAAGGAGACTGTGTCGTCCTCTCATTTGGAACACCATCCCTAGTAAGGTGGATTGTTACCTGCCTTGTTATGTTCGCCTAGGCCTGGCTGCCATGCTGCTTTTCTTTGCGCACGTTACACTGAGCCGGGCCTCCCTCGCCCTTTGCTCGTGCCAAGTTCTTTTGCACTGTCTGCATTTTCTGTTGTTCACCTTTTTGGGCTCAGTCTGCACAAACATGTACAAGGTCGCATAACAATGTATTTTGGTTCTTCCTGATATGGCCAGCCTCGCGCACCCAGACATAACATTAGGTGCAATTGCCATGAAGGATTTAGTGTGCTTTTAATACTGTGGTTTATTAGCGCTTGACACACTTGGAGAAATCCTTTTCAGTGAGAAGAGCTATGATGTCCTGCTGATGTAATTCTGCATCTAGAGACTGAGGTATGGGGGTTCGCTAGTCAAAGCCCAGAGGTCTTCTATTATTATAATAAACTATCTTACTGCAAGGGAGGGTGGTAATGTTATTTATAAGTTTATCCACTGAGCTCTGAGATGCTTTCCCCGTTTGTATTCTATGGAATTGTAACCATGCTGCTTATATTAGTCATATGCATTATGCTATTAGTGCTGACACGTGTACTGTACATTAGAGCACGTAAGTTGGAATAAACATTTTAACCTATCCAGTGTCTCTTCCTACGCACCTTGTGGACAAGTACGAGTGAGTGACGAAAGAGTGTTCTTGCTTCTGTGAGTCCTGAGATAAAGATACCGTGTTCTGGGTTGTCCAAACATTAGTGCTTGGGTGCTAATGGGATGCTAAGCTAGTTGGGTTGGGGTTTTTGGGTGCTACGGTATATGGTGGCAAACCACTGTATTCCGGGGTCCCATTTTCCTGTGCATAGCTCTGTGTATGTGCAGAAACCTTATGACATGGCGCGACCACCGTGGGGCAGCTTAACTGCGAGACGCTTGAGTAGTACTTGTGCTTGTCCACATACCCCTCGCGTACGCTTCCGGAGGCGTATGTGACGGTGATACCTCCTATATTGAATGTTTTATAGGTTCTTTCAAGCTTGATATTATTAAAAAAAAGGTTAGTTAATATACCCATTTTTGTGCTCCCTGTTAGGTTGTCGATTATATCTGTTTAGTCATGGCTGGTGTGGCGATAGCTGCACATAGTCGAGGAGCACTCCGAGACCACTTAGCTGTGTATGGAGTGCCCGATACAGGGGTCGAGTTGGTCTTTGTGGTTCAAGCCGATTCGGCTTATCACTTTGAAGTGTTTTACACTTGGATCACTTTTGAAGCGGTGGATGCAGGTGATAAGCTGTTTCATGAATATAAACCCACCGCTATTCCTGCTGACTATCGACCCTATACCAATCTTGAAGTACCTCTCACGGCTTGGCAGCACCGTGTTTGGTTCAATGGCGCCCTACCACAACCAACTACCGCAGTTCGTTTAGGCCCCTTGTCAATTCAGGGGGCCACTTGGCCTGTATTGGCCGGGTATACCCCGCATCCAAATTATCTGGCATTACCGCTTGCGGAACTGCGCACTATGCATACCGAATTGGTGCGAGTGCATCGAGCCCTAGTTACATACGTTACAGGTAGTCTACATGGAGCTGCTCCTGTAGTCGCAGGCCAACCAGCTATTGCAGCTGGAGTGACTATAAGTCCTGTCATGGTAAATTCTGTGATGGGCAAACGTCCACAAAATAAGGACGACTATCCTTACTGGCTTGCAGAAAAGTTCGATCAGATAGAAGCAGTGTTTCCACATACATCCCCAGTAGATAAACACCGCATCCTCACGATAAGTTTGCCAAAAGACATAATCCCCGATTTGACATCATGTGAAAACTGGGGTAAGGTATTCGCAGCAGTTTATTCAAAATGTTTTGGAACTCCTTCCATGACGGTTCTACCCTCTGTAATTAAAAAGTACAGGATGAACATGGCCCTGAAGCGGCTGTGGAATTAGGGATGAGACTAGTGGGAGTGTTTGATGTAGTAGCTGAGCTGATCCTTGGAAATGTCAAGGGCGATGCTATGAACTTTCAAGTAGCGAATGCTTTGGCTTTGGTCCCAGAGTTGGACAGGCCTCGCGAATTACCGAAAATAATAGCCCGGGCTTATAAAACAATTGGAAGAAATAGCCTAGGCAACAAGCCTTTTGTAAAAATGCAAACTCAATCGCAAACACAAGTTATACAAACAAAAAGTGCATCTGAGAAAGATGATAAACCGGTCTTCACTAAAAAGAGTTGGAGACAGAAAAAGCAGGGTAAGCAACAAAAGAAGCCGGGGTCGAGAGGCGCTTCCCCAGTTTCGGTTTCTTCTGAACGTACTTATGATTTACGTGATAGGTCAAGGATTAAATCACCAGAAAGGTTTCAGAGCTCTGATACGCGTTCTCCTCGTTCTTCACAGGCCCAGACGTCGTCACAGGCTGGTGGAGGAGGACGGCAAGATAGAGGAAGGGGCCGAGAGGCTCCCCAGGAGCGAGACCAACCTCGACAACAAGTCAGAGGGAAAGCAGAAGACTTTCATCTTCCTCGACCGCAATTTCAGAAGAAAAAGTAGCCGCTGTCACAGCGAAATATGCCTCAGACCGTGAGAACGAGACTCCAGAATTGGACGTGGGCAGTGACCCTCCTAGACAGCGCCGCGGAAGTTACCATAGTGCGGGAGGCCCTACGTCCTCATATGGAGGCGACAGCAACTGAAACATTCGTTACTGTAGAGACAGCTGACACGAGAGTGGCACCCCTGACAGACTATATAATATAGTCATACAAATTGAAGGTGACATACCGCGTGAAATAAAAGGGATTTTTGGGAAAATCTAACCTCTACATATGACATTTTGTTAGCAGAGGTGGATTGGCCACCCCCATTCGTTTTAGCTGCACATAAAGGAGAGGAGGTAATCCTTCCAAGCTTTTCACGGCATGTCCCAAAAGACAAAGCTGAAGCACTTGCAGCTGAGTGGGCAGTGTACCTGGCACCAGCGTTATACCGCAACCATGTGGGATGGGATGAAGAATCACCTCCTCATGCAATACCTTTGCGGTCACTACCGCAGCCACAACCCCAATATCCCATCAAACGGCAGGCAAAAGGCCCCGTCTCCGAAATTCTGACACAGTTGGAATATCAGGGAGTAATTGAACCATGCGTATCACCTATGAACAATCCCCTTTTCGTGGTTTCTAAACCCGATGGATCGTACCGCTTAGTTTTGGATTACCGGCATTTAAATACTCATTGTCGGAACTTTGCGGTGCAAAACACACACAGTTCTGCGCTTGTAGACAGTCTTGTTCGTAAAAAATACAAAACGACACTTGACCTTTCAAACGGTTTCTACACGCACAACCTAGCCCCGGAGAGTGGTCAATGGACCGCATTCACATCCGGTGGTAAATTATTCCAGTTCCGGCGATTACCCATGGGCTATAAAAATAGTCCGGGTATATTCGCCGCCCGTGTTGTTTCTTTGTTAAATGACATTGATCAAGACGCATGTTCGTACGTTGATGACATCTATCTGACAGACGACGAGTTATATCAGCATCTGTCACGTGTGGACCGCATTATTCTTGAATTTGCGGAGCAGGGTTACAAATTTAACTTTGCTAAGTCACACATTGCTGAATTTACCGTTCTGTTCTTGGGCTATGAGCTCAATAACGAAGGTAAGGGCTTAGCCCCCATTTCTTGGAAAAATGTGCACATTTGTGCCCCCAAATACTCTGAAGAAGCTTCAGTCTTTGCTGGGTTTCCTGAACTTCGGGCGTACTTACATTCCCGAATATGCCCAGCGTATCAAGCCTTTGTATGCTTTGATACAACCTACTTATTCAAGGTCTTGCTGGCTGCCTGAGCATACCTCAATTTTGCAGTCTTTGCAGACAGACCTATTAGAGTCTAAATATCTTTTGACTCGTGATAACCACACAAACCTGGTGATTAGAATAATTCCGGGGACGGTGGGATTCACCTATTTAACCTTTAATGAAGGTGATACAGTACCCATCGCATACAAGTCACATCTGTACACTTCCGCTGAATTGCGCTTTACATCTGTCGAAAAGTTCTAACTGCAGTGCAAATGGCGATTCTAAAAGAACGCGCACTGGCACAGGGAAAGCGGATTCTAGTGGTAACACCCTGTCCTGCCCTAGAGGCAGTAACAAAGGCAAGTGTACCGAACTCAAAAGCAATGCATCCCCGTTGGATACAATGGGCTACATCCTTGACGTCTTCGGACGTCACTTTTGTTTTTGATTCTTCTCTTCAGACTCAGGAGTTTTTGCAGTATGAATTCGTTCATCCTCCTCCTTTGTTTTTACTACCGCTTGAGGATTACAAATGTGTGATCTACACCGATGGTTCGGCGCAACCGGCCACTGGGTCCAAGCACGCTTATTCAGCTGCATGTGCTATTGTTGCGGGTTCCTTTGTGAATGGAACGTTCAAATCCTCTGTAGTGCACACTCGCACACTTGGAGATAGTACCGCACAATTGGCCGAGCTGCATGCATTGCTACTTGCGCTTGAGTTCGCTTCTCAGGATGAGACCACTCTTATTGTATGTGATTCCTTCTACTGTGTACAATCTTACAATGACAATCTGTTTTTCTGGTCGAAAACGACTACAAGGACGCAAAAGGGAGCACAATTAAGCATAAAATGCTTTGGGTTCGAGTGGCAGAATTGCAACAACGTCTGCCCCTCACACAGGTGGTTCACACCTTAGGCCATCAGCGGGTGGGCGCACACGCTATTGGTAACGATCTGGCAGATGAAGCTGCCCGTTCAGCAGTAGTCACGTGTTCAGTAGCAGCGGTTACCAGGTCCATGTCTAAAATAGACCCTGTTATATTAGCAGCTATTGCTGCAACCAAGGAAGGTGATAATTACCCTACAGGTTTCCCTTCCAAGTATTCTTACACATTAAGTCCCGATCAGGTTCCTTATGTAACTATACCTGACGTTGGAGATCGGCTGATCCCCAACGCGGACCGCAGGAGTGCCTTGATATCAGCTGCACACGAAGGCATGGCTTCTGCTCATGCAGGTGTGTCAGCTACGGTTTCCATCTTGCAGCAGCGTTATTGGTGGCGTGGGTTATATAAAGACACCCGTGCTTTTGTGCTTTCTTGCGACGTTTGTCAACAGATTAAGCCTTCCACGGTAACACGTCCACCACAAACACCGCTCTGCATTGCTAACAGACCCTTTGGGTGTGTTTACTTGGATCACTGCGGTCCATTCTCATCAGACACTGCCTATAAATACATCTTGGTGGCAGTGGACTCGTGCACACGGTTTCTCTGGGTCTGGCCACAACGGAGTGCTGACGCCCGAAATGTAATCAGGGATTTGCGTGTCTTTGTGGGAATTTTCGCATGCGGCACCTTCCATTTGGACCAAGGTCCAGCGTTTGCCTCTAGGGCTTACAAGGATGCAATGGCTTCGCTTGGGGTGCGGGTGAAATTTTCGTCTCCGTATAGGCCTGAGGGCAACTCTATCGTTGAACGAATGAACCGTGACTTAAAGCAATCCTTAACAGCTAGGGTTATAGGTACTGGCAGGAACTGGCTGGCCCATTTGTATACCGTTCAGCGTGCACTTAATAATCTCCCTAGACGACCTCTGGGTGGGCGGACCCCATACGAAATGCTCTTTGGCATAAGAATGTTTGTGCCTGACCTTGAGGGTCCAGACATCGCGGCGCAATCCGCCAAGTTTGATGTAGATAACCATTCTGCTATGTTACAGGACTTACAAGAAGCCCGAGACAAACTTGCAACTACACATTTACCTTCAGCCACAGATCCTGCGTTGCAGATTCCGGTAGCCGGCTGGCTTCCGAAAGTTGGAGAACTGGTTCGAGAGAAGGTTGAAAACAAAAAGAATTTGGCCCCTCTTTTCGTGCACCGGTTCCAGTTCTGGGCTTGAAGGGAACACGTACAGTCATTTTACCACCGCTTCCTGGTCGCAAAGAGAACAGATACATCTCAGTTGAAAATGTCAAGCTACAGCGCCTGGCCGATCCTGAATAGTGTCACACCAGCGGTCTCTTGTCCTGCCATTTATCGGACATATGTTCATAGTCCATCTGCGCGAACGATCGCTGATGCTGTAATTGAGATGGTTGATTTGCCTGAATCCTCTACTTTGCCTGAAACTATAATTGATCCCCAACTCTCCACCAACATCGACGAGGACGAGTATACTTATCATGCATCTGAATCGGTGGCGCATCAACCAATAATGCCATTAAGCCGGACTCGTTATTCCTTTGATTCGGATTCCACCTCTTCAAAAGTCCCATCCAAGTTCAGTATTTTTGTATCCTGGTTTAGAGACAATTTTTTGATTCCACCCTGGACATACCTCTGGTTGGTACTTTTCTTACTTTTTTGTTCATGTCCATTGGCTTTGTCACCGTGTTTTTTCTACTAATCAATGGTCACTATTTACCTGAACGCTCTGCTGTAGACTATGTTTCTGGAACTTTGGCTCCTCATTCCTCGTCTCACATCATGAAGCGTGACCACACATTTGTGAACATTTCAGCTTTTCCAGTTGCTGATGGCATCGTATGGGATGCGGTGAACTATCAAATCCATGGTCCGACGGAAATTATTAATGTACCTAATGTCCTTCGTGTTTCAATGGGTGATGTAGTACAAAATAATATTCATTCTGATGGTTGGGATGTGCATGCCGTTGAAGCATTGTTTGCCGATTTAAAATATTATGCATCTTTTAATGCTGAGGATTTATATATGAATTCTGCGAATTATGCTGATTTGTATTGTTACCAACATTGGGGTAATCATTTTCTCCATAAGCCAAGTGCTCTGCGTAGTTCTGTTAACTACACCCAATGGGAACATTGTCCAAACCCCTTGCCAGGTAGCTCACAGGCTCTTCGAAATAAGTTTACCTATTTTACTGATTTTAATCGGTCGAACCCTGCATCCTATTATTTTAGACTTAATACAACATCCACTCAGAAAATTATGTTAACACACACAAAATTGCTATATTCGGGTTCCTTTTTGAGTGCCCTAGCTGTGGGTGGTTATGAGTACTGGGAGAGTACAGTGGATTTAAAATCTATTTGGGGCTCCAAGCCATGGCAGGTACAGGGAACCGAGGCGTTGCATCGTGCTTGCCTCATCCCTACCCAAATTATGTTCCTAAATGCTTCCATATATCAAACTACATGTTGGGGCTTAGCTACCACTAAACAATTAAACTCGCCCTCAATTCCATCCCTTTCGAGTTTTCCCAATGATAGCTCACGTTTTAACCTGTCCCTGACGACCCTACAGGCTCTATTACAGAATAATTCATTTAATGTTTCCGGACTGGATCAGTCACCCTGGTTGGTATGGCCTATATCATCTGATGCATGTCAAATGCGTTTCCACGACTCAGGTACTAGATACACACAGGATAGGCCTGATCCGAGATTTATTACTTCTCGTACTGTCACTACATATTCTGTTGGTAAATTATGCAAACAATGGCTGCAACATTCGTCCCTTGATTCTGTTAAACAACATTTGTCCCTCCTTTCAGGCAATATTGATCTGTCCGACTTTGTTTTGGGACCTCGTGGTCCCCGACCTAAGAGGTTCATTTATGAAACGTATAATGAACTCTGGAAGCTATCACAAATGGAAGCTGCTTCCCGTCTTCGGGAAATAGATCAAGCAAATTTGGAAAAGGTGCTTGCTGTTGTAGACAATAGTATTAATACCCTGTCTTCTCGCATTTATACGTTAGAGAATATTGTGTCCTCTGTTGTTGATATTGTACAAGATGATGTTTCTGTGTTATATCATGGTCAGAATCAATTGCGCTCAGTTATGCAGTTTGCATGGACTTTACAAACGCTCAAGTTAGGTAAAGTTCCTTGGCATTTTTTGAACACCTCTGCTTTGTTTCTACCTTTTAATTTAACTGACAAACAGCAATTTATGTCCATGAAAGATGCAACCTACACTCTATTACATATCGAAAAGGTGGATCCTTTGCCGTTCTCTGTTGCAGAACTCGATTCTGCTGTATGGCTAGTCCATGGGGTTATAGCTTTACCATTTTCCTTGTTTGAATTTGACTCGTGCATGAAACATTTTCCTGTGGGTCGTTACCGGCCCTTGGGCAGTGCTTTCCTGCATGAACTCTGGTCCTTGCCTTTCATGTATAAATGCCTTCGGGACGTCAAGGAAGTCTTTCTCACGGGGAGTACTGCGACTCGACTATAGGTCATTCGCTTATTTGTAAACACATTAAATTGCATGGCTCATGTAGCGTTTCCTCTCCTAATCTTGCTTGTGTGCTGAAAGGTATTCCTGCTCCTGTTATTTCACCTACTTTCACTCTCCTTTCCAATGGTAGTTATTTACTTTTAAATAACGAAAACTGTTGTGGCCTGCAGGCTGGCATTCCTTACATTGTAACAGTTTCACACAGGGTTGTCTGCTGCAAAAATGTGCTTTTTCCTCCCCCTCATGACAAGGCTGATATCTCTATTTGGCCTTCCATCCCTACCATGGAAGCAGATTTCAATAGACTGAGCAGAATAAAGGCTCTATTATTAAACGAGGAAGTTATGCTCACGTCCGCCCGGGAGACATTCATTCTCCAGGTGGCGAGTACCCACAGTGAAATACAGGCCCTTTTAAACACTAATCTCCCCAACATTTTGGGGAGTTAGTACATCGTATTTTTAACGCATCTAACACTGAAGGCCTAGTACACTTTTTAAGGTCGTGGGGTCGGGCTTAGTGTCCTCCTTCCAGGCTATTTTCGGTGTCATCCCTGCATTTATACATTCTATTTTTTCCAGCGTCTTTGGCGGTTTCCCATTGATCCTCGCTTTAGCGGCTGGTGTCTTGCTCTTAATTTGCTTTCTGCGTAATGGCTGCTCCCCGATGGGACCTGCTCGATCCAGAACGCCTCCAGCTGCTCCGTGAGCGCCTTTTGGCTGGTTTTGGTGTACTGCCATTGGCGACACTGAGTGTGTCATATACTCTTTCATTCCGCTTTGCGTATTTCACTTGCGTGCAACCTGTGATGACTTGTATCCGCTGTCCTTTCACCTGGACTTTGGATTATTGCCTCTCCAATTCGTCATTGTCCGTTCCGGATTTTGTTCAGTTGATGGGTCCCTTAGAGGCCCATGAACAGGACTGTTCCGCTGCTGGCTGTATGGCGCGTGCGGCTGCACTGGGGATTTTGGCGCAATGGGATATCTGGGCGGCTGCCCAGGATCTCCTACAACGAAGCTGTTTCGATTATCACGCAAGCTGTCCCGCATTGCTTCTGGATGCTCCCTTTGTTGAGGAGCATCCCTGCACTTTGATCTCATGGATTGGATGGCGTCTATGTTTTTGACAATTCCAATGATGAACTCTTGGCGAGTATGGCTTTTCTCTGCACTTACACTTTCATGGATTGACCTGCCCTTCGCCGTTTGGGCGCTCCCTGTGCTCCAACGGCTGTGTTTTTCCTTTGATGGGCCGCTGGACTGACCAGGGAGGGTGTCTTGTGGATTGTTACCTGCCTTGTTATGTTGGCCTAGGCCTGGCTGCCATGCTGCTTTTCTTTGCGCACGTTACACTGAGCCGGGCCTCCTCGCCCTTTGCTCGTGCCAAGTTCTTTTGCACTGTCTGCATTTTCTGTTGTTCACCTTTTGGGCTCAGTCTGCACAAACATGTACAAGGTCGCATAACAATGTATTTTGGTTCTTCCTGATATGGCCAGCCTCGCGCACCCAGACATAACATTAGGTGCAATTGCCATGAAGGATTTAGTGTGCTTTTAATACTGTGGTTTATTAGCGCTTGACACACTTGGAGAAATCCTTTTCAGTGAGAAGAGCTATGATGTCCTGCTGATGTAATTCTGCATCTAGAGACTGAGGTATGGGGGTTCGCTAGTCAAAGCCCAGAGGTCTTCTATTATTATAATAAACTATCTTACTGCAAGGGAGGGTGGTAATGTTATTTATACGTTTATCCACTGAGCTCTGAGATGCTTTCCCGTTTGTATTCTATGGAATTGTAACCATGCTGCTTATATTAGTCATATGCATTATGCTATTAGTGCTGACACGTGTACTGTACATTAGAGCACGTAAGTTGGAATAAACATTTTAACCTATCCAGTGTCTCTTCCTACGCACCTTGTGGACAAGTACGAGTGAGTGACGAAAGAGTGTTCTTGCTTCTGTGAGTCCTGAGATAAAGATACCGTGTTCTGGGTTGTCCAAACATTAGTGCTTGGGTGCTAATGGGATGCTAAGCTAGTTGGGTTGGGGTTTTGGGTGCTACGGTATATGGTGGCAAACCACTGTATTCCGGGGTCCCATTTTCCTGTGCATAGCTCTGTGTATGTGCAGAAACCTTATGACACTCGAGAAGCAAACATCACCCACACTAGCATTAACGTTCACCCTCTGGGGTTCTTTTACCAGCCCAAGCACCCTGCATGGCAAAACAGAAATCATCCACCCACACAGTCCATTGAATATCCATTTTATAATTTGGAGGTATCAAATAGATTCGGGCCTCTGCAATCGCTGGACGAGAATGAATGACTACTTACCAGACAAAATCATAGAGCAACTACTAAGGGGTACGACATACAGACTGTTTGTGAAGCCCGTTTGACCGAACAAATTAGTTCTTTAGCAATTGATCAGAGGGAAATGGACTCAAGTGGTGAAGAAGTTTTTGGATCAGACCCAATAATTAGTGATGTAATAGAATTGGGCGAGTTTAGAGTACCTAGCCGAGATATGAAATCTGGGTCTGAACAAACTTGCCAGATTGACTCTGCCTCTGGATTAATATCCCCCAAAACTGTGAGCGTTCTTTTTTGGAACATAGCTGGTCTCCGAAGTAAGGTGAATAATACAGTTTGGATAGATTGTATTGACAAATTTGACATTCTGTGCGTATAAGAGACTTGGGTGACAGAAGAAGTGCATATAAATGGTTTTAAGACATTTCATACGCCAGCGATTCACTCAACACACGGGAGACCGAAGGGGGGAATCTGTGTTTATGTTTCAAATCTGGTTGGCGCAACAAAGTCTGAAATGATAAAATCTGAAATCTATTACCAAATAGTATCGATACATATAGATTGTAAATATATCCTGATTGTAATCAATTTCTATAATAATGTTGAAAAAGAACGGCTGGGGGCGATATTAAAGATGCTTAGTGATGATCTTAGTAAATTAAAGGTAACCAGCGACATTGAAATGATTACTATTTGGGGAGGTGATTTCAATATTGGTTTATGTCCGTTAGCTGGGCTTGGAAAATGTGGCCTAACAGTACAGGAGGATGACCCCTCGATTCATTTTGTGCACTCTGATAGGGGGGAGATGTTTAATAAGATTCTATTCTCATATGACCTTGGTTTTGCAAATTGTCTGTGCTCCCCTAGAGTGGATTTCAGGCACACCTTTATAGGTAGGGGCTTAGAATCCACAATAGATTTTATAATTGCCCCAAACCATTACGCAAATTATATTTCGAGCTATAAAATCCACAAATGTGTAATGAGCCATCATCTGCCTTTAAGTATCAACATTACATTCCCAACTGTTTTAGAACGACTACACAACAATCAAGTAGTTTGGACTCAGAATGTACAAATGGGCAGATTGAATGGTTACACTCTGCGTTGGTCTAGCCACGATCCATCTGAGCTTAACAAACAAATTATAACCAAGGCCTACGACTCCATTTTAATGTGTCTAGAGGAATCTACTTCCTACGAAAATATATTGATAGCATTCTCCCAAATTACATCAACTGTCCAAAACTTGCTTAGAGTGGAAACCAAGGAAAATCGTACTTGCAGAAAGGGGTGGTTTGATTCAAATTGTTCTAAAACGTATAAAAAAACTCAAAGAGGCCATACATAAGACAGAGAGAGATACGGGGGAGGTTAGAGAATGTTGGAAGTTATATAATCAAACTAGAAGGTTGCGAAAGAAGGAATTAAAAGAAAAAGCTTGGGTTACCCTATATGAAGCCTCTATGAGCAAGGATAGTTTCTCATTCTGGCAGGCGGTGAATGCACCGTTTTTTATTAAGACCAATGCCCCGACAATAGAGGTGGCAATTGAGGAGAAGGCTTGGGTGGATTTCTTTTCAAATGTCTATAACTCGCAGGGGGGGACAGAAAATGCAATAGATTGCATGAGACAGCAGGGGGCCTTGTTTCCTTACCTATTGATTTTCAAATCACACATAAAGAAGTTATTGGGGCGATAAATGCAAGCAAGAGTGGTAAGGCCCCAGGACCAGATGGGTGCCAATTGATTTGTTCAAATCAATTCCATCATTATAGACCCCATTGTTAACACAGGTCCTCCAAGCCTGCTGTGTGAAAGGCTTCATTAATACCTGGTCAGAGTCGATCATTGTACCGATTTTTGAAAAAGGGGAACGTGATAACCCTGCATGCTACCGACCGATATCTATATTAGATTCCCTGATGAAGGTAGCAGGAAGGATTGTTTTAGAAAGGTTGCAAACATGGGCAGAAGAAAACAACATTTTAAGTGATGTACAATACGGTTTTAGATCGGGCCTAGGAATAATTGAGCAGGTTTTAAATCTTAGTCTTTTAATAGGAAAATATACCCAGGCTAAAGCAGGAGTTTTTATTTGGCATTCGTCGACCTTACAGCCGCTTTTGACTGTGTCATACACAGCAAATTGTGGAAAATTTTGACTGAATTAAAGGTCGACCCGGTCCTTGTACAGTTTTTATGCCAACTGTATACGGGGGCAACTGCCAAGGTTCGATACGGAACCAAAGGGGAGTGCACTGCATTGTTCAATGTGGAGAGGGGGGTAAGACAAAGATGCGTCTTGGCCCCATTCCTGTTCACTCTTTACACCAATGCTCTGGAACAGGAGTTGGTGGCCAAGGCGAGGGATCCACCGTATGTCAACAAACGTCCAATAGTCTCCATCCTCTACGCAGATGATGCAGTGCTGATGGCACGTACACAGATAGGTCTGCAGAAAGCTCTTGTATCTTATATTGGTTTTATGGAGGACTTAGGGTTAAAATTGAATGCTAAGAAAACTTTTGTAATGACCTGCGGGCGAGGGAGACAAAGATGTAGGAGTCTCCAAGTTGGGGGTAACAGGATAGACTCCACTAATACGTTTACGTATCTGAGTGTCCTATTTAATCACACTGGATCCTGGGGCCAGGCGGTCAAGAGTAGGAGGCTTCTTTTTATGAAGTCGACCGCAGCTCTTATTAATTTTTCAAAAAAATTGGGTAGAAGGCCCCCGGAAATTCTTTAAAAAATGTATCAAGCAAAATGTGTGAGTGTAGCCATTTTTGGGGCAGGAGTTTGGGGTTTTTATGATCCCTCCCCCATTCAATATGTTGAAAATGCTTTTTTAAGATTTATTTTAGCTGTACCTGCTAGCTCCCCTGTTTTTAACTGCCACAATTCATTAGGGATTTCGTACATTTCAGATGTTATTTAGGTACAACCAGTGCTACTCTGGCACAGAATTTGGACCTCCAGTAGCACAGGTCTAAACCAAGAAATAATAAGGGATTCTATGAAGTTAGATCATGCTACAAAGATTACTTGGTTAAAGTACATAAAGAATTTTATGCATGATCTCGGGCATCCAGAGTATTACACAGCCCCAGGGTCATTAAATACTATTTGTCAGAAGGAGTTTAAAGTAATCTGCATGACCCACCCTGCGGTTGTCCAACATCAATTGACTGTAATAACATACTATATCCAACCATATCTTTTACGCTGTCCAGGGGGTATGACAGGTATGTCTTAACACGTTTTATGTTCGGGACCTTTCACCGACTAATTAGCTATCCTGAGATGAATGATTGGTCCAGAGAATTAGGTCCATGTTCCTGCGACGATCTCTCCCCGCAAACAACTATTCACGTGATTCTATTTTGCAAACTGTATGCTAAGGAAAGATCCAGACGGATCCTGCCCTTGTTAAGATTGGGGGGATGGAGACAATGTCGACCTGCCTTCCTACATTTACAGCTATTAGATAGTGATTACTGCATTGGAGTTATGGCTGGTTTTTGAAAAGTATATTGAGAGAAAGGAAACGCAACAAATTTTAAAGACGTCTTAAAGTAGATTAGAATGTATTAAATTCTGTAGGACTTTTTTATTTACAATATGTATCCCTCATAATAACTTGCTTGGATGAAGTCCACTTGTAAATGAATGAATTCTGGAATTGTGTACATTTGTATTTTAGAAAAATTTTGAAATGTTTTTATCTGTTTGCTTTATTCGATTTTATATGACTAAAATCGAATAAAGCTCTTTTTGATTTGATTTGATTTTGAGTACCAGGGTGTAATAGAAAATTGCACCTCATCCATGAATAATCCCTTGTTTCCCATAATGAAACAGACAATTCATACCGTGTAGTCTTAGACTACAGACAATTGAACACTTTCACACACTCGTTTGTAGTACAAAATGCACATAGTGCCGCACTAATGAATAACATTGTACAGAAGAAATATAAAACAACACTAGATATCTCAAATGGATTTTTCTGCCAGAATACAGCACCTGAAAGCAGATCTTTGACAGCATGTTCAGCACTAGATTCACAGCATCATTTTTGCTGTTTACCTCAAGGGTATAAGAACAGCCCTGGGCTGTTTTCATGCAAGGTAACAGAGTTACTTCAAAATTTTGATGAGGAGGCATTGTCCTATGTAGATGAGATCTGTCTGACGGAAGATGAATTGATGGAACACTTGGCTAGAGTGAACCAGATAATCCTTGGGTTCGCTCACCTGGGTTACAAATTTAATTTCAAAAAATCTAAAATTGCCCACCTCAATGTCCTGTTTCTGGGATATGAGCTGTCATTTATGTATGTGAAAAAGTGTAACCAAAAGGAACTTTAATTGGTATGGAAGAGAAAAGAAGGCTTAGGAGAGGTAAGAAGTAAATGAGGAACATCAGTTTAAGACACAGCCAGCCTGATTAATGTGGGAAAGAAGAGTTTTGTGGGCTACTGTGTTGAATACTGCTGACAGGTCTAAATGGATTAAAATAGCCGATTTGGCATGATGCAGTTTTTCTTTTATACCCAGAAAGGCCGATTCAATGCTAAAACCCTGCAGAAAGTGTGATTGCTGTGAGTCTAGAAGACAAATTCTTTCTAGATGAAAGGGCAGTATGCTGTTCATTCGGCTGTCCTGTTTTCAAAGTGTTTATTTTTGTGGATTTCATTGGTGTTTTCTCAGCATTTTCCAAACCTTTTAAAGTCAGTGATTATCAGTGTTAATTCAGCTGCCTAATCCTGAAAATATAGAAAACAGTTGGTTCCGTTGGGTAATACAATTGCTGTGATTTATGTATTAAATACAAAAACAATGATGCATCTCAATTTGTTATCAACGAATGAAAAACAATTTTTAAATAAGAACACACCAGGAGAAGAAGAATTGACAAAAACAGAGTTGATTTACTCTTTTGTTATTTCAAAAAGATAACGAATACAAATATGGCTGTCACAAACACAGATGTATTGCGGCGATACAAAGGTGACTGTTGTGAAGAAGTGACATGTGGTGACAAGTGAAATCAGTGGTGCACTATCTACATGACATACATTGGTGGCATAGATAAATACAATTCAGAAATCCTGTCCTGTCGTCTGATTTTTAACATGAATGCAAGAACCAATGGTGATTTTAAGTTAAGGTCAAGAACACTGCATGGACATGTATGACAATAACGTTGACGTTTCGACCCTAGAAACAGCGCATAGTGATGTGCATCAAAAACAGGTCTTCTTCAGGACTGTAAAGAGGCGGGGTGGACAGCCTATAAAATTAATTATAAGGAGAGGGTCAGGTGTGTTCCAATAGTCGAAAGTCTATTGTGTATATTGCAGTAGCTAGAGTGGGGCTTACCACGAGGCCGATAATCCAATGAATGCAATTAAAGGAAAGTTGTGTTCCAATCAGTGAAGTTAACGCAAAGCTGTGATCCTAATAAAAGATCTACAAATGAGAAAAAACACACCTTTAGTGTACCATTAATGGTGGTTAAAATGACCAAATTGCTATGGTGATGCATCTGGTAGAAGCCCTTACCAAAAAGGCCTTCTACCAGATGCATCACCATAGCATTTTAATGGTGGTTAAAATGACCAAAATGTAGTTACTAGGGACTTGTGTTGCCCTTGCATCATGCACGGCGACACTAGGCAACAGAAGCCCTCAAGTCAAATTTAGTAGGCATGGATCTGCGTGGCTCGGTGAATCTAGAGTAACGCAAGACATACAAGTCACTGCCTTGCATTACTCTGCTTTGGGAAGGCATTCCATGGGTGGAGTGTGGGCATTCCCATGCATCGACCACTGGATTTTGGTGCAGTCATAGATTTACTAAGAATAGTAAACCTGGGAATGCGCCAAAATGGTATGCCATCCCAAAAGAGGCATAACAAGGAGAAATGTTTTTTCTTTGTTATTTACTCTTTCTATGTGTGCTGAATTAAGCAGCACACATATAAAGAGGTAAATGTCTCTGAGGACTGTTTTTGTGCTGGAAGGTGTCCCTTCCTATACAAAAACAATCCTCCCACTAATGCAGACACACTTGCATTCAGTGTGCCAGCGTGGAGAAAGAGTAGGAATGTGTCATATTTAAGTAAATATGGTGCATGCCTGCTCTTCCCATTTAATGCAGTGCAGTAAGTTGTCTTGCTGCGTTGCGCCAAATGTTAATAAATCTGGGCCTGAGTCTGTGTATTGCACTCTCACTCGCATTTCATTACCTTCTCTCACATCTCATTAACTTTCACACCACTCTTTAATGAGTCTGTCTGGTTTTCAGGATTATTAATGGTTCACTGACATGATATCAATGCTTACAATATTGACACACAAAAATATTGGAAATTAAAGTTCGATGACAAGGATATTGACATCTTATACTTAACTAGTTAAACCACAATTGAGTACATAAATATTATTGTTAAAAATATCAGTTTTCAACTATTTTGAAAACAAAAATATCGGACACAAAAATATTGTTAATTATAAATAAATATGTGATACATCAAAAATATTGATTCACACAATATCGAATGCATTATTATTGCCAAAATTATTAAATGATCATTAATAAACATACAAAATAACACTTTTAACTTAAAACAATTATTTCTAAGTAACCAAAAACATTTTATACACATACTTAAATTGAATAAAAACATTTTACATCAGCCAAATCTTTACTAATCACCTCAAAAAAGTATATAACTAAAATTATAACAAAACAACCCCAAAAGCATATTACCATAAACTACAAACATTTAAACTGCAAACTAAATATCTATCTATCTATCTATCTATCTATCTATCTATCTATCTATCTGTATGTATGTATATAAATATATATATATATATATATATATTTATATATGTATATATATATATTTTTTTTTAATCTATATTACAGCTCCTTGGTCCCATTAAAACAGCTTTGCCGAACTCCTAAGGTGTGTGCCTTTACGTCGTGAGAATAGGACTCACTTTTATACAGCAGCTCCTTTAGCATATGTAATTCCAACACATGCCAGGCACTCACAGGGTAGATTTCAAATCAACTTTTATTGAATGCAGACGAGTTTCAGCCTGTAGCTTTCCTCAGTGCATAAAAGTGGAATTACTTTGCGCACAGCGCACAGCGTTCTGTTTAAATAAACAATGCTGTCTCCTTATTGGTAAGTTCATAGTGATGGTAAACAAGGACTTCAGAAATTGTTCTCTAAATTCCGGCTGCCACGTAAGTAAGGTCATATGTCTATGTTGTTTGATTTGTTTCAATATTGACTTTCATATTGTCTTTCTTATCACGTTCTTGTGTACAGAAATAAAAGGCACAATTCCTTTTCCTTACTTGTCAGGCATGCCACATGTTGTTGTATATATATATATTCACAGAAAAAAACACAGGTTTCAGGGACATTATAGTTAGGGATTAGCATTTAAAAAACCTTAGAAATTCACCGAAAAAACACAGGTTTCAGGGACCTTATAGTTAGGGATTAGCATTTAAAAAACCTTAGAAAATCACTGAAAAAAACCAAGGTTTCAGGGACGGTATAGTTAGTTGGACATTTCACTCACATAAAACCATAGAAATTCGGCTGTTATAGTTAGTAGAGCTAACTATAAATCGCGCCCCCGCAATGCACTGCTGATGTCGTCACATATTACATCACTCATGACATCTCAAATGACATCACTGATGACATCATCCAGTGACTGAGTGTTTCCAAAAATTTAAAAATGTTATATATATATATATATATATATATATATATATGCCAAGGTGTATTGAAGAATGAGTGGGTGTATGAGTGTCTGAATTAATGATTTAGTGGGTGCGTGATTGACTGTATACGTGAGTGATTAAACGTGTCTTAGTGAATGCATTGGTGAATGATTAATCTGTGTGAATGTCTGTATCAGCCTGTCAGTTGGTGTGTAAGTGGCTGCATAGGTTGGTGAGTAGCTACATCAGTGTCTATATGGGTAAATGATTGGTTGTCTGAGTACCTGTATGGGTGCCTGAGTATCTGTGTGCGTGGGTGGGGGTGTTTGTGACTCCCTGCATGGATGTGTGAGTGGGTGACTCACTGGGTATATGGGCTTATGAGTGCATGTGTTAGGGACAGTATGGATGAGTGACTGTAAATATAGCTGTGTTGGTGAATGAATGGATGTCTCAGTGGTATAAGTGTAAGTAACTATATATGTGAAAGGCAGTATATGTGAGTGTTGGAGTATATAAGTGAGTATATGTGACAGTGAGTGATTGTGACAGTGGCTGCATGGATAAGTGTCTGCTTATGTCAGTAATTGTTGAACAGAGTACGTATATGGTACTATCTGGATGGATAAGTGAGGTGGTGTGTGTGTATAACTGTATAGGTGAGTAAATGGCAGTGTAATAAATTCTTTGGGTGACTGACTAGGTGTTTGAGTAACTCTTTGGGTGATTGGCACTGTTTGAGTGTCTATTTGGGTGAATGAGTGGATATATCAGTGGCTATATTGATGAATGACTGCATATATGAGTGACTGTATGGGTTAGTGAGTGGATGTGTGTGTAGAGGTATGAATCACCGAGCGGGTATGTACTAACTGCTATTGGTCTGTCTATGGTTTCGATATTGGTAGTCTGTATTTTAGAGTGGGTGTTTCAAAGGATATATTAGGGTGTGAGGAGGTGCATCAGATGATCACATAGAGGATGCCATCAGTGATGTCATCAATGATGTAATTTGAGATGTCATCAGTGATGTCATCAGTGATGTCACTGACCATGTCATGAGTGATGTAATATGTGACGTCATCAGCAGTGCATTGCGGGGGCGCGAGTTATAGTTAGCTCTAACTATAACGGCCACATTTCTCTGGTTTTATATGAGTGAAATGTCTAACTAACTATAACGTCCCTGAAACCTGTGGTTTTTTTAGTGAATTTCTAGAGTTTTTTAAATGCTAATCCCTAACTATAACGTCCCTGAGACCTCTGTTTTTTTCAGTGAATTTCGATTTTTTTTTTTAAATGCTAACTTCCAACTATGCTTACATAGGTAGGACATGTGCAGAAAGAGGAAGAAAGGAGCAGAAAGGAGCAAGAGAAGTGCAGAAAGAGGCAAGAGAGGTGCAGAAAGAGGAAGGAAGGTGCAGAAAGATGCAAGAGAAATGCAGAAAGAGGCAACAGAAGTCCAGAAAGAGGAAGAAAGGTGCAGAAAGAAGCAAGAGAGGTGCAGAAAGAACCAACAGAGGTGCAGAAACAGGCCTACTTTGACTGAACCTTACAACAGACTCATACAAAGTACCCTAATCAGTAATCCTTCTCCGAAGATGTCTTAAACCTCACTTTTCTCTTGACTGTTCACTATTAATCGACTGCTCAGAATGTTAGGCTTACCAAATATAAAACAGCAATCCTGAGCATATCACTGTTGTAAGTCTGACCAAGTTTGTGAAGGTATGCATGCTTGTCTATGCTTTTACCTAGTGGCATGTTAAATGTAAATAAACATACAAACACTTGAATACCTGTGTTTCAAACAGCATACTCTGTAAATGTGTGTAAAAAGGAGTATGCATTTCTTTCTGCTCACAATACAGGGCACATGGGTATTCAATATTATATTTGAGGGGGCTCTATAACACATATATACATAAGACATGTCTGCCTGTGCAACCGAATGACAGAGCAGAACTGAGAAGATTTGACCACCTATAGGAGAAGTTACCCGCCTTTTAAGCTAAAATCTTCAGATGCATAACACATGTAAGAATACATATACAAGTAGACATATACCTCAGTCACAAGAGCACGCAGACCTTTAAACTTGACAGCTTGCACTTCCCATTTGAGTACAGAAAGAGGTGAGACAAGTTCAGAAAGAAGCAAGAGAGTTGCAGAAACAGGCAAAAGAGGTGCAGGAAGAGGGAACAGGGGTGCAGACAGAGGCAAGAGAGGTGCAGAAAGAGGGAAGGGGGTGCAGAAAGAGGCAAAAGGGGTGCAGAAATTTGCAAGAGAGGTGCAGAAAGAAGCAAGAGCAGTGCAGAAAGAACCAACAGAGGTGCAGAAGGAGGCAAGAGGGGTGCAGAAAGAGGCAAGAGAAGTGCAGAAAGAAGCAACAGAGGTGCAGAAGGAGACAAGGGAACTGCAGAAAGAGGCAAGAGAGTTGCAGAAGCAGGCAAGAGAGGTGCAGAAAAAAGGGAACAGGGGTACAGAAAGAGGCAAGAGAGGTGCAGAAAGAGGGAAGAAGATTACAGAAAGAGGCAAGAGGAGTGCAGAAAGAAGCTACAGAAGTGCAGAAAGAAGCAAGAGAAGCACAGAAAGAAGCAACAGAGGTGCAGAAGGAGGCAAGAGTGCTGCAGAAAGAGGCAAGAGGGGTGCAGAAAGAAGCAAGAGTGGTCCAGAAAGAAGCAAGAGCAGTGCAGAAAGAACCAACAGAGGTGCTGAAAGAGGCATGAAGGGTGCAGAAAGAGGCAAGAGAAGTGCAGAAAGAAGCAACAGAGGTACATAAAGAGGCAAGAGTGGTGCAGAAAGATGGAAGAGAGGTGTAGAAAGAGGCAAGAGAGTTACATAAAGAGGGAAGAGGGGTGTAGAAAAAGGCAAGAGGGGTGCAGAAAGAAGCAAGTGAGGTGCAGAAAGAGGCAAGAGAGGTGCAGAAAGAGGCAAGAGAATTGTTGAAAGAAGCAACAGAGGTGTAGAAAGAAGCAAGAGAAGTGCAGAAAGAGGCAAGAGAGGTGCAGAAAGAGGGAAGACGAGTTCAGAAAGAGATATCAGGGGTGCAGAAAGAAGCAAGACAGGTGCAGAAAGAAGCATGAGAAGTGCAGAATGAAGCAACAGGGGTGCAGAAAGAGGCAAGAGAAGTGCAGAAAGAAGCAACAGAGGTGCATAAGGAGGCAAGAGAACTGCAGAAAGAGGCAAGAGAGTTGCAGAAACATGCAAAAGAGGTACAGAAAAAGGGAACAGGGGTGCAGACAAAGGCAAGAGAGGTGCAGAAAGAAGCAAGAGCAGTGCAAAAAAAGACAACGGAGGTGCAGAAATAGGCAAGTGATGTGCAGAAGGAGGCAAAAGAACTGCAGAAAGAGGCAAGAGAGTTGCAGAAACAGGCGAAAGGGGTGCAGAAAGAGGGAAGAGGGGTGCAGAAAGAGGGAAGAGGGGTGCAGAAAGAGGAAAGAGGGATGCAGACATTTGGAACAGAGGTGCAGAAAAAAGCAAGAGCGGTGCAGAAAGAACCAACAGAGGTACAGAAAGAGGCAAGAGGGGTACAAAAAGAGGCAAGTGAAGTGCAGAACGAAGCAAAAGAGTTATAGAAAGAGGCAAGAGAACTGCAGAAAAAGGAAAGAGGTGCATAATAAGGCAGGAGAGGTGCACAAAGAGGCAAGAGGGATACAGAAAGAGGGAAGAGGGGTGCAGGAAGATGCAAGAGAATCGCAGAAAGAAGCAACAGAGGTGCAGAAACAGGCAGGAGAGGTGCAGAATGAGGCAACAGAAGTGCAGAAAGAGGCAAGAGGAGTGCAGAAAGAGGCAAGAGAAGTGTAGAAAGAGGCAAGAGAGGTACAGAAACAGGCAAGAGAGGTGCAGAAAGAGGGAACAGGGGTGCAGAAAGAGGCAAGAGAGGTGCAGAAAGAGGGATGAAGGGTGCAGAAAGAGGCAAGAGGGGTACAGGAAGAAGCAAGTGAGGTGCAGAAAGAGGCAACAGAGGTGCAGAAAGAGGCAAGAGAGGTGCAGAAAGTGGAAGAGATGAGCAGAAAGAGGCAAAAGAAGTAGAGAAAAAAAATGAAAGGTGCAGAAAGAAGCAACAGAAATGCAGAAACAGGCAAAAGAGGCGCAGAAAGAAGCAAAAGTGGTTTGCACACCATTAGTACCAATTTAATACCCACATTTAGCAATAAGTAATAGGTGACCATTCTAGGTTTGCAAAGGGCCTTCCACCACTCTGTAACACTTGTCGCTGCATTTTTGGTAGTGTTTGAGCAGTTGGAGCTAGAAACAAGTTTTTTTGTTCAACTCTGCAGATTATGCAGCAGATGATGGATTATGTGGCAAATGCGGAAAATGTATAATTGTGCGTAAGTCGATGCAGCCAAACAGTCGCCTAATTCCAGTGGCCCTGCTCATACCTTTCACTAGGTCCAGAAGTGCTCCTCAGTGGTTCCTTCTTTTTTGTCTCATTGAGTTTTCCAGTTTAGCTTCTATGGTAACCTGAGGTTACCACTCCACAACACAGACTACCATAGAGTATAATTACTCTCCATAACACATAATCTCAATCTACATAATTCCTATACACTAAATACCACATACTTTCTATCCACATAATTTCACTGCACAACATACCACATAACTCCACTACACACAACATACATCCACTCCACTCCAAGAAACATTAGTAAAAAACTTTTACATTTACAATGCCAATAGCCGTAACTTTCGCAAATGCGAGACCTATTACATTCCAAATGCTTCTTTATCTAGTAGTCGAGTTTGCAGAGTGGTGGAGAAAGGGGGCTGGGCCTCTGACCAGCGCTCAGGAATTCCACTGCGTAGGACTTACAGGAGGTACCAGGAAGGCTTCTTGGCCCCCAAAGTCCCTCAGGAGTAAAGTGGACTTCATCCCCCAACCAGTAGTGTGCCAGGAGGCATGTTTGCAGAGTGGTGGAGAAAGGGGGGCGTGGCACCCGAAGACTTCTTAGCAATCCCACTGTATGGGACTTACTGGAGGTAGCAGGAGGGGTAGTTGGCCCCCAAGGACATTCTTAGGGGCCAGCTACCCCTTCTATTACCTCCAGTAAGACCCACACAGCAGGATTGCAAAGTTCTCATAGCAGGTCCTTAGGGGCCAACTAGCCTACCTGTTACCTCCAGTAAGCCCCACACAGTGGGATCGCTGAGAGGTAGACAGAGGCCACGCCCCCTTTCTCCAACACTCTGCAAACGCACCTCCTGGCGCGCTTTTGGTTGGCGGATGAAGTCTCCCTGCCTCCTGAGGGTCCCTGGGGGTCAACTAGCCCTCCTGTTATCTCTAGTAAGCCACACGCAACTGGATTGCTGAGAGGTGGTCCAAGGCTACGACCCCTTTTTACACCGCTCTGCAAACGCAGCTCTAGGTGCACTACTGCTTGGGGGATGAAGTCCACTTTAGTCCTGAAGTCCTCAGGACACAAAGGGACCTCATCGCCCACCAGCAGTGCACCAAGAGGCGTGTTTGCAGAGTGGTTTAAAAAGGGGCTTCTCTCAGCAATCCCACTGTGTGGGGCTTACTGGAGGTACCTGGTGGGCTAGTTGGCCCCTAAGGGTCCTTAGTAAACAAGGGGGCTTAATCCCCCAATCCAGACCATGCCATGAGGCGTGTTTGCACAGTGGTGCAGGGAGGGGGTGGGGCCTCCGGAGAGATGCTGACATTTTTTTAATTTGGTTTATGGAAGGGGGGCTGTGTGGCCCCCTGTCCTTTAATTATTTTTGGGCCCTGGGGACCCCATCCCCCAGGGCCTGAGCATTTTAGAAAAAATATATATTTTTTTATATTTTTTCCGGGGGGGGGGGACCATGTGGCCCCCCTTCCCTGGGACACTTCTGGCCCCGGGGACCCCATACCCCAAAGCCTGTCCTTGTTTTAAAACATATTTTTTTAATTCTCCCAGGAGGGGGGCCGCGTGGGGCCGCGTGGCCACCCTCCCCTGGGACACTTCTGGCCCCGGGGACCCCATCCCCCCAGGCCGGCCCTCAACATTGGGGACCGTGGGGGAGCCCCAATGCCCCTGTGGTCCCAGCCGGCTCCCTGCCTCCTGGGGGAGCCAGCCTTTCTTTTGGACAAAGGGAGCTGCTGACATGCAGCTCCCCTTGTCCAAAAGCAATCTGCTTCACTTCATGGAAGTGAGAGCAGGTTTTCTGCTCTTGCTTCCATGAAGCGTAGCATAGTTTGCAATGACAGGGCGGGAGCCGTGCTCCCGCCCTGCCATTGAAAACTGCAATGTCCCAGGGGTAGGCACCCCGGGACATTGCTGGAGCCGGCCCTGGGGGGTAGTGGTCCCCAGGGCCATAGAGGGCTCCAGGAGGGGGGCAGCACAGCCCCCTCCCTTTGTGAAAATAGCCCCGGGGAGTTTGGGGTCCCTGGGGGTGCTCAACCGATCCCCGCATTATCTTAACTAGTGTCCCGGGGAGGTGGTGGTCCCCGGGGCAGTGTGGGGGGCAGGAGCCCCCCCACACTTATTTTTGTAATTATTGAAGGCCTGTGGAGGTAGCGGTCCCCGGGACTTGGGGGGGCCCACGAGGCCCCCCACACATAATAACAATGCCCCAGGGAGGTGGCGGTCCCCGGGGTAGCAGTGGGGGGCAGGGGCCCCCATGCCTTTAATTTTTTTAAAAAGCCCCGGAGAGGTGGCTGCAGGGGTGGCTGCATACCCCCGCATGTAATTACCATGGCCCCGGGGAGGTGGGCCACTCACTATATTTTTTTATTGCCCCGGGGACCTGGCCCACCCGGAGGCTGATTAAAACAAAGCGCGGGAGACCACGCTTCGTTTTTTAAAAATCTTCGGCGGGATTCGCGCACCCTGCGTGAATCCTGCTGATTTTGTGTTAAAAAAATGCTTTTTTTGGGCCTGGGGGTCCCTGTGGGACCCCCTGAGCAGGCTAGGGGGTCAGGGTGTTTTTTTTTTGTTTTTTTTTACTGTTTTCTTGTGACTCGGTTTTACAGAGTCACAAGATGGCTGCCAACACTTCTTGGTTTGGAGTGTTGACAGCCTATCAAAATGAAGCGTGTGAGGGTTTGCGAATCCTCCTCGGCCACCAGATATCGATATTTTTATTTTTTTAATTTCTCAGGAACTACTGAACGGATTTACACCATTTAATAAAAGCACGCTTTCCAAACCAAGAGCTACCTTTTTGCCAAATTTGGTATAATTCCGTACAGCAGTTCAGGCTGTAGCTTTGTCTAAAGTTTCCTATGGAAATTAACATGGAGAAAACGCGTTTTGGGACCCCCCTACTAAAGGACTTGAAAATTTTAATAGGAGGCATTGAGGCACACTACTAAAGTTTTAAACTACCAAGACCAGAGTGCAACACAGCCACGCCCACTAAGGCGAGAACTGAATTTAAAGCGCTGCAAATACGGCGCGAAACCACTCAGCTTTCCTCCTGATGACACCAGTGAACAAGGGCTGAGGAAGCCCGAAACGCGTTTGGTCTCTACAAATTGCTGCTTGGAGATGCCATTTCCCTGCCACCTACGAGAATAAAAGGTTGAATGATGCTGATGTGTGGCACCTCAATTGTAGGGCAGCGTCATATGGAATATGTTAGCGGCCCGGCTCATGTCGCGAGCCGCCCCGCCGAGGAGGAACGGCTCCTGCACGCCGTGTATGATGACAAAGCGGCGTCAAGTGGAACAGCGTGACCGATCTCAGGGGCAACATAGGCTGGGACACGGTGGTCTCCATTGCCAGCAAACCTACTAAAGGACTTGAAAATTTTAAAAGGAGGCATTGAGGCACACTACTAAAGTTTTAAACTACCAAGACCAGAGTGCAACACAGCCACGCCCACTAAGGCGAGAACTGAATTTAAAGCGCTGCAAATACGGCACGAAACCACGCAGATTTGCTCCTGATGACACCAGTAAACAAGGGCTGAGGAAGCCCGAAACGCGTTTTTTCTCTACAAATTGCTGCTTGGAGATGCCGTTTCCCTGCCACCTACGAGAATAAACGCTGATGTGTGGCGCCTCAATTGTAGGGCAGCGTCATATGGAATATATATATATATATATATATATATATATATATATATTAACTTAGATTCAAAAGCATCAAACTATGGGGCTCATTACGATGGTGGCGGGATTTGGACCACCTTCACCACCTGCCACATTAGGATGGGGGCTGTGTGATGGCAATCGGAAACACTGACTGCCACACATTCAATGGGCTCCTTGATCCTGCGGTGCGGCAGAGGGCCTCGCAATCCCTGCATTGGTGGTGGTGCCTACTAGGCACCGCCATAGGGATTACGATGTCTCTCCCCGCCAGCTTTTCCATGGCTGTTCACCCGCCATGGAAAAGCTGGCGGAAAGGGGCATTGGGGGCCTGTAGTGGGCCCCCCTGGCCCTAGGCTGTGAGCACTGGGGGGCACATGTCCCTGCACCATGTGGCAGGCACCACATGGTGCCTGCCATGAAGTGCAGGGATATGTGTGGTGACTCCTTTTTGTCTTGCAGCGTGTGCTGCAGCCATAAAAAAATAGGCAATGCGACCGCCTCAGTGGCGGTCGCATCCTAATTCATACTGTGGGACTGCTGCCTTGTAGGTGGGCGGTCCCAAATAGGAAGCAGTGGCGGAAGGACTTCATCGTAATTGGGTCCTATATCATATACACCAAATTAAACAACTTACCACTTCAAAAAATGACAAATTCTGCAAGATGAGGAAGCTCTGCCCAATGGTATCAGCAGACTATTAAAGAAGAAACATATACATCGGAACAACTACCTAACCAAGTAAATAAAACTTATATTTAAACTAAAACGTAACAATTATTAAACTGAAAAATGCTAAATAACAATAATGAATAAAATATTCTCCAACTTCTATCTTTTTACATAGACTTCCTAAAACAAAAACCCTCAACTTGAAAAAGAAATACACTGCCAAAAAATAACAATGATCACAAAACAATAAAAAAAATAAGAAAGTTAGTATACATAAATTATTACAAAGGTATAAACTTACACAAATAGCAAGCTAATATAAACCAAACAACCTCAACCTCTACAAACTACCAACAAATTAACATTGAAAATTAAACTTACAATTTTCTTCATCCAACAGAAAAGAAAGCACCTGCTCCACATTCGAATACCCCCAACTGAAAAGCTGCAAAACTGTGAAAAATACAAACAGAGCATACATGTAAGTAAACAAAATAGTAGTAGCTGCATATTTTACATTTAAATAGCAAAGTACAAACTTTAAAATATTCAATATATTTATTCTGCAACACCACTTTCAGATAAAATGATAGAAGCTGAAAAGTATATCACTTTACAGAAAGGAAAGCTGCTACTAAATCACATGGACTGCACCTACAGCCAAGGAAGTTCATCAACAGATACTATAAAATTGAAATGTACTAAATATTATTCTGATGCATTCTATGGGAGGGCCGCTAGAAAAAGATGATGTAGTAATTCATGTAAGAGAGCAAAACCATTCCCCCAAATGCAACAGAAATAAGAAGTAAGGGAGATACCGCAAGATATGAGGCAAGCACAAGCTCCCATGAACCCACAAGCAACATTTTTAAATATATACCATCTAAAGTCTCCAAACACATCACAGGCCAACTACCACCTATTTCCCACTTGAAAACATTTAATTGCAGGGACAAAAAAAGCCAGCAGTGATACCCGACCTGCCCCTAGAAGATATAAATACATACACATACCTGTATTTTATTTTGCCTTTTTGGTAATGTTTTGCTATGCTATGCTTAATTCAGTTACGTTAGTTATGTTTTTTTGAATAGCTGTTACATATATATATTTTTGAAAGTGTAATGTGCTTTTGCGAGTGGGTTGTTTATTTTAGTTTAAAAAAATGAAACAAAACCAATAAAAGTCCATCAAAGCAATCCAGAGTATGTCACAACCATAAAAAAGCCTGAAAAAAATTAGTAAAAAAATAAATGTTTGAGGAAAACTGAAAACAAGAAATCAAAATAAAAAGCATTGGTTTTTTATAAACCAAAAATTATTTCTTGTAAAAAACCAAATACTCCGAATGGCCATGGCACACAATTGCAGACAAAAACCTGTAAAGTAAAATAAACAACCCACCTGCAAAAACACATTACACTTTCAAAAATACATATACATAACAGTTATTCATAAAAACATAACTAACATAACTGAATTTAGTATAACATAGAAAAACATTACCAAAATAGTGAACAAAAATACATACCTACAAACTATTAAAAAACAATAACAGTAATACATTTAAATATGCAAAACAAAAACACAAACAACACTATAACTACCTCCTATACCTCCCCCTATTCCCCCTGCCCTCAAAACCCTTAACAAAACTTAAAAAAGGACTTACCTGTTTGGGCGAACAGCAGAACCTTACTGCGACCTGGTTTCTGAAAAATAGGCTAAAAATAATACAAATAGATTAAAAATAGAAGGTAGAGATAAAAGAAAACAGCAGCAAGATGAAATAAAAAAAAAGACTATCTCCCCATAGAAATGAATGGTAAATATTGTAAAAATGTTGAATACATGTATAAGAAATTTCAAAAATATATGAAACATGTAAAACATGTCAAAATATGTTATCATAAAATGTATAAACTATACAATATATAATAGTATAAAATATATACAATTATTTAATTTATACTTAAAAAACATAAAGTAAAATAATATTAAAAATGTGTATATTATAAAGTTAATAAATGTTAACAAACTGGTAAACAATGTAATTTGCACCTTTTATTAATTGATGAAAATAAAAAGAAATGTTTTATCTGCTTTAATTTATAGAAATATTTGTTTTTGGTATGAACGATATATAATTAGAAATATCAAAATATACAATTAGTAAAGATTGAAAAAATAAATAAATGATTAAAATGTGAGACATATCCCTATTACATAAAACAATGTAATTAATAATATTATTGTAAACAAACATACAACTAATTATTCTTTTTAATAATATTTCTACTATATACATATAAAACAAAAAAATGGTAGGACACTTAAGAGGTGACATTTACTATTCCCTCTCCAATCCAACCATACTGGGGGAAGGTGTTGGACACCAAAGAGATTACATTCACTATTCCCACTCCAATCTAAACCAATTTGGGAAAGGGGTTGGATACTAAATGGGTGACATTTACTATTCTCACTCCAATCTAAACCAATTTAGGAAAGGCATGGGACACTAAAGGGGTGACATTCACTCTTCCTACTCCAATCCAAACCAATTTTGGGTAGACATTGGGCACTAAAGGGGTGATATTTACTATTCCCAATCCAATCTAAACCAATTTGGGGAAGGTGTTGGACACTAAATGGGTTAAATTTACTGTACCCACTCCTATCGAAAAGATTTGGGGAAGGCATTGGACACAAAAGGGGTAGTATTTACTATTCCTACTCCAATCTAATCCAATTTGAGGAAGGCGTTGAAAACTAAAGGGGTGACCTTTACTAAATCCCACTCTAATCTAAACCAACTTAATGAAGGCGTTGGAAACTAAAGGTGTGACATTTAAAAATCCCACTCAAATATGAGGCTGTTTGAAAAAGGTATTGAACACTAAAAAGGTGAATGTTACAATAGAGACTTCATTATAAACAATTTTTCTAAAATGTGATACATATTAAACAATTTAAATACACAATTAATACCAAATACTCATACACATTTTCTTTCACTTTAAAATAAATTAAAAATATAACTTAAAACAAAATACCCTATACTACAAACCTATAGGTACAAATATAAATATTAAAATAAAAAAGTATATGTTTACTACTAACAATAGAAAACATTTTTGAATTTTTGTCTAACATTTCTAAACTTTAAACCATAAAATAAACTATTATTGCAAAATTAAAATTCATAAAATATATAGAGATGAAATTACATTTTATATTTTTATAAAAATAACAATTTTGAATTAAATTGTGCATTAAAATAATATAGTATTTTCTACAATTTCTACAATTGAAACTTTGATTTGATTCAATATACTTTATTCGGTTTGTTAGAACAACCATAAAAGCTTTACATGAGTTAAAAAACACATTTAAAATCAATTATATGATTTAGTCACAGGTTCCATTGCCATAGAAGACATATTTTATAAAATTAATACCACAGCGTGATACCTGGTTTCATAACCATTCAAAAACAATAGCTGGTCATATCAACATTGTACGGTCTCACATATATCTTTTCTTTGATCAATTAATAGTAAAAATACCTTTCCTAACATTAGTTGCTTTTAAAATATATAATGCTACATGATAGCAAGTTCCTGGATCATTCAAGGCAAAAAAGCAAATTCATAGCAGCATGATGCGATCTTACATTGTTTTTTATAAAAAGCGGTTTCAGATAAAAACATCTAAATTGCAAATAAAATTTACAAAAAAGCATAAAATGCACTGTGCTTTGTTTAGAAGATTCACTGCAAGGACAAGGGGTAGAATCCAAAGGGCATGTTTTCATAACTGGAAATGCAACTTGGTGATGTACTATGCCTAATCTCAGTCTAGTCAGCACATAGCGATGCAAGGTTTTATTCACTATAATCAAATAATCTTGAATTCCTTTTTTGGATTCAATTGATAGATAAAATGTAAAACTTGATTGTTTCTCTATAGTACTCTTACGAGTTTCTTTTTTGTATAGCAAAAATGAATCCTTAATTTCCTTTTTATTTAAGGAGACTGCTGTACCAGGGTTATCAAGGATCTGAATGTTAAATAACTTTCTGTAGGTATCCATAATATATTTTAACCACAGGATACGTGATTTTTTCTCGAGGAGTAAACAATCTTTAATGATAGATCTAGTAAAATCTGTCTCATCTATAGCCCATATCAATCTCCATACCAGCAGTGGCCGCATAGAGGTCAAATCTGCTGGCATGTCAGATCCACCTCCCGATGTATAAGTTCAGTGGATGCTGAGGGAGGTAGATTTAGGAGACGTTTTAAAAAAGCATTTTCTTGTTGTTGTAGGGCCTGGCTGCGATGATATCCCCATACCCCCGCACCATATAAGGCTGTAGTAACACATGTCGCCTTATATATTGTCAGCATTTCCTTTACAGGGTAATTACCTAATTTAGATGCAAATCTAAAAACCCATGTGCATTCTTAGCCATCTTAGAACGAACATTAGATAATTCCTGATTACATTTCCCGTTGCTGGTATAAGTTACCCCTAAATAGCAATTGAAACTTATTTTTTGCAAAAAATAAAAAAAAAAAAATTTGAAAAAAGTTATAAATATTTTTATAAAAATGCTGTTATATATTGTTTAAGAAATGTATTTATAATCTTTTTTTACCATTAATATATATTAATTAAAATGAAGAATAAGATTGATTATAAAATATTAATATTACAAAATAAATGTAAAAAACAAATGTATTAATTTGCATATTTTAAAAATGTATAATATACATTTGATTTTACAATAGAAATCTCCACACCATTAGCCACTAGAAAATCAATATCCTGCACCTAAAAAAATATATAATCAATTATTAATATACATTAAAACAACTAAATATACAAATTTCAACAATTTCAAAACTAATACAATAATCTTACTAAAAACACAGATATTAAAAAATTCAATAAAACACACTACAATAAAATACATACTAATGAACACTCACATATGACATTACATACAATGATATTTGCTACATCGATACCTTTTACAACTACATCAAAAACAACACTGAAACTATATTTTTTCCTTTGATATTCCAGTTGACGATATATTAGATGTCCTGATAATCATATTTATCAGGGCGGAGAATAAGTTATTTTAAACCGTGACACTTCTCCCACAAAGTACCCCTCTTAAACCATTACTATTAGATTTAGGCAGAAAGGACCTAGGGAGCAAAGCAAGACCACCAAATTTTATACTGGCATAGGATTTGGTCCACACCCGAGCTGATAAGCTATGCTGAAGCCCGAGGGATGTTATGGAGACTGATTGTTCCCAGAAGATTAACTGGCTTCAACGGTCATTGAACAATATGGGATTGAGGATATTATGGGATAATCCTTCTGGTTCCTAATTTTCCTCGAAAGAAAAATATGAAAGAACACTATTGGTCAATGATAATGACAAATGAATCCAGAGTGTTTGCGAGTTCAACCCTGATGGGGTGGTTTTTAGAATCTAAATCTTCCCCTTTCTTAGACACTTATTGGGACATTAGATCTGTTCTCTTTCTCAGGAGACTTTACTTCCAATATCGGGTTGGATCTCTTCCTTTAGAAGCCTTTGTAAATAATTGGAGCTGTGAAACAGATGATAAATGTCCCATCTGTATTGACAAAAGGGAATCCATTTCTCATGTTATGTTTGAGTGCCCAGCATACGTAGGACCAGGTAACAAATGACTAAAACCAATATGTAAGATATTGGGAATAAGAAGTAGCATTTGTGGCTACAAATACTTATGTCCGACCCACGTCCTTTACATGCATGCGCAGTTGCTACATTTTTAGGCTGGATGTGGACCATAAGATCAAGGATCACATCCATTTGTTAAAATCTGAAATTTTTTCTGTTATAATTCGTATCATATTTTAAAGTTGGTTTGTGTTTATCTACTACAGATAGAACATTCCCGAAAACATTTTTATTCTAGGTGTTTTTTAATATTATCAATTAAGATGACAGTTGCTGTTTATTAATTGTAAATGTTATTATGCTGCAATGACAAGGCTCTCCTGCACGATGATAGGAAATAAGTTTTAACTACATGTATTTTACTGAATATGTATTTTAAAATGCTTTTATGACATGCATTGTCAAAATAAATCTTTTGAACTGAACTGAATTGATATTGTTATATTACGATTTTTTTCCTGATATTCTGTCCAAACACCTTCTTAATGGATTGAAAGAGTGCTATATTCAACTGTCTTAATAAACACAATCCTGAACACAGTTTGCTGGTCATTCATCTACTCCTTACTAAAGTTTATGGCATTGTAGGGGTGTTCAACCCTGCCAGCAGCATAATACGTTGTGAAACCTTAAAATGATTTACACCAGATTCGTTTGTGGCCCTTCATTCTAAGGCACCTGACATTTGATGCTTAAGCATGCCCACCACTGCTTCTTTCACTCTTTTTCTGACTACATTAAGGTGGTGCTGGTGTTGTATGGGCATTCTTAGCTTCCAAGTGTCCCCATGCGAAATGTCTTGCTTTAAGTCAGTCCTTACCTTTTACCGACATCACATTTCATTCTGGGACTTGAAAGTTTGCTGTTAACTATGTAACTATAGACTCAAAAACTTCAGCAGGAAAGTGCAGATGAGTAAAAAGCCAGGATTAGCTGAAGGTATCACACATGACAATGGGATGCCTAGCAACTATGAACTTTGTTGGTATGTAGAAAGTATTGTGTAATGTTTTCACAACTATTCCATGTGCCTGGTAAAAGCACTATATGCACAAGTACCTGTCACTAACCTTTTCATTGGAAGTTTAAGGCCTGGAGTGTCACTATTGACTTGTTAGAAAGGGGGGCTGATGTATTAAAGGGTTTTACCAATTCTGGGGCCGATTCCGATTCTGGCCGGAAAACGTACCGACCGACTCGGAGCCGGAATTTATTCTGACCGACACGTACCGGTGCAGCCCGACCCGCAAAGTACGATGAAAAGTGTGCTAAACCCGACCGACTCGTACGGAACACAAGCCGAACGACCAAGCCGTGCGGTAAACAGCAATCCGGCCGGAAAAACGCGCGAATCTAACCGACCGACACGCACCCGGAACAATTCCGAACGAAACGTACCCGCGAACTCCCACCCGCCAAGTACGATGCAACGCGTGGAAAACACGACCGAGTCGCACGGAGGACAAGCCGTACGACCGACACGCATACAAAACTGCGAGCCGAAGCAACCCAAAACACCGCGACCGACGCGTCCGCAGCATATAAAACAGCACAAACACAGCGTGAACGAATCGGAGAAGCCCGTACGAGACAACTGCAGGGTCAGACCCGGCCACAAGAACGTCTCCTACATGCACAAAAAGTAGAAAGGGAAAATACACAAAAAAAGGCCAAACAAGCAATTACAAAGCCAATAAATCCTGGGGGGGGGCAGGGAACAAAGACACACCCACAACTCCACCCATATAAAGGACACAAATCCCTACCATGATCCTTTGCAAATTCAAATTACCTGCCAGCACTCAACAGACAGCAACCATACACCCACAGCTCATCCATCACACAAGCCACACACCATCAGCATCTCAACAAATAGCAACCTCACATACACCCAGCAAAACACCCACACACACACCTTCACCTGCACACCAACACACACACCACTCACCATCACCACCCATCACCATGCCCCCAAAGAAGAATCATAAGTTCCTAGATAGTGAATTGGAAGTCCTGGTAGATGAGATCCTCAGGGTAGAGCCACAGCTGTTTGGTACACTGGTCCAACAGACACCCATGGCGCAGAAAACAAAGATGTGGGAGAGGATCGTCGACAGTGTCAACGCACAATCACCATGTTTGCGCACAAAGATAGACATTCAGAACAGGTGGTATGACGTGCGCAGGAGGGTCAGGGAGCTGTTGAAGAAGGACTACCTCGTGAGCCAACACACCGGCAGTGGCCCTCCTGCCAAGCCAGTCTACCTCAGGCCCTGGGAGGAGAAGGTGCGGGCCATCCTATCACCAGTGAGCGTATATGGACTAGAAAACATCCCAGAGCCTGGTGAGTACACAACAAATGTACACAAGATTGTGCCACAATACACACACATCACTGTCAAGGGGAGAGTCAAACCATGCACCCTTAGCAAATACACAGCAACCAAAAGATAATCATCCCAAGATGTGTATGTTAGTCAGATAAACACAATACATGCCATCTCATAGTGATATGTAACTGTGTCATGACATGTACAAACCTAACAACAAATACAGCAAGGCAGTGGTACAAATCTAACGAACAAACACAGTCAGATATTTTGCCACCACTAGAACACCCCCTCACAGGGAAGCTCACTCAAAGGAAGGAATTCTGTGTATGCTGGGCAAGTCAGTGTAGCCAATAGCATCATGGGAGTCGTAGTCACACATATTGCCCACCCTCACAATGCGCACATCAACACCACCATGAACCATGCTCACATCACAGGGAGTGGAAAACAACTGACAAGATGGCTGACACTGGCTACTGCTGTGGGGAGCACAAGGCCCTGCTGGCAACTGTGCACCAACCAACAGCAGGACACCACTGACTGACATCCTGAAAGACAACTTGCACTCCCTGCAATGGAAGCACGTTCCATGGTGGGATATCTGGCTGGGTGGGAAGGAGGACTCACAGCACTGACCATAGTCACAAGCACCTCCCCTCACACACCCCCTCAACACAAACTCCACATAACCCACCTGGGAGAATGCAATGCCTCACATCCTAACTGAAGATCCCACAAAGAACCACCACCCTGGGTTATGCTGTGTGAAGCACAGGGACACTCTTGGGACTTTTAGCCAAACAACTGCCAGGACAACACTCCCAGCCATCCATTCAGCACAGGCAGCCCACCCCACAGGGAAGCAGAGTCAAAAGGAAGGAAGGATGGGCATGCTGGGAAGGGGGGTGGAGGCAACAGCATGATGGGAGTTGTAGGCACAGATATTGCTCTCCCTCACAATTGGCCCATCAACACCACTCTCAACCATGCTCACATCACAGGGAGTGGAAAAGGACTCACAAGATGGCTGACACTGGGTACTGCTGTGGGGAGCACAAGGCCCTGCTGGCAACTGTGCAACAACCAACAGCAGGACACCACTGACTGACATCCTGAAAGACAACTTGCACTCCCTGCAATGGAAGCACGTTCCATGGTGGGATATCTGGCTGGGTGGGAAGGAGGACTCACAGCACAGACCATAGTCACCAGCAGCTCTACCCACACCCCCCCTAACACAAACTCCACACAACTCACCTGGGAGAATGCATTGCCTCACTCCAATCAAATAACTCACAAAGAACCACAACCCTGGGTCATGCTGTGTGAAGCACAGGGACACACATGGGACCTGTAGCAGAACTAACCCCAGGATAACACTGTCAGCACAGGCACACAACCCCACAGGGAAGCAGAGTAAAAGGGAAGGAAGCATGGGCATGCTGGGAAGGGGGGTGGAGGCTATAGCATGATGGGAGTGGTAGTCACAGCTCAACATCCCTCACCCACATGGCCCAGCAAGCTCACAACCAAGCATGCACACACCACACAGAGTGGAAAGCCCCATCAAAGATGTCTGACACTGGTGCTCTGTTGTGGGGAGCACAAGGCCATGCTGGGAACTGGCCACCAACCAACAGCAGGACACCACTGTCAGCCATCTTGCCATTGCTCTCACACTCACACACAGTGAAGTCCACCCAAAAGCAAGTAAGTATGGGCATGCTGGGAAGTGGGGTGGAGGCAATAGCATGATGGGAGTGGTAGTCACAGATATTGGTCACCCCCACAACTGTCCCATCAACACCACCCTGAACCATGCGCACATCACAGGGAGTGGAAAACAACTGACAAGATGGCTGACACTGGCTACTGCTGTGGGAGCACAAGGCCCTGCTGGCAACTGTGCACCAACCAACAGCAGGACACCACTGACTGACATCCTGAAAGACAACTTGCACCCCCTGCAATGAAAGCACCTTCCATGGTGGAATATCTGGCTGGGTGGGAAGGAGGGCCGGATGTCAACCAAATACAACCAATGCAGACCATGTACAAACCCCAACATTCACATAAAAATGCCCAAATAATGCAGGACAATGTGCTACACCAATATCAACCCCTGACTGTGACAACTTAGGACAATGCAATGTACAGGCCCGCATCCAGAGGCACAGTCACAACTGTCAGGTGTGTCAACCATTGATGCCTGCAGAAACATAACATACATTGTGTGTGTCTCCCAAAAACAGTTGATGATGGGGACACAGCAGCAGACGCTGAGGAGTCCCCATCCCAGGCTCAAGAGGATATGGAGCTCACTGGTGTGGAACAGCCTCTGCCCTTGTAGGAGAGTAGGATCTGCTTCACATGGGTACCCCCACTTTTTGCTGATGCTTCACTGTTTTTCGACCTTAGTCTGGCTGGGGCCCTGCTAATCAGAACCCCAGCCTAGCTGCTTCCTCTTTAAAATGGTTTCCATGTGCCTTAGGCACATCTCTGATTGGAATCTGGAGTGCCCTTATAAGTCCCTAGTATATGGTATACTATGTACCCAGGGCATAGGTACCTCAGAGGCCTACCAGGGGCTGCAGCATGTATTGTGTCACACCTGGAAGGCCATCCAAACTGACACCACAGGTCTGCCTCTGCAGCCTGGGTAAGGTGGTGCATGCACCCCTTACTGTGATATAGGCTACCTATATCACTATATACATACACACATATAAACCTATAAGTCACTCCTATGGCAGGCCTTATCAATCCTGAAGGCAGAGTGCGTGGTTCCTATGTGAGAGGGTGCCCTGCATGAGCAGGGCCCCTCTGCAGCGTTCGGAGACCCTTCTCTGATGCTGTTTGTAGTGCAGCCTGACCATATACTCTTAAGCGCATTATAACCTCGCGTTAAATGCTAACTTTGGGATGGCTGCACGGAAACATGTCGTGTTTGGTGTCAAACATCTTGGAATACTACCCCCCGCCAGTTCTGGATGCGGGGGTAGCATTCCACCCTTCAAGAGGGAAAGACATGTACACACCGGTATACCCGGTACTGACTTTCCAGAGCCCTGGCATCACAAAATGGATGCCGCTGCCACAGACACGAGTCTGGCCTCCTGCTGCTGACCGAAACTCCGGCAGGGGAGGCCTGGACAATAGGTTTCCTGTCCTGCCCAGACAGGATAGTGTGCATTGGGGCTGGGCGGGAGCACTCTCGGGTGCTTTGAAATCCTGCACTGGGGGCACACTTGGTGTCCCTGTGCATACCCCAGTTCAAACCGGCTCAGGGGCTTCCAGCCCCTGCTCTGGCGCGAAACTGGACAAAGGGAAAGGGGTGTAACCACCCCTCTGCCCTGGCCCTCCCATAGGTGGGGCCACAGAGTATGTCCAACCCCCTACCTTAGTATAAGTAGGGGACCCCAGTCCTTAGGACTTTAGATTTACCTGGACGAAACTCTGATACAGAATCCTGGACCTTAGACGCTCTACTTTAAGATTAGAGGACTGAAGAATCTCCCTTGGGGTCAAGGAGCGACTCAGCTGCTTGGCAGGCACCAATGAAGCAATTGTCCGGTCTGCATCGCTGAAGCTCCCGCCGGACGCCGAAGTCTTTGCATCACCAGAGGTGGATTTCCAGACTTCCCAAAGGCTACCCTGAGTCCCCAGCAGAGCTGAGGGCCGTGGCTATCGTGGGTAACGTCGAACCGTGACCCCTGGACACCGCATACTTTTGTAAGTGCATCCTCTTCTGGGTCTCCCACGAAGCTGTGCTTTGGGCTCCGAGTAGCCCCAGCCTCCAGCAACAAATGCACCGAAGATCACTGGCCTCCACTCCACGAGTGTCCTGTGAGCCAGCTCCAAGTGCGTCCACTTGAGGCTCCTTCACGGTCACTAGTCCGTTGGTTAGTAGGCCCTCCCGAAGGCCAATATTTTTTGCTTGGGCTCCCTGGTTGCTCCAGGTGTGCCCTGACTTATCCTCACTGGGTGAGTCCCCCAGACCTTGCTGGTCTGCAACATCGTCCTTCTTCTATTTCCACGAGACTTGCCGTTGCCAAGGCTTGTTGGGTCCAATCCGGTCGCCGACACCCCTGCAATCGACAGACGTCATGGGACAGCTCGAATCCAGCTCCTGGTTGTCGTCGATGCCTCCTGGACCTTGTGGCTGAAGAGTCAAGACGACCGTCAACCTACCTGAAGCACTCGACATCGGTGGGCATCTGCTCATCGCCTTCCTGGTCACTGGCTAGTGACCAAGACTCTGTCCCCTCTGCTTTCAGGTTCTTCAGATCTTCGATCCACCTTTGGATCCACCCGAACACTTTCGACTTGGCCGCCAGCAGCACTTTGCAGCAGATCGCCATTGAAAGCGACGACGAAACCCGACCCCGAAAGGCACCTATGCACCCGGCTCCCCTGGGTGAGGTAGCTCGAGTACTCCGGTGCTCCCGTGGGTATTGACACTAGAACAGCCTAGTTCTCAAAGGGTTTGCTCCAAGTCCTCCTCTAAGTGTCCCTTTTCTTTTAAATTCAAACCGCGACTTTCCCCATAGAAGTTAACGGCGATTCGCGGCTGTGTTCATACACTGCACGCGTCCCCCGTGGGTCCCCTGTGTCACTACCTTGGGTGGTTCCTTGTGGTCCAAGCACTTCTACAGGCTCTAGGCCCTGTGTCTAGCTCAGTCGTGGTTCTTATACCACTTTATTGGTATATGGTTTGGTCCGCCCCTAGGGCTCAAACGTGTATTTGTGCTATTACTGTAGATAACTAACTTATAATTTATGTACTTCGAACTCTAGCCTCATAAAGAGACTAGAGGGGTGTGTTTAGCAATAAATACATATATTTTGAATATATACCTGGTGTGGTCCTCTTTCATTTGGTCACTCAAGAGATTATAGCCTGGTAAAACAAGCTGCTTTACATTCCTTCAAGACTTAGCCTGAAGGCTGCTCTCCATAGCTACCACTAGGATAGCTTTCAATAAAGGTTGTCTTTAACCTATCTCCAATAAGGGGTTGTTTGGACTGGTGCAAGGTGCCCACTATAATTAGTGGACAGCATATGCCAGGCCAACTTCTCACAGCCCTCCTCGGATGAAGAAGACCCACCTGGCACCTCCGGAGCAAGTCATCATGCAGCACCAGCAGGACCACCAGCTGCACCCCCTGCACCCACCCCTCCAACGACTGTCAACACACATACCACCCCTGCCGACATGGACAGACCAAGGAGCACCACCACCACCAGCACAGGGACCCTGGACCAACGTGGGGCCATGGACACCACCACCACCAACAACCCCCAAGGTGGCCCAGGGTCACCTGTGCGTGCCACCTCAGGTACTGCACGTGTCGCCAGGGGTGGTGAGAGGGGTGGGAGACATAGGTCGCTGCTCGCAGAGGGGTCTGGACTGCATAGTGACCCACAACTGGCACGCATAGCCGATGCGTACCAGTCCAGCACCGGAGAGTTCAGCCAGGTAGTGGGGCTCCTCAGGGACATTAAACAGCAGCAGGCTGCCCATCATGCCCGCTTGGACTCACACATGTCCCGCGTGGAGTCCAAGTGGGACACACTGCAAGAGATGACGGCGGTGCATAGGGACATATTACAATGCCTCCGCCAGATGAGCAGCAACCAGTCAACACCTCCCTGTGTGCCCACAACATCTGGTGCTGAAACAACTGCAACTGCCACAGGGAGGGCGGATGACTCTGGCGAAGAGTCCCCTGCACCGCAGCAGCCTGCACTTGAGGGTCCCCCCCCAAAGAAGAGGGGCCGTCCGGAGGGGCAAGTGAGAGGCCGATGGCCATGTGCAACCCCCAGGAAGCCAAAACCTGTTCTGGATAATCACCTTTGTGCGCAAACTGTTCACCCTGTTGACTGCAACACAACTCTCCCACATGACATGGGGAGCTCAAATTGGACCAATGTCTCAGATTACTGTGGACTTTACTCTGGACATTTCTGCTACCAAGACTTCCAAATCATCTAGGAACTTTGGATTACAATCACAATGTACAGCACCCACCATCCTGTGCACTATACTCACACATGTATGTCAATAAACTCACTAATACACCATACTTGCCTCTGTTGTGATTCCTACGTTGTCTCAGAAGTGGCGATGATGATCTGGGAAATGACACTGTGCATGCTAACTGCTACAGCAAGTACAACACCGGCATGTGAGTCATGGCGACGTCACACATATGAGGGAGGCACACCACCAGGGCTACACAACACATACACACCATGGCCATCTGACTCATCGCCTACACTGATGTTGCCAGGAAATACGTTGCATTGCACAGACCCAACACCTATTCACAGTCTGTGTTAACTAGCCCACTGGTGCAGTAAGCAAATGTCAGTCAGATGTGTGACCACAGACAACGCACATCACAAAGTGAAGCACAGGTTTATTACACATTTGCAACATGTTGTAACCACCACAGATGCAAGGTAATCCCACCTGGCAGCGGGCACACAGTCAACAAGTGTAGAAGGAAGGAAGTCCATGGGTGTGGTGCACATCACCTGTAGGGACACGACAGCTACCACCCTGGAATTAGAATCACGGTGTTGGGGATCACAGTTGACCAAACGACTCTGAAAGTACCCTGTGAAGGACAGAAATGACACACAGTCAAAAGCACTGAAGAACAGGACAGAACTGCAATACTCATGCCCAATACATGTCACAAGATACCCACCCAGAACCAAGTTAGCATGTCAACACTGTTGGGGAGTACAGACTACCTGTAAGGACACATCGCTACACGCATACAGTCATGTAGCCCATGGACACACTCAAACAGCACCAGAGCACCACCAACACATATCATGCAAACTCACATCATTGACATGACATCTCTGGATACTCACATTCAGCTGAAGAAGTTGGTGATGAGCTGTGTCCGGACATCACCATCATCATCATCATCATCACTGGCATCGTGGTCCAGGCCAGGATCCTCCACAGGTGGCGGACGTTGGTCATCGTCATCCAGGATGAGAGGCAACTCCTTCCGCACTGCCAGGTTGTGTAGCATGCAGCAGACAATGACAATCTTGCACACCTTTGCTGGGGCATATGGGAGGGACCCTCCTGTCTTGTCGAGGCAGCGGAAGCGGCTCTTCAGGAGACCAAATGTCCGCTCAATCACTCTCCTGGTCCGACCATGTGCCTCATTGTAGCGCATCTGGGCTGGTGTTACAGGGTTCCTGAGGGGTGTCAGCAACCACGGCATGTTGGGGTATCCGGAGTCACCTACATACAGACAATTGCACATTAGCAGAGTTGGAAAAGAGGGTGGAACACTACATAGCAGAACACACACAATGGTACAAAGTCAGTACACACCAACAAGCCAGGCACGCTGGTTCCGCATCTGTGACATCATCCTCGGGATGCGACTACTCCTCATCACGTAGGCATCGTGTGCAGAACCAGGGAAACGGGCACACACGTGTGAGATGCTCATATCTGCAAGACAGACCACCAGTGCATTGACCGAGTGGTAGTGTTTGCGGTTCCTGTATGCCTGCTCTTGGGCCTGTGGTGGTACCAAAGCCACATGTGTCCCATCAATGGAGCCAATGACATGCGGCATCCTCCCCAGGGCATAGAAGTCACTCTTCACGCCAGTGAGTTGTTGGAGTCTAGGGAAATAGATGTACTGGTTCAGGTATATCAACATAGCCTCCAAAACATCCCGGAGCACACGGCTGAACATGGTCTGTGACATCCCACCAGCAGTCGCCACAGTGTGTTGAAAGGTACCGGTGGCAAAGAAGTGTAGGGCTGCCATCACCTTCACCTTGGGGGTCAGCGCTGTAGGGTACGGCCGGCCAGGTTGCAAATGTGGTGCCAAGCACACTGCCAAATCCTCAATCAGCTGCCTGGTGAAGCGGTACCGTCGGATGCTGTCACGTTCCACCATCGTTGCCAGGTCAGGGAATGGTCTAAGGACAGCTGGTGCCCTGCAGTGCATAGGTGAAGAAAGAAAGATTGTCAGTCACCCCACATATGTGGCATTGAACACACTCAACATCACATGATACATCATTATGAGGCACAAGTACATGATGTGTGCAGTTCCGTAAGGATATGTATGGCACATACATGGCCAACATCTAACATCACAGTTCAACAAGTGGCATCAATAAGTCCCAGGTCGTGCCATTGGATATCATGAGGCCGTGTCACAGTTCCCATCTCCTGCTGCCACGTTAGAAACACACCCCACAGTGACATGTGAGGACAGATGTGCCCCAGGCATCACAGCTCAATGACAGGTACATTCCCAGGGACCCTGTATTGCCACATGGACACTGGCATGACATGGTGTATCATGTATACACCACAGCAAAACAACCATGACCCCCACAGGTAGTGGTCCCTGTTGCCTCAGCAGGACAGACATGGACGTCTGTGACACACACACGCACAACATCAAAGTCCATGCACAAACAACGTGGATGTGGAGACTGCCTCCCATTGTGCACATGAAATCAGAGACATTGTAAACACAACATGCACACAGACTGTGGAGGACCATCACCATTGTGCCAATGGGTCACCCTGGGTTAAACATACCGTCCTACATGGGACTCAGGGGGTATGTGACATGACATACACATACACCACCGTGAAATGTGACCATGCCACATGCTCAGATATGAACAGTTGCACATCACAGTGGTCATGTACACGAAACACCAAGGATTCTGTCCCCATGAACACGTGCACAGCCGGGGGTGGCTGCCCCCAAGTGACACCCACAGAACAACATGTTCACCCACATACACGGAATAGGTAATGCAGCCTTACATGCCGTAGGATACAGTTTGGACAGGCTGTGGTGTTGTAGGTGTGCCCCTCACTCCCTGGGAAGTATATGTGGCTGGCATATGTTCACCTGTGACAGGCATGGTGACATATGCCAGTGACTTGTACAGGGACGCGTTGGACAGCAATGGACCGATCAGTGCGCACACATTGGCCATTGCATTCAATGTGCGCTGGTACGCATTGTATTCGCAATATGCGTTGGACAGCAATGGACCGATCAGTGCGCACCCATTGGCCATTTCATTCAATGTGTGCTGGTACGCGTTGTATTCGCAATACGCGTTGGACAGCAATGGACCGATCAGTGCGCACGCATTGGCCATTGCATTCAATGTGCGCTGGTACGCGTTGTATTCGCAATACGCGTTGGACAGCAATGGACCGATCAGTGCGCACCCATTGGCCATTGCATTCAATGTGTGCTGGTACGCGTTGTATTCGCAATACGCGTTGGACAGCAATGGACCGATCAGTGCGCACACATTGGCCATTGCATTCAATGTGCGCTGGTACGCGTTGTATTCGCAATACGCGTTGGACAGCAATGGACCGATCAGTGCGCACACATTGGCCATTGCATTCAATGTGTGCTGGTACGCGTTGTATTCGCAATACGCGTTGGACAGCAATGGACCGATCAGTGCGCACACATTGGCCATTGCATTCAATGTGCGCTGGTACGCGTTGTATCCTAGGTACGCGTTGAACAGCAATGGTCCGATCGGTGTGCCCGGCCGGCCCATTGCATTCAATGTGTCGGGTACAGCGTTGTATCCTAGGTACGCGTTGAACAGCAATGGTCCGATCGGTGTGCCCGGCCGGCCCATTGCATTCAATGTGTGCGGGTACGCGTTGTATCCTAGGTACGCGTTGAACAGCAATGGTCCGATCGGTGTGCCCGGCCGGCCCATTGCATTCAATGTGTGCGGGTACGCGTTGTATCCTAGGTACGCGTTGAACAGCAATGGTCCGATCGGTGTGCCCGGCCGGCCCATTGCATTCAATGTGTGCGGGTATGCGTTGTATCCTAGGTACGCGTTGAACAGCAATGGTCCGATCGGTGCGCACCCATTGGCTATGGCCTGGCCTGGCAACGGACGCGTTTTCATAATTTGAACGAGTCTGATGCTGTAAATTCAGTTGGTCACCCACAACAATGTTGCAATTTCATGGGTGTCATGAAGTTGAACATTTGAAGGATGCTGGGGCGTGTGTAAGTGGTACAATTCCATGGATTGGCCAGATTCAGAAGATGCAAATGACTTGGATCTATCACTTTGGACACATGGGACAGTATCTGCCTCTGCAGCACACATATAATGCTGGCTGTTCCCCTGAGAGCTCACTTGCCTGCACTACATGCTCCAGGACGACATCTGCCACTACACTGCTGCTGTATCTGCACCCTCTGGACCCTGCAATGGCACGTACTGTGGAGAGAGCCCCAGCCTTCAGCACTGAGGAGAACCAGGCCCTGCTGGACAACCTCCTTCCACAGTACAGCAAGCTGTATGGGAAAGCAGGGGAGCAGGTGAGTGTTCTGTCCACTGCCTTTCTAAATGTGCATGTTGTCTGACTAGCAAGGCTAACAGTCTGCACGCCACTGGCTAGCAGGCTCACTGAGTAGTTGTCACCCCCATAGTGTGTAGTTACATGCACTGGACAGGTATAGTGCAGTGACAGTGCATTTAAACAAGGTTTTACTTCCCAGGCAATGATACCATGTAGTAACTGCTGGCATACTGTCCATGGCCATCGTTGCACTGCCTGTGTACATCATGTGCCCCTGTGATTGAGACATGTATATACAACTGTGTAATGCACGGATATGTTGCATGTGTAGTAATGGCATTCTCACTTTGTCATCCTCACAGGTTGATGCCCACCAGAAGCAGCAGATATGACTGACCATCGTCCGGGCAGTGAGATCCGTGGGGGTCTACAAGCGCCGGATCCGCAACTGCCAGAAGAGGTGACAGGACCTTCGGGGATGGACCCGGAGGATCGCACGGGTCCAGCTGAAGCTGTCGCCTCCTCGCAGGAGGGGCGGACAACGGACCCTGACCCCCCACATGCTCAGGATCCTGGCGGTGGTCTTCCCTGATCTGGATGGGCAGCTGAAGGCCAGAGAGCAGCAAGGAGGGGGTGAGTCCATGACTGCATTGTGAACTATGTCTGCCATGCTATGTGCCCTCCTCTGGCCTGGTTAAACTTCCACAGTACATCAGTCATGTGGTCCAGGACCCATGTCCCTCTATTGTGCACTGTCCACTCCTCATCTGATACCCTGGTGTGGCCCTTACAGTCAGGGAATTGTGTCACTTGGGTACTGTGTCCTTGCAGTTTGCTTGACTCAAGGTGGGGACAGCATCTGTTTCCCTAACTCTGTGGTGGGCATCATGGGTGGGTCCATTGCTTACACAATGGCTGTGTTCTGACATGTAATCTGCGTGTTACTTTGATATGTGGTCCAATTGCAGAGCTGATCCACCACATGTGCCTGGGGTATCTGGCACACACCCATGCTGCGGGTGGGAACAATGTTTGGGCCCCAGGAGTGTGTATATTACGTGTGTCACACATACTTAGCCAGCTGCCTACTGTCCAGGGCTCATCCCTCATTCATGTGGGGCAGGACAGTCATGCCTACTCCAGGCCATACAATACACTCTGTACTCCCACTCCCATGTATCAGCTGACACGTTGTGCTCAGTGATTTGTCCCCTCAGGTGTCTGCCTCTGTGTCAGTGTGCTGTGGCTTCGTTGTCAGGTCTGCTGGGGTGTTTCTCGGTTGGGGCTCCGCATGCCACCGGAGATGTGACCATGGGGGACGATACTTGTGTGACACATAGGTGTTTGATCACCTGACCGTGCAGACTGGGGTATGCGAATGTGAAGTTCAGGCAGCTGTTTCCCATTCACAGCAGATTGTGAGGTGCTCAGGTGCAGAGGGTAGTGTTACAGGTCTCCCATATGTCCAATGGGTATGACCTGGACAGATGAGGGTTCAGATGATGTGGTGTGTGGGGGATGTACATGTGCACTTGTTCAGCTCCAGGACTTGCATTCCCCATGACCTACTATTGTGACACAGTGCAGAGTGTTGTTGTCTGGCTGCCCTGCCCATGTGACTGGAGACAGTGATGTATGACTTAGCAGGCATGCCTGTGCCATGGCATGTGACTTCCTATTAGTGATCCTGCAGGGGAGTGACATGTGCTACATGCACACCATTGTGGCAATGGCTATCAGGACATGGGTGCATCATGGTGTCTGTCGCTGGTATGCATCACATGCATTTCCTATTTGACTCTGGGCATCCCTTTCATCCGGACACCTGTACTGACTCAGTGGCAAGAGTTGTGATGTGTGCATGTCCACATGCTTCACCGGGTTCTCTGCACTGTCCATATACTGTGTAGGTGGTGCATGTGTCCACACTGGGGTATTGCCATCCAACAGACAGCAGACAGATGGGTGCAAGGCCAGGTGGGATGTGAGTGCCATGGTTGACCATCAGTCTGACAATTGACTTCTCCTGTTCTGTTTGGGCACTTTTAGCAATGTTCAACTAAGGATGCCAGGGCTTGCTCTGTAATGTGCTGTACTTACTGTGGTGTGTGCGTTCGGTGCAGGTGACTGATGTCTGTCTGTTTCCCTATTGATTGCAGAAACATCCACGGCCACAGGAGGGGACAGCTCCACGGACCAGGAGGAGCCGCAGAGCCAGACTGGGTCAGCAGCCGAGGAGTGGTCGGAGGGACCCAGTGGCACGGAGGGTGAGGGGAGCCACACCGAGGAGTCCTCAGCACCATCCACCTCAGCTGAGGACCACAGCAGCTCGGACGATGACTCCCTTATGGAGGCGGATGTCAGCAGCCACCACACCCCAGCTAGTGTTGCTGTCCCCGCCACCACCACCACCGCCCTCCCGTCGGCTCCCATTCCCGAGGTCCGTGGAGGCTCCCATGTTCGGGAGCGTGTCTCCTTCGGGCCAGGCACCGCACCCCCTGCCCCTGTGTCCCCTGCTGCCCTGAGTGAGGAGTCTGTGTACCTCCTCCGCCAGCTCCATGTAGGACAGACAGCGATGCTGAGTGTCCTCCATGCACACACCACTCTGTTGACTCAGCTGGTGTCGTTCATGGAGGGCATCTCATCGGGCATGTCTGACCTACAGAGGGGCAATAGGTCCATGGACTCCTCCCTGACGGCAGCAGTGTCCCTCCTCCGACAGTCCCTCACCCCTCCTGCCTCTGCCCCATCCACACTCCCCAGCACCTTACCTGACCCAAGCACACACACACTGGCACAGGCACACACCAGCACAGACACGTGTAGCACACAGACACACACGCCACGAACAAGACGCACATGCACGCACCGTCAGGGGACTGAAACCACACTCACAGGGGATGGGGCACAGGCACACACACACGCATTCACAAGCACTGCGCAGTCCTCAGTTGCCTCTCCCTCCAAAGACCCCTCCCTTGCCTCACCTGCAACCTCAAAGACACAGCGGCTCTTCCTCTGTGACCTTGGCCTCTTCCCCTCCGATCCAGCTGATCCAGCATTCAGGGGGAAGAGGAAGCCCACCCACACGGAGCGGAGTGCCCCTGGCCCCCGGACACCCTCCCCCAGGCGCAGACTGACTGAGGCCCCCACCCGCAAGTCCCCCCGGTCCCGGAAGAGCAAGACCCCGCCGCCGCCCTGCAGCTCAGGCACCAAGTCTCCTTCCACCATCCCTCAGGCCCCCACTCCACAGGTGCCCCCACCACACCCTGCCCCAGGTTCCCCCACCCACAGATACACCATCCCCAGAAGGAACAGGCCTTCTCCCCCTGCCACTTGCTCTTCCGGCCCCACACCCCCGCTGCGCTTGTCTGTACCACTGATGTGGTGAGGGTGTCCTCCCCCTCTGTCCTGCCCACCTTACCTGATCCCCATTCTCCTCCCCTGGAGGTAGGCACTGCAGTGGAGTCCACTACCACCCTGTCTGACTTGGGCACTGCAGTGGAGAAGCTGTCCACTCCATCTGCAGGGTCCACTGCAGTCGTGCCGGCACCCACAACATCTGAGTCATGCCCCCCAGTTGTGCCGGCACACACCATGTCAGACACCTCCACTGCAGTTGTCAGTGGCTCTCCAGCACTCACCACCCCTTCCCTGCCTCCTCCTGGTGAGCCCTGATCCTGTCCCTGCGGTGCCTGGCCTGCCCCCCTGTATGCCCCTCCTAGGGGATTGTCCCTGGTTTTTGTCAGTGCAGGCATGCATAGGGTGGCATCTGCCACTGTCACCCACTTTTGACTTTAATGATGGACTGGCCATTGGCCTTTGTTTATTTTCTACCTGACTTCTACTTTTGATGCCACATATGCTGAATAAAGCAATTTTCTGTTCTCTAGTGCTTTTGCTTCTGATGTACATGATGTTGATGATGCTAACCATGCCCTTGCTGCAGTGATGGTGATATTTGGTCTCATGACAATGAAGTGTTACTGTGCAGGAACCCATGTGGTCCAGGGGGACAGTGTCCTATCCTGTGGTGTATCCATGTCTTCCTTAGCAGCATCTGAGGGTGTCATGTTTTCAATATTTGGCAATGGGATTCCCTACTTACATTAGCAATGTCACATCTGTGGGTTCCACCCCTGCACATCTGTTGTGTTTGCCATTGTTCAATTAGTCTACTTCCCTGACCGTGTGGCCATCTCCACTGGACATGCAGGTTTGGGCATCAATGGGGAAGGACTCATCTGTGTTGTCAGTGCAACTTGCTATACATGTGTGTTGGATCTGTGCTGATGATTTCGTTGACACTCCCATGACCAGGCTGATGTGACGGGAGCCTTCATTTGGTGCTAATTGTTGACTGTGTGACCAAGTGTTCTGCTGACATGATGGAGCCCTACTGATGCGACATATGGCACAGCTTTCCTCACACAGGAGTGGAGTCCCCTCATGGCAGTGTGTACTCCTGTGACATCGCCTGCGCCCAAGGTGTGTGTTGTATGAGCATGTCTGTGTGTTCACTTCCATGTTGCTGTGCATGCTAGGATCCCTAGTGATGTTCCTGTTTGTGATGCCTGCTGAGTTGAGCTATGTTCCCCCAAAGTCTTCTCCCTGGGTTCTCTGTGATGTGGGTGCATGGCACATTACTGGTCATCAGGGTGTCACCCATAGGTGTGTTTGCTGTCAGGGCTGAGTTTGTGGGCAGACGCAGATGGGTCACAGTCAGGATTCCCCTTGGCACTTGTTGTTTACACCTGTCATGTGATTTCCGGTTTGTGTTAGCTTTCATTGGTTGTGACACGTTGTGTGTGTGACTGCTGGCACTCCTCAGGGTCAGGGCTGCAATGTTGGTAGTTGTCTATGTGTGTTCTTTGTGGGTGACCTTGGCTTCTTCATTGGTGTGTGACTGTGGCTGGGATCCCATTGGTTGGTGTGGTATTGCCATCATGTCCATGTACAGCGTAGTGTGCAGTGTGTCAGACATTCAGGAGTCTGGTTGAGTGGCCATGTGTGATGTGTTTCTGCCCCTTGGTTCCCACCACCCCCCTGGGATTGTCATGGGTGCATGTGCAATGTCACCAGTGCATGTGAGCTTCACTGCTGCACATTGTTGGAGGTCGAGGTGTGTGGTGTTGAGTGTCTGCAGATGAGAGTTGTTGCCCGGCTAGACCCCTGCCTCCATGTTGGCCTTGGCTTACTGGCTGTGCTGATTGATTTGTGCTTGTGTAGGTGTGATGGTAGTTTGTTGCTCAGGACACATGACTGTGGTTCACAGTGTGAACGACATCTAGCTTTGTCATCACAGTGGGATTGTAATGCAGCCCAGGGTCACCACATTGTGGGGGCCCTGGGGGTAGTGCTGTGGTGTCTCTGTGTCTTGCTGTGTCAGTTTCTGTTCCTACATGCTTGTGTGACATGTGTGATTTGTGCTCCCTCTCATCTGACAATGCCGGATTGTCCACATAGGGGATTTGGATCCATGAGTTACCTTTGTGTGGCACTGTATGCACGTCTGTGTAATTGGTATTCAGGCCTCCTCATGTGTTGTGTGGTTGCCTGGGGACACTGGTACCCCCCCTCACCTGTTGTGTTTGATGTGCAGTGTGGGTCTGCCTGTTTGTGTTTGTGCATCTGCACCACTGCATTGGCATATCTTTAGTGTGCCATTGGCTGTATGTTGTTTGGTGTGTTTGCCCAGCTGTCCCTGGGACTCCTAGGTCATCAGTCAGCACTATGATCATTGTTTGTGTGTCCCATTGCTGCCATGGTATGGTATCTGTTCACCTCACATCTACAGTCTCCACAGGGTATCTGAATTTGTGTGCCCATTGGTGCAAATATGTGGGTCTGCATTCAGATGGTCACTTCTGTCATTGTGTCATTGATGAATGTTGACAGTGTCAGCCCCCATGGGTGATGTTTGTCTGCACATGGCCAAAGGTATGTCTTATTTGCACTGCACTGTTTGCCTCCCCCAATCTATGTTGCTATGGGACACAAGCACTACTTTGCCACTGATGTGTTTGTTGTTCTGTGACCAGGAATCATCCATGCAGTTTGGCAGTTGCAGCTTTTTCTTTGTCAACACTTACATTTTGGTCACTGTGATGATGGGGGTTTGGACCCCATTGCCACAATGTTCAAAATGTGCTTCAGCTATGGACCCCACACTTACATTTTGGTCACTGTGATGATGGGGGTTTGGACCCCATTGCCACAATGTTCAAAATGTGCTTCAGCTATGGACCCCACACTTACATTTTGGTCACTGTGATGATGGGGGTTTGGACCCCATTGCCACAATGTTCAAAATGTGCTTCAGCTATGGACCCCACACTTACATGTTGGTCACTGTGATGATGGGGCTTTGGACCCCATTGCCACAATGTTCAAAATGTGCTTCAGCTATGGACCCCACACTTACATTTTGGTCACTGTGATGATGGGGGTTTGGACCCCATTGCCACAATGTTCAAAATGTGCTTCAGCTATGGACCCCACAATTACATTTTGGTCACTGTGATGATGGGGCTTTGGACCCCATTGCCATGACCCCACACTTACATTTTGGGCACTGTGATGATGGGGGTTTGGACCCCATTGCCATAATGTTCAAGATGTGCTTCAGCTATGGACCCCACACTTACATTTTGGTCACAGTGATGATGGGGGTTTGGACCCCATTTCCACAATGGTCATGGCCTGCTTGCATTGTGGGGGCCACACACATTTATGTGTGGCACATGTGATAGGGGGTCACATTGTAGGTTCAAAGTCATGTTCAGTGTTGTAGGCATTTGACACAGTCTACACACGCTTGTCATGGTGTTGGGGGGTGTCTTTATGTTGCATTCTTTATGTTGGTGTGTGCTTGTGGTGTCATGTATTAGCCATCCTGTGAGTGGGGGTGTTGTTGGTGGTAGGCATCCAGCCCCCATGGGTGGAGCTGGTAGTAGTGGTAGGCATCTGGCACCCCCTGGGTAGAGGTGGTAGTAGTGTTAGGCATCTGGCACCCCCTGGGTAGAGGTGGTAGTAGTGACAGGCATCCAGCCCCCTGGGTAGAGGTGGTAGTAGTGACAGGCATCCAGCCCCCCATGGGTAGAGGTGGTAGTAGTGGTTGGCATCTGGCACCCCCTGGGTAAGGGTGGTAGTAGTGGTAGGCATCTGGCACCCCCTGGGTAGAGGTGGTAGTAGTGACAGGCATCCAGCCTCCCCTGGGTAGAGGTGGTAGTAGTGGTAGGCATCTGGCACCCCCTGGGTAAGGGTGGTAGTAGTGGTAGGCATCCAGCCCCCTGGGTAGAGGTGGTAGTAGTGACAGGCATCCAGCCCCCTGGGTAGAGGTGGTAGTAGTGACAGGCATCCTGCCCCCTGGGTAGAGGTGGTAGTAGTGACAGGCATCCAGCCCCCTGGGTAGAGGTGGTAGTAGTGGTAGGGATCTGGCACCCCCTGGGTAGAGGTGGTAGTAGTGACAGGCATCCAGCCCCTGGGTAGAGGTGGTAGTAGTGGTAGGCATCTGGCACCCTCTGGGTAGAGGTGGTAGTAGTGGTAGGCATCTGGCACCCCTGGGTAGAGGTGGTAGTAGTGGTAGGCATCTGGCACCCCTGGGTAGAGGTGGTAGTAGTGACAGGCATCCAGCCCCCTGGGTAGAGGTGGTAGTAGTGACAGGCATCCAGCCCCCCATGGGTAGAGGTGGTAGTAGTGGTAGGCATCTGGCACCCCCTGGGTAAGGGTGGTAGTAGTGGTAGGCATCTTGCACCCCCTGGGTAGAGGTGGTAGTAGTGGTAGGCATCTGGCACCCCCTGGGTAAGGGTGGTAGTAGTGGTAGGCATCTGGCACCCCCTGGGTAGAGGTGGTAGTAGTGACAGGCATCCAGCCCCCCATGGGTAGAGGTGGTAGTAGTGGTAGGCATCTGGCACCCCTGGGTAAGGGTGGTAGTAGTGGTAGGCATCTTGCACCCCCTGGGTAGAGGTGGTAGTAGTAGTAGGCATCTGGCACCCCCTGGGTAAGGGTGGTAGTAGTGGTAGGCATCTGGCACCCCCTGGGTAGAGGTGGTAGTAGTGACAGGCATCCAGCCCCCCCTGGGTAGAGGTGGTAGTAGTGGTAGGCATCTGGCACCCCCTGGGTAAGGGTGGTAGTAGTGGTAGGCATCCAGCCCCCTGGGTAGAGGTGGTAGTAGTGACAGGCATCCAGCCCCCTGGGTAGAGGTGGTAGTAGTGGTAGGCATCTGGCACCCCCTGGGTAGAGGGGGTAGTAGTGGTAGGCATCTGGCACCGCCTGGGTAGAGGTGGTTATAGTGGTAGGCATCTGGCACCCCCTGGGTAGAGGTGGTAGTAGTGGTAGGCATCTGGCACCCCCTGGGTAGAGGTTATAGTAGTGACAGGCATCCAGCCCCCTGGGTAGAGGTGGTAGTAGTGACAGGCATCCAGCCCCCTGGGTAGAGGTGGTAGTAGTGGTAGGCATCTGGCACCCCCTGGGTAGAGGTGGTAGTAGTGGTGGGCATCTGGCACCCCTGGGTAAGGGTGGTAGTAGTGGTAGGCATCTGGCACCCCTGGGTAGAGGTGGTAGTAGTGGTAGGCATCTGGCACCCCCTGGGTAAGGATGGTAGTAGTGGTAGTCATCTGGCACCCCTGGGTAGAGGTGGTAGTAGTGACAGGCATCCAGCCCTCCATGGGTAGAGGTGGTAGTAGTGGTAGGCATCTGGCACCCCTGGGTAAGGGTGGTAGTAGTGGTAGGCATCTTGCACCCCTGGGTAGAGGTGGTAGTAGTGGTAGGCATCTGGCACCCCCTGGGTAAGGGTGGTAGTAGTGGTAGGCATCTGGCACCCCCTGGGTAGAGGTGGTAGTAGTGGTAGGCATCTGGCACCCCCTGGGTAGAGGTGGTAGTAGTGGTAGGCATCTGGCACCCCCTGGGTAAGGGTGGTAGTAGTGGTAGGCATCTTGCACCCCCTGGGTAGAGGTGGTAGTAGTGGTAGGCATCTGGCACCCCCTGGGTAGAGGTGGTAGTAGTGGTAGGCATCTGGCACCCCCTGGGTAGAGGTGGTAGTAGTGACAGGCATCCGGGCCCCTATGTGTATATGTGGCATTGATGATGGGCATCCCGCCCCTATGGTGCTGCTGTTTCTGGTGTAAGTAATTTCTGCATCCCTCTGTGTGTGTGTGATATGTCGGGTACGTGTAGTTTGTTTTTGTGGTTGGTGTCTGACTTACCTTCTGCGCCGTACGCGTCCGTGCCTGTTCCGGTAGTAGATGTAGAATATTGGTAGGATCGGAACGATGGGATTCATGGTTGGTTCGTCTCGTTCGTCTTTGTCGTTGCTTCGCCTCGTCCTCGTCGCTGGCGTGTTCGTTTCGTAGCCGTGGATCGTGTTGTGGCGCGAATCGGAGCTTATGTGCGCCTCTCCCGGATGCTTTGACGTGCCGTGCGTAGCGACGGGTTCGACGCGTACGGGAAGCGCATCGTACTTGTCCGGCCGGACGAGGCTGCTTTTTGTCTTCCGGGCGACTCGATTCAGCGTTTACGGATCCGGCTCGGTCGGGGAACAGGACCTGGATTGGGTGAGTACGACTGGGTCGGAATCTGTGCTGTTGTGCGCATCGTACTTGTTCGTTCGGATTAATGTGCGGATCGGTCGGGAAACAGGCATTCGTATGGCTTTTTTCCCGACCGAATGGCGTTAGGTGCGCCTCCGACGGAGATCGGAATCGGCCCCTCTGTCTCTGTATATAAATATGATAAGGCATATTGACCAAGATTCTTCTGAGTCAGTCAGTAGTTCATCAATCAGTAAAAGAATTAAACACTGCCAATTTTAATAGTCCCAGATTTTCTACACTGCATTAATTAATTAGATCAGACATAAAACTTGCACCTTTAATCCAAACATAGAAAACTAGAGGAAATGTCATAAGGTTTCTGCACATACACAGAGCTATGCACAGGATAATGGGACCCCGGAATACAGTGGTTTGCCTACTATATACCGTAGTACCCAAAAACCCCAAACCAACTAGCTTAGCATACCATTAGCACCCAAGTACCAATGATTGGACAACCCAGAACACGGTATCTTTATCTCAGGACTCGCAGAAGCAAGAACACTCTTTCGTCACTCACTCGTACTTGTCCACAAGGTGCGTAGGAAGAGACACTGGATAGGTTAAAATGTTTATTCCAACTTACGTGCTCTAAGGTACAGTACACGTGTCAGTACTAATACCATAATGCATATGAATAATATAAGCAGCATGGTTACAATTCCATAGAATACAAACGGGGAAAGCATTTCATAACTCAGTGGATAAATGTCTAAATAACATTACCACCCTCCCCGTGCAGTAAGATAGTTTATTATAGAAATAGAAGACCTCTGGGCTTTGACTAGCAAACCCCCATACCTCAGTCTCTAGATGCAGAATTACATCAGCAGGACATCATAGCTCTTCTCACTGAAAAGGATTTCTCCAAGTGTGTCCAGCGCCAGTAAAAACCCCAGTATTAAAGGCACACAAAGTTTCATGTCATTTGCGCCTAATGTTATGTCTGGGTGCGCGAGACTGGCCATATCAGGAAGAACCGAAATACATTGTTATGCGACCTTGTACATGTTGTGCAGTCTGAGCCCAAATCGAACAAGAGAAAAGGTGAAAGACAGAAAGTGCAGACAGCGCAAAAGAACTTGGCAAGAGCAAAGGGCGAGGGAGGGAGCCCTGGCTCAGTGTAACGTGCGCAAAGAAAAGCAGCATGGCAGCTAGTCCTAGGCCAACATAACAAGGCAGGCAACAAACCACAAGACACCCTCCCCTGGTCAGTCCGGCGGCCAAGACAGAGGGCAAACAAAAAAATTTCCAGCAGAGCACAGGGAGCGCCCAAACGGCGAAGAACAAGTCAATCCATGAAAGTGTAAGTGCAGAAAAAAGCCATACCCTCCAAAAGGGCATCATTGGAATCGTCAAAAAACATAGATGCCATCCAATCCATGAGATCAAAAGAGCAGGAATGCTCCTCAGCAGAGGGAGCATCCAAAAGCAATGCGGGACAACTTGCGTGATAAACGAAACAGCTTTGTTGTAGGAGATCCTGGGCAGCCGCCCAGATATCCCATTGCGCCAAAATCCCCAGTGCAGCCGCACGCGCCATACAGCCGGCAACGGAACAGTCCTGCTCATGGGCCTCTAAGGGACCCATCAACTGAACAAAATCCGGAACAGACAATGACGAATTGGAGAGGCAATAATCCAAGGTCCAGGTGAAAGGACAGCGGATGCAAGTCATTACAGGTTGCACGCAAGTGAAATACGCAAAGCGAAAGGAAAGAGTATATGACACACTTAGTGTCGCCAATGGCAAGACACCAAAACCAGCCAAAAGGCGCTCACGAAGCAGCTGGAGGCGTTCTGGATCGAGCAGGTCCCATCGGGGAGCAGCCATTGCGCATAAAACAAATTAATAACAGGACACCAGCCGCCAAGGCGATGATCAACGGGAAACCGCCAAAGACGCTGGAAAAAATAGAATGAATAAACGCCGGGATGACACCAAAAATAGTTTGGAAGGAGGACACCAAACCAGACCCCACGACTTTAAAAAAGTGTACCAGACCTTCTGTGTTAGATGCGTTAAAAATACGATGAATTAACTCCCCAAAATGTTGGGGAGATTAGTGTTCAAAAGGGCCTGTATTTCACTGTGGGTACTCGCCACCTGGAGAATGAATGTCTCCCGGGCGGACGTGAGCATAACTTCCTCGTTCAATAATAGTGCCTTTATTCTGCTCAGTCTATTGAAATCTGCCTCCATGGTAGGGATGGAAGGCCAAATAGAGATATCAACCTTGCCATGAGGGGGAGGAAAAAGCAAATTTTTGCAGCAGACAACCCTGTGCGAAACTGTTACAATGTAAGGAATGCCAGCCTGCAGGCCACAACAGTTTTCGTTATTTAAAAGTAAATAACTACCATTGGAAAAGAGAGTGAAAGTAGGAGAAATAACAGGAGCAGGAATACCTTTCAGCACACAAGCAAGATTAGGAGCGGAAACGCTACATGAGCCATGCAATTTAATGTGTTTACAAATAAGCGAATGACCCATAGTCGAGTCGCAGTACTCCCCCGTGAGAAAGACTTCCTTGCCGTCCCGAAGGCATTTATACATGAAAGGCAAGGACCAGAGTTCATGCAGGAAAGCACTGCCCAAAGGCCGGTAACGGCCCACAGGATAATGTTTCATGCACGGGTCAAATTCAAACAAGGAAAAAGGTAAAGCGATAACCCCATGAACTAGCCACACAGCAGAATCGAGTTCTGCAACAGAGAACGGCAAAGGATCCATCTTTTCGATATGCAATAGAGTGTAAGTTGCATCTTTCATGGACATAAATTGCTGTTTGTCAGTTAAGTTAAAAGGTAGAAACAAGGCAGAGGTGTTCAAAAAATGCCAAGGAACTTTACCTAACTTGAGCGTTTGCAAAGTCCATGCAAACTGCATAACTGAACGCAATTGATTCTGACCATGATATAACACAGAAACATCATCTTGTACAATATCAACAACAGAGGACACAATATTCTCTAAAGTATAAATGCGAGAAGACAGGGTATTAATACTATTGTCAACAACAGCAAGCACCTTTTCCAAATTTGCTTGATCTATTTCCCGAAGACGGGAAGCAGCTTCCATTTGTGATAGCTTCCAGAGTTCATTATATGTCTCATAAATGAATCTTTTAGGTCGGGGACCACGAGGTCCCAAAACAAAGTCGGACAGATCAATATTGCCTGAAAGGAGGGACAAATGTTGTTTAACAGAGTCAAGGGACGAATGTTGCAGCCATTGTTTGCATAATTTACCAACAGAATATGTAGTGACAGTACGAGAAGCAGTAAATCTCGGATCAGGCCTATCCTGTGTGTATCTAGTACCTGAGTCGTGAAAACGCATTTGACATGTATTAGATGATATAGGCCATACCAACCAGGGTGACGGATCCAGTTCGGAAACATTAAATGAATTATTCTGTAATAGAGCCTGTAGGGTCGTCAGGGACAGGTTAAAACGTGAGCTATCATTGGGAAAACTCGACAGGGATGGAATTGAGGGCGAGTTCAATTGTTTAGTGGTAGCTAAGCCCCAACACGTAGTTTGATAGATGGAAGCATTTAGGAACATAATTTGGGTAGGGATGAGGCAAGCACGATGCAACGCCTCGGTTCCCTGTACCTGCCATGGCTTGGAGCCCCAAATAGATTTCAAATCTATTGTATCCTCCCAGTACTCATAACCACCCACAGCTAGGGCACTTAAAAAGGAACCCGAATAAAGCAATTTGGTGTGTGTTAACATAATTTTCTGAGTTGATGTGGTATTAAGTCTAAAATAATAGGATGCAGGGTTTGACCGATTAAAATCAGTAAAATAGGTAAACTTATTTCGAAGAGTTTGTGAGCTACCTGGCAAGGGGTTTGGACAATGTTCCCATTGGGTGTAGTTAACAGAACTACGCAGGGCACTTGGCTTATGGAGAAAATGATTACCCCAATGTTGGTAACAATACAAATCGGCATAATTCGCAGAATTCATATATAAATCTTCAGCATTGAAAGATGCATAATATTTTAAATCGGCAAACAATGCTTCAACGGCATGCACATCCCAATCATCAGAATGAATATTATTTTGTACTACATCACCCATTGAAACACGAAGGACGTTAGGTACATTAATAATTTCCGTCGGACCATGGATTTGATAGTTCACTGCATCCCATACGATGCCATCAGCAACTGGAAAAGCTGAAATGTTCACAAATGTGTGGTCACGCTTCATGATGTGAGACGAGGAATGAGGAGCCAAAGTTCCAGAAACATAGTCTACAGCAGAGCGTTCAGGTAAATAGTGACCATTGATTAGTAGAAAAAACACTGTGACAAAGCCAATGGACATGAACAAAAAAATCAAGAAAAGTACCAACCAGATGTATGTCCAGGGTGGAATCAAAAAATTGTCTCTAAACCAGGATACAAAAATACTGAACTTGGATGGGACTTTTGAAGAGGTGGAATCCGAATCAAAGGAATAACGAGTCGGGCCAAGTGGCGTTATTGGTTGATGTGCCACCGATTCAGATGCAGGATAAGTATACTCGTCCTCGTCGATATTGGTGGAGAGTTGGGGATCAATTGTAGTTTCAGGCAAGTCAACCATCTCAATTACAGTATCAGCGACCGTTCGTGTAGATGGGCCACGAACATATGTCCGATAAATGGCAGGACAAGAGACCGCTGGTGTGACACTATTCAGGATCGGCCAGGCGCTGTAGCTTGACATTTTCCACTGAGATGTATCTGTTCTCCTTGCGACCAGGAAGCGGTGGTAAAATGACTGTACGTGTTCCCTTCAAGCCCAGAACTGGAACCGGTGCACGAAAAGAGGGGCCGAATTCTTTTTTGTTTTCAACCTTCTCTCGAACCAGTTCTCCAACCTTTGGAAGCCAGCCGGCTACCGGAATCTGCAACGCAGGATCTGTGGCTGAAGGCAAATGTGTAGTTGCAAGTTTGTCTCGGGCTTCTTGTAAGTCCTGTAACATAGCAGAATGGTTATCTACATCAAACTTGGCGGATTGCGCCGCGATGTCTGGACCCTCAAGGTCAGGCACAAACATTCTTATGCCAAAGAGCATTTCGTATGGGGTCCGCCCACCCAGAGGTCTTCTAGGGAGATTATTAAGTGCACGTTGAATGGTATACAAGTGGGCCAGCCAGTTCCTGCCAGTACCTATAACTCTAGCTGTTAAGGATTGCTTTAAGTCACGGTTCATTCGTTCAACGATAGAGTTGCCCTCAGGCCTATACGGAGACGAAAATTTCACCCGCACCCCAAGCGAAGCCATTGCATCCTTGTAAGCCCTAGAGGCAAACGCCGGACCTTGGTCCGAATGGAAGGTGCCGCATGCGAAAATTCCCACAAAGACACGCAAATCCCTGATTACATTTCGAGCGTCAGCACTACGTTGTGGCCAGACCCAGAGGAACCGTGTGCACGAGTCCACTGCTACTAAGATATATTTATAGGCAGTGTCTGATGAGAATGGACCGCAGTGATCCAAGTAAACACACCCAAAGGGTCTGTTAGCAATGCAGAGCGGGGTCTGTGGAGGGCGTGTTACCGTGGAAGGCTTAATCTGTTGACAAACGTCGCAGGAAAGCACAAAAGCACGGGTGTCTTTATACAATCCACGCCACCAATAACGCTGCTGCAAGATGGAAACTGTAGCTGACACACCTGCATGAGCAGAAGCCATGCCTTCGTGTGCAGCTGATATCAAGGCACTCCTGCGGTCCGCGTTGGGGATCAGCCGATCTCCAACGTCAGGTATTGTTACATAAGGAACATGATCGGGACTTAATTTGTAAGAATACTTGGAAGGGAACCCTGTAGGGTAATTAACACCTTCCTTTGTTGCAGCAATAGCTGCTAGAATAACAGAGTCAATTTTAGACATGGACCTGGTAACCGCTGCTACTGAACACGTGACTACTGCTGAACGGGCAGCCTCATCTGCCAGATCGTTACCAATAGCGTGTGCGCCCACCCGCTGATGGCCTAAGGTGTGAACCACCTGTGTGAGGGGCAGACGTTGTTGCAATTCTGCCACTCGAACCCAAAGCATTTTATGCTTAATTGTGCTCCCTTTGCGTCCTTGTAGTCATTTTTCGACCAGAAAAACAGATTGTCATTGTAAGACTGTACACAGTAGAAGGAATCACATACAATAAGAGTGGTCTCATCCTGAGAAGCGAACTCAAGTGCAAGTAGCAATGCATGCAGCTCGGCCAATTGTGCGGTACTATCTCCAAGTGTGCGAGTGTGCACTACAGAGGATTTGAACGTTCCATTCACAAAGGAACCCGCAACAATAGCACATGCAGCTGAATAAGCGTGCTTGGACCCAGTGGCCGGTTGCGCCGAACCATCGGTGTAGATCACACATTTGTAATCCTCAAGCGGTAGTAAAAACAAAGGAGGAGGATGAACGAATTCATACTGCAAAAACTCCTGAGTCTGAAGAGAAGAATCAAAAACAAAAGTGACGTCCGAAGACGTCAAGGATGTAGCCCATTGTATCCAACGGGGATGCATTGCTTTTGAGTTCGGTACACTTGCCTTTGTTACTGCCTCTAGGGCAGGACAGGGTGTTACCACCAGAATTCGCTTTCCCTGTGCCAGTGCGCGTTCTTTTAGAATCGCCATTTGCACTGCAGTTAGAACTTTTTCAACAGATGTAAAGCGCAATTCAGCGGAAGTGTACAGATGCGACTTGTATGCGATGGGTACTGTATCACCTTCATTAAAGGTTAAGTACGTAAATCCCACCGCCCCCGGAATTATTCTAATCACCAGGTTTGTGTGGTTATCACGAGTCAAAAGATATTTAGACTCCAATAGGTCTGTCTGCAAAGACTGCAGAATTGAGGTATGCTCAGGCAGCCAGCAAGACCTTGAATAAGTAGGTTGTATCAAAGCATACAAAGGCTTGATACGCTGGGCATATTCGGGAATGTAAGTACGCCCGAAATTCAGGAAACCCAGCAAAGACTGAAGTTTCTTCAGAGTATTTGGGGGGCACAAAAGGTGCACATTTTTCCAAGAAATGGGGGGCTAAGCCCTTACCTTCGTTGTTGAGCTCATAGCCCAAGAACAGAACGGTAAATTCAGCAATGTGTGACTTAGCAAAGTTAAATTTGTAACCCTGCTCCGCAAATTCAAGAATAATGCGGTCCACACGGGACAGATGCTGATATAACTCGTCATCTGTCAGATAGATGTCATCTACGTACGAACATGCGTCTTGATCAATGTCATTTAACAAAGAAACAACACGGGCGGCGAATATACCCGGACTATTTTGTAGCCCATGGGTAAACGCCGGAACTGGAATAATTTACCACCGGAAGTGAATGCGGTCCATTGACCACTCTCCGGGGCTAGGTTGTGCGTGTAGAAACCGTTTGAAAGGTCAAGTGTCGTTTTATATTTTTTACGAACAAGACTGTCTACAAGCGCAGAACTATGTGTATTCTGTACCGCAAAGTTCCGACAATGGGAATTTAAATGCCGGTAATCCAAAACTAAGCGGTACGATCCATCGGGTTTAGAAACCACGAAAAGGGGATTGTTCATAGGTGATACGCATGGTTCGATTACTCCCTGATATTCCAACTGTGTCAGAATTTCGGAGACGGGGCCTTTTGCCTGCCGTTTGATGGGATATTGGGGTTGTGGCTGCGGTAGTGACCGCAAAGGTATTGCATGGGGAGGTGATTCTTCATCCCATCCCACATGGTTGCGGTATAATGCTGGTGCCAGGTACACAGCCCACTCAGCTGCAAGTGCTTCAGCTTTGTCTTTTGGGACATGCCTTGAAAAGCTTGGAAGGATTACCTCCTCTCCTTTATGTGCAGCTAAAACGAATGGGGGTGGCCAATCCACCTCTGCTAACAAAATGTCATATGAAGAGGTTAGATGTTCCCAAAAAATCCCTTTTATTTCACGCGGTATGTCACCTTCAATTTGTATGACTATGTTGTAAAGTCTGTCAGGGGTGCCACTCTCGTGTCAGCTGTCTCTACAGTAACGAATGTTTCAGTTGCTGTCGCCTCCATATGAGGACGTAGCGCCTCCCGCACTATGGTAACTTCCGCGGCGCTGTCTAGGAGGGTCACTGCCCACGTCCAATTCTGGAGTCTCGTTCTCACGGTCTGTGGCATATTTCGCTGTTACAGCGGCAACTTTTTTCTTCTGAAATTGCGGTCGAGGAAGGTGAAAGTCTTCTGCTTTCCCTCTGACTTGTTGTCGAGGTTGGTCTCGCTCCTGGGGAGCCTCTCGGCCCCTTCCTCTATCTTGCCGTCCTCCTCCACCAGCCTGTGAAGACGTCTGGGCCTGTGAAGAACGAGGAGAACGCGTATCAGAGCTCTGAAACCTTTCTGGTGATTTAATTCTCGACCTATCACGTAAATCATAAGTACGTTCAGAAGAAACCGAAACTGGGGAAGCGCCTCTCGACCCCGGCTTCTTTTGTTGCTTACCCTGTTTTTTCTGTCTCCAACTCTTTTTAGTGAAGACTGGTCTATCATCTTTCTCAGATGTACTTTTTGTTTGTGTAATTTGTGGTTGCGATTGAGTTTGCATTTTTACAAAAGGCTTGTTGCCTAGGCTGTTTCTTCCAATTGTTTTATAAGCCCGGGCTATAATTTTCGGTAATTCGCGAGGCCTGTCCAACTCTGGGACCAAAGCCAAAGCATTCGCTACTTGAAAGTTCATTGCATCGCCCTTGACATTTCCAAGGATCAGTTCAGCTACTACATCAAACACTCCCACTAGTCTCATCCCTAATTCCACAGCCGCTTCAGGGCCATGCTCATCCTGTACTTTTTTAATTACAGAGGGTAGAACCGTCATGGAAGGAGTACCAAAACATTTTGAATAAACTGCTGCGAATACCTTACCCCAGTTTTCACATGATGTCAAATCGGGGATTAAGTCTTTTGGCAAACTTATCGTAAGGATGCGGTGTTTATCCACCGGGGATGTATGTGGAAACACCGCTTCTATCTGATCGAACTTTTCTGCAAGCCAGTAAGGATAATCGTCCTTATTTTGTGGACGTTTGCCCATCACAGAATTTACCATGACAGGACTTATGGTCACTCCAGCTGCAATAGCTGGTTGGCCAGCGACTACAGGGGCAGCTCCATGTAGGCTACCTGTAACGTATGTCACTAAGGCTCGATGCACTCGCACCAGTTCGGTATGCATAGTGCGCAGTTCCGCAATCGGTATTGCCAGATAATTTGGATGCGGGGTATACCCGGCCAATACAGGCCAAGTGGCCCCCTCAATGGATAAGGGGCCTAAACGAACTGCGGTATTTGGTTGTGGGAGGGCGCCATTAAACCAAACACGGTGCTGCCAAGCCGTGAGAGGCACTTCAAGATTAGTATAGGGTCGATAGGCAGCAGGAATAGCGGTGAGTTTATATTCATGAAACAGATTATCACCTGCATCCACCGCCTCAAAAGTGATCCAAGTGTAAAACACTTCAAAGTGATAAGCCGGATCGGCTTGAACCACAAAGACCAACTCGACCCCAGCATCGGGCACTCCGTATACACCTAGGTGTTCTCGGAGTGGTCCTCGGCTATGTGCAGCTATCGCCACACCAGCCATAACTAAACAATTGTATTCGACAACCTAACAGGGAGCACAAAATGGGTTTTTTATGTAACCTTTTTTAATAACTTCAAGCTTGAAAGAACCTATAAAACGTTCAATATAGGAGGTATCACCGTCACTTACGCCTCCGGAAGCGTACGTGAGGGTTTTGTGGACAAGCACAAGTACTACTCAAGCATCTCGCAGATAAGCAGCCCCACGGTGGTCGCGCCATGTCATAAGGTTTCTGCACATACACAGAGCTATGCACAGGATAATGGGACCCCGGAATACAGTGGTTTGCCTACTATATACCGTAGTACCCAAAAACCCCAACCCAACTAGCTTAGCATCCCATTAGCACCCAAGTACCAATGATTGGACAACCCAGAACACGGTATCTTTATCTCAGGACTCGCAGAAGCAAGAACACTCTTTCGTCACTCACTCGTACTTGTCCACAAGGTGCGTAGGAAGAGACACTGGATAGGTTAAAATGTTTATTCCAACTTACGTGCTCTAAGGTACAGTACACGTGTCAGTACTAATAGCATAATGCATATGAATAATATAAGCAGCATGGTTACAATTCCATAGAATACAAACGGGGAAAGCATTTCATAACTCAGTGGATAAATGTCTAAATAACATTACCACCCTCCCCGTGCAGTAAGATAGTTTATTATAGAAATAGAAGACCTCTGGGCTTTGACTAGCGAACCCCCATACCTCAGTCTCTAGATGCAGAATTACATCAGCAGGACATCATAGCTCTTCTCACTGAAAAGGATTTCTCCAAGTGTGTCCAGCGCCAGTAAAAACCCCAGTATTAAAGGCACACAAAGTTTCATGTCATTTGCGCCTAATGTTATGTCTGGGTGCGCGAGACTGGCCATATCAGGAAGAACCGAAATACATTGTTATGCGACCTTGTACATGTTGTGCAGTCTGAGCCCAAATCGAACAAGAGAAAAGGTGAAAGACAGAAAGTGCAGACAGCGCAAAAGAACTTGGCAAGAGCAAAGGGCGAGGGAGGGAGCCCTGGCTCAGTGTAACGTGCGCAAAGAAAAGCAGCATGGCAGCTAGTCCTAGGCCAACATAACAAGGCAGGCAACAAACCACAAGACAGAAACAAAAGGAAGAAGAAACAATATTTTAGTGCAAACTCTAAACAACTAAACCCAAGCAGAATATTCTTAGACCAGTCTTTCTTGATGCTACCTTGTATAACAAGGATACATTGTGTTGGCCACAAGAGAAAGAAATACAAATGACTCAGTTTCTCCCACTTTCCTTACTGTGTATGACTTTCTAGTTTGTGATTATGCAAGTATTTATCAATGTTCATAAGTTTACACTGATGTGGGCTATTTCCCTTAGAGTGGGGTTAGCATAGCTGTCCACTAGGCTTCTAGAAATGTTTTAATAAGAAGAGGACTGTTCCCAGAAAAGGGGCCAAATGAGGCATCCAGTGATTGAATTCTTTTGCTGGCAGTCTATTGGGGAACCTGATTTTTTGTGTTCAGTTTGACACAAACATATTCCTTCTCAATGGGGGGAAAGTTCTATAATCTAGATCTAACATGAAAAGTATTGCATTTTTTAGGTCTCTTGGAAGTGGGATCATTAAACTCCAGGGACTTGTGCTCATGCTGCAACATTTTTTAACAGATCTTATCTTACCTAACAGGCACAATACAAGCATATGTGTGTGAAGTAAGGATAGCTAACTAAAGATCCTTTTTCACTTAATTGGAAATCTGTATTAAGTATATCTATCAATCTCCCTCATCAGAATTATGCTCAACCTGCTGGAACTATTCTGTATTGTGTCTTCTGAAATATTGGTCAGAACTCATGTATATAGTTTACCTAATCCACAAATAGGCTCAGTGCATTTGAAATTTACTGGGATGAATTGTAGCTAGCTGAGAGGGGGAATCACTCCCACAGGATTGATGAAGAAATATCTTTCAAAGAAGTAAACTCAAAAACATTAGAAGGATAAATAACCACATAGTGTCCTTTACTTGGAAAGGACTATAGTTATTCCATCAAGTTAGTGAGGATTTTTGTTTCTGGTGGAGTGTGGTATGTCTGCAGAAAGATGTAATTTATCCCCTTCATTTCAAGTTGGTCTGTTTCAGGTCTGTCTCTTTGATGTATTTCTTTACTGCAAATCAATAGATCTTGGATCACCCCTTGGATCAGAGCTATATTTGCCAAGAACACACACATGAAATAAGCTTATTTCAGGGCAAGAGAGGCTTGTCTCTAAAATAGGTCAGATAGATCAGTCTGATCTGCTTGCAGCTTTGCACAGTCCCTGTTGCCCCTGACTGCTATAATGCTAAGAACCAGCACTCAGCATCTCTTTGAGTACCAAGTCTACCAAGTCATTAGTGAGGGAACCTTGAAATAACTGTTAAAAGCACTGACCAGGAAATGCAGTACTTCCATAAATTGTCCCATACAATTGCTGATGTCAGGCATTTCCATTTTCAAAACTCGGTAAAAGATGACGGAACCTATTTTGTCTGTATGCCATTTCAAAAAAAGATCATTTTAGAAAGTTGGATCAGTGAGTTGAATGCTCTCCGTTAGCATCTGCAATGATCTGAAAGTCATGAGTGTCAATTGCAGCAAGGCAAATTCTCTGCTTCCATCTTTCCAGGGTTAGTAAATTGAGCTCCATTACATTGTTCAATAAATCAATCTGTTATGTACTGTGATTTAAACTGCAGAAGTGGTTAATTTAGGTTTATATTCCCTCAGGCGTACATATAATTGTAAACATTTAAGTGATTGCTGTTCCTGCACTGTAGGAAAGTAGGATCTACTTCTTATGGTTACCCCCACTTTTTATTTTTTTGCACCCACTGTTTTGACTAATCTGGCTGGGATCCTGCTATTCAGGACCCCATCCTATCTGCTTTCTCCCTTAAACTGCAACATATGTACTTTGCTACACTCCAGATTGGATACTGGGGTACCCTTATAAGTCCCTAGTATATGGTACCCATGTACCCAGGGCATAGGTACCCCAGAGGCCTCCCATGGGCTGAAGCATGTATTCTGCCACCCATGAGAGGCCATGCAAAATGGAACCTCAGGTCTGCTACTGCAACCTGTGTAAGTTGGTGATTGCACCACTTACTTAAGATATAGGTTCACTGTATCTATATATATCACTACACTCAAAACTTTGTAAGTCACCCCTATAGCAGGCCTTAACAATCCTGAAGGCAGGGTGCTGGGTTTTGTGTGAGAGGGTGCTCCTGCATGAGCAGGGCCCCTCTGCAGTCTTCGGAGACCAATCTCCCGGGCTATACGTGATACTACCAGACAAATAGGTAGAGGTGCATTATAACCTCGCGGTAAATGCTATCTAGAAAACGACTGCAACGAAATCTGTCGTGTTTGGTGTCAAACACCTTGGAATCATACCTCCACACCAGTAACTGGTGTGGGAGATATGATTCCTCCCCTCAGAACCGAGGTTCTGGTGGTACCCAAGTCTACCGGTACCAACTTTCTCGAGCCTAACAGCACAAAATGGATGCTGCCAGCCACAGACATGAGTCTGCCCTCCTGCTGCTGAGCCAAGCTCGAGCAGGGGAAGGCAGCACAATAGGCATCCTGCCACAGGGAGGTGTTACCACCTCCCAGACAGGATTTAGTGTATTAGGGCTGGGTGGGTGCACTGTCTCAGTGCCAAAAAAGTCTGCACTAGGGGCTCACTTGGTGTCCCTGTGCATAGTCCAGTTCAAATCAGTTCTGGGAGCCATCCGCACCTGCTCTGGCGCAAAACTGGACAAAGGACATGGGTGTAGCCAACCCCCTGTCCTGTCTCTCCCCTAGGAGGGCCCCTAGAATCTGTCCAACCCTTTCCCGTGGGTATAAAATGGGTTACCTGGCTACAGGACATTAGATTTACATGGACAAGACTGCAAGAAGATACCACTACACTTTGACCGTCTGGACATGCTGGACTTCGCTGGACCTCCCTTGGGCTCGACTTCATCTTCCCTTGCCGACCCCAGTCTCGCCATTGTCTGTGATCCATACAGGCTCCGTGCAGGACCCTGTGGACCTCCAAGACAACAGAAGAATCTCCCTTGGAGTGAAGGAGTCACTCCCCTGCAAACGCAGGCACTGTAACACATCTGACCAGTTTGCTGACCCTGAGCTCCTGTGGACTCTGAAGGTCCCAACAACACAGGAGGTGGGTTTCTGAAAGTCTCCGAGGTTGAGCTGCCCTCTCAATGAGTTTGAGGCAGATATCCCTTGTGGGGACCATATACCCATACCTCTGTGCACCACGTTTATTTGCACGTTTATTATGGACTGTTCCCATGAGGCACAGGGTCAAGACTGATTTGCACTGATTTGCATATGGCTATGTCTGAACTGGGGTGGCGTGGTGAAGCAAAATAACGATGGATTAAACTCAGATCTGTGACTGGGGGTGAATGTTTGCCAATGTGCAGCATTCCGTCCATCATCTTGTGTGTTTTGCATTTCGCCCTAAGTGGGAAGGGTATGCCCAGACGTGGGTCCCGTGCTCACTACGCCACTGGAGTCAAGCTATCCTGGCTGATGAAGGATGATAGCCTGAAACCGGTCCTAGGATGCTTGATTCCGGTCCAGGGAAGACATGGCTTGGCAGTTCGGTCTGGACTGTTCCCATGAGGCACAGGGTCATGACTGATTTGCATATGGCTATGTCTGAACTGGGGTGGCGTGGTGAAGCAAAATAACGATGGATTAAACCCAGATCTGTGACTGGGGGTGAATGTTTGCCAATGTGCAGCATTCCGTCCATCATCTTGTGTGTTTTGCATTTCGCCCTAAGTGGGAAGGGTATGCCCAGACGTGGGTCCCGTGCTCACTACGCCACTGGAGTCAAGCTATCCTGGCTGATGAAGGCTGATAGCCTGAAACCGGTCCTAGGATGCTTGATTCCGGTCCAGGGAAGACATGGCTTGGCAGTTCGGTCTGGACTGTTCCCATGAGGCACAGGGTCAAGACTGATTTGCATATGGCTATGTCTGAACTGGGGTGTCGTGGTGAAGCAAAATAACGATGGATTAAACCCAGATCTGTGACTGGGGGTGAATGTTTGCCAATGTGCAGCATTCCGTCCATCATCTTGTGTGTTTTGCATTTCGCCCTAAGTGGGAAGGGTATACCCAGACGTGGGTCCCGTGCTCACTACGCCACTGGAGTCAAGCTATCCTGGCTGATGAAGGCTGATAGCCTGAAACCGGTCCTAGGATGCTTGATTCCAGTCCAGGGAAGACATGGCTTGGCAGTTCGGTCTGGACTGTTCCCATGAGGCACAGGGTCAAGACTGATTTGCATATGGCTATGTCTGAACTGGGGTGGCGTGGTGAAGCAAAATAACGATGGATTAAACCCAGATCTGTGACTGGGGGTGAATGTTTGCCAATGTGCAGCATTCCGTCCATCATCTTGTGTGTTTTGCATTTCGCCCTAAGTGGGAAGGGTATGCCCAGACGTGGGTCCCGTGCTCACTACGCCACTGGAGTCAAGCTATCCTGGCTGATGAAGGCTGATAGCCTGAAACCGGTCCTAGGATGCTTGATTCCAGTCCAGGGAAGACATGGCTTGGCAGTTCGGTCTGGACTGTTCCATTGAGGCACAGGGTCAAGACTGATTTGCATATGGCTATGTCTGAACTGGGGTGGCGTGGTGAAACAAAATAACGATGGATTAAACCCAGATCTGTGACTGGGGGTGAATGTTTGCCAATGTGCAGCATTCCGTCCATCATCTTGTGTGTTTTGCATTTCGCCCTAAGTGGGAAGGGTATGCCCAGACGTGGGTCCCGTGCTCACTACGCCACTGGAGTCAAACTATCCTGGCTGATGAAGGCTGATAGCCTGAAACCGGTCCTAGGATGCTTGATTCCGGTCCAGTGAAGACATGGCTTGGCAGTTCGGTCTGGACTGTTCCCATGAGGCACAGGGTCAAGACTGATTTGCATATGGCTATGTCTGAACTGGGGTGGCGTGGTGAAGCAAAATAACGATGGATTAAACCCAGATCTGTGACTGGGGGTGAATGTTTGCCAATGTGCAGCATTCCGTCCATCATCTTGTGTGTTTTGCATTTCGCCCTAAGTGGGAAGGGTATGCCCAGACGTGGGTCCCGTGCTCACTACGCCACTGGAGTCAAGCTATCCTGGCTGATGAAGGCTGATAGCCTGAAACCGGTCCTAGGATGCTTGATTCCGGTCCAGGGAAGACATGGCTTGGCAGTTCGGTCTGGACTGTTCCCATGAGGCACAGTGTCAAGACTGATTTGCATATGGCTATGTCTGAACTGGGGTGGCGTGGTGAAGCAAAATAACGATGGATTAAACCCAGATCTGTGACTGGGGGTGAATGTTTGCCAATGTGCAGCATTCCGTCCATCATCTTGTGTGTTTTGCATTTTGCCGTAAGTGGGAAGGGTATGCCCAGACGTGGGTCCCGTGCTCACTACGCCACTGGAGTCAAGCTATCCTGGCTGATGAAGGATGATAGCCTGAAACCGGTCCTAGGATGCTTGATTCCGGTCCAGGGAAGACATGGCTTGGCAGTTCGGTCTGGACTGTTCCCATGAGGCACAGGGTCAAGACTGATTTGCATATGGCTATGTCTGAACTGGGGTGGCGTGGTGAAGCAAAATAACGATGGATTAAACCCAGATCTGTGACTGGGGGTGAATGTTTGCCAATGTGCAGCATTCCGTCCATCATCTTGTGTGTTTTGCATTTCGCCCTAAGTGGGAAGGGTATGCCCAGACGTGGGTCCCGTGCTCACTACGCCACTGGAGTCAAGCTATCCTGGCTGATGAAGGCTGATAGCCTGAAACCAGTCCTAGGATGCTTGATTCCGGTCCAGGGAAGACATGGCTTGGCAGTTCGGGCTGGACTGTTCCCATGAGGCACAGGGTCAAGACTGATTTGCATATGGCTATGTCTGAACTGGGGTGGCGTGGTGAAGCAAAATAACGATGGATTAAACCCAGATCTGTGACTGGGGGTGAATGTTTGCCAATGTGCAGCATTCCGTCCATCATCTTGTGTGTTTTGCACTCCACCTCTGTTCCCTGGGGAGCAGTCTCCTGCTAAAGAAGACTACAGGCTGATCCAGGCCCTCTTCGTTCAGTTGTGAGAGCACCGTTCCCACACCATGCTCTGAAGCGTCAGTCTGCACGACAAATTCTTTGGAGAAGTCAGGTGCCATGAGCACGGGCGCCGTGCACATGGCTGCCTTCAGGGCATCAAAAGCTTTCTGGCAGGACTCAGTCCAGATCACCTTCCTGGGCTGCTTCTTCAAAGTCAGCTCTGTTAAGGGGGCAACAATGGTGCCATAGCCCTTAACAAATCTCCTATAGTAGCCGGTGAGACCTAAGAAGGCTCTCACCTCTGTCTGGGTCTTGGGGGCTCCCAAGCCAGAATGGTGTCGATCTTGGGTTGTAGGGGCGCCACCTGGCCGCTTCCTACCTGGTGTCCCAAGTACACCACAGAACCATGCCCGATCTAGCACTTACTGGCCTTGATCGTGAGGCCTGCACCTTGCAGAGCCCTCAACACTTTCTCAAGGTGCTGTAAATGTTCTTCCCAGCTGGAACTGAACACAGCAATGTCATCCAGGTAGGCGGCACTGAAATCCTCCAGTCCAGCCAACACCTGATTGACCAACCTCTGAAAGGTGGCAGGGGCATTCTTCAACCCAAAGGGCATCACCCGAAATTGGTAATGACCTTCTGGGGTTGAGAATGCTCACCTCTCCTTGGCCCCATCGGTTAAGGCAATCTGCCAGTACCCAGACGATAAATCAAACGTGCTGAGGAACCGGGCAGCTCCCAACCGATCAATGAGCTCATCAGCTCTGGGGATGGGGTGTGCATCAGTCCCGGTGACGGCATTGAGCCCACGGTAGTCCACACAAAACCGGAGTTCTGGAGTGGCACTGGGTGCAGCAGCCTTTGGGACCAAGACCACTGGGCTGGCCCAAGGACTGTTGGAGGGCTCAATCACCCCTAACGCCAACATCTTAGAGACCTCCTCCTTGATGCTGGCCCTGACCCGGTCAGTCAACCTGTAAGTTTTGTGCTTTACAGGAGGGCTGTCACCAGTGTCCACGTCATGGGTACACCAGTGAGTAACACCGGGGGTCAGAGAGAACAGTGGGGCGAACTGTCCCAACAACTGGCGACAGTCCCCCTGCTACTCTTGAGTCAGTGTAGGGGAGAGGATCACACCCTCCACTGACCCATCATGCTCCTTGGTAGACAGGAGGTCAGGGAGAGGCTCACTCTCCTCTTCCACCCCATCATCTGTCACCAAGAGCATACTCACTTCGGACCTCTCGAAGTGGGGCTTGAGGCGGTTCACGTGAAGGACCCTCAAAGGGTTCCTTGGAGTCTGCAAATCCACCAGGTAGGTGACGTTACTTTTGCGCTCCACCACCTCATATGGCCCAGTCCACTTGTCCTGCAAGGCACAAGGTTCCACTGGGGCCATGACCCACACTTTTTGCCCAGGTTGAAATTCGACCAGAGGGGCATTCTGGTAATACCACCTCTTCATTTCTTCCTGGCTTGCTTCTAGGTACGCCTGAGCGAGTTTTCTGAAGCGGGCAGTTTGGTTTCTAAAGGCCAGCATGTAACTAAACACATCCTGGGGAGTTTTCCTGGGAGCTGCCTCCCAGCCTTCCTTTACCAAACGCAGAGGTCCTCTGACAGGGTGGCCATACAGGAGCTCAAAGGGGCTGTACCCAAGAGACTTCTGAGGCACCTCCCTGTATGCAAAGAGCAGGCATGGCAAGAGGACGTCCCACTTACGCCTCATGGGTTCTGTTAGACCCTTGATCATGCCTTTCAAGGTCTGGTTGAATCTCTCCACCAGACTGTTTCCTTGTGGGTGGTAAGGAGTGGTGAACTTGTAGGTTACACCGCACTCCTTCCACAGGGATGTCATATACTTGGATATGAAATTGGTCCCCCTGTCAGAAACCACCTCTCTGGGGAAGCCCACACGGGAAAAGATCCCCATTAACGCCCGGCCCACCACTGGTGCCGTCGTTGTCCTGAGAGGGATTGCCTCCGGGTACCAGGTGGCATGGTCCACCAAGACCAGGATGTACCTGTTGCCCATGGCTGTCTTGGGATCCAGTGGCCCCACAATATCCATCCCCACCCTTTCAAAGGGTGTCCCAACAACAGGAAAAGGTTGGAGAGGAGCTTTGACCTTCCTCCCACTCTTACCACTTGCCTGGCAAGTTTGGCAAGACCTACAGTGTGCATCTGAATGCCTTCGCATTTGGGGCCAAAAGAAGTGGGTGACAAGCCTGTCAAAGGTCTTGTCCTGCCCCAAATGTCCTGCCAAAGGCACGTCATGAGCCAGACCCAGTAGGAACGTCCTGAAGCGCTGGGGTACCACCAGCACACGGGCTGACCCAGGCTCAGCAACCTTAGGCTCACTGTATAGGAGTCCATTCTCCCAGTAGATCAGATGTGACCCGGACTGATTACCAGCTGCCTGGTCTGCAGCCTGCCGCCGCAGACCCTCCAGAGTAGGGCACTCGTTCTGCTCCCTGCAGAACTCCTCTCTCGTGGGACCCCCTTCTTGCTGCCAATGGGTCAGCTCAGAGATGTCTCCCAGTTCGGCTACTTGCTCCCCTGTAGGCACCGGGGCGTCCCCCTCGAGGTCCGCCTCCTCCCGGTCCGTGGGAACTTTGGGGGCCGGTTTCCCGCGCCCCCTGCCCTTCCTCTTGGCAGGGACTTGGGCCATTGTTCCAGGCTCCAAGTCCTCTTGATCACCCTTTCTGGCTGCCATCGACCGAGTAGACACGCATGCCCACTCTGGCAACCCAAGCATCTCCAAGTGAGACCTGAGCTCAACATCCTTCCATAAGGACTGCTCCAGGTCGTTACCTAGCAGACAATCTACAGGCATGGTAGGGCACACAACCACCCTCAATGGACCTGAGACCCCCCATTCAAAGGGAACCTGCGCCACCATACACTGGCGCTCAGACTTGTCTACAGCCACTACTTGGTGGAATGCCCCTGGGACTACCTGCTTTTCAGAGACCAGGTGACACCGGACTGAGGTCACACTGGCTCCAGTATCTCTGAGAGCCTCTACCCTGTTCCCATTGATGGTCACCCAGGTGCTATATTTCTTTGTGTTAGGGGGCACCTGGTTTCCTGGGACCATCTCACTGTCCCCTAGTGAGACGAGGGTCATTTCTGCGGGATCCCCACCCTCCTGTGGGCACCCCTCCTCCCCAAGCGCTACACTAGCCAATACCTTGGTCTGTCCACCGGTGGGTGGCTGTGTCCCCTTTGGGCACCTGGGGTCCCCCTTCAAGTGATCCACCTGGTCACATGCAAAACACTTGCGGGGGCCGGTCTCAACAGGCTTCCCTGTAGGGACCCCTTTCTTCTTATCACCTGGGGGATGGGAACCTTTACCCTGGGTACTAGTTTGGGGCCCTTTAGAGAACTCCTGTGTTTTACCCTTGTCCCCCCACTTTTCTGCTGGGGACCATGCCCACCTTTGGCTGAGTCTCCCCTAAACGCTTTCTTGTGGACCCTGGTACTCAACCAGCAGTCCGCCTCCATAGCAAGCTTCCTGGGGTCAGTTAGCTTACTATCAACTACGAGCTGGCGCAGATCTGCAAAACATAGACTAGACAAGTGCTCCCATGCAATCAAATTGTAGAGCCCCTGAAAATCTGTTACATTACTGCCCTTCACCCAACCATCCAGCGACCTACAGAACATTCCAACCAAGTGTTAGCCTCAGACTTTTTACTGGACCTAAACTGATCCCTGTACTTCTCAGGAGTGAGTCCATACCTATTGAGGAGAGCGTCTTTCATGTCAGCATAGATGAGGTCCTGCCCCTTACCCAAAGCTATCAGGGTATCCCTAACTTCTTCTGGAAAGAGAGGCCACAAACCTGCCCCCCAGTTCCTTCCAGGGACCCCATTCATATGAATAGACGACTCGTACCCTTGAAACCACCTTTGTATGTCATCACCCTTTTTGTACTCTTTACCTACATTCTTGGGGATGTGTACAATCCTGTATGTGTGTGCTGAAGTGTTGCTGCCACCATCTAGGCCGGTTCTACTCTTTAGCTCCAGCTCATTGATAATACTCTCATGAACTAACATAATTTTCCTTTCCTCTATGGCTATTCTCTTGTCTTCCCTCTCACTTTCTATTCTGAGTTTCTCTAATTCAAACTTCCTTGCTTCCCACCTGTCCTCCAGCTCCTCTGGGGACAAGCTACTGCTGCCTGGCCTGGAGGGCTCCCCTCCTCCAAAAAGCACATCCACCCTAGGAACAGGCTCCTCCACCTCTCCACTGAGGTCACAAGATTGCCCACTGGCATGTCTGGCTGCTACCCAGGCCCTCAGCGCCTTTTGTAGCTCATCCTTCCTGGTGAGGCCTCTGACCTGGACTTTCAGATTCTTGCAAATCGATTTTAACTCCTTGACATTGTAGGCTTCCAATCGATCCTCCTCAAAGGCAATTTCTACTGATGCATTTGATGATACTATAGATTCAGGCATGTTGAAGTAGCAAGTTCAAACTGGCAAGATCAAAAATAGGCCAAAAAAGAAAAAGAACCTGTATGTGGTACGTAATGGTCTGCGATATGGTAGTAGTGCACACCAATCACTGTAAGTCAAGTGCAAACACAAGTCCTATCCCACCGCTGACAACCAATGTTAGAAATGGGGGTCTCTAGTTGGCAAGGGCTTGCACCTTTGTCCAAGTAGGGACCCTTCTTCCTAGTCAGGATAAGGGAGTTACACTCCTAAAATAATCCCTGCTCACGCCCTTGGTAGCTTGGCACGAGAAGTCAGGCTTATCTTAGAGGCAGTGTGTAAAGCATTTGCACATAACCAACAGTAATACAGTGTAAGCACTACAAAAGGACACCACACCAGTTTAGAAAAATATCCAATATTTTTATATACTTAAAACAAGACCAATACGATAAAAATCCACAGTACAGTACTTTAAAAATCTTCAGTTATCACAGTATCCTTAAAAACAGTTCCTTGATGTCGATAGCTCCGTCCGGGGCTATCACTGTGTCGTGAATAAACAAATCCAAACAGTTCTGGCTGACCGCTACATCGCAGGTGAGCTACGGTGTCGGGAAGACCTGCAAACAGTACCTTTCAGAAATGCAGGGCGTCGATGACCTCACGGTGAGCTTCCGAAAACATGGCATCCGCAGGCGTCGGATCCGGAGTTCGGTGAAGGCGTCGTCGGGGCCCTCAAAGTCACACGCGTTGCAGATCGATCTCCTCTCTGTTGAAGTCAGGAGCGCTGGCGTCGGCAGGCGCCGGGTGCTGCGGTGCGAAGTGCAGCGGTGCGGCGTGCGGTGCCCTCAGGTCGCGATGCGAGCAGCGGCTCAGTGGCGGTGTCAGATGGCATCGTCGGTGAGACCAGGGTCGCGGTGTGAGGTGAAGGCGGTGCTCGTCACAGTGCTGGCAGGTCACGGTGCAGCAGCGGCGGCGTCGTTGCTGAAGCGCTGTCGTCGGCTGACGAACTGGAGTCGATGGCACCGGCGTCGGTAGGCCAAGGCTGCGGTGCGGGATGAGGGCAGTGTGTCGTGTAACTGTACGAGCGGTGCCCTCGAACCACGGTGCAAGCAGCGGCATCGAGTCCGGCATGGAGCAGCGTCGTCGGGGATACCAAGGCGTCGTTGTGAAGCGAGGCGGTGCGGAGTGCGGTGCCCACAGGTTGCGGTGCGAGCAGCGGCTCGGTGGTGGTGTCAGCAGGCGTCGTCGGTGAGACCAGGGTCGCGGTGCGGCGGTGCCCTCTGCGGTGCCTTCAGGACACGGAGTCGGCAGCGGCGTCGTAGACGGCGTCGGGCTTGAAGTCTTTGCTGTTCCTGAGACTTCTTGAACAGGGGGCAAGCTCTACCTCAAGCCCTTGGAGAAACTCACAAAGTAGATTGCAGAAAGTTCAGTCCAGTCCTTTCACTGCCCAAGACAGAAGTAGCCACTGCAGGCCAACACAGCAAAGCACACAGCAAAGTGGTAGTTCCTCCTCACAGCTTCTCCAGCTCTTCTTCTTGGCAGTCTTCTTGGTCCAAAAGAGTTCTAAAATTCTGGGGTTTGGGTCCCCCTTTTTATCCTCAATTTCTCTTTGTTCTCTGAAGGCAGAGAGGCCTTTGCCTAGTCCAAACCAGTTCTGGTCAGTCCTGGAGCACTTGTTGACAAGTCTCCTTCTTTCCTTTTGCAGTGTAGGCCAGGGACATCAGACGCACCACAGGAGGTGGAGCCAGCATTGTGGAGGGAAGGCACAGCCCTATTCAGGTCCCAGGTGCAACTCCTCCCACCCATCTACATGTAGATCTTGCTATTCAGCCCTGTGCTGACTCACCCTGTCTCCTGGAATCCCCCAGCCCCTGTCACTCACACTCCAGACAAGGATTACACAACCTAGCAGAGGCAGGCTCGGATAGTTAGACAAGAAAATACCTACTTTCTAAAAGTGGTATTTTCAAACACAGAATGTTAAAACCAACTTCACTAAAAGATGCATTTTCTACTCGAATTTCTACCATGTTCCCTTGGTCAGTTAGGATCATAGGATGTAATAATCAAACCGCCCATTCTGGCCTATGGGGAACAGGTAGCCTTGCAATAGTGAAAAACGAAGTAGGCTGTATTTCACTATCAGGACATGCCATATACACCAGGGCATGTCCTACCTTTCACATACAATGCACCCTGCCCACAGGGGTACCTTGGGCCTACCTTAGGGGTGACTAACATGTAGAAAAGGGAAGGTTTAGGGACTGGCAAGTGTGTGCACTTGCCAAGTCGACATGGCAGCCCCAGGCTGCGCACAGGCTCTGCAATGGCAGGCTAGAGTTACACTTTATGGGCTGTTTGCGTGGGTGGCACAATCCAGTGCTGCAGCCCATCAACAGCATTTGATTTATAGGCCCTGGCACTCGCAGTGCACTTTACTAGAGACTGACACATAAATCAAATAGGCCAATCATGGAAACACCAATCCATAACACATTTTCTACAGGAGCACTTGCACTTTCCCACTGGACAGCAGTGAGGAAAGTGCACAGAATCACTACACCAGCAAAAACAGAGTCAAAAACAGGAGGTCAGAAAGCAAAAAGTCAGGGGAAACACGCCAAAAGATGCCAAGTCTAACATTCACTATATCTATATATATCACTACACTTAAAACTTTGTAAGTCACCCCTATAGCAGGCCTTAACAATCCTGAAGGCAGGGTGCTGGGTTTTGCGTGAGAGGGTGCTCCTGCATGAGCAGGGCCCCTCTGCAGTCTTCGGAGACCATTCTCCCAGGCTGTACGTGATACTACCAGACATATAGGTAGAGGTGCATTATAACCTCGCTGTAAATGCTATCTCGAAAAACGACTGCATTGAATTATGTCGTGTTTGGTGTCAAACACCTTGGAATCATACCTCCACACCAGTAACTGGTGTGGGAGGTATGATTCCTCCCCTCAGAACCGAGGTTCTGGTGGTACCCAAGTCTACCGGTACCAACTTTCTCGAGCCTAACAGCACAAATGGATGCTGCCAGCCACAGACACGAGTCTGCCCTCCTGCTCCTGATCCAAGCTCGAGCAGGGGAGGGCAGCACAATAGGCATCCTGTCACAGGGAGGTGTTACCACCTCCCAGACAGGATTTAGTGTATTGGGGCTGCGTGGGTGCACTGTTTCCATGCCAGAAAGTCTGCACGAGGGACACACATGGTGTCCCTGTGCATAGTCCAGTTCAAACCAGTTCTGGGAGCCATCCGCTCCTGCTCTGGCACGAAACTGGACAAAGGACATGGGTGTAGCCACCGCCCTGTCCTGTCCCTCCCCTAGGAGGGTCCCTAGAATCTGTCCAACCCTTTCCCGTGGGTATAAAATGGGTTACCTGGCTACAGGACATTAGATTTACGTGGACAAGATTCTGCAAGAAGATACCCTTACACATCGACCGTCTGGACACGCTGGACTTCGCTGGACCTTCCTTGGGCTCGACTTCGTCTTTCCTTGCCGTCCCCAGTCTCGCCACTGTCCGTGATCCATACAGGCTCTGTGCAGGACCCTGTGGGCCCCCAAGACAACAGAAGTATCTCCCTTGGAGTGAAGGAGTCACTCCCCTGCAAATGCAGGCACCGTAATGCATCTGAACGGTTTGCTGACCCTGAGCTCCTGCGGACTCTGAAGGTTCCAGCAACACAGGAGGTGGGTTTCTGAAGGTCTCCAAGGTTGAGCTGCCCTCTCACTGAGATTGAGGCGGATATGCCTCGTGGGGACCGTATACCCATACCCCTGTGTACCGCGTTTATTTGCAGCTGCAAATGCTTATTTTCATGCAACAATTCCATGCATTAGGCCATTTGTAGCCCTAATCCCAGCGCATCTTTTCTGAGAAGAACTCCGGCATCTTTGCAATCTGTGCCCTGCTAGCTTGTATCCTGTGAAACCGCCTGAGGTCCCCTCGCGACTCCTGTGCCTTCGGCCTGTGGGTCTACTTGAGGATCAACTTTGCTTTATTTGGGCTCCCCTGGTTGCTCAAGGCCTGCCCTGACTTCCCTTGCTGTGGTGAGTCTCCTGGTCCTTGCTGGGCCAGATCGACACTGAACTTGACCATCTACATTGTTGCCATTGCCAAGGCTTGATTGGTGCTCCAGCCGGACACCGACCCCTCAGCACTCGACATCCTTCATGGGACAGCTTGCCTCCAGCTCCTGGTCATCCTAGATATCTCCGGGTCCTTGCAGCTGAAGAGTCAAGCTCACCGTCAACACACCTGAAGCACCCGACATCGGTGGGCATTCGTCTACCGAGCCCCTGGTCACTCCAAAGTGACCCAGACTCTGTCCCCTCTGCTTTCAGGTTCTTCTCATCTAAAATCCACATTTGGATTCCACTGGACACTTTTCGTTATTCCCGCAGCAGCATTTATTTGTCGACATCCATGGGAAACGATGAGGGTTTCCGACGCCACTTCGCACCTATGCACCCGGCTCCTCTGGGATAGGTAACTCTGGTACAAAGCTATCCACGGGTGGGGTGGCTCTCCAAAACCTTAAGTTCCAAGGGCTGTCTTCGTAATCTGCTGGGAAGGGTCCTTAATCTGTGATTTTCCAACCGCGACTTTCCCATTGAGTTGTACAGAGCATGCGGTCGTGTTCCCACACTGCACCTGTCCTCCGTGGGGTCCCTATTCACTCACCTTGGGTGGTTCCTTGGGGTCCCAGCGATTCTACACCTTCTAGACTAGGTCTAGTCCCGAGTCGTGGTACCACTTACTTAGTATATGGTTTGGTCTCCCCCAGGAGCCCACTGTGTATTGTGCTACTTACGTTTGATTCTTTGCAACTGTATTATTTGATTTGTGTTCTATCCTCGTGTAGAGGATACTAGAGAGTGTTATATATAATAAATACTGTGTGGTTTCCCTTTCATTTAACCAATACTATAAGGTTGCATTCTGGTAAAACAAGGTGCTTAACATTCCTTCAAGACTTAGCCAGAAGGCTGCTCTCCATAGCTACCACTAGGATAGCTTTCAAAAGGTTATCTTTGACCTAATCACCATAAGGGTTGTTTGGACTGGTGCAAGGTGCCCACTTTAATTAGTGGACAGTAAATACCAGGCCAATTTTTCACATGCACCCAGAATTTCTTTTCCATCAAGGCACACATAAGTGTGAAACTTTTAGTTAAATGACCTCATGCACATGTGTGCAGTTCTTCCATCTGGGTTAATTTAAAAGTAATCTTGTGAATGAATGATCACTCATATCATGAGTACTTGCCTGTCTAAGTACCATTAATGGTAAATAATTGAGCGATCAGTGTCCCTTCTACATGTATATTTCCCAAAGGACCTATAGCAGGGAATGTTTGAGCCATGGTTACTCTTGCCCCTACAATAAAATGTGTATCTTACCCTTGACAGGTTTCTTCTTGCTGGGTTCTCAGCTAAATGGGCCACCAAGTACTTTTAAGTGAGAGAGCTGAGAGTTCCTAGTAACCAAGGCTCCAGTTTCTGGGTCTTCGAGAAAAAGACTACCTATGTAAACCTTCATAACTTTGGGGCAAGCTCAAACCCGTATTAGGTGAATCTAGGTGCAGTATTACACAATTTTAAAGCTGGAACACTGATGTGAATATGCTGCTGCTAAAGTTGTGAGTGTAGAACACTTTAGTAATGATTCACAGACATACACATATTTCTACTGTACACATGGTAAGTCAAATCATAGAAACTACCCAACATACTACACAACGCAAAATGAAGCAATGGAATGAAACAAGATAGTACTAAAAGCAGGACCTTTGCTCATGCACACCATATAGGAGAAGGAGAAGCAGCTCCCCCAGCCCCCAGCCCCCAGGCCAGCAGGCCTAGGACTGGGGATTGGCTATTCAGCTACCAGGCAACTCTGAGCCCTCCCCTCACACCTGCCCAGGCCCCTTAAGGCTTTGCTGGGTGCACCCCAAATCATTCTCCTCCATCTTGTGAGTTGCAGCCTACCTGTGTCCCACATTGCAGTGAGCAGAGTCCAGGAAGTGGTAAGGAGGCAGACTAGTTCTGTCTCTTCCCCCCCAACAAGTTTTAAAAAAACGATTTTCCCTTTCTGTGATTACTGTCTTTGCCTGTGGTTGTTACAGTTTAAAATTGTAGTTTTAACCTGCCTGTGATTGCATATTTTATCACCTGTTTTGTGTGTTAAACTTGTGGTTTTCCTGCCCATGATTGCTTCCATTTAACGTGTTGAATTGTGGGATTTGCAGTCCAAACTCTGTAGTTTTCCCTCTCACTCCTGGTGACTATTCAGTTTTCCCTCCAAATTTCTCCTTTGCTCTGTGCTAAGACCTGTATGTTCAACAGTGCACCCCCAGCCACCATTTTGTGTTATCAAGCCAGTGAAACCAGCCCCCCCCGCCTGCCCCCCCAGCAACAGGGATATTCTACATCAGAGGGTGCTTCTGTGAGCTGTTTAAACTGTGTTTAATAGGGACTGTGCACTTCGCTTTTTGGCCAGGAGAGGGAGTAAAGTTTTGTTCAAACAGTATTGTTAGATTTTAAGTTTGTGAGGCCTTTTACCTGCAGAAGTCCAAAGTGTGGATTGAGCCTGTCTGTCTCCTAGGAGATTCTGAACAGGAGAAGCAGCTCCTCCAGCCCCCAGCCCCCAGGCCAGCAGGCCTAGGACTGGGGATTGGCTATTCAGCTACCAGGCAATTCTGAGCCCTCCCCTCACACCTGCCCAGGCCCCTTAAGGCTTTGCTGGGTGCACCCCAAATCATTCTCCTCCATCTTGTGAGTTGCAGCCTACCTGTGCCCCAGATTGCAGTGAGCAGAGTCCAGGAAGTGGTAAGGAGGCAGACTAGTTCTGTCTCTTCCCCCCCAACAAGTTTTAAAAAAAAACGATTTTCCCTTTCTGTGATTACTGTCTTTGCCTGTGGTTGTTACAGTTACAAATTGTAGTTTTAACCTGCCTGTGATTGCATATTTTATCACCTGTTTTGTGTGTTAAACTTGTGGTTTTCCTGCCCATGATTGCTTCCATTTAACGTGTTGAATTGTGGGATTTGCAGTCCAAACTCTGTAGTTTTTCCTCTCACTCCTGGTGACTATTCAGTTTTCCCTCCAAATTTCTCCTTTGCTCTGTGCTAAGACCTGTATGTTCAACAGTGCACCCCCAGCCACCATTTTGTGTTATCAAGCCAGTGAAACCAGCCCCCCTGCCTCCCCCCCCAGCAACAGGGATATTCTACATCAGAGGGTGCTTCTGTGAGCTGTTTAAACTGTGTTTAATAGGGACTGTGCACTTCGTTTTTTGGTCAGGAGAAGGAGTAAAGTTTTATTCAAACAGTATTGTTAGATTTTAAGTTTGTGAGGCCTTTTACCTGCAGAAGTCCAAAGTGTGGATTGAGCCTGTCTGTCTCCTATGAGATTCTGAACAGGAGAAGCAGCTCCCCCAGCCCCCAGCCCCTAGGCCAGCAGGCCTAGGACTGGGGATTGGCTATTCAGCTACCAGGCAACTCTGAGCCCTCCCCTCACACCTGCCCAGGCCCCTTAAGGCTTTGCTGGGTGCACCCCAAATCATTCTCCTCCATCTTGTGAGTTGCAGCCTACCTGTGCCCCAGATTGCAGTGAGCAGAGTCCAGGAAGTGGTAGGGAGGCAGACTAGTTCTGTCTCTTCCCCCCCAACAAGTTTAAAAAAAAACGATTTTCCCTTTCTGAGATTACTCTTTGCCTGTGGTTGTTACAGTTTAAAATTGTAGTTTTAACCTGCCTGTGATTGCATATTTTATCACCTGTTTTGTGTGTTAAACCTGTGGTTTTCCTGCCCATGATTGCTTCCATTTAACGTGTTGAATTGTGGGATTTGCAGTCCAAACTCTGTAGTTTTTCCCTCTCACTCCTGGTGACTATTCAGTTTTCCCTCCAAATTTCTCCTTTGCTCTGTGCTAAGACCTGTATGTTCAACAGTGCACCCCAGCCACCATTTTGTGTTATCAAGCCAGTGAAACCAGCCCCCCTGCCTCCCCTCCCAGCAACAGGGATATTCTACATCAGAGGGTGCTTCTGTGAGCTGTTTAAACTGTGTTTAATAGGGACTGTGCACTTCGTTTTTTGGCCAGGAGAGGGAGTAAAGTTTTATTCAAACAGTATTGTTAGATTTTAAGTTTGTGAGGCCTTTTGCCTGCAGAAGTCCAAAGTGTGGATTGAGCCTGTCTGTCTCCTAGGAGATTCTGAACAGGAGAAGCAGCTTCCAACTCCCTGGCCAGCAAACCTTGTCTGAGGTTGCTGGGACCTTATATAGTCTGCTAGTGGTTGGTAGATGTATACACTGATTGGTGGTTGTATCTGATGTTTCTATTGGATATGGGTTAGTGTCCTCATTGGTTGGGTATTTGAGGGTTCTGATTGGTTTATGGGTCTGTGATTCAATCAATGTAGGGTTGGGACTAGGGCTAGGGTTATGATTTCTATTGGAAGTAGGGACTAGGACTTCCTGTGTTATTGGTTGTTGGGACTAAGGTGGAACTAGGGCTAGGGTTAGGCCTTTAATTGGAAGTAGCGATTAGGGCTTCTGGTGTTATTGGTTGCTGGACTAGGTGTGGGACTAAGAGTAGGGTTAGGCTTTCTATTGGAAGTAGGGACTAGGGCTTCCTGTCCCATTGGTTGCTTGGACTAGGGTTGGGACTACTGGTAGGGCTAGGGCCTCTATTGGACGTAGAGATCAGGGTTTTGAACTGATTGGGTGCTTGGACTAGGGCTAAGATTGGCTGTAAGGTCCTGGTCTCCTATTGGTTCTAGATTTTTAGGGCTAGTGTTGTGATAGGATAGTGTTAGGGCTAGGGTTCCCATTGGCTGACGGGGTCACCTGATTACTAGGGCTATAAAAGGCCAGGGTGAGGGCGTCTCAGCCCGGGCGTTGAGGTTAAGGACAGAGAGGACAAGGGCAGTTGCCTGTTTGAGCATGTTGAGGGCAGAGAGGACAAGGGCAGTTGCCTGTTCGAGACTGGCCAGGGCCAGAAATGCTGCCCATTTCCCATTTAGCAACACCCAGCCCACACCATCCACATCCACAAACAGAGCAACACACTCACACCAAATGTACACCACGCACAACACTATGCACAGATTAATGTACCAGCATGCACTACTAACCCAACCAAACCACATCTCTACACCCTACTATCCCAACTACCACACATATGCACCATCACCTACAAACAGTACACAACCCTATCCTATACCACTAACCTAGACTGGATCGCGTCCTACCTTCGAAACAGAACTAATGTCATCCATACCCCACCTTTCTCGTCCAAACCGTACTCCACAAAAGCAGGGGTCCCTCAAGGTTCTATCATCTCGCCCATGCTTTTCAACATTTACATGAAGTCATTACCAGTACTGATCAATCAATTTCACCTCACGTGCTATAACTATGCAGATGACACGCAAATACTCCTTCAACTGGAATGCCCCAAAGACATTGGAAAATCACCAATTTTCAGCTGTCTCAGAGCCGTGGATCAGTGGATGACTTGGAGCCATCTCAAATTGAATACTTCAAAAACAAAAATACTCACGTGTGGCGATTGGAAACATTACAACCCGCTTGCCTCATGGCCTAATGAACTGGGATCACCACCTAAAGTAAGAAACCTCGGAATGACCATGGACTCCAAGCTGTCGATGAATGCCCAAGTGGACAAACTAGCAAGATCAAGCTTTGCCACTATAAAAACGCTGCGACGAATTTTCCCTCATTTGGGATTTCCGCACAAGGTCCAAGCTACCATCTCCCTTGTTCTGTCCAAACTCGATTACGCCAATAGCCTCTACCACGGATCACCTTTAACAACCATGAAAAGACTACAACGGATTCAGAACTCGGCTGCCAGACTACTCTTGCATATCAAACCGCGAGACCACATCTCCCCTGCCTTGAAAGCCCTGCATTGGTTACCGGTTGCCAGAAGATCCACGTTCAAGCTGCTTTGTATCACCCACAAAGCAATACATGGAATGGGACCGCTCTTCATCAGGAATAAAATCACCAAACACATTCAACAGAGGAACCTCCGCTCTAAAGGAGCATCTCGCCTCAAAATCCCAAGATACAAGAAAAAAACCATGGGTGGCACATCCTTCTCTGTTCAAGCAGCCAAACTATGGAACTCTTTACCCCCCAACATAAGATCCACCGACAACCACCTTATCTTCAGAAAACTACTCAAGAATTGGCTCTTCCCCACATAGGCACCATACGCAAACAGAAATTTACAGCATATCCCTCTGTATATAAGCATTTGTTCTCACTATAGACATGTACCTATCTTTGTGTATTGCTTTGTATAAACATGTAGAATAATTATGTTGTTGAGAGGGGAAAAAAATAATAATAAATAAATAAAAATCATCCTTGGTCTACATGTACTTACTTCCATTGTGCATCTATGTACCTTCCATGTACTTGGATCTGTGTCTCTGTTACTTTTCTCCTGAAAAAGCATATCCAATGCACTACCCTATTTCTCATCTTGTGCCTCTATCAATATCTTTAATCTACATATACTTACCTCCTTTATGTATCTATATACTTTCAATGTACTTATGGAGCTATATATTTATCACTTTCTTCTAATTTAGCAATTCCAAGGCACTACCCTATTTCTCAGCCTATATTTCTCTCAATATATCTTCTAGCCCAACCTTCTGACTCATCTCAAACTTCTCTCTACTACTCTACTCTACTCTCTCTACTACACTAATACTTATGGGTTCCAGAGTAGCGTGCTACTTGCGCTTCAAAACCCCATCAGGGGTAGCAAGCGCTATATAAATTCAAACCTCTTTCCCTCTTCTATCCCGCCACCTACCCTTCTCTACCCAAATAACTGAATAACATATCCACTACTCAAATTACTTCATATTTTACTATACTAATTTTCAACACTAATCCTAATGGGTTCCGGAGTGGCGTGCTACTCGCCAGAAAAGCGCTTCAACACCCATCAGGGGTAACAAGTGCTATATGAATGCAAACCTTTCTTCCCTTTTTATCCCTCCGCTATCCTTCTCACTCCAAATAACTGACTAATATCCACCACTGAAATTACTTTCATATTTCACCATATTAATTCACCACTAATCCTTTATGGGCTTCCGGAGTAGCGTGCTTAAACACCCCATCAGGGGTAACAAGCGCTATATAAATACAAACCTTTTTTCCTCCTCTATCCTTCTGCTATTATTCCAAATCCAAATAACTGACTAACCTATCCACCACTTAAAATGTACTTGCATGTTTCACTATACTAATTCAACACTAATCCTCTATGGGTCCCGGAGTAGCGTGCTACTCGCCGAAAAAGCGCTTTGACGCCTCGTCAGGGGTAGTAAGCGCTATATAAATGCAATTACAATACAATACAATATAGTGTTCACAGTCACTAAGGGCCAGATGTACAACCCATTTTTGCTTGCGCAAACGGGTTTGCGACCCGTTTGCACATGCAAAAACCTACAGGGCCATGTACAAACCCTATTTAGCGAGTCGCAATTTATTTGCGACTCGCTAAATAGGATTTGCGACTCACATTTAGGAAGGGGTGTTCCAAGGGCGTCCCTTCCTAATTGCGACTCGCTACCCTATGTAAGAATGTTTTGAGATCGCAATTGCGGTCGCGAAACACTCGCAATTTACCACTCTCTTCAAGAGGGTGGTAATGTATTCGCAAATGGGAAGGGGTCCCCAGGGGACCCCTTCCCATTTGCAAATGCAGGGGAAAATATTTTTTAGGGGCAGGCAGTGGTCCTAGGGACCACTACCTGCCCCTAAAAAATTAAACGAAAACGTTAAATTTTTTTTTTAATGCATCCCATTTTCCTTTCAGGAAAACGGGCTGCATTAAAAAAACAAACTGCTTTATTTAAAAGCAGTCCCAGACATGGAGGTCTGCTGAGCCCAGCAGGCCACCATACCTGGGAGGGCCAGCCATTCTCAATGGGGTCGCAAATTGCGAGTGCCTCATGAATATTGATGAGGCATGCAATTTGCGACCCCATTGAGAATCGCTAACAGTGTCTCTGACACTGTTGTACATGTCATTTTGGGAGTTGCAAATTGCGACTCGCAATTGATCACAATTTGCGACTTGCAAAATGACATGGTTGTACATCTGGCCCCCTATGACTGCAAACAAGAGTGCAAGTTGCAGTAAAAAGCACAGGGCCACAACAATGCAGTTACTGAACCATTGTAAGTGGTACACTAAAACAGTAGCACTGGCAAACAATTAAAAATGTAATGTAATCTGGAGAGAAAAAAGACAGTGTCCCCTTGTTTGGAAAGTTTGTTTTACTGACGTTGGGAAGATGCGGGAATCTCCACGTTTACAGTTAGCTGATCTTAGTTGGGGACCCTAAAGATGTAGGGTCAACAGCACCACACTGAGAGAGTACATGCTCGAAGATAAGAGAGGTCACACCACTGCTTAGCCACAGAATTAATGCAAATTCCCCAAGAGCTTCTTTCAAGCCACACAGGCCTGTGTTGACGTGGCTAGCAGGCAATGACAACATTAATTGTTGTTAAAGAACATCAAAATAACAACAAATGGTGCAGGGAGTGAGTCTGCTCACCATACAGATTTATTACTACATATATAGGTGTAGGATTTCTTAGTAACAAAAGCCAATTCAAAAACGCCGTGCAATCCTCAATCCTTTATTACATTAAGCTCATTCCGGATTTATCGGGCCGGACGGAGGACGCATTGGACGGAATGGAGGAATAAACTTTTAAGATCCTTAATGTAATAAAGGATTGAGGATTGCACGGCGTTTTTGAATTGGCTTTTATGGAAACCTGTATGCAAGGATATTTTGGAGAATAGTTAGTTATACACTGGAGCCATATATACTCGGGATATTCATTGATGATTATGAAGAAGATAATATGAGAGAGTAATAACGAGAATAATTTTCTATACAGATTAAAGCCCTGATGATGTCCCAGATGGGGACGAAACGCGTCGGCTGTAGAAATCATTAATTTGTTTTGAAGTTGGATGATATTGATGACTTGACTCTAAGCAAAAATAAAGAACAGAATATGAAGCAGACATCATAAAGACCCTTCTTCTTTGGGACTTTAATATTTGATTGTCAAATTTATGTTTATACTTGACGCTCCTTCTTGATTACTATTGAATTTCTGTATGGCAGTGTGGTTTCTGACGGTGGGCCACGAGCAGTTGAGCTCTCCAATTGACTAATACTAGAGTAATTCAAGTGATAGACTCTCCAGTGCACACAGGGTCTGACCCCCATCGTCAGGTTTTGTTTCATTGGCTGATCTGGACAACCCTGGAAACATAGAACAATATAGAAAATGTGAGAGACAGGGAAGTCATACGAGGAATGCATCCTTTGTTCATCTTGCACCCAACACTCTTACAAAAGTAAATGATCATCAGATGCATTGTTAATGTTCACAAAGTCTTTACCTGCACACACGTTTCAATGATAGTGACCAATATTGAAAAACGTTATGCACATTATGTATGAAGGTTTCAAACATTCAAAAACATTTTTCAAAAAACTCAAAGGAGTCTGTCTGCCCAAACGTCTGGATTACTTTCACAGGCAGGCCAGTAAGCAGTTCTGCTGAGAGGAAGAAGGCATGCCAAAAACAACAAATATGCTGCCTGACAGCTGAAAGTTGCACAGAGGGAAGGGCAAGTCAGTTATCCACATGAGACAGGGTCCAGAAGGGCATACAACTAGCCTCTTAGCTACTCACTTTTTTCTAATGTGTGTTTGGTGGTTTGTTCTTCTGTTCTCGTTTCTGCATTTATCTCCCATGGGTTTCAGAGGCTCTCATGTTGCATTTGGAGCATGGGTTGCTGACTTGGCGAAGTAGGCATTTTGTTGTGTTCAGAGCCCTTCCTCCATTTCCTCCTAGACCAGGTCCCTTTAAACCAGTTCAGGGTTCCTGACTGTCTCTTTTCTCTTTCCTACTGTTGTCTGGCTTTCACCTTTTCTTGAGTTCTCCCAGCTTCTTTCTTGACTTGGAAGGTGCTGCCGCATTCTCTGGAAGCAAGTAGGTCTTTTTTCCATTTCTCTTGCCAAAACTGATTTATTTCTTTAGCTGTTAACACACTTTTTTGTCACTGATGTACACTCTGGCAAGAGTATGTTTCCTTCCTCTGTGTATCTTGCCCATTTTTATCTGCTCTTTTCATGTAACAATGATCTGGATCCCCCCTACTTCCACCAGTTCAGTGAAGATTCAATCGCTGTTTGTCTGCCTCCTGAATGGCCTTTGTTGTTAAAGTTGTTGGGGTCTATTATTTTTTCACTGTCTGTGTTTTTCATTGATTTTCCTGTGGAGATGTGATGGTTATATTTTGGGACAACCTACCTCGTTATTAAGGACTGGGATGAAGAAGACAGGCAATTAAATACTGGTAGTCTTCATTACTGTGTAACCTAGCCTTCCTTGTCACATTACTGGATCCTTTCTTCCTTAATCTTTTGGACTTGACCATAGGGATGGCTGGGATGCTTGAAATAGACGACATATTTTAGGGTGGTTCCTATTTATTGCTTAAATTCCTCCAGCCGTGGCTAGAGACTAGAGGTGTTATTTCAATCTTTGTGGGATGAACAAAATGGTAGGTCGGGCCCACTCCCCAGCATAAACCCTGCCTGTCTTGAGTTACCCATCATATTAACAGTGCATTTCTCAATAAAGTGTTAATGCCAGCACATTTTCTGAAATGAATGCTGTGCTGGCCACCATATTGTGGTGGCAAACTTCATATTTCTTTTTGTGTCTTAAAAACAAATCCACTGCAGCATCTCTCCAACAGCAGTCATTCCTACCCCTCACCATGATGACCTTATGTCAGTTCTCCAATAAACTCAACTTCATAGAATGTTTACATACTTTCCTCCTATCTCACCAAATTGGTTTTGATGATTGTTGTCACTCCTTGCTAATCAAATCCTCCCACTGCACGTATTTCTTTCCAACTTTCCTGAAACCTGGAAAAATCCTACTACTGCTCAAAAAAAGACACCAAGCAGTAATGAACCTGAGAATTACTGCCATAAGTCCACTCCTCCTACTTTAGCAAGGTCCTTGGAAACGTTGTAGCAAGGCAATATCAAAATCACACATATCTTTTAAAGGGTAACAAATAAGGCTCCCACCCCAATGACTTAAGTTCTGAAACAGTGATATTGGATTTCATTGATGACCCCATTAAAAATGCCAGCAAAGATGACCCTTGTTTCTCGTCCTGTGTAACCTCTTAGTGGATTTGACACAACTGTTCATCACTCAGCATACTCAGTAGTTTCACCCCTAGTTTATTAGACAACGATGCATGCAGATGGACTTAGTGAAATCTCTCCTGATCCCCATCAAATGCATACAGCCCCAAGAAACAATTATCTTTCATATTGCATATAATCTTTAGACATAGTATCCAGGCACTGCCCTAAAATTAGCATGCAAACCACACATTAATGGTAAGTCAAAGTGGAATCCATTCTTGGACATCATTCTACCCTAAATGACATCATTCCACTTGGATCTAAAGACATAGTTCATAATCTTCATTTAGGAAACCGTCAACTCTAGAATAAAAAAATGACTCCATTTCAAATTGTATTTACTGCAACTACCTAACCACCAGTAACAGGCCCACTTCCCCAATTAACACATCTCCGGTAGAAGTATCTCAAAATTAGAAGTTACAACTGTCTCACCTAGGTCTGCACATACACATGGCCTATTTCCAGCTCAGGCTTCTCCATGGATTACACAGTATGCTTCCGAATAAGTGGATAACTAATGCTGTAACTACTAAAACCCAAATAATGCTAATCACCTGGATCCTACCCTTAACTTTTCATCAACATTAGACACCAAAAATAATACCTCAACATATGATTGTTCATTGTACGTACAAATACCACTGAAGCTCTGTCACCTACAAAAGTAAAATAATCAAGCCCCTATCCCTGATAAATTCAAAAAATATCTCTAAGATTTCCTAACATACCGCAGATTACTCTGGCATGAATTTTGAATTAGAAATGTGATAAAAATTAAAATGTCAAAACAATTGAAGGTGAGAGCTCAAAATGTCAAATTATAATGCAGTCATTGGGCCTGATTCACAAAGGGCCTCTGCACTCATGGCGGAGGCCCTGCAGCCGTGGGATGTCTCTGCACTCGAGGCTGAATCTCCGCAATGGGAATTCTAATTGCAAGGATTCCGCCCGAGTGCAGAGATTCCCCCAGGACTGTGGGCCATCCACCACCACTTCAGAGGCCCTTTGTGAATCAGGCCCTAGCTATTTTGCAATTAAGCCAAAAGCCCAAAGATTGAAACTTTTTCCATTTTTTTCATCTTTTTTTACAGATCTGATGGGTATCATTACCATAATTACCACCCTAGCCCTAGCTCTAAGACTGTCACATACCAAATACTGTTATGCACCCAAGCCCTAACCAAAATCCACTCACACTAAAACTAACCACAGGACGTATACATTGACAATCATACCCCAATCTTCAACCAGTACAACACCCTTTCCCTAACACTAACTGTAATGCTATCTCTAACAGTATTAATTATCCTAAACCTATCTCTTACCCATACCCAGTATGGTACCAGAATATTGTAGTTTAGATATGATCTGAGAAAACAATTGTGGTCTAAATACTATTTACAAAAATGTCATCCTGTTGAAGTTAAGAATAATGTTGAATTCTATACCTAATGGCTCAGTATAAAGACCTCAATATTTCTGGCAAGTGTTTTTTATGTTATTGATATTCTCACGTGCTACCAACTTATCCTAAGAATAATCCTATTACTAAACCTAACCCTCACCTACACCATCAATCTATCCTTAACCCTTATTCTAACAGAAAGTATAATCCTAACGCTCTCTGTAACCAGTTAAAATAACCCTTTCTTCTAACCCTTGCCATAAAGTTAACCTTACACATTTTGAGGTCTAGATCTACGGAAATTGTGTTCTGTGATTTTGCAACTGATCTATGCACTAATAGATAGGTTCACAAAACAAGGAATTGTAGGGGTCACAGAATGACATGTCTACTAATATTCATTAGCAAGGTCATGATTTGCAGCACCTTGTAATTAGCTAAAATCATAGGAATGTGTCCGGCAAGGGATAGCAGGCCATTGCGATTGAATTCACAGCACATAAAACCATAGTAATACTACAATGTGGCCTACAAACTATGGGTTAATTACTGCTAATCCTCCTACTGTCACAAATATAATTGAACAACATAGCTAGATTCTTGTGATAATAGAGACCAGGCACCTTCTCATGAATCTGCTAGACCCACATGGATACAAAATTCTAAGAAGAAATACAAAGGACAGGTTCTCCAGCAGGATCGCAATAAATAAATGGCGACTGCCAGTTTTTTAAATGAAAATGAACCCCAGGGTGGGCCAGGGGTCAAAACATGTGTGATTATTTGGGGAGGGAGCATGCATGGGACCCCTCGCCTGAGCCGAATATTAGCCCCTGTGTCCCCATCCCATGGGGCCTGCCATATTATTCAAAGGGGAGAGGAAGTGCAGCCCCCCTTCCCAAGCCTCGTTAGGCCCTGGGGACCCCATCCCTTGACACAACTTAAAAAAGGGAAGGGGCAAGAGGCCCCCTACACCGAGCCTCGTTAGGCCCCAGGGGCCCCAACCCCTTCCTCAATTTAAACAGGGAAGGGGGAAGCACGAACACCCTCCCCTTCAATATAATTTCAAATTCAGTCGGTGGGTTCCCCAGGTCAGTATTGGATCAGTTAGCGGGGACCACATGCCCCCTTCATAAAAAAAGAATATAGTCCCTGGGGAGCCTTTAAAAACTTGGGGGGGGGCACATGCTCCCCTTCAAAACAAAATTCCCTAGTGGCCTGTAAATTCTGGGAGAGGGGGGCCACACACACCCTTCCGCCTTAAAGAAAAAAGGATTTGCTGCTCCTGCCGGTACCCAGGATGAGTGCTGGTAGGGGAGCTGGCAGGGCTGCGGGGCCCTGAGGTTCCCTTTCTGGCCAACAAGAAGAAAAAAGAACTAGGTGTGCAGCAGCCCCCGAGCAACATAAAAAAAAGAATGACTCCATGACCCCAGGAGAACTTATCGTATTTTTGTAAAGCACTTCTAGCTGGAGCTCTATGCCCTTCAGCATATATATACGTAAGTATGTATATATATATATACATACATTTACATATATATATATATATTCACTGAAAAAACCATAGGTTTCAGACACGTTATAGTTAGAAATTAGCATTTAAAAAACCTTTGAAATTCACTGAAAAAACCATAGGTTTTAGGGACAGTTATAGTTAGTTGGACATTTCACTCGTACAAAACCATAGAAATTCCCCGTTATAGTTAGTTCAGCTAACTATAACTCGCGCCTCATCAATGCACTGCTGATGACGTCACATATTACATCACTCATGACATGGTCAGTGACATCACTGATGACATCACTGATGACATCTCAAATGACATCACTGATGACATCATCCAGTGACTGTGTGTTTCTGTAAAGTTTAAATATGTTTAATATATATAGGGAAAGGCGTATTGAAGAATGAGTGGGTGTATAAGTGTCTGAATGGATGATTTAGTACGTGAGTGACCGACTCTACAAGTGAGTGATTAAATGTATCTTACTGAATGCATGGGTTAGTGACTAAACTGTGTGAATGTCTGTATCCGTCTGTCTGTTGGTTTGTAAGCGGCTGCATGGCTTTCTGAATAGCTACATGAGTGTCTACATGGGTTATTGATTGATTGTCTGAGTATCTGTATGGGTGCCTGAGTGTTTGTGTGGGTGGGGTGTGTGTGACTCTGTGCATAGATGTGTGAGTTGGTGATTCACTGGGTGCATGATTTCAAGAGTGCATCTGTGGTTGACTGTATGGGTGGGTGAGTGTGTGTATGGGTGTGTTAGTGATTGAATGTATATCTCAGTGGTACATGTGTGAGTAACTACATATGTGAAAGGCAGTATATATGTGTGTTGGAGTATATAAATGGCTATTAGTGAGAGTGTGTGATTGTGAGAGTGGCTGTATGGATGAGTGTGTACTTGTATCAGTGATTGTATAAGAGCGTAAGAATGTGCTAGTATTTGTATGAGTAAGTGAGCTGGTGTGTGTATAACTGTATAGGTGAGTAAATGGGTGTGTGATTACGTTTTTGCATGACTGACTAGGTGTGTGAGTACCTCTATGGATGAGTGGCGGTGTGTGAGTGTTTATATAGGTGTATGAGTGCATATGATAGTCCTGTACTGAGTGACTAAGTATGAGTGACTGTACGGGTGAGTGAGTGGATGTGTGTGTAGACCTAAGAATCAGTGAGTGGGTATGAAGTTTTTGGTGTTGGAGTGTCTATGGTTTTGAGAATGGCAGTCTGTAATTTAGAGTGGGTGTATCAAAAGTTATATTAGGGTGTGAGAAGATGCATGAAATTATCACATGGATGATGTCATCAGTGATGTCATTTGAGATGTCATCAGTGATGTCATCAGTGATGTCACTGACCATGTCATGAGTGATGTAATATGTGACGTCATCAGCAGTGCATTGTGGAGCGCGAGTTATAGTTAGCTGAACTAACTATAACGGGGAATTTCTATGGTTTTGTACGAGTGAAATGTCCAACTAACTATAACTGTCCCTAAAACCTATGGTTTTTTCAGTGAATTTCAAAGGTTTTTTAAATGCTAATTTCTAACTATAACGTGTCTGAAACCTATGGTTTTTTCAGTGAATTTCAAAGGTTTTTTAAATGCTAATTTCTAACTATAACGTGCCTGAAACCTATGATTTTTAAGTGAATTTCAAAGGTTTTTTTAAATGCTAGTTTCTAACTATGCCTACAGAGGTAGGACATGTGAAGAAAGAAGAAAAAACGCACAGAAAGAAGCAAAAGATGTGCAGAAAGAACCGACAGAGGAGCAGAAAGAGGCCTTGTTGCAAAATCATCCTGTGCCCACAACTTTTTCAGACGGGTACTGGTGGTAACTGACTCTGACTAACCAGAGCCAGTACTATGCTAAAAGACACTTAGAATACAGTGAAAACACCTACATACACTAGGGAACACTATGCGTTGGGGTACCCCTATGATTAGCATGACCTCCTCTGCAAGTCCCTAGTACATAATAGGGCAGGGGATTAAAACTACCTCTTAAACGCGCTACAGGGCGCGTTTGCACAGTGGTGAAGGGAGGGGGCCGGAGTTGACATGTGTGCAAACGCACCCTGTGGCGCGTTTTAAGTTGCGGGATTAAGTCCCCTTGAATTCTGAGGGTCCCTGGGGCCCAACTAGCCCCCAGGTACCTACAGTTAGGACCACAGAGCTGAGTTGCAGAGAGGCGTTCCGAGGCCACGCACCTTTTTCACCTCTCTGCAACGCTACTCTGTTGTGCTTACTGAAGGTACCTGGTGGGCTAGTTGGCCCCAGGGTCCCTCAGGATTCAAAGGGAATTAATTCCCCAACTTAAAACGCACCACAGGGTGTGTTTGCGCACATGTCACCTGAGGCCCCGCCCCTCCCTTCACCACTGTGCAAACGCGCCCCGTGGTGCATTTTAAGTTGGGGGATTAGGTCACCTTGAATCCTGAGGGTCCCTGGGGCCCAACTAGCCCACTAGGTACTTCCAGTAAGCACCACAGGCCTGCGTTGCAACGCCTGTAACAAATTGTGCAGTTGTGTTTAGGTAGTGAAGAGGGTCGTGCTGGGGGTAGTGTTTTAGGGTTTAGGGTAGTGCAGTGGTGTTTGTGTAGTGTAGGGGGTCATGCTGGGGGTAGATTTAGGGTTTAGGGTAGTGCAGTGGTGTTTGGGTAGTGTAGGGAGTCGTGCTGGGGGGAGTGTTTTAGGGTTTAGGGTAGTGCAGTGGTGTTTGGGTAGTGTAGGGGGTCGTGCTGGGGGTAGTGTTTCAGGGTTTAGGGCAGTGCAGTGGTGTTCGGGCAGTGTAGGGGGTCGTGCTGGGGGTGGTGTTTCATGGTTTAGGGCAGTGCAGTGGTGTTCGGGCAGTGTAGGGGGTCGTGAAGGGGTGGTGTTTCAGGGTTTAGGGCAGTGCAGTGGTGTTCGGGCAGTGTAGGGGGTCGTGCTAGGGTTGGTGTTTCAGGGTTTAGAGCAGTGCAGTGGTGTTCGGGCAGTGTAGGGGGTCGTGCAGGGGCTGGTGTTTCAGGGTTTAGGGCAGTGCAGTGGTGTTCGGGCAGTGTAGGGGATCGTGCTGGGGTAGTGTTTTAGGGTTTAGGGTAGTGCAGTGGTGCTTGTGTAGTGTAGGGGGTCGTGCTGGGGGTAGTGTTTTAGGGTTTAGGGTAGTGCAGTGGTGTTTGTGTAGTGTAGGGGGTCATGTTTTATGGTAGTGCAGTGGTGTTTGGGTAGTGTAGGGGTCGTGCTGGGGGTAGTGTTTTAGGATTTAGGTTAGTGCAGTGGTGTTTGGGTAGTGTAGGGGGTCGTGCTGGGGGTAGTGTTTTAGGGTTTAAGGTAGTGCAGTGGTGTTTGTGTTGTGTAGGGGGTCGTGCTGGGGGTAGTGTTTTAGGGTTTAGGGTAGTGCAGTGGTGCTTGTGTAGTGTAGGGGGTCATGCTGGGGTTAGTGTTTTAGGGTTTAGGGTAGTGCAGTGGTGTTTGTGTAGTGTAGGGGGTCATGTTTTAGGGTAGTGCAGTGGTGTTTGGGAAATGTAGGGGGTCTTGCTGGGGGTAGTGTTTTAAGATTTTGGTTAGTGCAGTGGTGTTGGGGTAGTGTTTTAGGGTTTAGGGTAGTGCAGTGGTGTTTGTGTAGTGTAGGGGGTCATGCTGGGGGTAGTGTTTTAGAGTTTAGGATAGTGCAGTGGTGCTTGTGTAGTGTAGGGGGTCGTGCTGGGGGTAGTGTTTTAGGGTTTAGGGTAGTGCAGTGGTGTTTTTGTAGTGTAGGGGGTCATGTTTTAAAATGCAACGCTCCAATACCTGACCAGTCTGCACTACATAAAACTGCAAAAAAACTAAAAATAAAAAGTGTTTTGACACTTTTGTCATTGGGCTATATGTGGGCTACATCTGGGTAATATTTGTGCTACATTTGGGCTCTTTTTTCACTGGTGGCCATCTTGGAAGACTTCTTTGTTATGAAGTTTCCTAATTTCCTCATTTACTGCAGTCTCCTCAGTAGGAAATGCTTTCAGTTTTACTTTGATTCCATCAAGAAGGCATTCAGATGTGTCACACATTTGCCATAAATTCAGAATGTTAGCACTCTAGTTGTTCATTAGATCACTGTAGTAAAGCTACTGCTCACCAAGGAGTTAACTGGAAGTCTACTGCTGGTATTGAAAGTGATTGTTTCAGTCTGCATGTCAGAATTTTCTAATGAAATAGAAGAGGATTTGAGATCTCACTTAAAACATGCACTAAATTTTCTTTTTGCAGCACTAACCATAATTTCTATGGCAAAATGAACCCCCTCATTTTGTTCCTTTTTAAATTAAATGTTTTAAGTGTTACCAGTTTATTCCAATCAAGATGGCTTCAGGTGTGCCATACTTTTGTCATAAGTAAGACTGTTAGCGCTCTAATTGTTCTTTAGAACACTCTGGGAAGCTGCAGTAGAACACAAAGGCATCAACTGACAGGCTGCTCCTGTTGAAATATAACAGGAGGATATTTGAGATCACACTTGAAACATGTCCTAATTTTTCTTTCTACAGCACTAACCATAATTTCTATGACAAAATGAACCCCATCATTTTGTTCCTTTTTAAATTAAATGTTTTAAGTGTTACCAGTTTATTCCAATCAAGATGGCTTCAGGTGTGCCATACTTTTGTCATAAGTAAGACTGTTAGCGCTCTAGTTGTTCTTTAGAACACTCAGGAAGCTGCAGTAGAACACAAAGGCATCAACTGACAGGCTGCTCCTGTTGAAATATAACAGGAAGATATTTGAGATCTCACTTGAAACATGTCCTAATTTTTCTTTCCAGAGCACTAACCATAATTTCTATGACGAGATGAACCCCATCATTTTGTTCCTTTTTAAATTAAATGTTTTAAGTGTTACCAGTTTATTCCAATCAAGATGGCTTCAGGTGTGCCATACTTTTGTCATAAGTAAGGCTGTTAGCACTCTAGTTGTTCTTTAGAACACTCTGGGAAGCTGCAGTAGAACACAAAGGAATCAACTGACAGTCTCTGCCCTTGTTGGATGTACATGTTTTACTGAGAATGTCAGACTTCATTCTCACATGACTGAGAAAGATAATGTGAATTTACAGAAAATATGCTCTCATTTTAGCTTCTGGAGCACCTTCCAAAACTGTATGGGACAAGCATGTGAAAATAGTTTTCTCTCAAACATGATTCATGATATCCCAGCAGAAGGTTTTTCACAGGGTAAAATCACCTTAGAACACACCACAATTCCTGAAATTAGTATGGTACCATCAACAAATGAATTCTAATGTAACTAAAGTCTGTTATCACCCTTTATAGTTCTCCTTTTGGTAACCCTCAAAATCTTCGATTCACTACAATGCATTTCAATGGGGTACTATCATTTATATTGGTCCCAAGATGGCTGCCAGCAATTCCAGGATGAAGTGCTGACAGCCAATCAGATCTCACGATGACATGTGTGGTTAGGCTCCGCCCAGATATATATGTGTTTTTACTTTTGATTTTCTCAGCAACTACTGAGCGGATTTACACCATTTAACAAAAGGGTTCTTTCTGAACCAAGAACTACCTCTTTGCCAAATTTGGTGTAATTCCGTTCAGCAGTTGAGCTGTAGCCTTGCATAAAGTTTCCTATGGGAAATTGATTTTTGACTCTTATTTTTAAATTTCTCCGCAACTACTGAACGGATTTACACCATTTAACAAAAGGGTTCTTTCTGAACCAGGAACTACCTCTTTGCCAAATTTGGTGTAATTCCGTTCAGCAGTTCAAGCTGTAGCCGTGGCTAAAGTTTCCTATGGGAAAATGAATGGGGAAAACACGTTTTGGGACCCCCTTTTTCTCGGCCCCGCTTGACGAATCACCCCAAAGCTTTCAAGGTAGGAGCGGACCGGAGCGGGCCATAAAGTTTGAAATTTTCGCGAAGATTCGTCAACCGACGCAAGAGTTATTTCAAATAGAATGTTGCGGATTTCCTATGGAAAATAGGTCCTACTATAACTATCTACTGGCGACCGCCAATAGATAATATATATATATATATATATATATATATATATATATATATATTCACTGAAAAAAACATAGGTTTCAGGGATGTAATAGTAATTAGCATTTAAAAAACCTTGGAAATTCACTGAAAAACCACAGGTTTCAGGGATGTTATAGTTAGTTGGACATTTCACTCATACACAACCAGAGAAATTCAGCCGTTATAGTTAGTTGAGTTAACTATTACTCGCACCCCCGCAATGCACTGCTGATGATGTCACATATTACATCACTCATGACATGGTCAGTGACATCACTCATGACATCACTGATGACATCTCAAATGACATCACTGATGACATCATCCAGTGAGTGTGTGTTTCTGAAACATTTAAGTATGTTTTATATATATATATATATATATATATATATATATATATATATATACGCCAAGGTGTATTAAAGAATGAATGGGTGTACGAGTGACTTAATGGCTTATTTAGTAGGTGTGTGACTGACTGTATAACTGGGACCTGGAGAATAATTTTTGGGTGGATGGGTTAAAATCCTAAGGTGTGCCCGCACGGCCTTCCTCGTCAGGCAGAGCAAAAGGGGGTCTCCTAATGTTAATCTCACTTAAATTGTCAGGAACTCATAGTAGGGTGGATGTTGGTTCCCATAATTGTTTGGCAATTGAATTCATTTCTATCAACCCTTCCAAATTGTTGTTTGTCAATTTTTATAATTCCGGTGAAAGTAGCTTTTTAAATGAACATTTATGTATTTATTTCGAAATGTTTTTTAGAGGAGTATAGATTGAAGCAAACCACTTACTATTCTATTATAATTATGGGTGATTTTAATACTCATTTATGTGATATGAACTGTCAGGTCGAAGACTTTTTTAGGGCCGCTGAATTCTTCCATCCCTCATTTCGAACATACACAGTATGGGGAATGTCTGGAGGATCTTTTGGCTGAAGTATATCTTACTGAACCGAGCTCTAATGTAACAGAGGCGAGGATCCCCACTTTTAAAGCACGTGGCCGGGATACTATAATAGATTATATATTTATCTCCCCCTTTTTATTATCTCAGGTAACTTTTTACAATGCTAGGTGGTCCCATTTTAGTGACCACAACCCAGTCCTTCTTGTGCTGGGCAGGGGTTGTGGCCTAAAGGGTAAGCAGGAAACGCAACGTACTGATACCTGTCTAAAGTTATCTGATATGGGACGGAGGTTAAAATGGGCCAATGTAATCCCGGATCTTTTCTTTCAAGATCTCTGTGAGAAGGTTGACGAAAAGCTCGCAATCTGTCTTGATAAATCCAAACAGGGGGTTGAGGTACTCACAGCTTTTGAAGGCATTTGCGTGCATGTAGCGTTAGGCCTCTCCCTGCCGACTAGGACTCGGAAACATAATAGTGAGGGCTGGTTTGATAGCAATTGTTCTGAAGCACACCGTAAGTTGGTAGTCACACTGAAACAGGTCCCACGAGACAAGGTTTATATAGCCTTGTTAAGAAAGTTGTACAAGTCTGCTCTAAATACCTGCAAAAATTAAATTAAAGAGGCGGCATGGAATGAATTATTAGCAGTGGAGGTCTTAAAGGATAGCTCTAGATTCTGGGCTATTGTAAATAAACCTTTTGTTTTCTTGAATAGAGAATGCTCCCCTAGAATGTAACATCACAGAAGCACAATGGCTCTCTCATTTTGAATCTATATATGAGGCCCCTGCCACTTTGGATTCACCTGCTAGTTCAGAACATATTAGGAACCCCCCTGAAATGGTCTTTAACGAAGGCGAAGTCGAACTGGCAATAAAGCAAATGACCAGTAACAAGGCCCCTGGTCCGGACGGTGTCCCGGCCGACTTATATAAACAAAATCCAACGTTCTGGGCCAAAATTTTGACAAATGTTTATAATGTGTCAAGTGAACAGGGTTTCCTGTCATCGTGGGCGTCTTCCATTATCATTCCATTTTTTAAAAAAGGCCAGAGAGGGGACCCACGTTGTTACAGGCCGATATCTTTAATTGACTCTGCTGTAAAAGTATTAAGGAGAGTGATTTTAACTAAGTTAATGGACTGGTTGGACGAGAACAGTGTTTTAACAAACCTCCAATATGGTTTTAGACAAGGAAGGTGTACACTGGATCAGTGTTTAAATTTACACTTATTAGCAGGGAAATAAACATTGGCCAAAGCGGGGAGACTACAGCTGGCCTTCATGGACCTTTCCTCTGCTTTTGCACTGGTAAATAGATCAAAGCTATGCTCCATTCTGATAGTGATGAGAATAGATCAATGTTTAGTTCACTTCTTGGCTGACTTACATAGGGATCTCTCCGCTAGGGTGAGAGTCAACCAAGAAGGTAATTGCACAAAGCACTTTAGGTCCAGAAGAGGCGTCCGTCAGGGCTGCATTTTAGCTCCATTGCTTTTTACCCTATATATAAATAATCTAGGAAAGTTTTTAGACTCCGCCAGCTTAGATATTCCGCGAGTAGGGGACAGGGCTATCCCTGTGCTCCTATACGCAGATGATGCTGTATTATTGGCCCGTACAGCTGTAGGGCTTCAGAGGCTTTTGGATTCCTTTGGGGCCTTTATGAAATCATTGGACCTAGTAGTTAACATAGCTAAATCACATACAATGACCATGGGTCAGAGACCAAGAAAGCCAAAACCTTTCTATTGTGAAGGCGCAGAGCTGTCTAGAGTGACCTCTTTCACCTATATGGGGGTACTATTTGACAAGAGGGGCTCGTGGGTCCCCCAACAGAAAGCAAAAAAAAATCACGATGGCAATGTCTACGGCTGCTTTGCACAGTGATTGGGGGCCAGGCCAATCGCAGCCATGCTTAATATTTATAGGTCTAAATGCATAGCCATTGCAATGTATGGATCTGCCATCTGGGGTCATAAGCCGGTGGAGGGGTTACAGACAGTCGAAAATACTTTTCTACATATTCTTCTGTCGGTCCCCCAATCTACCTCCACTTTTGTAATGCATCAAGAGTTAGGTGTTAGATATGTATCAGATTGGTTGAGGCTGGCCCCGGTGGTTTGGTGGCTTAAGACCTGGATTAACCCAGAATTAACTTTGAATCACGAGATCATTAGGGATTGTGTCTCTATGGAGCGAGTTAGCTGTATTTCGTGGCTACAATATGTTAAGCAAATTTTGTATAAACTAAGGCGTCCAGATCTCTTTGATTCTCCGGATAAAATAAGAAAAGAGGATCTGGTGTGGGTAAAAACAATTTTTTTTAAATTAGTGTCGGTTGAGAGAGAGGCGACTGAGCTAACGAAACCCTCAGTAAAAGCCTATTTTCTGCTAAAAACCTCTCCCCAGATTGAACCTTACATGACAATTGTCACTAAGCCCTTCCATCACCTGCTTTTAACTAGGTTTCGTTTTAACTTGATTCATTTTTTCTTAGGCGACTCACAAGGTTGGAGTAGGGCGTGTGATTTAGGCCCTTGCACATGTGACAACTTTTCATCTCAGGACACTATGCACTTTATAATGTTTTGTGATCATTATAGTGTTATCCGTAGGAGGTTTTTACTTCCAATGTTAAGGGGAAAAGGTTTTATACAGGTCAGACCTGCCTTATTTTATCTTCAGATGTTGAATGACCCATGGAAGATATTTAACATTGCGAGTTACCTAGTCGCAGCTGTTAGACTCAGGAGAAAATGGTATCTCCTGACAAGCGTTTTAGGAGTACCCGTTATGATTAAATGATTACCGTTTTTATGCTGCCATTTTTAACTCTGAATTGTTTTTAAATTTTTATATGAGTTATTTGTTACCATATATGTACTAGTGGCATCTCGAGTTTTTATGTGTGTCAATGAAATCTGACTTTATAATGTTTTTTAGGTCGCCCATATTTATTGATGATTTGTATTTTAGATGTTTTTATTGTGTAGCATAACATGTCGCATGTGTTGTACTTTTATGGTTTTTATTAACCGAATAAAGTGGTTTTGACTGACTGACTGACTGAGGGGCCGATTCACAGAACTAATCTGAGACAAAATCCTAAACTTACTACTTTTGGTATTCACAGAGTAGTAAGTTTAGGATTTTGTCTCAGATTACTTTTGTGAATCGGGCCCTGAGTGATTAAACGTGCCTTACTGAATGCATGGGTGAGTGACTAATCTGAGTGAATGTCTGTATCAGTCTGTTAGTTGGTGTGTATGTGGCAGCATGGGTTGGTGAGTAGCTACATGAGTGTCTATATGGGTTAATGATTGGTGGTGTGTGTATAAATGTATAATGAGTAAATGGCAGTGTGATTGATTCTTTCGGTGACTGACTTGGAGTGTGAGTAACTCTATGGGTGAGTGGCGGTGTGTGAGTATCTGTATAGGTTTATGAGTGCATATATCAGTGGCTATATTGATGAGTGACTGCATGTATGAGTGACTGTATGGGTGAGTGGATGTGTATGTAGACCTATGAATCAGTTACTGGGTATGTACTAACTGAAATTTGTGTGTCTATAGTTTCGAGAATGGTAGTTTGTATTTTAGAGTAGGTGTATGAAAGGTTATATTTGGGTGTGAGGACGTGCATCAATATTAAGTGGATGATGTCATCAGTGATGTCATTTGAGATGTCATCAGTGATGTCATCAGTGATGTCACTGACCATGTCATGAGTGATGTAATATGTGATGTCATCGGCAGAGCATTGTGGGGGCGCAAGTTATAGTTAGCTCAACTAACTATAATGGCCGAATTTCTCTGGTTTTGTACGAGTGAAATGTCCAACTAACTATACCGTCCCTGAAACCTGTGGTTTTTTCAGTGAATTTCAAGGTTTTTAAATGCTAATTTCTAACTATAACGTCCCTGAAACCTATGGTTTTTTCATTGAATTTCTAAGGTTTTTAAATGCTAATTTCTAACTATACCGTCCCTGAAACCTATGGTTTTTTCAGGGAATTTCTAAGGTGTTTTAAATGCTAATTTCTAACTATAACGTCCCTGAAATCTATGGTTTTTTCAGTGAATTTCTAAGGTTTTTTTAAATGCTAATTTCTAACTATAATGTCCCTGAAACCTATGGTTTTTTCAGTGAATTTCTAAGGTTTTTTAAATGCTCATTTCTAACTATAACGTGGTAGTCACATTTGCAGAGTGGTGCAGAAAGGGGCCTGGGCCTCCGACCAGCGCCCAGGAATTCTGCTGTGTAGGACTTACAGAAGGTACCAGAAGGGCTACTTGGCCTCCAAAGTCCCTCAGGAGTAAAGTAGACTTCATCCCCAACCAGTACTATGCCAGGAGGCGCGTTTGCAGAGCGGTGGAGAAAGGTGTGCGTGGCCTCCGAAGACCTCTAAGCAATCCCACTGTGTGGGACTTACTGGAGGTAACAGGAGGGGTAGTTGGCCCCCAAAGTCAACCTTGGAGGCCAACTACCCCTCCTATTACCTCCAGTAAGTCCCACACAGCAGGATTTCTAAGTTCTCATAGCAGGCCACGCCCCCTTTCCCCACCACTCTGTAAACACACTCCCTGGCACGCTCTTGGATGGGGATTAAAGTCCCCTTCGCTGCTGGGGGTCCTTAGGGCCAACTGGCCTACCTGATACCTCCAGTATACCCCAGATAGTGGGATTGCTGACAGGTGGACACAGGCCATGCCCCCTTTCTCCACCAGTCTACAAACGCACCTCCTTGCGCGTTCTTGGTTGGGGGGATTAAGTCCCCTTGAATCCTGAGGGTCCCTGGGGGCCTACTAGCCCACCAGGTACCTCCAGTAAGCCCCACACAGGTGGATTGCTGAGACTGGTCTGAGGCCATGCCCCCTTTTTACACCACTCTGCAAACGCACCTCCTGGCACACTCCTGCTCGGGGGATGAAGTCCACTTTAGTCCTGAGGTCCTCAGGACACAAGAGGACCTCATTGCCCCACCAGCAATGTGCCAAGAGGTGTGTTTGCAGAGTGGTGTAAAAAAGGGGCCTGGCCTCGGACCACCTCTCAGCAATCCACTTGAATGGGGCTTACTGGAGGTACCCTAGTGGAATAGTTGGCCCCTAAGGACCCTTAAGATTCTAGGGGACGTAATCCCCAATCTAGAACGCGCCAGGTGGCACGTTTGCACAGTGGTGCAGGGAAGGGTGGGGCCTCCGGCGAGGGGCCGGCTTTTGCTTTTTTTATTATTGTTAGAAGGGGGGCTGTGTGGCCCCCCTACTCTTAATATTTTGCAGGCCCTGGGGACCCATCCCCTGGGCCATGGCCCATTTTTTTAAAAAAATTGAAAAAACGGGAAGCCTCCCGAGGCTGATTTGGGCCCCGGGGATCCCATCCCCAGGGCATGGCCTTTTTAAAAAAAAATATATATATATATTTATAGGGAGGGGAGCCGCATGGCCCCCCTTCCCTTGGCCTCTTTTGGCCCTGGGGACCCCATCCCCCAGGACCTGGCCTCGTTTTTTAAAATTTTAAATTATATATATGGGAGCGGGGCTGCGTGGCCCCCCTGCGCTTGGCCTCCTTGGGCCCCGGAGACCCCAACCCCCGGGGCCTGGCCTCTTTGTTGGGGACCGCGGGGGGAGCCCCAATGCCCCCGCTGTCCCAGCCGGCTCCCCGCCTCCTGCAGGAGCCGGCATTGCTTTTGGACAAGGGGAGTTGCTGACATGCAGCTCCCCTTGTCCAAAAGCAATTCTGCTTTGCTTTATGGAAGCGAGAGCAGGATTCCTGCTCTCGCTTCCACGAAGCAAAGCAGTGTTTGCTATGACAGGGCAGGAGCTGTGCTCCCGGCCTGTCATAGCAAACTGCAATGTACCGGGGTGGGCACCCCGGGACATTGCTGGAGCAGGCCCTGGGGGGTGGCAGTCCCCAGGGCCATGAAGGGCTCCTGGAGGGGGGCCGCGTGGGCCCCCTCCCAATGTAAACATAGCCCCGGGGAGGTGGTGGTCCCCGGTGCTGAGGGTCCGCAACGGACCCCCGCATTAACATAATTAGTGTCCCGGGGAGGTGGTGGTCCCTGGGGCAGTGAGGGGGGCTCGAGCCCCCCCACACACAGTTTTATAAAGCAGCCCCAGGGAGGTGGCGGTCTCCAGGGCTTGGGGGGGTGAAGGAGCCCCCCATGCATTTCAATAAGAAAGCCCCGGGGAGGTGGTGGTCCCTGGGGCTTGGGGGGGCATGAGGCCCACCCGCCCTAAATAAAGTGAAGCCCTGGGAAGGTGGCAGTCCCCAGGGCAGTGTGGGGGGGAAAGAGCCCCCCACACATTTTTCTAACAAGCCCCAGGGAGGTGGCAGTCCCTGGGGCTGCGGGGGGGGCCGCATGCCCCTGCGTATTATCAAAAAAGCCCCGGGGAGGTGGCGGTCCCCAGGGCTGCGGGGGCCTCCGCACCATAATAAAACATTGGCCTTGGGACCTGGCCCACTCGGGGTCTTTAAAAAAGCGAAGCGCAGGAGACAGCGCTTCATTTAAAAAAAAATTCAGCCGTATTTGTGAACCAGGTGTGACTCCAGCTGAAAATGTTTTTAAAATATGCTTTTTTTTGTTCTGGGGTCCGTGTGGGACCCCCTGACCAGGCCTAGGGGGTCAGAGTGTTTTTACCCTGCCCCCTTTTCCTTTTTTAATTGTTTTTCTCACCTTTTTTCTTCTGACTCAGTACCGAGTCACAAGATGGCTGCCAACACTTCCTGGTTTGAAGTGTTGGCAGCCAATCAGAGGCAAGCTCCTGCTCGGGAGGGCTCAGCCAGTCAGATCTCACAATTCTCAAATATCAATATCTGTAAATCTTTAAATATCTCTAAGTGTGCTTTCTGGACCAAGAGCTATCGCTCTGCCAAATTTGGTGTAATTCCGTTCAGCAGTTCAGGCTGTAGCCGTGTCTAAAGTTTCCTATGGAAATTAACATAGAGAAAACACGTTTTTGGACCCCCCTTTTTTCTCGGCCCCCGCTTGACGAATCATCCCGAAACTTTCAAGACAGGAGCTGACCGGAGCGGGCCATTAGTTTTGAAAATTTCACGAATATTCGGCCGACGGCGCCAAAGTTATTGGCAAATCAAAAACCACTTTTCCTATGGAAACAAGGTTCTAACTATAACATATACATATATATATTCACTGAATAAATATTTATATATTGTTTTTGATCTTAACTAGGATAGGCAGTATTGATACTCAGATTTTGAGAGGTGACGCACATGCGACGATTAGTATTGCATTCAGAGATTCCCTAAAAGTTCATATAGAGGCATCTATAATGAATCAGTTATTGTATTAAGCAGTATTATGACAGCCATGTTTTGCTCTGTTTTGGGTTGAATAGAATGCAAATTATATGTATCAAGAGTGTCATCACTGTGCCAATATGCTCAAATTTGAATAATCATGCCATAAGCAAGTTGTAATAAGCTGTTGATATTATGGGTCTGTTTTTTCAATGCGGAAATAACACAATAATAATATATAGTCTGTTGTTGTTATCCATTATCACATGTGGGTAGGTTTGTATAAACAGCAGTGACTAATCGCAGCATAACCATGTGATCAAGGCCGTGTCACAGCGGTCAAAACGCATCATGGACATTGCACTTGCACTTTATTTTGTTTGAAATGAAATAAAAAACATTCTTTGCACCATTTTGGAGTCCGTATCTGCTTCCAGTGAGAAGTACTTCGAGAAAGGATTGGATTATATATATATATATATATTATCTACTGGCGGTCGCCAGTAGATAGTTATAGTTAGGACCTATTTTCCATAGGAAATCCGCGACATTCTATTTGAAATAACTCTCTTGCCGGTTGACGTATCTTCGCGAAATTTTCAAACTTTGTGGGCGCTCCGGTCCGCTCCTACCCTGAAAGTCTCGGGGTGATTCGTTAGCGGTGGCCGAGAAAAAGGGGGTCCCAAAACGCGTTTTCCCCATTCATTTTTCCATAGGAAACTTTAGACACGGCTACAGCCCGAACTGCTGAACGGAATTACACCAAATTTGGCAAAGAGGTAGTTCTTGGTTCAGAAAGAACCCTTTTGTTAAATGGTGTAAATCCGTTCAGTAGTTGCTGAGAAAATCAAAAGTAAAAGTACATATATATCTATGGGCACGGAGGATCCGCGCACCCTCCCGATCACGAGCTGTCTGCTAATTGGCTGTCAACACTCCAAACCAGGAAGTGTTGGCAGCCATCTTGTTCCTCGGTAGAACCGAGGAACAAGAAAGCAGTAAAAAAGTGCGCAAACGCACAAAGGGGGCAGGGTAGAAACACCCTGACCCCTAGGTCTGCTCAGGGGTCCCACAAGGACCCCTGGGCAAAAAGCATTTATTTTTTTTAAATCGGCAGGATGCGCTCAGGGTGCGCGGATCCTGCCGATAAAACAATCGAAGCGCGGTCTCCCGCGCTTGATGTTAATTTGCCCCGGGTGGGCCAAGTCCCGGGGGCATGCTGGGGGGGTTTATTTTATGTATGGGGGCCTCTAGGGCCTCCCAAGCCCCGGGGACCACCACCCCCGGGGCTTTATCATAAATGGTGCGGGAGGGCTCTGAGCCCTCCCGCAGCCCCGGGACCGCCACCTCCCTGGGGCTTTTTTTTTAAACCTGTGTGGGGGGCTCCAGCCCCTACACGCCCGGGACCACCACCTCCCGGGGCACTAAGAAAATTGAAAATGGGGTCCGTTTTGGACCCCCAAGCCCCGGGGACCACCACCTTCCCGGGGCTTTCAAAATGTAGGAGGGGGGCCGCGCGGCCCCTCCTGGAGCCCTTGATGGCCCTGGGGACCGCCACCCCCAGGGCCGGCTACTACAGTGTCCCGGGGTGCCTACCCCCGGGACACTGCTGTTTGCTATGACAGGACGGGAGCCTCATGGCTCCCGCCCTGTCATAGCAAACTTAGCTTGCATTTTGAAAGAGAGAGCAGTAAACCTGCTCTCTCTTTCAAAATGCAAACTAATGCTTTCCACATGGGGAGCAGCATCTTAGCTGCTCCCCATGTGGAAAGCAATGCCGGCTCCCATAGGATGCGGGGAGCCGGCGGGACTGTGGGGGTATTGGGGACCCCCCCACAGTCTCCAACCAGAGGCCAGGCCCCGGGGATGGGGTCCCCGGGGCCATAAGTGGCCCAGGAGGGGGCCACGCAGCCCCCCTCCCCAAATAAAAAAATAAAATAAAAAATAAAAAATAAGGGCAAGGCCGGCCCCGGGGGATGGGGTCCCCGGGGCCTTAAATGGCCTGAGGAGGGGGCCACGCAGCCCCCTCCATATTTTTATTTAAAAAGAGGGCATGCCACGGGGGATGGGGTCCCCGGGGCCAAAAGTGGCCGAGGGAAGGAAGGCCACGCAGCCCCCCTCCCATAAAAAAAATAAAATAAAAAAATAAAAAAACGGCATCGTGCCGGAGGCCCCGCCCCCCTCCCTGCAGTACTCTGCAAACGCGCCCCCTGGCACGTTTTAAGAAGGGGAAGTAATTCCCCTTGAATACTGGGGTCCCTGGGGCCAACTAGCCTACCAGGAACCTCCAGTATGCGCTAGAGGCTGCCTTGCAGAGAGGTGTACAGAGGCCACGCCCCTTTACACCTCTCTGCAACGCAGCTCTGTGGCGCTTAATGGAGGTAGCTGGTGGGCTAGTTGCACCCCAGGGACCCTCAGGATTCAAGGGAGTTAATCCCCTGACTTAAAACGCGCCACGGGCGCGTTTGCACAGTGGTGAAGGGAGGGCGGGGCCTGAGGTGACAGTGTGCAAACAGGCCCCGTGGCGCGTTTTAAGATGGGGAATTAAATCCCCTTCAATCCTGAGGGTCCCTGGGGGCCAACTAGCCCAACAGGTACATCCAGAAAGCGCCACAGAGCTGCGTTGCAGAGAGGTGTAAAAGGGGTGTGGCCTCTCTACACGTCTCTGCAACGCAGCCCTGGCGCATACTGGAGGTTCCTGGTGGGCTAGTTGGCCCCTAGGGACCCTCATGATTCAAGGGGACTTAATCCCCCAACTTAAAACGCGCCACGGGGCGCGTTTGCACAGATGTCACCTCAGGCCCCGCCCTCCCTTCACCATTGTGCAAATATTCCTCTAAAATCTGCCGAACTACGAATTCTGATTTACTCACCTGTTATCAGGAGAGACCTCAGTGCTGCATCTTTCAGCCCAGTACTAATCCTGAAAAGTAATTTTAACCGTACTTACCAGTAACTTGAATTTCCTTCCATAGGATATCATTGCCTGCTTTTTGCTGAAAAAGTTTCTAAGTGTTGATTTTTGAAACATACAAATATTCCTCTAAAATCAGCCGAAATACGAATTCCGATTTACTCACCTGTTATCAGGAGAGACCTCAGTGCTGTATCTTTCAGCCCAGTACTGGTCCTGAAAAGTAATTTTAACCGTACTTACCAGTAATTTGAATTTCCTTCCATAGGCTAACATTGACTGGTTTCACTTGGAAATTCTTCTAAGTGTGGAGTTTTGGAACTTTAAAATATTCCTCTAAAATCAGCCGAAATACGAATTCCGATTTACTCACCTGTTATCAGGAGAGACCTCAGTGCTGCATCTTTCAGCCCAGTACTGATCCTCAAAAGTAATTTTAACCGTACTTACCAGTAACTTGAATTTCCTTCCATAGGATATCATTGCCTGCTTTTTGCTGAAAAAGTTTCTAAGTGTTGATTTTTGAAACATACAAATATTCCTCTAAAATCAGCCGAAATACGAATTCCGATTTACTCACCTGTTATCAGGAGAGACCTCAGTGCTGTATCTTTCAGCCCAGTACTGGTCCTGAAAAGTAATTTTAACCGTACTTACCAGTAACTTGAATTTCCTTCCATAGGCTAACATTGACTGGTTTCACTTGGAAATTCTTCTAAGTGTGGAGTTTTGGAACTTTAAAATATTCCTCTAAAATCAGCCGAAATACGAATTCCGATTTACTCACCTGTTATCAGGAGAGACCTCAGTGCTGCATCTTTTAGCCCAGCACTGACCATGAAAAGTAATTTTAACCGTACTTACCAATAACTTATATGTTCTTCCATAGGAATCCATTGTCTGGTTTTCAGCAGAAAAGTTTCAAAGTGTCGATTTTCACAAACTACAAATATTCCTTAAAAATCGCCTGTATGACTTAAACGCATTCTTTCAACTGTTTACAGGAGATGCACCAGTGCTGGATCCAGGATCCAACACTGAGTAAGAAAAAGTAACGATAACAGTTTTTACCTGCTAAGTGAATTTCCTTCCATGGGATAACATTGGTGATTCTATGAGAAAAAGTTTCAAAGTGTCAACTTTTAAAATACAATAATATTCCTTAAAAATCACTACTGTAACCAAAACGCTTTTACTCAACTGTTTACAGGAGATGTCACAGGACTGAATCTAGGATCCAGTCCTGTGGTTAGAAAAGTAATCCATAAAGTAACTAATTGCATTTAACTAGAAATTCACATTGAGCTGAATGTTGCATTGTGTTTGAAAATGTGTTGCCCATTGCAACAACTGTAACTACTGTACTTAAAAGTCTATTGCCTATGTGCAAAGTATTTAAACTAAAGTAATTCATTCTGAGAAAGTATTTTTTGTAATGTATAATGTAATTACAATGTAATTTAAAAAATAAAATATGTAAAAAAAATTGTTTCTAAAAATGTAGTAAATCAGTATGAAAAAAATAAATATAACAATTAATACATTTAAAAATTGTCATTTACAAAACCTTTGAAATTCACTGAAAAAACCGTAGGTTTCAGACATGTTATAGTTAGGAATTAGCATTTAAAAACCTTTGAAATTCACTGAAAAAACCATAGGTTTCAGACACGTTATAGTTAGAAATTAGCATTTAAAAAACCTTTGAAATTCACTGAAAAAACCATAGGTTTCAGGCACGTTATAGTTAGAAATTAGCATTTAAAAAACCTTAGAAATTCACTGAAAAAACCATAAGGTTTTAGGGACAGTTATAGTTAGTTGGACATTGCACTCGTACAAAACCCGTGAAATTCCCCCGTTATAGTTAATAATGATGAACCGCCTTAACCTGAGTGACGGTATTGCACCCCCTCGCCATGACCCAAGGGGATCGCCCCAGATACATAGGAGGTTGGGTTACTAAAGTTAGGATCAAACAGGAGGCACCACTCTACTAGTGGGAGGGCCAGCTATATATATATATATTATCCAACAACAGCTTACACGGCACTCTCCTTGGTACAAAAATATATCTTTATTGAGACCTCCTTCTCCACCACCTACGCGTTTCGAACACAAAGTTCTTGTTCACGGTAGTATACGAAGTCCTACTTCGATTTCCAACCTTTTATACATAGTCTCCACGTAGCCCATAATGAGGCATTGTGGGACAGGTAGTTTTGCATGTATTACAATTACTTTTTTATATTTATTTCTTATTACCCAAAATGTTGCAAGAAAAAGATGTTAATTATACAAGCCATTATTATACATTCACATCTTGTACACAGAATTTACCCAATGAGTGCTATACTATCAAGTATTCATTCCATTTTACTTATGGAGAGTGTCCGTTTTACAGAACCACTCATCCATTTCAAAAAAATTTTTTTCATGACTTGGTGTCCCATATGCTTGCGGGCTAAGTGCCCCACTGTCTTACAGACAGTTTGAATAGATGCTACTAAGTTAGGCTTATTAGAAAGAAACTACTTGCAACACAATAATAATCCAATACCGGCTACGTGTTCTTTTAAAATCTAAATCACATTCTAATTCAAGGAAAACACAATATTGTATGGAGAAATAATATCTCTGAAAAATATACTCATTAACACTCTAGATATAGAGTGTTAATGAGTATATTTTTCAGAGATATTATTTCTCCATACAATATTGTGTTTTCCTTGAATTAGAATGTGATTTAGATTTCAAAAGAACACGTAGCCGGTATTGGATTATTATTGTGTTGCAAGTAGTTTCTTTCTAATAAGCCTAACTTAGTAGCATCTATTCAAACTGTCTGTAAGACAGTGAGGCACTTAGCCGCTAAGCATATGGGACACCAAGTCATGAAAAAATTTTTTTTGAAATGGATGAGTGGTTCTGTAAAACGGACACTCTCCATAAGTAAAATGGAATGAATACTTGATAGTATAGCACTCATTGGGTAAATTCTGTGTACAAGATGTGAATGTATAATAATGGCTTGTATAATTAACATCTTTTCTTGCAACATTTTTGGGTAATAAGAAATAAATATAAAAAAGTAATTGTAATACATGCAAACTACCTGTCCCACAATGCCTCATTATGGGCTGCGTGGAGACTATGTATAAAGGTTGGAAATCGAAAAGGACTACGTATACTACCGTGAACAAGAACTTTGTGTTCGAAACGCTAGGTGGTGGAGAAGGAGGTCTCAATAAAGATATATTTTTGTACCAAGGAGAGTGCCGTGTAAGCTGTTGTTGGATAATACTTTATGCGAGAGGTGGTCCTGTCTCGCCACGAGCACCAGCTGGAGGGTGCTCCCCGAAAAGGACCGTGTTTGTTGAATAATATATATATATATATAGATATATATATATTCACTGAAAAAACCATAGGTTTTAGGGACAGTTATAGTTAGTTGGACATTGCACTCGTACAAAACCCGTGAAATTCCCCCATTATAGTTAGTTCAGCTAACTATTACTCGCTCCCCCGCAATGCACTGCTGATGACGTCACATATTACATCACTCATGACATGGTCAGTGACATCACTGATGATATCACTGATGACATCTCAAATGACATCACTGATGACATCACTGATGACATCATCCATGTGATAATTTGATGCATCTTCTCACACCCTAATATAAGTTTTGATACACCCACTCTAAATTACAGACTGCCATTCTCAAAACCATACACACTCCAATACCAATAAGTACATACCCACTCACTGATTCTTAGGTCTACACACACACATCTACTCACTCACCCGTACAGTCACTCATACTTACAGTCACTCAGTACAGGACTATCATATGCACTCATACACCTATATAAACACTCACACAACGCAACTCATCCATAGAGGTACTCATACACCTAGTCAGTCATGCAAATAATTAATCACACTCCAATGTACTCACCTATACAGTTATACACACCAGCTCACTTACCCATAAAAATACTAGCACATTCTTACGCTCCTATGCAATCACTGATGCAAGCACACACTCATCCATATAGCCACTCTCACAATCACACACTCTCACTTATAGCCATTTATATACTCCAACACACATATATACTGCCTTTCACATATGTAGTTACTCACACATGTACCACTGAGATATACATTCAATCCCTAACACACCCATACACACACTCACCCACCCATACAGTCCATCACAGACGCACTCTTGAAACCATGCACCCAGTGAATCACCCACTCACACATCTATGTACAGAGTCACACACACCCCACCCACACAAACACTCAGGCACCCATACAGATACTCAGACAATCAATCAATAACCCATGTAGACACTCATGTAGCTATTCAGAAAGCCATGCAGCCGCTTACAAACCAACAGACAGACGGATACAGACATTCACACAGTTTAGTCACTAACCCATGCATTCAGTAAGATACATTTAATCACTCACTTGTAGAGTCAGTCACTCACGTACTAAATCATCCATTCAGACACTTATACACCCACTCATTCTTCAATACGCCTTTCCCTATATATATTAAACATATTTAAACTTTACAGAAACACACAGTCACTGGATGATGTCATCAGTGATGTCATCAGTGATGTCATTTGAGATGTCATCAGTGATGTCATCAGTGATGTCACTGACCATGTCATGAGTGATGAAATATGTGACGTCATCAGCAGTGCATTGCGGGGCGCGAGTTATAGTTACCTGAACTAACTATAACGGGGGAATTTCACGGGTTTTGTACGAGTGCAATGTCCAACTAACTATAACTGTCCCTAAAACCTTATGGTTTTTTCAGTGAATATATATATATATATATATATATATATATATATGCAGCAAGACTCGTCTTTCTCCCAAGGTAGGAAAAACGTGTAAAAGACGAAGCGAACCCAGATAATGGTGCAGTTTTCAATTTATTGCATGCCCAACACCACCGCCGCCTTGATCACATGACACACTTGAGGGAGCGGTTACAACATTTAAAGTTTAATTCTGTGACGTATTCATGTTCATCAGCTGTGATAATAAAACATGGACATGGAAAAAATACTCTCATTTTGAAACACATCCAAATAAAATACAATATAATACTGTAGGGCATCCTAAAATGTTAACAACCTCTCTAAAGTGCACAAGATAGAGAATACATGATATAATATCATGAGAATAGCAGCACATTGAATAAATAAATAAATACATAAATACATACTCAATAACAAACTATCCAGCTCTAAAAAGTCTCACTACATAGAAAAATCATACTTATATTCATGAATAAAAAGTGAAATCTTAAAAAAGTAAAACATTGTAAAACTTTTTTATCCTTTTTCCTCCCACAAATAGCAGCATTATTCAAAATTCATATAAGTCTATATTAGCACCTAGGATATACCCAAAAAGTGGAATGTTTCAAAAGAATAAAGCCCAAGTGGGCAATTACCAAAAAATTCCATGTCAAAATTTTAAATCAGTACAAAATACGCAAAATCACGTCACAATCTAAAATCCAAACACCATGTGCATAAAATGTAAAACAACCGAAAATACAGTAAAAATTACCTCTAAAATTAAAATATTAAAAACTTTTAATTCTGAGTGGAAGGCAGCAGCATTAATATACAGTCTAGATCTCATTGACTAATTAAAGATGAGTAAAAAATCTTCACTAGCGTTCAATCCTTTTGGTGCTTTACAGTCCATTTCTATAATGTACCTTGTTTCCAATCTACGTAACAAAGATTCACGGTCCCCACCTCTTCTCAGTGGTGGGACCATATCAATTACAAAGTATTTTAAATCAGCAGAATTCTTAGCATGGACTTCTTCAAAATGTCTAGCGACAGGATAAGCAGCATCACCATTATTAATAGCGCGTATGTGCTGGAGTATCCTCTTGTGGACCTGCAGCTTAGTGCTTCCCACATAGCGCAGGCCACAGGGACACTCCAGCACATATACAGCAAATTCAGACTTGCATGTAAGTTTTTTCTGGATATGAACAAGTCTGTTAGTAAGCGGATTCAAGTATTCAGTCTTATTAACCCCATTTCTACAAGCTTTACAAATGGAGCACTTAATGAAACCTTTACTGCTGTTCAACCACGAACTGTTGATTCTGACCTCGGGGCTACTTGACACCAGACAGTCGCTCATCGATCTCGCCTTTCTATAAGTTATACTAGGAGATCGTGACAATTGGATCCCCAATATTGGGTCACTCTTGATCAGTCCCCAGTTTTGGTTCACTATCTTGCGAACCGTACGATGTTGGTTATTATAAGTTAGAATCAATCTGGTTTCAGTTTGCTCATTCTGTGCCAATTTAATATTATCTGCTAATGCCTGTGGTCTACCAGGTTCATTGGCTTTACGGATGGCTTTATCGACTACTTCTGGGCGATAGCCCCTCCTTAGAAACCTGTCCCTGCACTCTTTCTGTGATACAAGACAGTCATAGTCAGTGCTGCAAATTCTTCTTATACGTAGCATTTCCCCATAGGGAATGCTACTGATTAAATGTGCAGGGTGATGGCTAGAGGCATGTAATATGGTATTGCCCGCAGTGGGTTTCTTATACAATCTAGAGTGAAGTTTATTCTGTTGGATAAAAATTTCAACATCTAAAAAGCATATTGACCTGCTGCTAATCTGACCAGTAAAGCTGAGATTCAAATTGTTTTGATTGAGTTTCTCAATAAACTGTGAAGCCTCACATTCAGATCCTTTCCAGATTATCAGCAGGCCATCAATATACCTGAACCATTTAACAATATTTTCAGACATGATTTCAGGGTAGGTGGGCATGAGTACCTGCTCCTCCCAGTGCCCCATATGCAGACAGGCATAACTAGGGGAGAAATAGGCCCCCATAGCCACACCTCTCACCTGCTGGAATACTTGGTTCGAAAATAGAAAAAATTATTTTCAAGGCACAAATTAATCATAGACAACAACATCCTGGTGTGTTCGAGAGAACAGATTGGTCTCATATTCAAGTAATATTCGATAGCTTTTAATCCATCCCTGTGATGGATACTAGTATACAGGGAGGATACATCGAGTGATATCAGTAAATAATCAGATTGCCATGTCATACCCTCTAATTTCTGTAAGAGGTCACCAGTGTCAAGAATAAAGGAAGAAAGGTTCTTAACGTGGTCCTGTAAAAAGAAATCAACATACTTGCTGGCGTTTTCCATGATGCTATTACAAGCCGAAATTATAGGACGTCCAGGTGGCTTCACATTGTCCTTATGAATTTTGAGTATAAAGTACACAATGGGCATCACCGGATGGTCATTTTTTAAAAATTTAAACTCGTCCATAGTTAGTAGACCAATACTCCTCCACGCCAGCAAACTGGTATAAAACAAATTCCAGGCCACTTTAACCTCTATCATTGTCGATCTTTTATAGCAATCCCTATCGTTGAGTTGACCAAGTGCCTCCTCCATGTACATTTCCCTTGGCCACAACACGACATTGCCACCTTTATCTGACTGTCGAATAACGACATTCACATTATTATGTAGTTTCTTGATTAGTTGGTGATAAGCAAAGTCACGATAATGATGTCTTTTATTGATGTTAACTTGTTTTTGGTGCAGCACCCTCAAATCTTGAGAAACTTTCTCATGAAACACATCTATGTTATCTTTCAACATTAGGGGGCAGAATGTTGATCTTGGTTTGAAATTGGTAGTGGCAGCAATCACTCTGTGCTCCATGCCAGAGTTAGTAGATAAAATGTCAGTGCTGTTCTCACCCTGCATTTGTAATAAGTCCTGCAATAACTCTGCATCACCAACTGTAAGTAAAGGCGGACTCAAATTACATATTGTAGGAATTGTAGGTGGTACTGAACGTGCTGATTTATTTAATAAATGAAACTTACGAAGCTTCAACTTGCGCACGTATTTGTACATGTCTATTCTAGTACCAGCATAGTCAAAATTGCTTTTAGCACTAAACGATAATCCTAGTGCTAAAATATTGGTTTCCTTTACACTCAATGGTATTTTAGTAAGGTTAATAACAGTTTGGGAATCACAAATGTCAATGCTTGAACCTATTTGCGCTTCCATTGCTTTCGGGGTTTTCTGTTGGGTGGCATTGTACTCATGTTTGTGTTGCCTGTTGAATCGCCGCCTTGCACCCCGCTTCCTGTTGATGCCTTGGCGGTGTTTACATTTCGAGCACCAGAGCGTAGAGTCTGCCTCCGATCTTGGAGCATACAATCTAATTCCTGTGCCAGTGTGAATTTTCGAAACCCCAAACGCTGTGCTCGTTGCTGATCATTGTCTGATTCACTGTCAATATTAGAGCTCAGGTCTGAAAGTGATGAAGCCAGTGGTACATCGTTGTTAGCTGTTTGAAATGAAGCCGAAGGACTTGGTATTATCTTCTTGCTTGCTTTGACATTATCGTACTTTTTGCAAAAGTAAATATTTGCCCATGATCATAGTCCAACCGGTCTCGTTGGAATTTGTAGGCTTTCCTTTTCTTTATTATCTCTTCCTCACGGTGCAAGCGCGCTTGCATTTCATCCCGATACTTGGCAATGTTATGAGTGCTTGGAATCTTCTCTATTTCAGCATTCAGGGCGTCGATTTTGCTTTGTAAGGCCACCCGGTCACTCTCGGCGTATTTAACAAGGATTTCCACCAAACGCCGAGAGGACTCAAGGTTACATTCAGCCCATTCGGATAACATGCAGGGGTCCGGGTTCTCATAGCTCGGTGCGAGCATTATTCGCAGACCCCGCGGTATCCTGCCCACCTCCAAGTACCTGGTGAGAGAACGATGCTCCCACCACTTCGCCTGCTCCGCTTTACTTGCCTTCTCCAAGGTTTTAAAGAGTTCTTTAATTTTAGACTGTGAATCCGGCGGACTGCTGGATATAGAACTTTGTACATGTTCCCCGGTTGGGGAATCCTCAAACATGCCACTTGCTGCCTCCTCTCGATTCCTCAACGTGTCAGCGGACATGATGGAAAGTAATGGGCATAAAATTATTTGCTTAGATACTCTCTCCTTGGACTTGATACGCCGGTTGAATATCGGCGTCCACTTCCAGCACACTCCTTCACGGAACACTCAGCGGAGCTCCCACACAAGGGGGCGCTGCTGGTAAGGCACTGGGTCCTCCGGTCAGCCGACCTCCGACCACAGCTTCACCACACTGCTCCCCTGCTCGCTAGGTGCACTTCCGTCGTCCCGGGGCAACCACGGCTTCTCCTGCCCGGAGAGTAGGGGATTCCGAAAAAATCAGAATCACTGCTTCCTGCCGCTTTCTGCGTCCTGCATCTCTGGATTTTTTTATTGGCCCTCACTGGAATTTTTTTACTTGAACTTTTTGTATTCACCGTCCGTCATGGGGGACTGTTCACAGATAGACGTTTACATTCTGCTCCATCTATTTGAACTCTGTTTTCGTCCTATGTCTTGGTCTATGGACTGCCCAGGGGAGTGTGTTGTGTGGTTTGTGGCCTCATTGTCTACATTGCTAAGTTGGCTTAGGCCTGGCTGCCATGATGCCTTTTTGCACACGTTACTCTGTGACTTTGTTTTTCCAGACTCTGCTTGTGCCCTGTCATATTAGAACTGTCTGCCTTTTTGCCTTTCACCTTTTCTCCTGTTCCCTTTGGGTTTCGTCTGCACATCATGTACAAGGTCGAAAAACAACGTCCCTTGTTCTTGCTGATCTGGTCAGCCCCTCGCACTTAGACATAACACGAAGTACAGCTGCACTGGAGAAATTCGTATGCTTTTAATTTTGTGATTTCAGTGTTTGTGACACTTGGAGAAAAACCTTTCCTGGGAGAAGAGCTGTGCTTGTCTGATGATGTAAACCTTGCATCTAGACATTGAGGTATGGGGGTCCGCCTGACAAAGCCCAGAGGTCTTCTACTTTTATAATAAACTAGTTATTGGCACGGGGAGGGTGGTAAGGCCATTTAGCCCTATATCCACTGTCTTTATAAAATGCTATCCCCGTTTGTATTCTATGGAATTGTAACCATGCTTATTATTTTATCATTATGCGTTATGCTGATAGTACTGGCACGTGTACTGTATAATAGAGCACAATAGTTGAAATAAACATTTTAAACTATACTGTGTCTCTTATTACGCAGGTTGTGGACAAGTATGAGTGAGTTATGAAAGAGTGTTCTTGCTCCCGCGAGTCCTGAGAGAGAGACCGTGTTCTGGGTTGTCTAATCATTGGTAGCAGCGCTGCGAATGAGACGCTAAAGCTAGTCGGATTGGGATTGTGGGTACTAAGGGGCATGGTTGGCTCACCACTATACTCCGAGGTCCTATTATCCTGTGCATAGCTCTGTGTATGTGCAGAATCCCTACAACAGGAGCTTACTTCATGTTTGCTCTTGTTTGGTGGGAGCTTTGAAATTGCTCTCACCAAGTGAGAGCAAACACAGATTTCCCTACCTGTGCCAATGCGGGCAGGGAAACAGCTATCCCCAGGGGTGGGCACCCCGGGACATAGCAGGAGCCGACCCTGATGTATGGTGTCCCCAGGGCCATTAATGGCTCTAGGAAGGGGCCGTATGCCCCTCCCACATTTAATGAGGCCAGGTCCCAGGGGATGGGGTCCCTGGGGCCTAAATCAGCCCGGGGAGCAGGGCTGTGTGCCTTCTTCTCCCTTTTTAACTTTGGCCAGGCCTTAGGAGATAGGGTCCCCAGGTCCAAAATCAGCCCTTAAGGGTGGGCTGTGTGCCCCCTCCCACATTTATTGAGGCCAGGGGGGGTGACTCCAGGCCTGAAATCAGCGCAGGGAGGGGGGTCTTGTGCATCTCCCTTCCCCCATAATAAAACCAAATCCTCCCCGGGACCCGGCAGACCTGGTGGGAACTAAAAAAACAAGCGCAGGAGACCACATTTCTATTTTTATAATTTTGCTGCAGATTCACGAATCCTCCACATATTTACTGCAAAATTCAAAAGAAATATGTTTTTGACCCTAGGCCTAGGGACTCAGTGTATTTCTACCCTGCCCCATTGTGTTTTTTGTTTTCGTTTCTTGGAACTCACGCCGAATCTTGAGTCCCAAGATGGCTGTCACCACTTCCTGGTAGAAGTAATGGCAGCCAATCAGATCTCGCCATGATATCTGTTGGCTCCATGGAGCTTCCACATCCCTAGATATACATAAATCTTTTTTCTTTATTAACTCCAACACTACTGAATAGATGTACCCCAAATTACAAAAAGCATTCTTTCTGGACCTAGATCTAGCTTTCTTCTAAATTTGGTGTAAATCTGTTTGGCGGTTCAGGGTGCAGTTTTATTGAAAACTGCATGATGAAAACACATACTGGGACCCTCCTTTTCCTTGGCCCCTGCTTAATGAATCACCCCGAAACTTTCTAACAGCAGCTGAAATAAGTGCCAAACTAGTTTTAAAAAGTTCAGGAAGAGTCGTCAAACGGCACCAAAGTTATCAGCAAAACAAAAAACACTTTTCCTATGGAAACTAAGGGACCCTCAGTCAGAGCCGCTCCTATGGCATCGTAATCGTCTGTTCGGATTAATTTCCGACCGACCCATTTGGATGAAGTCGGTCAGAAAGGAATCCAAACCGGATTTCCGAATGGCTTCCGACGGGCTCGGAGAGCCCTTCTGCCATTCGGAAAGCCTCCAGTAATCCCAAGGGCGGCTTTTTCCGCCCGAGGGATTACGTCGTCAGATTCCGACAGCCTTTCTGTATTAGCCTTTCCTACACAGAAAGGCTGTCGGAAGTCGACTTTGGGGGCCCCCAGCAGGGTCCCATGGGTGCACGACCTCCAGTTGGAGGGCGAGGGGGCCCTGTTGATCCACGCACCACGCCTGCCACGGGGTGCAGGGATGAACTGCACCTCTTCTCTTTACAATGAGAGCATGAATTCCAGTCGGATTGCATGATCCCATTGTAAAGAATAGGAGTGCAACCGAACAGTGTTCGGTCGCATCCTAATTGCTGGGTTGGGACCGCCGACAGGAGGTCGGTCTGTCCCAGTACCGAATCGATGTCGGACAGACTCAGGTCCATAAGACATCGAAATCGGGCCTTTAGACTATAATGTATGTATGTGTGTATATTTGTATATATGCATGCTGAAAGACATATCCTCTTAGTCTGGTGCAAAATACTTCTGGTCAAAATCCACAGCTACCCACATTGCAAAAAAAGGGTCAGTTTTGAGCTGAAAATCTGATCTGTCCATTTTGTTTTGGGGACTTATTTTATGTCACAGGTACTAGTCCCACTCAGACAAGTAGGGTGCCATTTTTGTCTGGGCAATTGTGGGAATGCTGGGTGGTAGTAAATTATAGGATCCCCACAGATTCCAGATTTTTTTCTCACAAAGTCTCACAACACCCTGGACTACTCTGGATGTCTGATTTCATAAATGTCTGGAATTAGTAGGTTTCCCCGGGTTGCAGTGGAGTCCAGGCACAAACACTAAAGCCAAAATAGGTAAAGTTTCATTGTAAAAGCTATGGGCCAGATGTATGTAGATAGCATTTTGCGATTACCTAATTGTGAATCACAAGTATTCGCAATTAGGATATCGCAAAAATGCAATGTATGAAGGTGTATAGTACACCTTTTGCGATTCCTACGGGTGCATGATGACCTACCTCATGAATATTAATGAGGTAGGTCGCAATTGAGACCCCTAGGAATCGCAAAAATCACGGGGATGGTGGCCTGCTGAGATCTGCAGACCACCATGTCCGTGATTGCTTTCAATAAAGCAATCTGTTTTTTAGTAAAGCAGCCCGTTTTCCTTAAAGGAAAGCGAGCTGCTTTACAAAACGAAAAATGAAAATTTTCTTTTCATTTTTCAAGAGCAGAGCAGTGGTCCGTGGGACCAGTGCCTGCTCTTAAAAATGGTTTTACATACATTCACAAAGGGGATGGGGTCCCTTGGGGACCCCTTCCCATTTGCGAATGGGTTACCACCTACTTGAAGTAGGTGGTAAAATGCAAATATTTTGCGACCGCAATTGCGGTCACAAAACATTCATACATACCGCTGCGATTCGGTATTAGGAAGGGAAGTCCTAAACACACCCCTTCCTAATACCGAATCGCAAACCCATTTTGCAATTCTGTAACAGGTTACTGAATCGCAAAATTAGGTTTGCTTCATCGGAAAAGCAATTTTTGCGTTCACACTCGGGCACATTGTGCTAATCTCCCCATTTGCGAACGCAAAAATGCTTGATACATCTGTCCCTATATGTCCTCACATTGCCTTTTGGGGCCTTTCTTTTAGTGGGTGATATGCCCAACTCCACAAGTCGGCTACTGTTTTTAATCAGGTGGAGAGTGGGTACTGTGGTGGTCTGAATTTTCTGGCTCCCTACAGATCCTGGAACTTTCCCTCACAGGTATGTGATGAAAACACATGATTTAAAGAAGGTCTGGGGTGGAGAAGTGTGGCTCAATGGTTAGAGCGGCAGACCCTGATGCAGAGATCTGGCCCGGGACCAGGGTTCAATTCCCGCCTCGGCGGGTCTTGGGCTCAATTTCCTCGGACCTGATAATTCTCGCCTCGGTGCCTATTCTAATCATGGGTCCCACTCTGCAACTCTGGGCAATAGTTTGCTTAATCTCCACAACGGCCCCAACAGCGCTGGGATGCCTGGCTTCACCCTGGGGGTGTCCAGGAGTGGACATTTCACAGGGAAAAAGCCAGGAAGGGTTCCACAGCGGTATGCGTACAGCGCCTGGACACCCCTTTGGGAGTATGGGTGCGCTTTACAAGTACAAATTTCATTTCATAGAGCATCCAGGATAAAAAAAAATCCTAGTGGGATGCACACGCATCACACCATCCCAGACTCTCCTGGGTGCCTAGTATGTAGAAATGTCAAGGTTTAGTAGGTTTTCCTGTGTGTCAACCAAGCCCATGCCCAAATACAGGAGCTACCCAGACCACCAAAATGGGTCCATTTGCATGGCTAAAGCATGATGTCTCTGCATTGCATTTTGGGGCCTATTGTGTCATAGAGGATAGGACTAGCCACACAAGTGGGTTACTGTTATTATCAGGCAAAGAGTGGGAACACATAATAGTAAATAACGTGTTATTAAATACTAAATATCTGGCAAATTTCAGGTGTATTTGTGAAATGATGACCTAGTTATTAACAAATTGTCACATTTATTACTAGTACACAAATTGACGACTCTGCATAAATTGTCTTTCCTATGGAAATTCTGACTCTCACATAACTACACTGGTGCTATCACCATCAGTGTGTTATATACAGTGATTGATGCTTCTGGCTCATTACATGTAATGGTGTATAATACTTACAGCTTTTGTGACAGAGAGAAACCGATCATAGGCGATGAGCAAAACACTGTACACTGAAGCCATACAAATAGTAGCGTCCATAGATAACCACAGTTTACATGGAATTCTTCCATATGGCCAGCTTCCTGTAAGTGTAGGATATATGTACCATGGAATGGAGAAGGTACCTAGGAAATAATTAAATATATTTTTGTCATTAACAAACGTCTTTTTAGTAAAACATTGTTTATTCCCTAATCTTGTTCATGGATCTCTAAAAACACAAAGAGTAAAGGGCCAGTTCCAAAAGTTTCTTCAAAATTATATACTTGCACAAGAAATTCATTTGCGCATGAATCAGGTGTGGTTTACAATGTATGAAGCATGCAAATGCTTCTGAGTAAGTAAAATCTCCCTCCAGTTGTAGTGCATCTTTAGGCTAGTAGCAGTATTGTACGTTTTCAAAATCTTATACTTTTTGCTAGCCTTAAACTTCACAAACCTTTAAATGCATGATCTTGTGTAGTTTAACCATTGCAGATTATTATCTACACTATCGAATGCTGTTCTAAAATCTATACATGTTGTATGCAATGCGGTATGCATAGCACGATGACTCACTCTTGATAGTGCAAGGAAATTATCCTCTATACCTCTGCCTTGTTGGAGTCCTGTCTGATAAAAAGGTATGAGCAGTGCTTAATTTGGGCCAGTGGTTTTTGGTGGGGGCCAGCACTTGTTTTGCCACACCAGAGGCCAGATGTACTAATCTTTCACGAAAATCAGTGCAGCAAGGCAACTAGCTGTGTTACGTTGCGTGAAAGCGAGAGCAGAAATGCTCCATTTCTATTAAGATATGGTAAACTTCTGCTCCCTCATAGCGCTGGCAGGCTTCAGGCAGCCTAGCGCCAACATAGGCGCCCTTGGACCTTAGTGAAGGAGAATTGTGTTTGTGCAGGAAGTGCACCTTCCTCCACAAAAAAACACCCTTGACGCAGAATATGGAGTAAGAGAAATGCAGAAAACCCGTCTCAAAGGGAGAAAGCAGGAGCCTGCCAGAGTAAAATAAAGGGTCAGGCAATGTCTGGTAGAGAAGCAAAAGGCATGTCGTTGGTTTAAGACTGCACAGCTTTGCTATTCGGTGTGACGTTTTTAATTTGACTGACCACGGGCTTCTGAGCAAACTTTTGGACACGGGCATGGATTATTTTACTAATTAAACAATGGTTATAAAGTTTTTTTTTTATTCCCCATGAATCATGCTGTTACAATAACAGTTTAACATAGTGTTTGCTTTCAACATGGATTAAAGCAACTAGGCAAATTAGATGATGTGGTATACAAACATTTATTACATATAGGGAGGAAGATTGAGCCGTGCCATCTCTCTGGAATTACACACGTCTGTATGCAATCTCTGCACAACTGAGTAAGGTAGCTTATCCAAAAATTAACCTCAATCTTAAACATAATTGTGGGAACACTATTAGGGCCACCAGCACTCTTGTGTGAATCAAAAGTATCTTCTTATGGACCCTGTCATTAGATATCACAACTGAAGAATTGGCAAGCTCACCCCTCGGGGATTTAACCTAACCTGTGCCCTTGACAACATATAGTGACCTATCATAATTTAGCTAGTCATTCACATCTAGTGCTCAGTTTGAGATGGTGTTTGCAGTGTTAAATTGGGAAAATGGATGTCAATATGAATAACGATACATTCATGTATAAAAACGATATTGCATCCTTATTAACAAATTCATCTGTTATGAATTTCACGTCAACCATGACTCAGAAATATATAGTTAGGCAGGCTTCGAGACCCAGATCGAGGTCACTGATTGTCAGATCACAGGTGGGGTGGCATGTAGCCAGCAGACAAACGCACAAACAGGAAATCCCAGATCAATCCCACAGATAGGTGCAGTGACACAACAATGGTCCAGGGAGATTGGCCCCACTAAAGCACACATAAGTGGAGGGGTATAAATGCTCCCAAAACATCATAAAGTCAGAGGCCACATAAAGTAAAGAACATATAGCCAATCAGGACACAGCACACACAGTACACACAGTGATCAGGTGTTCCTCATGCCGGACAACTGGACACATTACCCACTGGCCACATTATGTTCATGCAAGGTCGATGCCCACCTGGATTCCCTATCAGATACATTCAATTTATGATTCCACACACAGCGGTTCACATTCCTTAACAAAAACGAACCAGTGGAACTGTTTATGACATTCAATGAATTGTATAAAACCTATTTCAGATCGATTGCACGTTGAGACAGTACTCATAGCCTATACCTGTAACGGTTCTCCCAGCTGCACTGTTTAATTAAACAAACTGTTCCTGTTTTGCCAAATGCCTCTTATCTCTTACTTTTTCAAGGTATTTCATGTTCAAGTAACAGCAGGTAGGGTCCAGAGGCACTCATTTTTTGGGATGAGCACTTATTTATCCTCTATAGACTTTGATCCACAGCTAGAGAGAGAAAAACACGAAAGGGGGAAAGAAGGAGGAAGAGAAAAACAGATAAACAGCAACAGCAGACTATTAGAGCTCTCAGCCCTAGGGTGGTCTTACCCCCAAGTAACTATAACTCGCGCCCCGTCATACACAATGTTTTCATCAATGATGTTGTTTCAGATGTTGAAGTGATGTTATCAATGATGTCATAGAACATGTCATGAATAATGTAATATGGGAAGAAATTAGCAGGGCATAGCAAGGTAGTTAGAGTTACTTCAGGGCACGAGTTATAGGTACTTCAGATAATTATAATTGGTGAATTTCAGTGGTTTTGTTAGTTTAAAACATGTTTAACTGACATTTTCACATAACTCTAACGTCCCTTTAGCCGTTGGTTTTTTTCAATTAATTTTGAAGGTTTTTTTTGTTGCAAAGTAAATTATTGCCATATCTAACTATTACGCCACTTTCACCCTTGGCTTTTGCAGTGATTTTCTAGGCTTTTTTTTACATAAAGTAAGATGTCCATCACCTGTGGCTAGGCCCTGCGCGGTGTGGGATGGGGCGCAGGGCCTGACCATAGCAGGCACTGTGCCGGTGGGTATAAGGGCTGGCATGTGCCCAGGCCCTGCCCCAACCCTCTACAAGTGCCCTACCTCCCGCAGCGCATGGGCTTCTGAGCTGCACAGCACACAGTTGGGCTTGCTGTGCCTCACCGCACTCAGGTAGACTGTTAGACCTGTCAACCCTTGGGTGGTATTCCCTTAAACTTTTTGCCTTCCTTCTCCATTTTTGCTGATCTCATTTTTGCTAGCCTTAGGACTCTGTGCACTTTACCACTGCTATCCAGTGCTAAAGTGCATGTACTCCCCCTCTAAATATTGTAAATTGGGCTTAAACCCAATTTTCACATTGAATGTACTCACAAATCTTCAGTCAAGTGGTGCTACATGTACCCAGGGCCGGTAAATTACCTTCTACTAGTGGGCCTGCAGCACTTATAGTGCCACTCACTTATTTAGTCCTTTAAAATGTCTCAGGCCTGTCATTGCAGCATGTGTGAAATTGCAAAATCCTGGGGCAACTCAAACATAGTTAATAACACAACAATAATTCATGACTGGCACAAGAAGGGACAAAAGATTATTAATCAAATACAAAAAAGCTTTTATTAAGGCAGGACAATAAATATGAATAATAAGAACAATAAAACATTTCACAGACAAACTCAGTCAATCCGCATTCACTCTAACATCACACTGTGTAATGAGGACAAACAGAAATTGTGTACATAGATAATATGAGAGACAAAATGTCTATTGATTTCTCATTGATAGTGATATTCAATCATAACGATCTCCATGACATATGATGTCGTTATGAATGAAAGGAAACTGAATATATTAGACCATCGTTCGATCAGATGAGTAATCTGCAAGCCGTTTCAGCAACAGTTAGTGGCTGCAACCCAGATGGTATCTACGCGCGTTTCGGCAAAGCAGTGACTTCATCAGGAAAAAGCAAAAGACACACAATTGATGGACGGAATGCAGAACAAATCAAAACATTCACCCCCAGTCAATAGATCTGGGTTAAATCCATCATTCTTTTGCTAACCATGCCACCCCAGTTTAGACCTGGCCATATGCAAATCAGTCTTGACCCTGTGCCTCATGGGAACATTCCAGCTCGAACTGCCAAGCCAGGTCCTCCCTGGACCGTAAACAAGCATCCTGGGACTGGTTTCAGGGTTTCACCCCTCATCAGCCAGGATAGCTTGAATCCAGTGGCACAGTGAGCCCAGGACCCATGTCTGGGCATACCCGGCACACTTAGGGCGAGAAAGCAAAATACACACAATTGATGGACGACATTCACCCCCAGTCAAGAGATCTGGGTTAAATCCATCATTCTTTTGCTCACCATGCCACCCCAGTTTAGACCTGACCATATGTAAATCAGTCTTGACCCTGTGCCTCATGGGAACAGTCCAGCTCGAACTGCCAAGCCAGGTCCTCCCTGAGCAAAAGAACGATGGTTTTAACCCAGATCCAAGCCAGGTCCTCCCTGGACCGTAAACAAGTATCCTGGGACTGGTTTCGGGGTTTCAACCCTCATCAGCCAGGATAGCTTCAATCCAGTGGCACAGTGAGTCCGGGACCCACGTCTGGGCATACTCGGCGCACTTAGGGCGAGAAAGCAAAAGACACACAATTGATGGACGGAATGCAGAACAAATCAAAACATTCACCCCCAGTCAAGAGATCTGGGTTAAATCAATCTTTCTTTTGCTCACCATGCCACCCCAGTTTAGACCTGGCCATATGCAAATCAGTCTTGACCCTGTGCCTCATGGGAACAGTCCAGCCCGAACTGCCAAGCCAGGTCCTCCCTGAGCAAAAGAACAATGGTTTTAACCCAGATCTCTTGACTGGGGGTGAGTGTATGATTCATTCAGCATTCCGTCCATCATTTGTTTGCGTAACACTTCATTAGGAAAAAGCCACAAAGGACAGGATGGAAATGCCTGTGGATGTAAACAGAATATATGTGTAGGTCGCCCCTCCAACACTAGGGCAGCAGATTAAAAAGAAACTAATTTCATTGCTTCCTATCTGTAATCTGTTAATGTGAAAGGACCACAAGTTAATTATAAAGAAAATGAGATAAGGAAAGCCCCAAAAGACACCACCTAACCGAAAGTTGGAAAAAGGAAAAAGTGGTGAATAGGAATTGCAGAGCATGCTACTGGGTCAAATGGTTAAGTCATTGAACATTCATCAACAATCTGTAGTATCTTCCTGTTGTGGTTATAATGTTCCCTGTTACCTGGCTCCTAGCTGCTCAGCCAGTGTGAGTGTTCTGTATGGAATGTTGGTGTGATGGACATGAGTGGAATGCTTGGGTGCCTGGTGTGAGTGTTGACAGTTGGAAGATGGGCTGAGCAGCAGGCAGGATGCTCCTGGTGGGGCTGCTACCACTGATGTTATGGACTTAATAAATAACTTACAAAGACACTACTCGGCTACGTCTACTTCATCACCTCTACGCATGGAACTTGATTACTACATTTTGGCGACGCTCTGGAGATAAACTCATGCTGTACAGCTGGTCTTAAAGAAGACAAGTGATGTCTTAATAAAGAAATCTTGAAAGCTTAAGAAACCTACAGAAACAACAGTTCTTGACAACACAAGCACATATTCAGGAAGAAGATGTTCATAAAAGAGCAGTCTGCGCAAGTACATTTCGAAGAGGAATTGGTCCTCAAGACACAAGACAGACAGCGAAAAAGGTAATTTTGAAAAATGGTGACATGTCAAAATTGTTTTCAATGCAGAAAGAACCTACCACAGACAGCACAAGTTCACTTCCAGGAGGAAGTGTTGAAACTAATGAATGAGGAAAAGAAACAAGAGAAACGAGCAGCACGCCTGGCAGCCCCACCAGTTTCCATTACACCGGACAGCCCCAGCCCAGGTGTGTTGTGGTCAGATGCATGTATTTACATCTTCAGGACATTGTATTTTCAAGGCAAGCTACACCTTGCTGGTGAACATTTATTACAATAAGATTTTCGGCCTTTTGGGCTCCTAGTGGCTACCAAAGTATGTGCCTGCAGTTTGGAGAAAATCTTATTTTTGGGAAGTGTTTTTACACTGCAAGCTTCACATTTATGACATTGTACACGCTCCACAGTCACCTATGCTTGGGCTATGGACAGGAGTGTTCTGCTCACTGTTCCTTTGTGTTCATCTTGATGGTCTCTGTCAGCGTTGGATTTGAGGTGGTTTTTTCTTTCCTTACGTTTGATATGGTTACACTCGCGTTTGGACATCAGCCCAGATATGGTGGTTGGAGCGAGACACTCGATGAGACTATTTCTGACTTTTTAATCTTTTTTTTCTTCCATTTGAGGCCCTCAAACTGCCACATGAGTTTTGGCAGTTAAACCGCTGCACTGCGGTTTGAAAATTTTAGGCACGAGCTGCTTTGTGTGCGCGTTTCTTACCTTCTCTAGGTGGTCGCGTGGCTGTGCGGCTGGGTCTTCGAAGTCTCTTCTGTTGCTAGGCAGTTCTCCAAGCTGCTCTAGGACGCTGTTCAGCATGCTCCCACCTGCAGCCACCCAGCGCTGCCGCCCCTACGTGCCGCCATCTTGGGTTTAGTGATTTCATGTAAAACTTTATTCATACTTAGCTGCGTTTCATAGCTGCCTCTGCCTAGTCATATTCGCGTGGATTTTCATTTTAGTTCACATGAAGTCTCTCCAATGTCAAGTTGTCTTTGAGGACTATGTGCACTTCCAACAAAGGTACTGTTTGTCATTTTAATTTTTTCATCTTGAGCCTCAAAATGGTTGAAGTGTCTACATATTTGGGATAACCAAGGTGCAACCAGTTCAACATTACTTGGGTGAGAGGTCGCTCACCGGCGCATGTTTCATTGTTTTTCTAATGGCTATGTGCTATAGTTTATTTTTGCACTATTCTAAGATTTTTGGCTGTGTTGATGTTGTTGTTGGTAGTTCTCTGTCCAGTATTTTTACATTCTGTGTTCTCATTGACCCTTACAGGAGGGTACTCTTATTGTTTTTTTTTGGATGTTGCTTATTCATTCTTGGTTTTCAATACCACATTCTTTGAGCCATTCTTTTTGTGGTTTTGGCTTGTTTTGATTGTCATTATCCCTTTCTTGAGGGATGGGAATGGGTTTTAGTCCCACTTCCACGTTGTAGTCACTATTCCCTTACATTAGGGTTTGGTTTAAGGGGTGTCTCTCCCTTTTCTCACAGTTTATCAGTGGTAGTCCCATTTAACGCAATTTTGTCATGTTCCTAATGTGTGTAAGTCACCACGTGCTTCACATTGGTCATTTTGTGTGTATAAGTCACCTTGTGCTGCACGTTGGTCAGGTAGTGTGTTTAAGTCACCTTGTGCTTCGCATTTGTTTTGTTGTTGTGGGTGTTAGTCCCTTCTACGCAGTTTGTAATGGGTGTTAGTCCCATCTACATAGTTTGCATTATGGGTCTCTGTCCCATCTTTGCACTCCATAGTTTCCTGGCGTAGTTTTGGGTTGAGTCCCATTTTCACTATTTATGTTATGGGTTTCAGTCTCATTTTAATGGTCCCTTACATGAGGGGTGGCTAGTTGGGTTATTGTCCCTTCTCTACATTTTACATGGTTTTGTTCCTTACATAAGTAGCAGGTACATGGGTGCTCTCCACCCATAGTGTTAGAGCTCTGGGGGTGTTTTACTCCTTTGTTTCTCTTCACAGTGTTTCACATATCTTTTCATGTGGTGTTATCTCACTTTGTGTCAGTGAGCTTAACGTTCTCAAAACTTTCCTTTTGTTTTAATATTAAAGGAGGAGGATGTGTGACATTTTGTGTGTATCTTTTCATTCTCCTTTCCGCCTTTGTTTAGTCTTTGTTCCCTCTCGTGATGGGGTTTTTACCATTCATCCCTGGGTTGTGAACTATTGACTTCATTTGTACATTGTTGTGTATAGTTGTTTTCATTTTAGTATGGTTTAATTAATTTTCAATTTTAAGGGGAGAAGATAATGTAGTATCTTCCTGTTGTGGTTATAATGTTCCCTGTTACCTGGTTCCTAGCTGCTCAGCCAGTGTGAGTGTTCTGTATGGAATGTTGGTGTGATGAACATGAGTGGAATGCTTGGGTGCCTGGTGTGAGTGTTGACAGTTGGAAGATGGGCTGAGCAGGCTACCTCTGATTTTATGGACTTAATAAACAACTTACAAAGACACTACTCGGCTACGTCTAGTTCATCACCTCTACGCATGGAACTTGATTACTACACACTCACCTACCCACGTCGTGAGTATGAGTCTATCTGAAAAAGTGATCTATGGTGCATCGATATCATTTAGACTCCCAGAGTGTATAAAGAATGGAGGAGTAAAATGTGTATCTTAACCATAAATATCCGAAAGGGCGGAGTCACTTGAACAGAGTGGTGGAGATGTACCAGGCCCTCTCAAACATGCAGGGGGAGGAATTATCTATGAAATAAAATGAAGATGCTATGTTTCTTTTTCGTATATGGTAGAGTTGGAAAAAGCGACAAATATAATGAGCATATTTACCTAACCAAAAAGAGACCACTGAAGCTCGGGTATCTGGTATATGTTGGCCAGCTGTTAAGTTGCGGTCCCTAAAGCTGACTTTGCTTGGTTACCTGAACAAACACAATGAAATAATGTCCAGATTTAAAATATATCCAATTTGTATTAAAACACAAGTGATACATTTGAGCAAAATTAACGCATGATGCACCGGGTACTCCTAATGTATAAGATAAACAAAGCTTAAGTATAGAATTGATGCCGTCTGTATAACCAAATAAGTGGACAGTATAATTGAATGTAGTGATTAAAAGGTATATAGAAACAAGAATGGTTAATTTAACACCGGAGAAATACAGAACATGCATACTAAATGAGCTCAAAGGTTGAAAAGCCGGCAAAGACACGCATGGCAAGATTTAAATACAAAGGCCCCATGCTAGTTAAAAATACCCGGGGAATGACGAAGAATATTTGGATCAAACCTGCTGATAGGGAGCGATCCATGCGCAGGGCCAACAGATAAGAGACCAAATGCTTGCGACTTACTTTTGAAAATGTACACAATGTTCCCATGGGGGGGGGATCAGCAGCCGAACGCCGTCTGAGCCTAAAGCGCCGCGGTGGAAAGGAAGAAATAAATCTGAATACCCGGATCATGTGACAAGCCACATGTCAATGTGTAATGCCGAGCAGAGAAGCTGATAAGGCGGCGGCCATTACTGCGTGGTGAGCGACGGATGGTCTCTAAAGTAGTGAACTGCAGAGGGGGTAACAAACTGCCAAAGATGAAGAGTGGCTGTAAAGGATATGTTTAATGGATAGTGTAGTGACCGGCTGGACACGTTCTGTCTTTCACCCTGTTAAACACACACTAACACCCACCTGTTAGAAATGGGATCTCTGGTTGGCTAAGGCTTGCGCCAAAGCCAGGCAGAAACCACCACTCTAGTCAGGGCGAGGGAGTTACACGCCGACGATAACCCCTGCTCACCCCCTTGGTAGCTTGGCACGAGCAGTCAGGCTTATCCCGGAGGCAATGTGTAAAGCGTTTGCGCAACACACACTCCGCAGCAACAAACTAGGCACACCACAAAAGAAACTCCACACAAGGTTATATAAAAATAGCCTTTGTATTGTCATAAACACATTAGAAACAGTAATCACATATTTACACTGTGCCACCTGGCACTAGGCAATATTCACAGGGGACTATTTACAGCTGACAGGGCCAATCGGGCCACTGCCAGAACCATCAGATCAGGTAAGTAAATGCAAATATAAAACACAACCAGTAACTACTGGTGCAATACTGACCTAAGCATTACCCCTTTGGGCATAAACCATGTTAGGTCCAAACCTCATTAGCATAAGACCCCCCTCCTAAGCATAAACACCTTACGCACTAGGACATCAGCAGCCCAAACACATCCGGCACTAATCACGGGGGCATAAATCACATTAGGCATAAAACCTATTATGTAATAACCTCCAAATCCTGAATCACGCTAGGGGCATAAGTCACAGTAGAAAGTAACCTCATCACATAGACCACAGTAGAGGTATAAACCAGGGTGCATAAATCACAGTTCCTGCGCACCACATAAATCCCATGTAGAGCCTGGCGCCCTAACAACCTAGCGCAGCCCCCCTGGCCAACTGGCCTTCTCAGAGGGCTCCAATGCCCTATGTCCCAATAGTCAGGGCGTAGCTGCCAATGCAGCAGAACCCCAAAAGTGCGCAATTGCGCAGGCCTAAACGTAGCAGCTGCCGCTAATTGCGGTGCAGCTGTGCAGGCAAAAATGTGGGCACTGACACTCACAGTACCCTCTGGGCCCCTCTGGGATTCTCTAAATAATTATGCACAGCGTTGCAGCTGCCCACTGTCAGGTGGGGCAGCTGGGGGAAATGCCTTGGCACTACGGTGCCCTGGGAACCCTCAATCGGGTTCTACAATTGCGCCCCAAACGTTGCAGCTGCCCACTGTCATGCGGGGCAGCTGTGGCAGCAACGGGCACCGACTGTGCCTAACTGGGACTCTAACATAAAAAAATGGCCCTCAACGTGGCAGCTGCCCGCTTCTGCGGCGCAGCTGAGAAAATGCCACAAGCACCGACAATGTGCCTCGAGCGGCACCAACACTGTGGTGCCTTCAGCCCCCCTCACTCACGGGGGCGCACCAGCAGATTTCTCTGGGTCCCTGCAGGAGGGGCAGGCACCGACAACGTGCCTCGGCTCTCTCTCACCCCCGGGCCCCTCCTCACCTGTTCAGGCGGTCTCCTTCTGGTCACAGGAGCGCGGGGTAGGCTCCCGTCTGCTTCCTGCTTCTTTGGCCACACGCGGGGCTCTCTCCTCCTCACGGGAGCCCCGCTCTGTCCCAGGCCGCTGCTTCTTCTCGCCAGTGCGGGGTGGGCTCCCGCCTGGTTTCCTTCGCCGCACCGGACCTCGCCGCACTTCACCCGGGCCCCCTCCTGGGACCCGGGACTTCTCAGCGGAGCCTGCGAGGCTCCGGACTTCCGTTCTCGGGCCGCGCTACGATTGGGCGGCCTTGGCAACTTCCTGTCCTTGGCCCGCCCACCACCAGGCAATGGTGCCTGTCTTCCGGGTCGCACTTGCAGCGGCCCGGCGGCACCCTCCTCTCGTGGCGGCACAATGCGGGGTGGGCACCCGCCAAATCAGCACTCAAGCGGGGTAGGCTCCTGCTAGTCAGCGCGAAATGCGGGGTGGGCACCCGCCATTATAAAAAAAGGCAAACGCGGGTAGGCTCCTGCTAGTCAGCGCGAAATGCGGGGTGGGCACCCGCCATTATAAAAAAAGGCAAACGCGGGGTAGGCTCCCGGAGGAAGGTAGCAATGCGGGGGAATCCCTACGTCGGGATTCCCTCGAAATTGATCGCAGTTCAGTGCTGTAGTGCGGGGTGGGCACCCGCCTCCAGAATACCATAAGCGGGGTGGGCTCCCGCCTCTCTTCTGAGCACGGGGGAATCCCCACGATGTGCAGCACAGTGCTGCGGAGCACGCACACTCCTCTTCTTCTGGGAAACAACAAAGTAAAGCGCTCACGAGGCGCTAGGAGCCCCAGCTCCAGCAGCAAAGTTCTTAGGGGCACCAGGCTGGGCCCAGGCAGGCCAGCTCACAGGGCCCTCCAGCAGGGAGGCAGTCCCTTGTGGCGGTTCCTCCTGGAGCCCAGGAGCAGCAGCCCCCAGCACAGGAACAAGCACAACAGAACAGAACCGAACATGAACTATCAGGGGGTCACAGCCCCCTCTTTTATACACCCTTTTCCTTTGTCACATAGCACAGGGCTGGGGAAAAACCAGGTGCAACTGGTTTTGGGGGAGCTTTGGAGCACTTTGTTTTGCTCAGCTCCTCTCTCCTTTCACAGGACAGGCTAGGGACATCAGACGCACCACAGGGGTGGAGCCAGCATTGTGGAGGGAAGGCACAGCCCTATTCAGGTCCCAGGTGCAACTCCTCCCTCCCATCTAGATGCAGATCTCCCTATTCAGCCCTGCGCTGACTCACCCTGCCCCTCCTGGAGCCACACACACCTCCCAGCCCCTGTCACTCACAAAGCCAGACATGCAATTCACATCAGGCAGGCAGACACAGAGCACACATACATGCCAACTTCTAAAAGTGGCACTTCTCCACTAGTCACAATAAATCGGCGCACACCACTGCGCAGCATTTATTCTCACGAGTTCGCACATACTAAACTCGCCCCTGCCCTACTCTCACACCAGGAATTACCATGGACACACATATCCCCCATGCATTCCTATGGGAGGGCAGGCCAATCTCACCACACGCACTCAGAGTGCGCACGCACTTTACACTGGGACACAGGGCTAAAGTGCGCAGAGGCCTAAAACCACCAACACTACACAGGGAAAAGGCTAGGAGACGAGCAAAAAGTTTAGGGGTGAACCTGCCAAAAGGGCCAAGTCCAACACAACCCCCTTCCAGCCAAAACGCAGGGCAGACCAATCACCACCGTGATGGGCTTCCCTGCTTGGGGCGATAGAACACGGACGCGGGCCCGCAACTGCAGGGACACCCTCCTGTTCTACGCCACGGTGAACCCATGTGGTTCCTTCTGAAAAAGCTGTCCGGAGCAACTGGGCTACCCCACTGGTACTCCCTAGCTGTCCGCGGCCAGGACCAGGCCCTAGGCCATCCAGATGCCACTGGTCCTTGCCCATTCACAGAGTGGGGGTAGTAACCCCTGGCACATAGTAGCCATTCTCCACTCTTCCCCTCATCAGGGCAGGTCTAGACTGCCACTGATCCTCCAGCCTAGGGTCTGCACCCTCAGGCGGACCAGAAGTCACGGGTGAGGCTCTCCTCCCCCTACCTCTTCTTCTAGGGCTCCGCACTCTCCTCCTTGGAGAGGCACCCTCAGAACACAACTCTCCCACCAGTTCAGGACCTCTCTCCAAAAACTGGTCTCCCAACCTAGGGTCTAACCCCTCAGGTTGCACCGGGGTCAGAGGCGAGGACTCCCTCCCTCTGCACCCCTTCCAGAGTTCTGCACCCTCCCAACTGGAGCGGTACCCCTGGAAGATGAACCGGTCAGGACACTGATTACAGATGTCCCTTCCTCCAGATCAGGCGGATCCTGAACCTGGCCTCCCAACCTTGGGGCTGAACCCCACGGCTGAGCATTTGCCTGGCACACCAGGACTTCCGGGGCGCACACAGCAGCCCCCGAGGGTAACACATGACTCATGTGTTGCGTGACAGTCTGCGTGGCGCAGACCTCCCGACCCCTGTCCATCTGACAGTGCGCAGAGATCCCCCACGACAGAAGTGGTGTCACCATGGTCACTTCTAGGAGACTCAGCCCTTCTGGCTGGCCCCTGACCCACTGGTTCTTCCACTGGGGAACACATCCCCCTCTCACCCCTCAATCCGGACTTCTGTACCCTCCCAACTGGAGCGGCACTGCCAGACACCAGAACCACTGGAGCTCTATTTACAGATGCTCCAGGTTCTCCAGACACTAGGAGATCCTCCTCAAATGGACTAACAGGACAGCCTAGGCTCCCAACCTGGTGTTCCCTGAAGAAACCATCCAGGCTCTGAGACGGGGTTTCGGGCACCTGGGGACACTCAGTCCCACACTCACTCCTACTCCACTGAGACAGGACGTGAGCCCCTACACCCCTCCCACTACACTGGGACCTAGCTGGGCTACACTGAACCTCTTCCCCCATACAGGACGGGAAGATACCTGAGCCACTACTTTTGGGATCACTCCCCAATGCCTCTTCAGAACCTTGGGCCTCCACCCAGAGGTCTGCCTCTCGTGTAAACTCCCATAGTTCAGAAAACCCACCCTCCAACAGGTGTTGGCGCAACCCCGGCAAACAACAACTGAGCAGGTGCTCTCTGAGAACCAGATCGAACAGTCCTTCAAAATCCTGTTCCGTGTTAACCGTTACCCAATCAGCCAGTGCATCATTACATTCATCCGAAAAATCCACCCAAGACTGGTGAGACAGTTTCCTACTGCCCCTGAACTTCAACCTGTACTCCTCTTCTCTGAAACAAGGTACCATATTTTGGGAACTGGGACTTCCTGCACTGGACTGTATATTGCTGCCACCACTGGACTCCACCCTCACTGGGGAATCCAGAAAACTACAACTGCACTCAGGGGATAATCTACCCTCCCGAGCTAATTTCTCCCTGGCGAAGGCCCTCTCAGCCTCCGCCATCCTCTCCTGCGCTAAGACCCTCTCGGTCTCTAGCTTTTTCTCCTCCATACTCAGCTGCGCTATCTCCCTGGTATGCTCTAACCTGAGCTTCTCCAAAGCCAGCTGATTCTCCCTTTCTTCCCTCCTATCCACCCACTCCTCTGGGGACAGGAAAAGGGATGGGGCACTGCCCCCGACACTGGACCCAGCAAGGGACTCCCTATCTATGGGGTCCTCACTATCTACTGGCGTCCCTGTCCTGTCACTTTCTTCCTCCTCTTCAGACTCCTCAGGGCTCCCCTCAGACCCACCACCCTCTTGGCGTGCGGCCAGGGCCCTCTTCTCCTCATTGCGCTCACAGTCCCATTCATCCTTTTGCCATTGGATCAGGTTGTCCCTCAGTTTTGACTGGGTGTCTGACCCACTCACTGCTATGTCTCTCTCCTTACAGAAGTCCACCAACTCCCCCATACTGTATCTAAAGAGACCACAAAAATCAAAAGCAGACTCCATTTTGGCAGGACGCTCAGGGACACGTGCAACACAGGAGACCTAGGTTTCTGAGCTGAAGCAAGAGTATACAATTTACAAATGACACTTTTAGGAGAAGAATTAAAACAAAACTCAGAACAATAATCCCCACACAAGTGATTATCTAAATGTAGAGTTTGTAGTGCAACCAGTCGTCGCTGTGGTACTGCGCAAACGCAAGTCCTATCCTCACCGCTGCCAACCAATGTTAGAAATGGGATCTCTGGTTGGCTAAGGCTTGCGCCAAAGCCAGGCAGAAACCACCACTCTAGTCAGGGCGAGGGAGTTACACGCCGACGATAACCCCTGCTCACCCCCTTGGTAGCTTGGCACGAGCAGTCAGGCTTATCCCGGAGGCAATGTGTAAAGCGTTTGCGCAACACACACTCCGCAGCAACAAACTAGGCACACCACAAAAGAAACTCCACACAAGGTTATATAAAAATAGCCTTTGTATTGTCATAAACACATTAGAAACAGTAATCACATATTTACACTGTGCCACCTGGCACTAGGCAATATTCACAGGGGACTATTTACAGCTGACAGGGCCAATCGGGCCACTGCCAGAACCATCAGATCAGGTAAGTAAATGCAAATATAAAACACAACCAGTAACTACTGGTGCAATACTGACCTAAGCATTACCCCTTTGGGCATAAACCATGTTAGGTCCAAACCTCATTAGCATAAGACCCCCCTCCTAAGCATAAACACCTTACGCACTAGGACATCAGCAGCCCAAACACATCCGGCACTAATCACGGGGGCATAAATCACATTAGGCATAAAACCTATTATGTAATAACCTCCAAATCCTGAATCACGCTAGGGGCATAAGTCACAGTAGAAAGTAACCTCATCACATAGACCACAGTAGAGGTATAAACCAGGGTGCATAAATCACAGTTCCTGCGCACCACATAAATCCCATGTAGAGCCTGGCGCCCTAACAACCTAGCGCAGCCCCCTGGCCAACTGGCCTTCTCAGAGGGCTCCAATGCCCTATGTCCCAATAGTCAGGGCGTAGCTGCCAATGCAGCAGAACCCCAAAAGTGCGCAATTGCGCAGGCCTAAACGTAGCAGCTGCCGCTAATTGCGGTGCAGCTGTGCAGGCAAAAATGTGGGCACTGACACTCACAGTACCCTCTGGGCCCCTCTGGGATTCTCTAAATAATTATGCACAGCGTTGCAGCTGCCCACTGTCAGGTGGGGCAGCTGGGGGAAATGCCTTGGCACTACGGTGCCCTGGGAACCCTCAATCGGGTTCTACAATTGCGCCCCAAACGTTGCAGCTGCCCACTGTCATGCGGGGCAGCTGTGGCAGCAACGGGCACCGACTGTGCCTAACTGGGACTCTAACATAAAAAAAATGGCCCTCAACGTGGCAGCTGCCCGCTTCTGCGGCGCAGCTGAGAAAATGCCACAAGCACCGACAATGTGCCTCGAGCGGCACCAACACTGTGGTGCCTTCAGCCCCCCTCACTCACGGGGGCGCACCAGCAGATTTCTCTGGGTCCCTGCAGGAGGGGGCAGGCACCGACAACGTGCCTCGGCTCTCTCTCACCCCCGGGCCCCTCCTCACCTGTTCAGGCGGTCTCCTTCTGGTCACAGGAGCGCGGGGTAGGCTCCCGTCTGCTTCCTGCTTCTTTGGCCACACGCGGGGCTCTCTCCTCCTCACGGGAGCCCCGCTCTGTCCCAGGCCGCTGCTTCTTCTCGCCAGTGCGGGGTGGGCTCCCGCCTGGTTTCCTTCGCCGCACCGGACCTCGCCGCACTTCACCCGGGCCCCCTCCTGGGACCCGGGACTTCTCAGCGGAGCCTGCGAGGCTCCGGACTTCCGTTCTCGGGCCGCGCTACGATTGGGCGGCCTTGGCAACTTCCTGTCCTTGGCCCGCCCACCACCAGGCAATGGTGCCTGTCTTCCGGGTCGCACTTGCAGCGGCCCGGCGGCACCCTCCTCTCGTGGCGGCACAATGCGGGGTGGGCACCCGCCAAATCAGCACTCAAGCGGGGTAGGCTCCTGCTAGTCAGCGCGAAATGCGGGGTGGGCACCCGCCATTATAAAAAAAAGGCAAACGCGGGGTAGGCTCCTGCTAGTCAGCGCGAAATGCGGGGTGGGCACCCGCCATTATAAAAAAAAGGCAAACGCGGGGTAGGCTCCCGGAGGAAGGTAGCAATGCGGGGGAATCCCTACGTCGGGATTCCCTCGAAATTGATCGCAGTTCAGTGCTGTAGTGCGGGGTGGGCACCCGCCTCCAGAATACCATAAGCGGGGTGGGCTCCCGCCTCTCTTCTGAGCACGGGGGAATCCCCACGATGTGCAGCACAGTGCTGCGGAGCACGCACACTCCTCTTCTTCTGGGAAACAACAAAGTAAAGCGCTCACGAGGCGCTAGGAGCCCCAGCTCCAGCAGCAAAGTTCTTAGGGGCACCAGGCTGGGCCCAGGCAGGCCAGCTCACAGGGCCCTCCAGCAGGGAGGCAGTCCCTTGTGGCGGTTCCTCCTGGAGCCCAGGAGCAGCAGCCCCCAGCACAGGAACAAGCACAACAGAACAGAACCGAACATGAACTATCAGGGGGTCACAGCCCCCTCTTTTATACACCCTTTTCCTTTGTCACATAGCACAGGGCTGGGGAAAAACCAGGTGCAACTGGTTTTGGGGGAGCTTTGGAGCACTTTGTTTTGCTCAGCTCCTCTCTCCTTTCACAGGACAGGCTAGGGACATCAGACGCACCACAGGGGGTGGAGCCAGCATTGTGGAGGGAAGGCACAGCCCTATTCAGGTCCCAGGTGCAACTCCTCCCTCCCATCTAGATGCAGATCTCCCTATTCAGCCCTGCGCTGACTCACCCTGCCCCTCCTGGAGCCACACACACCTCCCAGCCCCTGTCACTCACAAAGCCAGACATGCAATTCACATCAGGCAGGCAGACACAGAGCACACATACATGCCAACTTCTAAAAGTGGCACTTCTCCACTAGTCACAATAAATCGGCGCACACCACTGCGCAGCATTTATTCTCACGAGTTCGCACATACTAAACTCGCCCCTGCCCTACTCTCACACCAGGAATTACCATGGACACACATATCCCCCATGCATTCCTATGGGAGGGCAGGCCAATCTCACCACACGCACTCAGAGTGCGCACGCACTTTACACTGGGACACAGGGCTAAAGTGCGCAGAGGCCTAAAACCACCAACACTACACAGGGAAAAGGCTAGGAGACGAGCAAAAAGTTTAGGGGTGAACCTGCCAAAAGGGCCAAGTCCAACACCACCCATCACAGGCGTCACCAGTCAGGTGACCCTGTTAATAAAAGGGGCCGGGCGCATGTGCCCTGTGCCTGTTACCAGTACCCTACCACTGTGTGTTGTGTGGTCATTTGTCTAGCATGTGGGCCTAGGGCCCAAGACACCACAGATAGGAAAAATAATAAAATAATATAATGAGAAATAGAAACAAGCATTTGCAATGCAATAGGTCTCGCATTTATGGGAGTTTGAGCAATTGACATTGTAAATGTCAATGCCCTTTATTTATGTGTCGTTTTTAAAACAGATAAATAAAAGGCATTGCCAATAACTCAAAGTCTTATAAATACAAGGCCTATTGCATTGCAAATGCTTGTTTTAAATGCTGTGTGTGAAGTACGTTGCTGTTTTTCCAGCAAAGGTAGACTGTAGGCCAGTGTTTACGATTTGATAAGGCAGTGTAATTAGTCACAACATGTGGTTTTAAGTACAGAAGGTTTAGCTTTGAGCTGATAATTCCTACTTAACAAAAGATGGTGACATAGATAACCATGAAAGGGCTGGTTAGGAGCCAGTGAAACAAATTGTTTAAGGGCATGTATGTGTTCTGTCTGGAAGTGTATATGTAATCAAGTGTTTAACAGATGGTGACCCTGATAGTAATAAAAGTTCTTTCCATGTGAGCATGTCTTAAGGTCGTATTTACTGAAACCAAAGTAATACAATTGGTGTGCTGTGACCTACCTTTATTTTCTTATATAGAGGTATATGATAAACCTTGATAAAACAGTACTGCAATAGTGTTAACATTTGAAAAATTCAGTAAGTGTGTAATAATGATGTAAAATAGACATTGTACAAAATATACCATACGATTGGAAAAGTACATTGTTTGCGTGTTGTTTTGCATTGTTATAATGCAGTTTATACGTAGAGCAAGTTGCAGGGAAGAGACAGTGAGCAGTAATTGTAGTGTTTATTAGGTATAAAAGGTAACACACGCAATAAGCCAGACAATGGCCCACAGATTGGCATGCCCAACTGGATATGTGTACCATAAAGGAATGCCATGGATGTGTACACTTTCAAGCAATGTTACATACCTGAGCGAGATGTGCACCCCAAATGCCATGTATATGGAGACATGCTGTAGGCTAGTGTATGCTGAAGGCATGCCCAAAATATGTACAAATTAAATAGATGCAGTGTAGGAGTTTAACTTGAATACATGGCCTGTCTATTTGCACCTTTGGGAGAAAGAGAGCCCAGTGGAGCTCCACATTAGCGTAGAGTGCTGTGTTTTGTGTGATATTATGACGTGGCGAAAAAGTGGCAATTCTTAAAAATAGTAAGAGTAAAGTGCGCTTAATGTGCTGTAATCCCTTGTGACTAGTTCCGGAGCTGTGTGTGCAAGTAACAGAGCTGCTTATTAGCGTAAAGTGCAGCTTTTTCTCTTTTATTAGTAAGGGAGCAAATAGTAATGTTTTCTAAAAATTAGATGTTTCAAACGTGAAATTTTAAATGTTGGATGTAGTGTAAGCCCTTGTAACTTCTTTTGGGTTTTTTGTTGTTGCATATAATGCAAATAGTAGACTGCAAAAAGTTTGTGTATTATCAATGCTAAATATTATAAAGTCCCAACATTAGAATAAGTAAAAAGAAAGACTAAATAAAAGGAGGGGTTAGGTAAATTGTATGCAGTTAGTGCTATGGAAGGAAAATAGCATTTTAGTGTTGGATCACTCCCTGTACCCTAACTAAAATAAAAGTTTTGTTTAATGTTTGTGCAAAATAAATAGTAATCCATGGTTTATTCCAGCTGAGTTCAGCTTGCAAGGTTTTATGTAATTTAAAAGGGCTGAAGATGGAGCGTTCTATTATAAAGCTGCTGCAATGTAAGAGTTTAACACAAATATAAAGCCTGGCCTCGTGCACCATTTGGAGGAAGGCAGCCCAACAGAGCTCCCTATTAACGTGCAGCTTTCCCCATAATATGAAGAAGTGTGCAAAAAGTGGTATATTGTAAAAAAAAAAAAACTATAAAATGAGCTGGATGTGGCGTGATCCCTTGTGACTTCATCCGGATGTTTGTGTGCAAATAACAGAGGGGCATATTAGCAAGACTGGCAATAAAATTATCGCCGATTTAGTGGCAGGAAACTGCCGCTAAAACGGCGATAATTTTATCGCCAGTCTTGCTAATATGCCCCCATGTTCCTTATTAGTGTAACGTGCAGCTTTATCCGTAATATTAAGAAGTGTGCGTAAAGTGGCAAATCATCAAAGAAAACCATATAAAGTGCGATGGGTGTGGCGTGATCTTTTGTGATTCCATCTGGGTGTTTGTGTGCTAATAATTGAGCTCCATATTAGCGTACAGTGCAGTTTTATCAGTAATCTAAAAAAGGCGTTAAAGTGGTATTGTCTAAAAAGAATGTGTAAACTGTGCTGAATGTGGCATGAGCACTTGTGACTTTATTTGGAGCGCTGTATGCTAACAGAGCTCTGTAGTAGCGTAGAGTGAAGATTTGTACGTAATATTTAGAAATAGGTAAAATGTGATAATTTAAAGATATGTAGGGGCATATTATCAAGGGTTTCATCGCCGCTTTAGCGGCACTTTTTGCCGCTAAAGTGGCGATAATTTTATCGCCCTATTAGCAAGCTGTCGCTAACAGGCGTTAGCGACAGCTTTCATGCGTTAGAGGCCGCGTTTACCATCGCCTTGCATGTCAGCGATAATTATCGCTAATGACATGCAAGGAAGGCGTTCCCTACTAAAAGCGACTGAAAACAGTCGCTAATCCCACTACCCCCTATTAGCAAGGCAGGCGAAGCAATATAATAATTCGCGCCTAAGCGCGTTTATCGCTATATTCTAACACCTGCTAGTGAGGACGACTTACCTGTTTAAAGTATAGGAGGTGGATTCTAATGCTGAATCCACCTTAGCGTTAATGCGAGAATATCGCTGGTTTTCCAGCGATATTTTCGCTTTTTGCCGCTATCGCTGGAAATAATATCGCTATGGAGATAAACCTTACTAATAGGGTGTTATCTCAGCGATATTTTCCAGCGATAGGCGGCGTTAACCAAAGTCGCGCTAAGCGCGGTTAGCGATAAATATCGCTATTCCTTGCTAATATGCCCCGTAATGTTTTGGCACAAAAATATCATCTGCTGGAAGTGGCATAAGCCCCTGTGATTTCCTCTGGAGCTGTTTGTGGCAATTTTCCTAGGCCCTTTGTGCTGTACAGCTTTAAGTTTGGTTCGAGCTGCTTTTACAGAGCAGGAAGGAAGGGTTTGTGCCGATGCATGAAGTTATTGCTATGGAAGCAAAATAGCATTATGTTTTTGGAGCACTCCCTGCGGGAACCATTTAATATAACATCACCTTTGGGAGGAAGGGAGCCCAACTGAGCTTTGTATTAGCGCATGTTGTAGCTTTTTCCGTAAGATTAAGAAGTAGGCAAAAAGTGGTATTTTGTAAAAAGAGAACGTTTAGAGTGCGCTGGGTATGGCATGTGACTACATCTGGAGCTGTGCTATGCTATTAGTAAAGCTCTCTATTAACCTAAAGTGCAGCCTCCTTTGTGATATTTCAAAATGGGCAAAAAATGATTATGAGCCCCAGAGACTCCCCCCGGAGCGCTGTGTGGCAATGTCTCTGAGCCCTCTGTGCTCTACAGCTTTAAGTTAGGTTTCAGCTGTTTTGAAAGAGCAGGAAAGAAACGTTAGAGGCGCTGCATAGAGTTACTGCTAATGAAGCAAAATAGCATTTTGTTTTTCAATCAATCAATCAATCACAGAATTTGTAGAGCGCACTACTTACCCGCGAGGGTCTCAAGGCGCTGGGGAGAGGGAAGGGGGAGGGGGGTGCTGCTACTGGTCGAACTGCCAGGTCTTGAGTAGCCTCCTGAAGGTCAGCAGGTCTTGGGTCTGTCGTAGGCTTAGTGGAAGGGTGTTCCAGGTCTTGGCGGCGAGGTGTGAGAAGGATCTGCCACCGGTGGTTGTTCTTCGAATGCGGGGGACGGTGGCGAGGGAGAGGTCGGCGGAGCGGAGCTGGCGGTTGGGGACGTAGAAGAAGAGTCGTCTGTTGAGGTAGGCTGGGCCAGTTTTGTGGAGTGCCTTGTGTGCGTGGGTGAGGAGTTTGAAGGTGATCTTCCTGTCGACGGGGAGCCAGTGCAGGTTCCTCAGGTGGGGGTGATGTGGCTGTGGCGTGGTACGTCGAGGATCAGGCGTGCGGAGGCGTTTTGTATGCGTTGCAGTCGCTTGATGAGCTTGGCCGGGGCTCCCGCGTAGAGGGCGTTCCCATAGTCAAGTCTGCTACTGACGAGGGCCTGGGTGACTGTTCTTCTTGTGTCTGTCGGGATCCACCTGTAGATCTTGCGAAGCATGCGGAGGGTGTTGAAGCAGGAGGAGGAGACTGCGTTGACTTGCTTGACTTTTGGAGCACTCCCTGCATTTTAATTAAAATAAAAGGAACGTGTGCACCACTTAATATAACATTACCCCTGGGAAGAAGGCATCCCAATTGAGCTTCGTATTAGCGCACGGTGTAGCTTTTTCCGTAAGATTAGGAAGTGGGCAAAAAGTGGTATTTTGTAAAAACAGAATATGTAAAGTGCACTGGATGTGGTAAAGTGCAGACTTCTTTGTGAGCCCTTTGTGCTCTACAGCTTTAAGTTCGGTTTGAGCTGTTTTGAAAGAGCAGGAAAGAAAGGTTAGCGGCGCTGCATAGAGTTACTAATGGAAGCAAAATAGCATATTGGATTTGGAGCACTCCCTGCAGGTTAATTAAAATAAAAGGAATGCGTGCGCCATTTAATATAACATCTAAGAAATAGAGGGGCAGATTTACAAGCCCCTTGCCCCACTTTTGCGTCACTTTTCCCATGTTAATAGTGACGCAAAAGTGGCGCAAGGGGCTTGTAAATCTGCCCCATAGTATTTCATAATATTGTATTATAATGGGGAGACGAGAAACAAATGTGTTCTGGAAAGTGGTAGCTGCGCACACAAAAGTGAAACAAAATTTAAAATTACAGTTGCATTATAGTGTAGTCTAGGAGTCTAAGCCAAATATAGAGCATGTCTGCGTGCACCCCTGGGAGGAAGGAAGCCCAACTGAGCTTTATATTAGTGTCGAGTGAAGCTTTTTCCATAAGAGTAAAAAGTGGGCAAAAAGCAGTATTTTGTAAAAGCAAGACATGTAAAGTGTGCTGGATGTGGCATGAGCCCCTGTGATTCCATCTGAGCTGTGTGTGCTATTAATAAAGCTCTCTATTAGCGTAAAGTGCAGCCTTATTTGTGATATTTGAAAATGGGCAAAAAAATCATTTTAAGCCGCAGAGACTCCCTCCGGAGCTCTGTGTGGCAATTTTTCTGAGCCCTCTGTGCTCTACAGCTTTAAGTTAGGTTTCAGCTGTTTTGAAAGAGCAGGAAAGAAACGTTAGAGGCGCTGCATAGAGTTACTGCTAATGAAGCAAAACAGCATTTTGGTTTTGAGCACTCCCTGCATGTTAATTAAAATAAAAGGAATGTGTGCACCATTCAACATAACATCACGCCTGGGAGGAAGGGAGTCCAACTGAGCTTCCGTAAGATTAAGAAGTAGGCAAAAAGTGGTATTTTGTAAAAAGAGAACGTTTAGAGTGCGCTGGGTATGGCATGTGACTACATCTGAAGCTGTGCTGTGCTATTAATATAGCTCTCTATTAACCTAAAGTGCAGCCTCCTTTGTGATATTTCAAAATAGGCAAAATATGATTATAAGCCCCAGAGACGCCCTCCGGAGCGCTGTGTGGCAATTTCTCTGAGCCGTCTGTGCTCTGCAGCTTTAATTTTGGTTTCAGCTGTGTTTAGAGAGCAGGAAGGAAGGGTTCGTGATGATGTACGGAGGTACTGCTATGGAAGCAAAATAGCATTTGTGTTGCAGCACTCCATGCACCATAAGTAAAATAAAATATTTGGTTAATATTTGTGCAAAATAAACTGTAAAGTATGCTTTGGTTAAAGCTGATTGCAGCTTGCAGGGTTTTATGTAAACTGGAAGGGCGGAAGATGGAGTGTTATAAAGCTGTTGCATGGTTGTTGGAGGTTTTAAAGTGCAATAAGAGCTGCTGTAATTTAGTGCCAAGAGGTGGTGTATTTGTAACGTTAAATATTATGAATAGCCATTGTTTAACTGAGAAGAAGGAAAGGTGAGGGACGCAGTGTAGAAGTTCAACAGAAATATAAAGGCTAGCTGTGTGCACCCGTTGGAGGAAGGGAGCCTAATAGAGCTCCTAATTACCGAACAGTGCAGCCTTTTCCGTAATATTACGAAGTGTGGACAAAGTGGTAAATTGTAAACAAAACAAAAAAAAGGAGATATAAATTGCGCTGGATGTGGCATGAGCCCCTGTGATTCCATCTGAGCTGTGTGTGCTATTAATAAAGCTCCCTATTAGCATAAAGTGCAGCCTTGTTTGTGATCATCAAAAATGGGTAAAAAATCATTATAAGCCAGAGAGACTCCCTCTGGAGCTCTGTGCGGCCTTTTCTTTGAGTCCGCTCTGCTCTACAGCTTTAAGTTCGGTTTAAACTGTGTTTAGAGAGCAAGAAGGAAGGGTTAGTGACACTATATGGAAGCAAAATAGCATTTTAATTTTGGAGCACTCCCTGAATGTTAATTCAAATAAAAGGAACACGTGCACTATTTATTATAACATCAAAGAAATACTTTTCTAAATAATGTTGTATTATAATGAGGAGACAAGAAAAAAAATGCGTTCTGGAAAGTAGTAGCTGCGCACAAAAATGAAACAAAATTTAAAATTACAAGTATATTATAGTGCAGTGTAGGAGTTTAAACCAAATACAGAGCATAGCTGTGTGCACCCCTGGGAGGAAGGGGCTTGCTTTTCTGTGCGAAAAGATCTCATCTTTTAGATTAACAGTCCCTGAAGTCGGGACAGTAAATGGAGTTAAACACTGTCAATTGCCCAAATGCTAGGGTGAGGCCAAGACTTAAATAACAATGGGGCATATCTACAAGGGCTGGCGATAAAATTATCGCCGCTTTAGCGTCCGTTTTCGGACGAAAAGCGGCAATAATTTTAACGCCCTATTAGCAAGGACACGCTAACGCGTGAATCCATGCTTCTTTGCCCTTTCACATATCGCCCAGCTTTGCATCTCTAATGAGATGCAAAGTGGGCGTTCCTCCCCAGAATAACGGGAGAAATGTCGCTAGCGACATTTCTCCTATTATCAAGCCTCACGCTACGAAGCATGGCGACAAGAAAAGTAGCGATAACCTCTGTTATCGCTACTTCCTTACGCCTGCTTTGACACTGACTTAGCCATGATATCCTTTGGAAGGTGGATATCATGGCTAAGTATGTGTAGCCCTATCAGCAAGCTATCGCCAAAGTTGTGCGATTATCGCTGGATTTCAGCGATAATCGCACAGTTGGCAGCTTGCGCTCTGAATTTTATCGCTTTGGAGATAAGCGTTGCTGATAGCACGCTATCTCCGCGATAAAATTCAGAGTTGGCCGGCGATAATTATCCTCACGCTAAGAGCGCTGAGCGATAATTATCGCCAGCCCTTGTAGATATGCCCCAATGTTCGCAACAATGTAAGTGATTTGGCCACAATAACAGGATGTTGAGCAGAGGCGGTGAGTCTAACCTGGTTTCCTGTGTTATAATTTTCAGCTGAGGTTGCATCTGCTCTCCAAAATGCCCCAAAAGCGGAGTTACCCGTCACTTTTAGAACAAAAACACAACAGTTTTCAATGGCTCACACTATCTACGTTAACATTACATTAAAATAAACGAAAAAAAATGTAGGCGCTGTTCAGGGGCTAGGTGAAGAGATGAAGGAGGGAGAAGGAAGAAGAGGCTGGGAGGGCTGGTATGGGAAAACTACCATCAAGTAGACCTTTTGTACACCTTAAACCTGTCCCTTATATGGTCACAACGAATATCTTTGTATCGAAACCACTGAGGCCATGAAGTGCCCTGCTCACAAACAGGAGGTAAAGAACTACCAGTGAAAAGCATTTTTAGTGAGTTTTCTGAATTGCATAGTTTTTTAGAACTCGAAAATTAAAAAGCACTTTAACCCTTTTGGTGCTTGCGTTGGCCAATGGCCGACGCAAGCACTACCTCCCTGGTGCTGCGCACGTCCATTGGACGTCACCAGGGAGGGCACTAAAAAATCATCCGGTGCATCGCACCGTATTTTTTTATTTTTTTATTTTTACTGGGGGAGACGCGGAAGGCTTTCCGCGTCTTCCCCGCCCCCTCCCGCACATCTGTGATGTCAGCACGCCGCGAGGCGCTCTGACGTCACTGATTTCCCCACCGGAGCCGAGGACAGCAGCAGGTAAGGCCGCGCTCAACTCCGATGGGGAAATCTGGCTGGATACGGCCTCCCCAGCTTTCAGGGAGGCCTCGTTTGAAAGGGGAGAGTCTCCCCTTTCAAACAAGGCCTTCCTGAAAGGGTTTCCTGGCCGTGGATTGCAGCGCTGCTGCGATCCACGGCCAGGGAACCCGTCTAGACACCAGGGATGTCTTTGGGGGGGTCGGCCCTCGTGGTGATGGGTCGCCCCCCCCCGGGGGCACATTTTAAAATTAATTTACCTGGCTTTCCTTGGGGGGCGCAATCGCCCCTTAAAAAATAAATGGCGGCGATATTGGCAGGGGGTCGTCCTTCTGCTCAGTGGCCGACCCCCTGTGGGGGCAATAATTATGTACATAGTTATGGGGGCCACAATCTGCTCCCAGGGGAGCCATAGGCATGCACATAAAGTGCATATAACATACATGCCAACATTTCAGAAGAGCAAAGTGGGAGATTTAAAAAAAAAAATCGGGAGAATGGGGTCTTGAATCGGGTTATTGTCATGTATGGGCTTTGGAAGTGTGCTGCTGCAGGATCAGACATTTGAAACGCAAATGCACATTTTTTTCTTACCTTTCAGAAGCATGGCAGGTTGCTGGCAGTGCATACACCCCCCCCCCACCCCCCTGTGTGGCAGCCCGGGCTGAAACAGCTTCCCGGGCAGACACAGGCTTTGTTGGTTTTTCACCCCTTCTAGAGCCCCTGCATTGCCACTCTGACTATTGCTGGAAGAATTAGCACGTTACACAATACCAAGCCCTGTCAGCTGAAACCCCCGAGGAATCGGGTTTTTGCTTGCAGGAATTGGGAGGCGGGAGGCAAGCCTTGAAATCGGTAGTCTCCCGCCTGAATCGGGAGGGTTGGCATGTCTGATATAATGTAAAGAGGTTAGTGGGTTACTGCTTCTGTGCCAGCTTTATGTTTTTTTGCCCTGTCTTTCATCATCTAATCTTGTGAAAAGGGTTCATTTGGGTAGAAAATAATTCTTATTATGAAAGAGAATCCCCAACGATGGTACGTTTTAAATTCTGGATTTGTGCTTTCCCAGAATAAGGGCTCAAACTATATTGCCTGCCAGTATAGATGGCATGTTACTGCTACACTACACCTTGTCCTGTCTGATGTAGCATATCCTATGTACTGTTGTCTCTGTGCGTGTGTGTGGTGTAAAGTGCTCTGACACCGTACACTGGTGTGAGTGTTGCTATAAAACTAAATGAATCTGAGAGACAGTGGTTTTTGAGACTTGAGGGGCACTGTATGGTGCTAGTGAGGGAATCCATGGCAGAGGTGGTCATTGGTGGGGCACCAGCAGACATTGTCGCACAGATCGCCACCAGCGCGAATGCCGGCCCTGGAGTGAATGATATATATGTATCTATATACATATCTATATATATATATATATTTATATATAGATACATGTACTCTTTGACTGCTGTTACCTGCTTTCTCGACTGGAGGGCTTCCTTTGTGCTATAATACAGCATGATTTTCATTTGGAATAGTAAAGCGGCAATGTCGCTACGAAGCCCTGGCCCACCTAGAAGGGCGCCTTTTCTCGTCATGATTCATATGGATATATATATATATATATATATATATATATATATATATATATATATATATTCAGAAACACAAAGGATGCCGCACTCCAGAGATTGGTTTCAGAGTTGCTTTATTTTCACCACGACTGGTGGTAGTGGTGGTGAAAATAAAGCAACTCTGAAACCTGTCTCTGGAGTGCGGCATCCTTTGTGTTTCTGAATTTAAATATTGTGTAAGGATTCTACCCGTTGCTGCCTGCACCAGGTATTGAGCGCGCTGACATTGGGAATTAATTGTTATATATGTATAAATATTTATTTACAGAGATATTTCTCAGTGCTGAAATTATGAGACTGTGAAAGAACTATAATGAGTCTCTTTGAAGTTACCTGAAAGGCAGTAAAGTGTGGTACTGCTGCAGAGTACAACATTTCTGCTAGATAGAGATATCTGACTTTTGTGTAGTGGCAGTTTTGACGCCATAAAGGGTATGCTGAAACGAACAGATCGGTATTATGTAGACAGCTAAGTGGATTAGTAAAGCCACGCAGTAGAAACACTTTGTAACAGACTAAATGTATGTGAGAGAGGGGCTATGGAGAGATGAGGGGCACGTTTGCAAGGATGGTAGTGGGCGCATCAAAGGAGGTCATAGTGTGCAATTGTAAAGCACACGTTCACCCGTAGGCATCTTGGCGCTAAAATGATGGTAGCACTGGCTCCCACCAGCGCTCAAAGGCTGCGATTATGGGTATGTGGCAAGGTAAAGTAATACTGTGTCTTTTTCTCTCTTTCTTAGTCTTTTTGGAGAGCGTACGGATTTCGCAAAGGTAAGGTGACTTCGTCATTATTGACTTAAACACTTCACTTACGCACACACCCACCTACACTTTAAAACCAACAACCTATCTGCCTTCTACATAGGATAGTGTTTTAAAAGGATAGTTTAGGCACTAGCAGAGATGGCATATCGTTGGATGAATGCTGCCCAGGCCCTAAATCTGGTTCTGGAGTCCAGCTCTGAGGCAGGATCAGAGACTGAGACAGCAGATACTGAGACAGCATCTGAGGGAGAGGACAATGGAGCCGAATCTGGGAGTGACTTTTCAGTCGGCGCAGTTCCATCCAATGACTCATCGTCCAGCGATTCTGAAGGAGACGATGTCAGTCGTGCTGTCCCTTTGCCAGCACAGTCTGTGCAGCAGGACACCCGTAACAGGTTAGAGCAACCCAGAGTGCAGGCACGTGCGGCCGCAAGCACAGACGGAGTGCTGTCTTGGCAGCCTCCCAATTTAGTTCAGCCCCAAATTCCGCCTTTCACTGGTGACGCTGGATGTAAAGTAGATACGGCAAATTTTTTGCCAATTGACTACTTCCATCTCTTTTTTGGTGTTGACTTCCTAGACGAAATTGTGCAGCAAACAAATTTGCGTGCCGAACAATTTCTGAGGGGCAAGAAGGCACTCTTGGGCCTCATTCTAGGGCGCGCACGTGGACTCCCACTTCACTAGGGGAGTTGAAGATATTTTTGGGCCTCACACTTAAAATGGGGGTAGTGCATAAACCAACCTTGCTATCCTACTGGTCTACTCGCACGGTTTGGTTAACCCCCATCTTTGCACCATACATGAGCAGAGATCGTTTTTGCTATTGCAGCGCATGCTGCATTTCAATGACAATTCTGCTGCATTGCCCCGGGACCATCCAGACTATGACAGGTTGTTCAAAATTCGGCCTGTCGTGGAACATTTGTCTGCTAGGTTTCCAGAGGTTTATACTCCTGGAAAGAATATAGCCATTGATGAGTCCTTGATCTTGTATAAAGGGCGGCTGCTGTTTAGGCAGTACATTCCGAGCAAACGCGCTCGCTATGGCATCAAGCTGTACATGCTGTGTGAGAGCTTGACTGGCTATGTGTACAGCTTGAGAGTGTATACAGGGAAGGACACAACTCTTAACCCTGTAGGTTGCCCTCCCATGCTAGGGGTCACAGGAAAGATCGTATGGGAGCTTGTCCAGCCACTTCTTCACAAAGGTTATAACCTTTATGTGGACAATTTCTATACAGGAGTACGCACCTGATCCAGATGGCAACATACAATGCGTATGTTGTTTATCGTGAGACCACCACAGGAAGATTCATGTCTTTCCTTGACTTTCAGTTGTCTGTGATTGAAAGTCTTACTGCTACAGAAGCAGAAGCCTCCACTTCATGTGTTCTGGAGGATACCTCCCTGGAACCACCCAGGTGTCTAGTTTTCAGAAATGTGTGGGTTTGATAGGTTTCCCTAGCTGGCCGCCGAGCACGGGGCCAAAAACCGAGGTGACCCCCTTGCAAAACCAGGTTGTTTTGTGATAGGCAATTTTAATGTCACCTCAATACGTTTTGGGCCCTAGCCTGTCGCGGGTACTTGGGCCTCCCACACGAGTGAGGCACCATTTTTATTGGGAGACCTTGGGGAACACTGGGTGGTGGGAAATGCGTGTCTGCCCGGCGATGCCACAACTTTCCCACACAAAAATGTGTGGCAAAAGTGATTTTTTCAGCAAACTTTGAGGTTTGCAGGGGATTGTGGGTAAGAAAACGTTGGGGGATCCACGCAAGCCATACCTCCCTGGAACCACCTGGGTGTCTAGTTTTCAGAAATGTGTGGGTTTGATAGGTTTCCCTAGCTGGCCGCCGAGCACGGGGCCAAAAACCGAGGTGACCCCCCTTGCAAAACCAGGTTGTTTTGTGATAGGCAATTTTAATGTCACCTCAATATGTTTTGGGCCCTAGCCTGTCGCGGGTACTTAGGCCTCCCACACAAGTGAGGTACCATTTTTATCAGAAGACTTTGGGGAGCGCGGGGTGGGTGGAATTTTGTGGATCCACGCAGATTCCAGAACTTTCCACCACAGAAATGTGAGGAAAGTGTGGGTTTTTTTACAATATTTTAGGTTTGCAAGGGATTCTGGGTAGCATAACATGGTGAGAGCCAGCCAAGTCACCCCATCCTGGAGTCCCCTGGGTGTCTAGTTTTCAAAAATGTATAGGTTTCCTAGGTTTCCCTAGGTGCCGGCAGAGCTAGGGTTCAAAATCTACAGCTAGGCACTTTGTTGAAAAAGGGTCCGTTTTCACTGCGAAAATGTGGTGTGTCCATGTTGCGTTTTGGGCCGTTTCCTGTCGCGGGTACTTAGGCCTCCCACACAAGTGAGGTACAAATTTTCTCGGAAGACTTTGGGGAACGCGGGGTGGGTGAAATTTTGTGGATCCACGCAGATTCCAGAACTTTCCACCACAGAAATGTGAGGAAAATGTGATTTTTTTACAATATTTTAGGTTTGCAAGGGATTCTGGGTAGCATAACATGGTGAGAGCCAGCCAAGTCACCCCATCCTGGAGTCCCCTGGGTGTCTAGTTTTCAAAAATGTATAGGTTTCCTAGGTTTCCCTAGGTGCCGGCAGAGCTAGGGTTCAAAATCTACAGCTAGGCACTTTGTTGAAAAAGGGTCCGTTTTCACTGCGAAAATGTGGTGTGTCCACGTTACGTTTTGGGCCGTTTCCTGTCGCGGGTACTTAGGCCTCCCACAAAAGTGAGGTACCATTTTTCTCGGAAGACTTTGGGGAATGCGGGGTGGGTGGAATTTTGTGGGTCCACGCAGATTCCAGAACTTTCCACCACAGAAATGTGAGGAAAATGTGTTTTTTTTTACAATATTTTAGGTTTGCAAGGGATTCTGGGTAGCATAACTTGGTGAGAGCCAGCCAAGTCACCCCATCCTGGAGTCCCCTGGGTGTCTAGTTTTCAAAAATGTATAGGTTTCCTAGGTTTCCCTAGGTGCCGGCAGAGCTAGGGTTCAAAATCTACAGCTAGGCACTTTGTTGAAAAAGGGTCCGTTTTCACTGCGAAAATGTGTGGTGTCCACGTTGCGTTTTGGGCAGTTTCCTGTCGCGGGTACTTGGGCCTCCCACACAAGTGAGGTACCATTTTTATCGGAAGACTTTGGGGAACGCGGAGTGGGTGGAATATTGTGGATCCACGCAGATTCCAAAACTTTCCACCACAGAAATGTGAGGAAAATTTGTTTTTTGGGACAATTTTTTAGGTTTGCAAGGGATTCTGGGTAACAGAACCTGGTGAGAGGCAGTCAAGTCACCCCATCCTGGATTCCCCTGGGTGTCTAGTTTTCAAAAATGTATAGGTTTGCTAGGTTTCCCTAGGTGCTGGCAGAGCTAGGGTTCAAAAACTACAGCTAGGCACTTTGCCAAATAAGGGTCATTTTTCACAGTGAAATTGAGGTGTGTCCACGTTGGGTTTTGCGCCGTTTCCTGACGCGGACACTAGGCCTACCCACACAAGTGAGGTACCATTTTTCTCGTAAGACTTTGGGGAACGCGGCGTGGGTAGAAATTTGTGGATCCACGCAGATTTCAGGACTTTCCACCACAGAAATGTGAGGAAAATGTGGTTTTTTTGACAATTTTTTAGGTTTGCAAGGGATTTTGGGTAACAGAACCTGGTGAGAGGCAGTAAAGTCTCCCCATCCTGGATTCCCCTGGGTGTCTAGTTTTCAAAAATATATAGGTTTGCTAGGTTTCCCTAGATGCAGGCAGAGCTAGGGTTCAAAAACTACAGCTAGGCACTTTGCCAAATAAGGGTCATTTTTCACAGTGAAATTGAGGTGTGTCCACGTTGCATTTTGCGCCGTTTCCTGATGCGGACACTAGGCCTATGCACACAAGTGAGGTACCATTTTTCTCGGAAGACTTTGGGGAACGTGAGGTGGGTATAAATTTGTGGCTCCACACAGATTCCAGGACTTTCCACCACAGAAATATGAGGAAAATGTGTTTTTTTTTACAATTATTTAGGTTTGCAAGGGATTCTGGGTAACAGAACCTGGTGAGAGGCAGTAAAGTCACCCCATCCTGGATTCCCTGGGTGTCTAGTTTTCAAAAATATATAGGTTTGCTAGGTTTCCCTAGATGCAGGCAGAGCTAGGATTCAAAAACTACAGCTAGGCACTTTGCCAAAAAAGGGTCATTTTTCACTGTGAAATTGGGGTGTGTCCACGTTGCGTTTTGCGCGATTTCCTGTCGCGGGCTCTAGGCCTACCCACACAAGTGAGGTACCATTTTTCTCGGAAGACTTTGGGGAACGCGGGGTGGATAGAAATTTGTGGATCCATGCAGATTCCAGGACTTTCCACCACAGAAATGTGAGGAAAATGTGTTTTTTTTGACAATTTTTTAGGTTTGCAAGGGATTCTGGGTAACAGAACCTGGTGAGAGGCAGTAAAGTCACCCCATCCTGGATTCCCTGGGTGTCTAGTTTTCAAAAATGTATAGGTTTTCTAGGTTTCCCTAGATGCAGGCAGAGCTAGGATTCAAAAACTACAGCTAGGCACTTTGCCAAAAAAAGGGTCATTTTTCACTGTGAAATTGGGGTGTGTCCACGTTGCGTTTTGCGCCATTTCCTGTCGCAGGCTCTAGGCCTACCCACACAAGTGAGGTACCATTTTTCTCGGAAGACTTTGGGGAACGCGGGGTGGGTAGAAATTGGTGGATCCACACAGATTCCAGGACTTTCCACCACAGAAATGTGAGGAAAATGTGTTTTTTTTGACAATTTGTTAGGTTTGCAAGGGATTCTGGGTAACAGAACCTGGTGAGAGGCAGTAAAGTCTCCCCATCCTGGATTCCCCTGGGTGTCTAGTTTTCAAAAATGTATAGGTTTGCTAGGTTTCCCTAGATGCAGGCAGAGCTAGGATTCAAAAACTACAGCTAGGCACTTTGCCAAAAAAGGGTAATTTTTCACTGTGAAATTGGGGTGTGTCCACGTTGCGTTTTGCGCCATTTCCTGTTGCAAGCTCTAGGCCTACCCACACAAGTGAGGTACCATTTTTTTCGGAAGACTTTGGGGAACGCAGGGTGCATTGAAATTTGTGTATCCATGCAGATTCCAGAACTTTCCACCACAGAAATGTAGGGAAAATGTGTTTTTTTTTACAATTTTTTAGGTTTGCAAAGGATTCTGGGTAACAGAACCTGGTGAGAAGCAGTCAAGTCACCCCATCCTGGATTCCCCTGGGTGTCTAATTTTCAAAAATGTATAGGTTTGCTAGGTTTCCCTAGGTGCCGGCAGAGCTAGGGTTAAAAAACTACAGCTAGGCACTTTGCCAAAAAAGGGTCGTTTTTCACTGTGAAATTGTGGTGTGTCCACGTTGCGTTTTGCACCGTTTCCTGTCGCGGGCACTAGGCCTACCCACACAAGTGAGGTACCATTATTCTCGGAAGACTTTGGGGAACGTGGGGTGTGTAGAAATTTGTGGATCCGCGCAGATTACAGACCTTTCCACCACAGAAATGTGAGGAAAATTTGTTTTTTTTGACAATTTTTTAGGTTTGCAAGGGATTCTGGGTAACAGAACCTGGTGGGAGCCAGTCAAGTCACCCCATCCTGGATTCCCCTGGGTGTTTAGTTTTCAAAAAGGTATAGGTTTGCTAGGTTTCCCTAGATGCCGGCAGAGCTAGGGTTCAAAAACTACGGCTAGGCACTTTGCCAAAAAAGGGTCATTTTTCACTGTGAAATTGGGGTGTGTCCACGTTGCGTTTTGTGCCGTTTCCTGTCGTGGGCACTAGGCCTACCCACAAAAGTGAGGTACCATTTTACTCGGAAGACTTTGGGGAACGCGGGGTGGGTGGAAATTTGTGGATCCATGCATATTCCAGAACTTTCCACCACAGAAATGTGAGGAAAATGTGTTTTTTTTTACAATTGTTTAGGTTTGCAAGGGATTCTGGGTAACAGAACCTGGTGAAAGCCAGTCAAGTCACCCCATCCTGGATTCCCCTGGGTGTCTAGTTTTCAAAAATGTATAGGTTTGCTAGGTTTCCTGGGTGCCGGCAGAGCAAGGGTTCAAAAACTACAGCTAGGCACTTTGCAAAAAAAGGGTAATTTTTCATTGTGAAAATGTGGTGTGTTCACGTTGCGTTTTGAGCCATTTCCTGTCGTGGGCACTAGGCCTACCCACACAAGTGAGGTACCATTTTTATCGGGACACTTACGGTAATTCAGATTTGTAAAGCAACTGTTATTACCTATTGACTTTCGATGCATTTCTGCCTTCCAAATGAAAGACAATGTGTAAAAAGAAGTTATTTTGAAAAATGACCTATAATTCTCATGCTAGTATGAGTATTACCAATTTCAGAAATGTGAAAATATCTACTGTTTCTAAACTCTATATTGTGTTCCCATTTCAGAAATACATAGGAGTCTTTCATACCGAATATTGCATGTATACATTTTCCCAGAATAATTGCTATATACCCGGTACATAATAAAAAACCATTGCAAGACGCTGCTCAGTTTTTGGCTCTGGGTTCGTCGGGTTCTTGGTGAACCTACAAGTCCTACATATCCCCACAACCAGTAAGGTCCAGTGGATGTAACGGTATATTGCTTTCAAAGAGCAGTCATACTTAGAAGAAGTTACAGGTGAAAACGTTGACAAAAAAGGCTGTTTTTTTCAACTAATTTTCCATTTTTCCTATATTTAACTGTTAGTTTCTATAAATAAACCTTGATGGATTTACACAAATGACCCCTTGCTGAATTCAGCATTTTGTCTACTTTTCTAAAATGTATAGATTTCCAGGATCCATTATTGCTTTCATACCCATTTCTACCATTAACTGGAAGGAGGTTGAAAGCACAAAAAATAGCAAAACTAGGCTTCGTCCCAGAAAAATGCCAAAACTGTGTAAAATGTTTTGGTTTTCTGACAAAAGTCTGTCATTTCCTCAAAGCTGGGAAAATGGAGATTTCAGCCCCACAAACCCTTTTTTGATACCATTTGCAGGGAAAAACCCAGACGCTTTCATATGCGGGACTTTTTCCCATTTTTCCCCCAAAAAACAAAATTTAGCTGTATTTTGGCTAAAATCTGGGACCCCTCCAGGGAATCCACAAACCCTGGGTACCTTTAGAATCCCCATGATGTTGGAAGAAAAGGACGCAAATTTGGCGTGGATACCTTATGTGGTCAAAAAGTTACAGAGGCATAATTGCGAACTACTACAAATAGCCAAAAAAGGGCTCAGCACTGGGGGGGAAAAGGCCCAGCAGTTAAGGGGTTAACAAATGGATTTAGCAAAGGCTGGTGTTTATATGTAGCTGCCTTTTTGTCATAACAAATAACCATACAGGCAGATCGAACAAAGTCGAATTAATGCCACTCGACAAATAAAAGCACACACGTTGGATGTGTTTCCTCGGGTAAACTCAATGTTGAAATAGTACAACACCAAATGTTGCCTATAATCATACTAATTAAGGCTGTGGTGCTTCAGTAGTTGTTTTTTTAAACTCGGTTAGTTAGCCTTTGCTTTTGGAAGCAAAACAGAAATGCGCTTTCCACAGCTCACACTCGCTCCCTTAACATGTCATAGAAAAACAAAAATGTAAGTTTTCCAATACGGACTCATTTGCAAAATAAACTTAAAATGACAAGTTATGCACAGGACATCACATTGTCTTTAAGGTACCGCTAAAATTCTGCTTCTAAGGTAAACATTTCCACAACTAAAACAAAATGCCAAGTAGACAAAACTATGCATTTTCGTTTGGAAGTAAAAGACAAAAGCGCTTTCTACAGCATACACTCACTCCCTTAACCTAACATATAAAAACAACAAGCTAATAAAATAAACAAAACACTAAATAAAAGAAAATAGCAACGTCAATTTTACTCACATTACTAGTGGGACTCAAAGAGAAAACATTGCTCGGAAGGAGTTGAATACCCCCGCGGCCGAAGTTGGTGGTTGTGTTCTTTTCAATCTCTGATGGTGTAGCGCATATAGCTGGACACCAAGGACATTCCGGGTGTGGTGGGAGGGGGGGGCTAGGGGAAGGGATTAAGGAAGCAGCTTCTCATAAAACAAACTCCGAGAATAGGGTGCAAAGGAGCCGCCTAAAAGTGTCGGTGCTCCTGCAGAGCCTGAGCCCCAGACCAGGAAGGACGCTGCAGGACCTAACGAGTCCGGGTAAGAGGAGGAAGAGGCATGGAAGGCTGGTGTGGGGAAAAATGCTTCACATACCCGTGCTGATTAGATAAAAGGCCTGTTTTTATTTCTGCTCAACATCAAGAGTCCGGGGGAGCAGCTGTGCGACCAGAGAGCCTTCTCATGCCTGTTTACAGAAAGTCTGTGCTCAGAGCACTCAAAAGATCATAAAATGCAGGCAGCTATGGCGCTGAGCAGGCTATAAATCATACAATACATAAGGTTTCAAACGCTGAGGGGCAGGGTGCTGGGAACAGGCGCCCTCGGAATGCTTGTGCGCCCTGGCTCTCTACTTCACAGCCCTTGTGAAGACTTTTCTTATCTGCTTGTTAAATAAACAAGCAGATAAGAAAAGTCTTCACAACAGCCGTGAAGCACAAAAAGAAAAAAAAAACGCTCGCCATCTGTTTTCATTCAGCCGCTTGTCTTTGCGTCTGGGCTGAGTGAAAACAGATGTGCTTGTCACGATGGGCGGCATCACAAAACTGCAAGGGCGTCAACAAAAGTGACAACCAGCAAACCAAAAGCACATAAAAAACATTAATCACGACCAAAGCCAATTGGAAACGGTCGAGACACAGGGGCGTGGATTAAAGTTCCCCTTCTTGTACTGTTTACTATAGCTCTCGCAGGCGAGGAGCGCATGCGCGCTCCAACGCCAGGCCAAGACCTAAAAAGGAGTCAACGAGAAAACCTCTAAGAGAATATAGGGTTGGATGCAATAACAAGGTTACTAAAATGACGGCAGCCAGTACTGCATGGTGAGCAGAGCGTAATCAAAGCGATACCAAAGGGGATGATGGACGGAGCGCTTGAGCTAATCAAACACTCACCCCCAGTCAACTGATCTGGGTTTAATCCATCATCATTCTTTAGCTCACTCCACCACCCCAGTTCAGACATGGCCATATGCAAATCAGTCTGACCCTGTGCCTCATGGGAACAGTCCAGCCCGAACTGCCAAGCCATGTCTTCCCTGGACCGGAAACAAGCATCCTGGGACCGGTTTCTGGCTATTCAGCCGTCATCAGCCAGGCTAGCTTGAATCCAGTGGCAAAGTGAGCAAGGGACCCACGTCTGGGCATACCCTGCCAACTTAGGGCGAACAAAGCGATACCAAAGGGGATGATGGACGGAGCGCTTGAGCTAATCAAACACTCACCCCCAGTCAACTGATCTGGGTTTAATCCATCATCATTCTTTAGCTCACTCCACCACCCCAGTTCAGACATGGCCATATGCAAATCAGTCTGACCCTGTGCCTCATGGGAACAGTCCAGCCCGAACTGCCAAGCCATGTCTTCCCTGGACCGGAAACAAGCATCCTGGGACCGTAATCACCAAAGTAAAAAGCTGAAAATGGATGAGGAAGTGAGTGACTATAGAGGAAATTGTATAAAATGGCAGAGGTTAAGAAAACGAATACAAAAAAGGGAGAAAAAAGGAACCATTGCAAAATGTAAGAATATATGCGTATGGATGCCACTAGAGCATCTTGTAAATAGAATATACGTCCACTTGGGACATAGATGGACCATAAATTGAAATCATGCATGCCATGCAAATAAATCATAATAAAGTAGGTAATATGTGACTGGTATGAAGACAGAGTCTCATATGGGGTACAGAATGGAACAAGCCCAAGGAAAAGAGGGCTGGAAGATGGTAAAAAGACAAAGGGAGTAAATGTGGTATAGAGCCCTATACCATGAGGATAAAAATCGGGTCATGCCTACAAAAAGGTGGTGATAGATCCTAAAGGAGATGTTTTACTCAGGGAGGGAAACAAACTAGCCAGTGTTGTAACGGATGGCTTGGTCCCATGGTATTTCTTGGTTTAGGCCATGTGTGAAGCTATCTAAAGTAAAAATCCAGTATAACTCCCTACGTTTCCTGATTTCATCTGGATCACATCCAGGCTTTTTGTTGATTTTCTCTAATATAAGCCACTGAATGTTGTCAGGTGTGTGTCCTAATTCAAGGAAATGTTTTACGAGGGGTGAAGCAGTTTTTTTCGCCCGGATGGCCGAACGATGTTCAGTCAATCGTATAGAAAAAGACCGAGAGGTTTCCCCTAAGTAACCGAGGTGGCATGGACATAGCAACAGATATACAATGTTCTTTGTTTTGCAGTTAGTGAATGATTTCAAACTGAGATGGTGAGCATTATGTTCAAAAGTGGTGGTAACTATGTCACTGTCACATGCCTTACATAGCGAACATTTGTAGTTGCCTACTAATGCTTTTTGTCCAACGATGGTTTTCTGTATAAAAGGTGCATTAGTACTCATGCGTGAATGAACTACATGGTCCCTAAGATTTTTGTTACGCCTATGGGTGAACATGGGACGTGGTAAATCTGCACTCTGTTCTGTGTTGGTATTCAGAATGTGCCAATAGGCGCAGTTGATCTGGCGCACCTTTTCATTGAAGATGGAAGGTCTGGTCACACATACCAGTTTAAATTCCTCTTTTGAGTGTGAGTTGTGCAATAAAATTGCAGCCTGTGTGTGCAGTTTTAAACTTCCAGTTCGACCTGGCAATATAAATCTTTTGCCAGGCCAAAACCTTCCTTTTTAATATATCTAAGTCATTCATAGGATAGGCCCTAAATATCCCATAGGGCAGGGTGCAGTGTATTTAAAAAGCTGCTCATGTACTTTCAACTTTTACATGTCCTGGTAGAGAAAACTCCTAACATTTGTTTTTCACTGCTACAAAGCCTGCCTCCCCTGTAAGTTACCCAATTACTACCAATTGGGATCAGATAGGACTGTCAAGTTTATTGTTTAAAGATTGTAATTTAAAACACTTTATAATGGTAAAATCGGATTTAAAGTCACAATTCTGAAAATGCTCCCCACCATTTGGTATGAGTATCACTATAAGTAAGAGGGTCACTTATTGTGCAGGAATGCTTTGCCAGTAGCAAAGCACAACTGTTTCCTCCCCAACACTCAGAATGACCAGGCAGAAATTGTGGTCTAGGAATGGGTGAAAGTGTCGGAGGAAGAAAATGGCTGCGTGTGTTTCGGGCGTGAGATGGGGTCAATAGCATGGATGTCGGTTCATCAAAATGCCAGGGGTAGCAGAACGGACGTGTCCTTTGACCCTCCCGAATTATATCACAGGAAGTTACATCATATGACCCTTTAGCCTGATTACAAGCGATATTGTGTGACCTTTTAGCAAAACTGAATCACAGCAAGTGGCATTATGGAAGTGGATGGAAAATTACTACCAGAACAACTCACTTTAGCAGGAATACTTAAAAAACGTAAACACATAAATAATACTGCAAATCCCGCAAAAACTGCTCCTGCAAATGTAGTTAGCATCTGAAAATATGCTCACATATAATGCTTCATCCATAAGAACTTTGACAGCTCATTACATAAGACAAAATTCAGAAACAGCCATGGTGGTCTCTGGTAACAACTGCCGTCTATCATAACGTGAAGCTGCGAAAGAAAACAGGTTACATTGCTCAAAACAAGAATCAGGTGTTCTTGTTACAACTTTGACTAGAGACCTATAACTCAGACAGAGATTTCCAGTGACTCACTCTGCAATATTTTCTTTAACTGTTTGACTACACCACACAGCAAGTACAATAAGAGGCACCCCCCGCACCTAGGGGCGGGGTGCCTATAGTGGCATTTCGGGCGCGAGACGGAGGGTGTCCAGTGTCCGGTGTAAGCGGAGAAGAGTGGGAGGGGTCACCGCTGGGTAATGAGATGTGCGGGGCAGGCACGGAGTGGCGTCACTCACTGAGGGTGCAGGCGACCCCCACTCCCCCAGGGAAATGTTGTAAAAACCCCTGGACACGAGGGAGGAGCCCTCTTTGTTCTCTCGCCTCGGGCGCCCAGCAGGTCGCAACGAAAATAGTTGCCCACCCACCCATCCCTAGTTTTGGTGGGATCCCGGGTAAGAGGAATGCAGGGGACTCCTTTTTGGGGGACTGCCGGATACTGGATCAAAGGGGGGCAGTCAATGGGGCTCCGGGCTGGCGGGAGAGGGGGCCGTCCTGCTGGTGGTCCTGGACTCTCCGGCCCTACCCGAGATGCCGGTGCTTGGAGGAAGCAATTTGGGTGAGAGTCGGTGTGCGTGTATGGCGCAAGGCAGTGCCCTGGGGGGCGGCCAAGTCTAGGGGGTAGATGACAGTAGTTGCACCTCCAAATGGAAGCAGTACAGATGGGTGTTGCTGCCTGCCGGCACAGCATGCATCAGGGTGGCGCTGCAGATACAGAATTGTAAATACAATTGTAACCGGTGGCTAAAATGAATACTGTGTAACCCTATATATCCATTTGTAGTGGAATTTGTGTAATCAAGGTAATAAAGTTGGTCTAATGTTGAGAGTGCGTCAACAAATAAAGATGGCGCTAAGTGAGAAGTAATAAAAACTACGCAGTGAAGACCAACCCCTTGTATGGTATCTTTGTGTGGAAAAAGGGGGGGGGGGCAACCAGGGTTGCAAGGGCGAGTAGCACGTATGTATGCCCACTATGCACAGTTCTCAACTCTGAGAACTGCTACCATTCATTATGCAGAGCAATAATGCAGCACGCCACATGTAATATAAGTCTGCTAATTTAGTAAGAAATGACTTATCTCTTCAGCATGGCATATGAATTAGATTAGCCTGATTCCACGGGATTCAAAGTAGGAAAAAGTGCCTTAATACTAATCAGAGGAGCTATGTTTAATATTGAAAATAGTTAGAATGAGACCAAAATGTGCTTTCATATTTTGAAGTCAACGCAGAACTTGGCATTTATGTTAGGCCATGGGGCCTGCAACTATTCTCCGGCATGAGAACTGACATGCAATACATGAATGCGCCTGCTTACATAATTTCAGGTAAGTTCCCTTTTCAATTGAATCAAAATGCAGCTTTCATTCAATGGGTACCTAAAACATTAAATCAGTCAGTTTCCCGAATGTTGTCAGACTGCATGTGACCGCTGCCTGAATTACCCAAACCCAAGGAGGCGCAAGCAGTGCCAGATGTATGCGCCCAGAAGACAAATTCGTCATCATGAGGTTGTATTTCATAATTATGTGTTAGCTGAAGTCACGAGCAGCTTGAAAAGAAGCTGGTGTGACTCGGAATTGCAAAGATTGTACATGTTGCTTGCGGTTTGCACCCCCCCCTCCTTGTCACCTCACACCTGCAACCCCACTAACCAGCTCAAAGACAGATTGGTAGTTTACCTCTGAGGTATTCCGCTTTGTGCCTCCATGTTTTATTTCTGTGCTTTTGTCATTGCACCTCTTGCCCATGTACCTACTTACACAGCAGACTGACAGTCGCAGAGAGGGAAAAATAAGTGACTCGAGGCTTCCTTTGACTTTATGGTGCTTTGCAAATTAACTCAGGATACCGTCATAAATATTGGGGTTACAGGCAACATGCCCCCTAAATGACGCCCAAAGAAAGTGGACAACAGTGTACTCTACCGTGAAAAGACAAGGTGGAAGAATATTGCATGTCAATCAATGTGCGCATATGTCAACCTGCCCTTGGGAGAAATCATATGAAAGCAGCACGCACGTGTGCAGATGTAATCGTGGGAAAATCATGTGTACGTGTAGTATGATGTTAACCAATACAATAAAAACAAACATATGCAACACTTAGGTTTCTTCATATGAAGTGTAAAACTACTGCAATGTTAACAAAATGTTCACAACGTAGTAGCTTACAGCTTCCCTCTCATCTCCATACACATACCCACTGTTTGAGCCACATTAACTTTCCGAGAAAAGTTGGGGCTGTTAGTGTTTCATTGAACGGACAGCGCAGGGAGTAAGAGATCTTCTTCAGTGCAGGCCACACTGTCCGTGAAAGAGAGCCAAAGGGGCTCGTAATAAACACACAGGGAGGACAGGGGTCCATGAAATGCTCACTCCTTCAGTTCCACGGCAGTGTGAGGATGCAAGGCCCTAGGAGTTAGAATCAGATACCAATGTCGCAAAAGGATTGAAGCAAAGCAGTGCCCGGAGGCGGTAAGAAGGCAGACTTGTGCTGTCTCTTTCCTGAAATTTAAAAAGGGATTTTCATCTATCCGTGATTGCATCATTTTCAACTGTTTTGCTTGTGGTTGTTACAGTTTAAAAATTGAAGTTTTCTCATGCCCGTGATTGCATCATTTTGCACCTCTTTTGTTTAGAAATTTGACGTTTTTACTTGTCTGTGACTGTTTCATTTTACCTGTTGCATTGTGAGTTTTGCAGTTCCCAGTTTCTCCCTTGATCTGTACTCCGACCTGTGTGTTAATCAATCCACCCCCAGCTCCCATTTTGTCTTAGCAAGTGAGTGAAACCAGATTAACCCCCTCCCACCTTCCCCCCATAGCAACAGAGATATTATACATCAGAGATTGAACAGGGGGTGCTCTGAGACAGCAGTAATCTGCAGTTAGTTGTTAAATCTTTTGTTAAGGATTGTACACCCGTTTATTGGCTAGGAGTATGAGTAAAGTTTTGGAAAAACAGTATTGTTAGACGGCAAAGTTTGTTAGGCCCTTACCTGCAGAACTCCAGAGTTTGGATTGAACCGGTCTGTCCCCTAGGAGATTCTGAATTGAGGAGCAGCTTCCAGCCCCCTGGCCAGCAGCCTAAGCTTGCTGATTGGCTCCCTAGCTCCCAAGCAACCCTGAGCCCTCCTCTCACACCTGCCCAGGCCCCGTAAGGGTTTGTTGGGTGAACCCCAAAACATTCACCTCCATTTTGTGAGCTGCAGTTTCCCTATGCCCAAGATTGCAGTGAACCAAGGACCAGGAGGTGGTAAGAAGGCAGACTTGTATGTCTCTTTCCTGAAAATTTAAAAGCGATTTTCCTCTACCCATGATTGCATGATTTCCACCTGTTTTGTTTAGAAATTTCAAGTTTTTACTTGCCCGTGACTGTTTCATTGTACCTGTTGCATTGTGGCTTTTGCACTCCAAAATCTGTTGTCTTTTCAAATTGCCCGTGACTACCTGATTTTCCCTCCTAGTTTCTCACTTTATCTGTGCTCAGACCTGTGTGTTAAGCAATCCACCCCCTGCTCCCATTTTGACTTAGCAAGTAAGTAAAACCAGATTAACCCCCCCTTAGCAACAGAGGTATTATACATCAGAGACTGAACAGAGGGTGATCTGAGACAGCAGTAATCTTCTGTTAGTTGTTTAAGCTGTGTTTTTTTAGGGAGTGTACACTCGTTTTTTGGCTAGGAGAGTGAGTAAAGTTTTGGAAACACAGTATTGTTAGAGAGCAAAGTTTGTTAGGCCCTTACCTGCAGAACTCCAGAGTATGGATTGAGCCAGTCTGTCTCCTAGAAGATTCTGAATTGAGGAGCAGCTTCCAGCCCCCTGGCCAGCAGCCTAAGTTTGCTGATTGGCTCCCTAGCTCCCAAGCAACCCTGAGCCCTCCTCTCACACCTGCCCAAGACCCTTAAGGGTTTGTTGGGTGAACACCAAAACATTCACCTCTATTTTGTGAGCTGCAGTGAACCAAGGACCAGGAGGGGGTAAGAAGGCAGACTTGTGCTGTCTCATTCCTGAAATTTCAAAAAAACGATTTTCCTCTACCCGTGATTGCATCATTTTCACCTGTTTTGTTTAAACATTTGAAGTTTTAACTTGCCCGTGACTGTTTCATTTTACCTGTTGCATTGTGGGTTTTGCAGTTCAAATTTGTTGTATTTTCAAATTGCCCATGACTACCTGATTTTCCCTCCTAGTTTCTCCCTTGATCTGTGCTCAGACCTGTGTGCTAAGCAATCCACCCCCAGCTCCCATTTTCTCTTAGGAAGTGAGAGAAACCAGATTCACTGCCCTTCCCCCCTTAGCAACAGAGATATTATACATCAGAGACTGAACAGAGGGTGCTCTGAGACTGCAGTAATCTGCTGTTAGTTGTTTAAGCTGTATTTTTTTAGGGATTGTACACACGTTTTTTGGCTAGGAAAGTGAGTAAAGTTTTGGAAACACAGTATTGTTAGAGGGCAAAGTTTGTTAGGCCCTTACCTGCAGAACTCCAGAGTGTGGATTGAGCCTGTCTGTCTCCTAGAAGATTCTAAATTGAGGAGCAGCTTCCAGGCCCCTGACCAGCAAACATTGCCTGAGGTCGCAGGGACCTTATATAGGCTGCTATTGGATGCTACATGTGTGCAACAATTGGTGGTTGTATCTGGTGTTTCTATTGGATTAGGGTTAGTGTACTCATTGATTATTTGAGGGTGCTGATTGGTTCTGGGTCAGTGATCCTATTGATGTAGAGCTTAGAGTTAGTGATCTGATTAGTGGATAGGTTTAAGGTTTCGGATTGGTTCCTGGGGCTATTTTTTCAATTGGACGTAGGGCTTAGGGTTTCCTGTTTGATTGGCTGCTGGGATCAGGGTTGGGACTAGGGTTGGAGCTAGGCTTTCTATTGGATGTAGGGCTTGGGGTTTAGTGCCTGATTGGCTGCTGGGACCAGGGCTGTGATTGGCTATAAGAGGCTGCTGTCTTATTGAATCTAGGGCTCAGGTCTAGTGTTGTGATTGGTTAGGGCTAGGGTTCTCATTGGCCGAAGGGGTCACCTGATTACTAGGGCTCAGGGCGTCTCAGCCCCGGCGTTGAGGTTAAGGGTGAAAAGGACAAGGGCAATTGCCTGTTTGAGCCTGGTCATGACTGGTCAGAGCTAGGGCCAGAAATGCTGCCCAAATTCATATAAACCAGCACCTACCCTACCCCATCCACAACCAGATCAACACACTCACAGCACATGCACTCTACTAATTCACTACAAACTAACCCAAGACAAAGTGCAATGTCTCAGCACCCACTACAAAACTACAGAAATCAGACCTATACACCCTTCTATCCCAGCTACAACACATTTGCACCATCACCTACAAACAGTACACAACTCTATCCAATACCACTAACCAATCCACTCATCACTAACACAACCCATTTCCACACGATACTTAACTATATCCCATCCAGACACACACTCCTTGATTTAATTACTCCTAACAGACCTCTTTTTGTCACTAACAAACCTATACTCAGCCTTCCATCATTTCTACGACGAACACCCTCCTCTTCTTTCTACCACAATAACTCAACTGCACAACACTTACACTCCACTGCACCACACGTTACCTCTTGCAGCAAACAAGTCTAAGACAAACTCTTAACTCTACTTCACCCCCTCTTACACACAACATACACTCTACTCACAAACGCATCACCACCCCTATCTTACAAGTTCCACTCAAACAATACTACACAAACAAATCCACCTCATAAAAGAAATATATCAGCACCTTGTTTTACTACTTCTCAAAAATAAAATATAACACGCACACCAGCACAACAAAACCTCTAACGTGCAATACCTCATAATAATTTCCATCACAAACTACAAACATACACCCACATTTCAGACTACACAAATGAACAAACTCCAATGGCAAGCTTTCTCTCTTCCACCACACCTGACACATATACAGCAACCCAGCAACTCTATTTTAATCGCCTCTCATTCATTTGACAATTTAGAACCATACTACATGACCCACATGCTGCACTATCACTCCTAACTCATGCACCTTCCACCATAAACAGACACAAACAGAATAAGCAACATGCCACACCTCACACCTTCTCCTCTCCATGTCTACAGCACAACAAAGTTACACTACAAAAACAACACAGCGCACCAACTCACTCTCAGCCACCGTCCCCACCACCTACACACGCAGACCCATCAAAATGCCTTCTTAGCCTTCTGAACGAGGAACACGATACAGAAAGGCTACATGATTGCTATTCTCATACAGCTAATACCAACACTAAGGACACACAAAATACTGCTCACTCTTCTACAAAACAAAGTCATGCTATCACCAAAGCACATTTCCTAAACTGTCTACTAATAAATGCTTGATCAATCTCTAAAAACAAACATCACATCTACAACCTTCTCACTGACACAAAACCTGACATTCTATTCATAAGTCATGGTTGGGAGACGATATGGCTCCATTCCTGCATGAAGCCATTCCTCTATGCTATCAAACTATCACCAAAAATCGTATAGGCAAAAGAGGAGGTGGCCTAGCTGTTGTGTTGAACAAACAATACGTATCACTAAATCTGACGGCTTCTCCATAAAAGATTGTGAGGCCCTTTTCACCAGATGCAATCCTACACCATCTTCCTTCTGTAATTTCCTGCTCCTTTACAGACCTCCACCTAGCAATGCAACATTCCCAGATACACTTCTAGACACGGTTTCAAACCTGATAACACTACACTCCAACCTATGCGTTCTGGGTGACCTCAACATTTGGTTTGACAAACCCAATATGCCTCATCCCAAAGCAATCATCGCTGGCCTAGGCGCCCTGAACCTGCATCAGATCGTCCACAAACCAACACACATCACTGTACACATCCTAGATGTCATTTTTACTAATACAGAACTAGTTACCTTTCAAACAATGACTCGAGTCACATGGTCAGACCACCATTTGCTTGCTTTCCAACATAAAACAACACAAAGCGATGCACCTAAAACCACCTTACGTGCATCCACATATTGACTGCTGAACAAACTCAATTTGTAACACTTAGAATCATAACTAACATCCAGTACAGATCTAGACACAATAAATTCTGTTAAAAAACTATATGAGTGGCTAAAAAAAGCTTTTGATATCCTAATACCACTAAAAACAACACAACAGAACAAAAGAATACAGGCACCTTGGAGAAATAAAAAGATAAAAGAGATAAAACAACACATTAGAAAGTTGCAATGTGCCTGGCTCAAAACAAACACCAATCAAGACAAACTTTGCCTACAGAAACTTAACTGATTATACAGGTCAGATATCAAAAAAGCTAAATAAAGGTACTATTCAGACAGAATTCAAAATGCTAAATGTGCAAATAAAGAATTCTATAAAATTCTAAATGAATTTCGTAAACCAAATTGCCTAGAAGGAGCTCATCCCGTTACTCAAGATTTCACAGACAAACTGGCAAATCATTACATGGCCAAAGCAGACATGTTAGCTTCATATTTAAAACAAAGACAAAGCACCAGCACCGAACCTTTCCCAAAACAACAATCCAAGAATACTCTAACTCAGCCTCTTTGTTCCTTCCAACACATTTCACACAGTGAATTTATGGAGCTGGTCAAAGCAAGCGGGCCTGCCGGCAGCCCTTCTGCCCCGTGTCCACTGCAAACCTTCAAGAGAATTCTTCTAACAACCACTGCTGCCTTTGCGTACACTGAAGTAGCAGCAGCTGACTCTTGAAAGTCTTTCATACGACGACAAGGCAGCCTGTGGTCCAGGGTCCCAGAATTCCTCAAATGTGGTCCTGCAGCAGAAGCGGACAGGGCTTCTCAATGCTCCTCCAATGCAGGGTAAGTTCCTGGTGTCCTCGCACAGGTAGAGGGCTGCAACGAACTTGGTACTATTCCTCAGTCATGGCGCACGTTCACTAGGGTCACCACAGCAATCTCATTCCTCCATTTACAGCATACAAAGTCACAGTTCCTCCTCTATGAAAGGGCTCCAGCCCAATAGGGACAGCAACAATCTTTACAGTGGCCAAATCTGGCATCTGGGGTTGCCGACTTGACTCTGCAGATAGGCAATGGCCCAATTGGCATGGTAGCAAACTTCACAGCAGCCTCACTTGGCATATGGGACCGCCGATTAGATCCTGCACATGGGCAACATCCTAATCAGCATGGTAACATTCTTCACGGTAGTCCCACTTGGCATACAGGGTCGTTGATTTGATACAAAACATGGCTACCACCCTATCAGCATAGCAGCAATCGTCACGGCAGCCCCACATGGCATACGGGGTCATTGACTTGATACCATACAAGGACTATGGCCCAATAAGCACAATGACAATCTTCACCAAGTCCTCGCTTGGTATACGGGGTCAGTGACTAACTGACACTGTACACAGGCAATTACTTGTTCAATGCAGCATCAGTCATGACTCACTTCACTTCACAGAAGCCCTCCTCTGGCATATGGGGGTTGTTGACCTTTCCCTGCACACTGGCAAGGACCCAATTGGTGGAGCAGCCATCTCTTCAAACTTCACTATGGGGATCCACCTGCCAGGATTCCCCCACTTGACCTTGCTCCCTCCAGCTCTCTCCTCTTTCTCGCAGGGCACACTGATTTTGCAAGCAGGCAGGCACTGATAGGTGTTATTAGATTCTCTGGGAGATGTTCCCACACCTAGATGGGAGACTAGCAGGCTTTGGCCCCTAGTCCTGGTAACAGGCAGAAGTCTTGCAGAGCATCTCCTAATTGCACAGCCCAACTGGGTATTTGACAGTCGACTATTTTTGTGGCCTCTAGCTCCCCTTCCTATAGCCATTTCCAGACACCAAATGTGATTTAGCGTCTGAGTCTTGGAAGTTTATGTTGAGTGTCTGCTTCCCTTTAAAGTGCCCCATCCTTTGCTCTCTTCCTTCAGAAAACAGTCTGTCACAGCAAGAGTGACTCCAAATCTGATAGCCCCAAAACACAGGCCATGGGAATAGCTACAGGTTCACACCTGAATGTCAGCCACAGTGACATGTTCTGCAAAAGGTTACCGCAGGGCCTCTGCCTCTCTATGATTCTCTTATCAGCCCAATCTCCTTCTTGAGATGTGCTCAGGCCTCTTCCCAGTGACCTCTCTCTGAATCAAAAGCACCCTAAAAATGCCCCAAGATGGCGTCGGAACAGGAGTGCTCCTACGAGCGCTCCGAGGGTAGGGATCATTTACAGTGAACATCCCGAGTTACCCTGCCATCCAACCACCGAAGCAACCCCCAAAGTTACCCCTAAGTAACCATCCTGAAGAAGTGTTACCTGGAAAGTGGAAAGCGGACCGTCGCTACAGAGTTTGCCACCGCAGATTGTCAGAGTGGGACCGCATAGTGTGTCCGGAGAAGCAAGGTGAGAAGGCTCTTCAGCAAAGACAGTGCGGTCGCTGGCCCAGCTTGAGCAGAGAAGGCTGAGCACCCTTGACCTGCCGCGAGGTGTCCCCTGCCCCGTTGGCAGCAGAGGCACATCCCTATGATGAAACGAGCTACGGAGGCGCTGCGGAGATCATCACAACGCCATCTTGGATGGGGAAGAGACGGGCTGCCCAGCTGGCATGGGTGAGCTCACAGAGGAGACGACACGTAGCCCGGATCGACTGGAGACCGCACAGCCTGCCGCTTGGTCCGGTCTCGGCCTGGCAGCATTCATTGTTGTCACAGAAGCTGCTTGTTTCCGAAGCATGAGATGGGTCCATTCGGCGGCTCCATGCGGCGTCCCCTTGATGAGCACTGTGACATTCTGACTTGACTCGACTCGACCTCTCCATCGGCTTCCCTTCTATCCTGCCAGAGCTTCGCTGCCCGCAGGATGTGCATGAGGAGATCCGCTGAGGCGACCCTCCGATTGCAAGCTCACGGCGTCCACCCATAGAGCCAGCGTTCTCTCGGCGGCTTTCCCTCCCTGCCAGTGCTGCTGGGGATCTGATCGGCGCTCGTCCTGATTGGAGGTGAGTGAGCCGAGGAGCCCCTGCCTCGCCGCCTCTGGTGACCCAGGGAGTGCCCGATTATTGGATTATAGCTTTTGATACAAACAGTTGGTTGAAGGTTGCCTGGACCCAAAATGGCGGCGCCTCACCAACATCAGGGTTACGGCTGCCCTAAATACCGTCGCCGCTCCAATAAGTCGATAGCGATTCCCCTGGGGAGGCATTAACGTAATCAGCCTCGGTGAAGGGGACGCTTACTCGGGATCGATTTCACCCGGCATAGCAATCTGATCACTGCCTGACCCTAAGATAGCGGCGGTTGAGGACACTGTAATTGCCTTCCATTGCCTGACTTTAAAATGGCGGCGAAACTAAGTCAATATGAATACCCTCACCCATGCTAGCCATCCCAAAGTTGCAAACTGAGAGTAGCAATCCCCTTCGGAATCGATATTACACCTAAATGCCTCCTCAAGCCCAGTTTGGTTGCCGAAGACATGAACTGCCTTATAACTTGGATTCCCTGGTGCCGCTGCTGCGCTGCCCCTGAATAGGACCCCGGTACCCCCTGTGATCAGGCGAGCTCCGACGTCTACTGGCCCCTGCCTGCCTTGTCATCTCTCAAGACCGAGGCGCTGTGGCTGGCCTAGCCTCTCAGTCTCTACTGCAGCCCTACCCTTGCAGACGGCCTCTTCCGATCTTTGCTAGCACGCTTGGACCTTCACCCCAACGATCAGACAGCCGCTCAACTGCTTAACTGACCTTTCTCGTTCCTATAGTACCCTACTCCTGTCACCATGGCAGCGCCCAGTCTAATTGCTACTGGGGAAATCCCTCCTACTCTGGTTTACCCACCGAACCTCTCCAAAACCGCTGCAAAAACCTTCAAGCACTCCACCCTGAAGAGCCACCCTGAGTCATTGATCTCTGACCTATGATACAGCGCGGACAATGGCACAGTTATTAATGACCTAATCTTCTACACCGGAAGAACCCCCTCTTGGCGCAAAACCTTTGCGCACTTCCTCAATGTACGTGCAACCAGGAACATTCCACACAGCACTAAGCTTACAATAGCACCCTCCGCAACCCTGCGAGCTGACCTCACAATCACCCTCTACAAAAGTGGCATAGTCCTGATCCAAGCCTCAACAAAAAACCTTAACAAATTTGCAAACATTTTTACCGTCCTCAGTAACCATGTGCGCGACACTAGCAGGGTAACTAACACCTACCCCGACAACCCTCTGACCAGCCTGTCTAGCATCCCTAGCCACCCACAAACCACCCATCTAAGGGCTTCCAGCACGGACCATCCTACCCCCTCCTGCATGGCTCCCGCCCATACCAGAAGAATCGTCCCTACACCCTTGATCCCCTCCTCGCTAGCTCCCCACTCTAATTATGAGGCCGGTTCACCTCCACACACCTTTGATGCAGGTAGAGCCTGCCCGTCCAGCCCACAAACCACCTCTCTAAGAGTCTATACCACTGATCCTCCCAACCTTGCTAGCACATCTCCCAGCTTTGCCAATAGATTCGTCTCTAGACCTTTGGCCTCCTCCCCGCTAGCTCCCCTCGCTGATTGTGAGACCAGTTTGCCACCGCTACCCCTTATACCCGGTCTCCTATGCATGCTGATAGTATTGCTTCAGAACTAATGCCCCCCTGCCCGCTAACGCCTCCCTCCAACAGGGATACCGATAGTACTGCACCAGAACAACTGCCCCCCTGCCCTCTAACGCCTCCCTCTTATAGGGACTTCGAAACTCTGCATTCCAGAGCTGCCAAACTAACTCAGAGCATCCACATCTCCATACTGGATCTAATGAACCTCCTTCACCTCGTTGAACTCTCCCTCGCCAACCTCAAAACCCAGCGGAATTCCACCCCCCCTTATCACAGAGATCCCCAAGCACCCACTACCACTACCGCCCTCCGAACTCTCCTTCGCCAACCTCAAAACCCAGCGGAACTCCACCCCCCATATCACAGAGATCCCCAAGCACCCACTACCTCTAGCCTCGAGACACCTTCGCAAGCAACCTTGCCACCTCTCGAAGGAGGAAACTCTAGCTCTCGTCCTCTCCTACAGCTCTATACCTGCCACCCCTAGCCCGCCAGACCTCACTGAAGAGGAAATCCTTGCCATCCTCCATGACTACAACTCTGCCCCAATTACCCTTTGCCCTCTAGACGTGAGTGCCGAACATGCCATCTGCACGGTCACTATCAACCCTAACAGATCGGCTACCCTCCGCAACAGAAGTGTGGTCAAAAGCAACCTAGCGCCTGTACACCTATCCACCCCCACTCCCAACACTCCCTCCGATTCCTCTCTGTCTGGCCTCTTAATCAATTGCCGATCAGCGTCTAAACACGCCGCCGATATTGCTGATCTCATCCTAAACAAAAATTTCGACTTAGCAATCCTAACAGAATCATGGCTTAACGACTCTTTATCTCCATGCCTGGACCTCTTAGTCTCCCCCAACTACAACATTGCCAGGCTGGACAGGCAATCCACCAGGAAAGGAGGAGGCATCGCCTGCATCTTCCGCTCTAACCTCAGTGTCACGGAACTCCTGGCGGATTCCTCCGATTTTTGAGAATACCTCACACTCTCCATTTGCAGCAACTCCACCTTACTGTGCAACCTACACATCATCTATCACCCCCCAGGCAGGAACGACTCCTTCACGGATCACCTCATGGAACTCATCACAACTAAGATTTCCTCCATCGATAAAGATATTTTCCTGGGTGATTTCAACCTGCACTGGAATGACCCCAAGGACGCCCATGTCAACACCATCAAAGACCTCCTGACCGATCAAGCCCTGATCCAAGCCTGCTCACTCCCTACACACTCAAAAGGGGCCACCCTTGACTGGATCATCTCTAAGGAACCAACAGTCAAGCTTATCTCTATAGACCCTTGTGACTGGTCTGACCACCACGCCATCGCATTCCTACTACCGGGCACCCACAAGACAAGGGCATCGCAACCAGTGTTGCCTAAACGCCGGGTTAGAGACACTAAGAACCTGGACCACAATGAACTGGAGGCTCGCTGCAAATCTGACCTCCCCCCCCTCGCATATCACTACGGGCAGTGACCTCAATAATCACTACTCTGCAACTATTTCGAACATTATGGATGACCTAGCCCCACTAAAGCTAAAAAGAACCCAAATCAAAGACAGGAACCCCTGGTTCACTGGATCCCTCAATAACGAGAGGAGATCCCTCCGGCAATCCGAAAGAATCTGGAGACAGCACCCCTCTGCCGCACATCTAAAACTTCTCCGTCAGGCCAGAAATGCCTACAATAGGAACATCCTCAACTCTAAAAAAGAATTTTTCAGATCTGAACTTGAGAACGCCAAGAATAGACCCCGCAAGCTCTTCGAACTGGTCAAACACCAATCCAATAAACTGGCCAAAACTTCGAAAGAAACCCCCAAGTCCCTAATATCATCGGAGGAATTCTCCTCTTATTTCACCGACAAAGTCGCAACCTTAGGAAATGAACTTAGTGCCGCCACTTTCTCTCTATCCCTCCCTGACCTGCTTCCTCCTCCTGCGATGCCCCCCCCAGATCTCACCCAAAAATCAAGCACTCTGGACCGACTTCAAACTCTATGACGAAGACTCCGTCTCCAAAATCCTATCCTCTATAAACCCGAATAACCATTACAACGACCCGCTCTCCTCCAACTGCCTAGCGGCCGTCGCCCAGTCCATTATTCCTAGCTGGACTGCAATAATCAACGCCTCTCTCCGGCAGGGATCCATTCCTGAGTCTCTGAAAGCCGGCCAAGTCCTCCCCATTTTGAAAAAGCCATCGCTGGATCCAGCCTCCCCCGACAACTTCAGACCTATTTCCAACATCCCCCTCTTAGCAAAAGTGTTGGAGAAGTGTGTGCAACAGCAGCTAAGCCAACACATCAACAACTTCCACCTTCTCGATGACTTCCAATCTGGATTCAGACCTGGGCACAGTACTGAAACGACCATGCTCCACATCGTGGACGATGCCCTCCAAGCCCTTGAACAAGGGAAAACTTGCCTTCTAATCCTCCTAGATCTATCCTCGGCCTTCGACACAGTCAACCATGAAAAACTTCTTGAACGCCTCAAACTCAGGATGGGTTTGGATGGCTCTGTTCTATACTGGTTTAGATCCTTCCTCCAAAACCGATCGCAGCGATTCCTAATCAACGGCAACTTATCTGCTCCCTCTCCGGTCATGATCGGAGTCCCTCAAGGATCAACCCTGTCCCCTACCCTCTTTAACCTTTACCTTGAACCACTAGCCGAAGTACTGCGCTCAGCGAATATCTCCTACCATATGTATGCTGACGACACCCAGCTCTACATCAAATCCTCATCTCTCGAGGAGATTCTCTCCCTGAATGAGGCCCTGAAATCAACCGTCCATTGGCTCACCTCCAATCAACTCAAACTCAACGCAAAGAAAACAGAATTTCTCCTAATCTCCCCTCCAAAAACCAATCCTGAGATGCAGATATGGATCAAGGCTATCACAGCCTTAGATTGCCCACCGACCATCGTGGACTCAGCAAAATCGCTGGGAATAACCCTGGACAGCAATTTGAACATGCGGGACCACATCAAATCGATGGCCAATTCAGCCAGATTCCACTTGAGCTACCTTAGGAAACTGAAACCCTTCCTCGACGCTGCCGACCTAAAAAGTGCAGTCCAAGCGCTAGTAATCTCCAGACTGGAGTATGGCTGTTCCACCCTCTCGGGTCTACCCAGGATCTCCCTGGCACCCTTAAAAGCTTGCCTCAACGCCGCCGCCAGACTTCTTACAAGTTCAAGAAAATTCGACCATATCTCTCCACACTTGAAAGCTTTGAACTGGCTTCCCCTGGAGGCTAGAATACAACTTAAACTGGCCTGCATCACACATAAGGCTTTATACTCAAATTCCCCTGCTTATCTTGCACAGAAACTTGTGGTATCCGGCAGAATCAGAAACTCCCGGTCCGCCAAAGACCTCTTACTCCAACCTGCACGTTTCCGAAAAAAAAAAACTTTCAATCGGGCTTTCTCTGGGGCTGCTCCAAGAATATGGAACTCTCTCCCGCCTGCCATCAGAAGAATCCCTTCTCTTGCCCGTTTCAAAAAGGAGGCCAAAACTTTCCTTATGGGTAAATTCCTCTCCTAAATGTTGCCTCCAAACAACACAGAGACCCTTACCAACTACCGACCAGCGCCGCCCATCTGAGTATCGAGCTACCTCACCAAGAATCCTGGGGCCTTATTTTGAGTAATCATAAATTTAATCTGTACATACATGTCCTCTACCCCTTATGTATCCTGCACCCCGACCCCTCTTTATCTTTTGTACTTTGTGTTCCATGCCTATTGTACACTGCTATTATCCATGTAAAGCGCTCTGATACCCTAACGGGTCAAGTTCACGCTCTATAAAACAAAATAAATAAAATAAAATACCCTTTGAGTGTTGAATAGTCTGGTTCTCCCTTCCTCAAGTGTCTCCCACACAGCCTACAGGAATGCAGCAATACACAAATCTGTCTAGAGAGATTTCACTACCTCCTATCCTCATGTTTCTCCATTCAGCCCTAGTTCTCCCAAAATGGAACCAGGGGCCATATGTACAAGGATTGACAAAAACTATCGCTAACGTTAGTTAGCAGCAGTTTTTTTACCGCCGTACACCACTGAAAACTATCGCCATGTTAGTGACGTATTTACAAGCCGTCGCTACATGGCGATAGCTTCAGGGATCGGCGGCGAAAATTGCTGCTAACGTTAGCGTGATGGCGATAGGAATTCCAGCGTTAGCGGGCGAAAACCAAAGAAAGGTCCATTAGCGGCAAAAAAACGCACGTTCCTAAGCCCAATGTGAGTTTTTTTTGCCTCTATTGAAAAAAATAGCCTATCAGTCGACCTCCAATAGAAAATAGGCAAAAAAAAACAATGATATGCAGAATGGAGCAGCCAGGGCCAAGTGCAGCACACATCAACAACCCCCTCAAGCCACCCAACATCCAGGATGACCAGGATGAGAGCCTGGATGCCTCGCTGGACCTGCGTCTGGATCCTGGATGCCTCGCTGGACCTGCGTCTGGAGCCTGGATGCCTCGCTGGACCTGCGTCCGGAGCCTGGATGCCTGGCTTGACCTGCGTCTGGAGCCTGGGGTGGGATGCAGAGGAGCTGTGGAGTCGATGAGCCGTGGCGGTAGACATTGAGGTGCGGCGATCGCCCGTACCTGGTGGTGAAGTCTGGCAGGTCGCATGGAGACACGTTTCTGACCTGTGTGAGAAGACCGCCTTGAGCCCCTTGGAGCTGTGAATGGTAGAGCGCTCCTACGCACCAACATAGGGAGGTCTGCATCGCATACTACGATCCACCACTACACCGGGGTGCACAGAGGGGATTACCAATGGTGGGCGGCGCCTCTCTGCATCACAGGCCGGACGATGTTGCACTGGCCGGACGCTGTGGAGGGTGAGGCCCCTGAGCTGCACCGAACTTGTGTGGTGGGAGCGCTGCAACTTCACGCCTAAGGGGGCCCTGCTGCATCAACTGCATCGGGAGGTTCACCAGCGGACTTGTCGGCGACTGCTGTACCCAGGCTTGTGAACTCCCACCTGGATGAAGCTCCTGCTGGCTGAGTCACAGATTTGGAGAGAGTGTAGTGGATTGCGCCACGGTGTCAATGTCCAGGTAAGGAGAAGGTGGGACACGTAGCGGAGGAGGCCCGGGGGTCGAGTCGCCCAGGCCTAGCACCTGTAGATGACGCGCCCCCAGTGGCAGCTCATCCACTATGGCGTAAGAGCGTCGCCCCACTGCTTTCAAGCAGTGCAAGAAGAGGAAAAATCATCACATGATGATAACTTCCTGATGTAATCGTGCTATGTTTCCTTTGCGGGTGGGAGGGTGGGTAGGGCTGCTCCCCTCACGGAGCAGGGCAGGGGCGGAGTGGCATGCCCACTCAAGTGCGCAATGACTGTTTGGTCTGCCCACTCAGACTGCCCAAAGCAGTCATGCACACTGTCCTGTTTGCAATGCAGGCTGCATTACAGCCTGCATGGAGTACATGCCCACCTCTCCAGCCCCTGGCTGAACGTCATGTCCTGGCGCCAATGACCAATCCTAACGCCGCATTGCAGCGCTGTGATTGGCTTAGGGCAGGGAGCCTGGCTGCCTACTTCCTGTTCCTGGAAGCAGACTCAGGAGAGCAGGAGCAACAAAGACACGGAACCCGGCCTCGAAATAAGATTTCTCTCATTTAAATATTTACAACACCCGCTCACACACACCCCCCGCGTCCACGCCCCATCCAGTGTCCTCTCCGGCGTTTCCCATCTCCCAGCTGTTCAGTCCCCCCCACAGCACTTCTCAATTGCGGCCGCTGTGCGGCCATGCGCAGCGGGTGTACCACTGGTGTGCCAAAGGTATATATGAAGTTACGATGCATACCATTACATCGCACTCCATTACAATGCATACTAATACTAGACATATTGCAACAGTAGGGAAGGTGTTGGATAGCGGAGATGTAAATATTACTATACCCACTTCAGTGAGTGCAACCCTAAAACAAACCCTTGCACCCCAAAGCAAACCCTGAACCCTAAAATTCATCTTTGAGCCCCCAAAACATACCCTAAAAATCATATTTGACACACATGCACACCCCAATTTTCATAATTGACCCCAAAACACACCCCAAATTTCAAATTTTACCCCATAATACACCCCAAATTTCATCTCCGACACCCGAAACCCGTACCCACCCTAAAACTTAAAAATATCCCATTACTGACCTCACAATGCATTGTAATGGAATGCGATCTAAATGCACCTGCATTGTTGGGGTTGCGTTGTAAAGGCATTACGATGTAATGCCTGTGTTGTAATGGATGTCTCCCGTGCCAAAGGCAAGCCATAGGCAAGCCCGTCTGCGTCCGTCTGCTCCTGGAACGTGCTCAGCACCAAGCACCCTTCCTCTCGGACACTCCACCACTACGACGCCAGCACCCTCCTCGCCATCAACTCTGGATGCCACATCGCTTGCCAGGACCAACCTCTGTTCCGGACCGGACATCGCCATCACTGACGGCTACTAAATCACCTGCAAGGACCACCCCGACCATCCAGGAGGAGGCATTGCCATCACCTACAGAAGCACACTCCGACTGACCACGCACTCTAATGACCCAACGGTGACAATGGAACACCTCAACTTCCAGATCCGGACCAACCCCAAGCCCATCCTCTGCGGCACCCTCATCTGCAGGCCCCCAGGGCCATGGACCCCCATTCTCCGATACCATTGTAGACCTCATTGCTCTCCAGGCTCTCCCATCCACCGACGACATCCTTCTCGGTGAACTCAAATTCCACCTGGACAACCAAAGTGACCAGAACATTACCCCCTCCCGGGGAAGCTCCCCAACATCAGACTCAAGCAGCTAGTCACGCAGCAAGCCACATAGCAGGACACATGGTCGAGCATGTCTCCTCCACCAGTGGGAACTTCAACTACAGCCACACCACCGGACTATCCTGGACCGACCACCATTGTATACATCACGTCTTCACCATGCCCACCGTACACCACCGCCATCATCGCCCCCCTCGCAGCTGGATCAAGGCCACCCAAGAACGTCTCATCAACTCCCTCAGCACCACCACTCCGCCAATGCTTACAGACGATGACACTGCAGCGGGCAACCGCCACCAATGGATCTCCAACTGTGCCAACACCCTGGCACCCCTCAAGAACGGCACTGCGTCAATACCTTATGCCTGCCTGATGTCAGGCGTAAGGGTGACGCAGTGCCACAGGGATAGGCTGGCCCCATGCATTGCTGGAGTTGCATCATGGTTGTGACATGACTGCAGCAAGGCGTGACTTTGGCGCAGACAGATACGTCAGGATTCCAGACGTATCTGTCATTACTTGCGTCATGGAGCGCTGTCCAGTGAATACAGCGCATCCATGGTGTCGCAAGAAGGGGGTAGTGAAAAGTGTTGCAATGCTGTCTATTGATGGTGCCCATTCCTGCCCTGTAGTTTTGTTGTAGGGCAGTGCAGCATTGCTTGCAGCACTGTCCAGCACCAAAACCTGCCGAAAAGAGGCCCCAAGTGTTAACTCCATTTTTAAGACCAACTATTTTCTGGTCTTAAAAAACTGCCTCTAACTGCAGTTAGCGGCAGTTTTTTTGGTCCTCCAAAGTTCAGGAATCCACTTGTAAATATCGCGAAGTGGGGTTAGCGGCTGTCTTTGCACGGGAACACCTCCCTTGCATGTCATTATCGCTAACAGTGGCGATCCTTAGAATGGACGTTTTCGCCGGAAAACTGCCAGCGAAAAGAGGTTAGCGGCAGCTTGTACATAAGGCGATAAAAATCTCGCCACAAAACCATCGGAAAAGTGCTGCTAAGGCGGCGTTAACTCCTTGTACATATGCCCCTTACAGTCTTCCATGTATTGTACTATTTACAGGCACACGTACACCCAGCACATACTTATCGCATGCATGCACGCACTGCATAGCATCACATCTTTTATGTATTGCACCAGTCACAGGCACACATACACTCAGCACATGTACTCCACACATGCATTGGGCAGCATTCCATACCAAACCGATGTAGGCAAAGGGTGAGTCAAGCACACAGCAGTGGAACTTTAAATGAGTGAGCCTGTTGGCCTCACTTCAGTAATAGAGGTAAAAAGGCCTTGCACACTCCTAGCATTGACCACACAGTATGCTGCCACCACAGTGCATGTTCAATTTTTTTCTGGCAAAGGCAGTAGCATTTCAGCATTAAGAGGGTGGTGCTTGGGTGCCGTCCCGGTAGAAAAAGACCACAATCCTTGAGACAGGTCTATATCTTGGCGCACACGCATGATCTGTGTTCACCCATGACAACAAAAATCAGCATTAGAGATCCATCATCAGTGCAGTTGATGAAATCAGGGCAGAGGTGCACATCTATAACCATTATCATACACTACCCTCCTGAATGTGAAAGATGTGTATTAATTCTGTCCAAATTGTATGTAAAAATTCAGGAGTTACATGTAAAATCTGCCAACAGACTAACACTTAAAATGTAAAGATTTATCCTGGGCACACAAAATGGAATCAAGAACATATTCCTGGACATGAGAAGGAACAGTTGACCACCAAAAAGATCATCAAAGCAAATCAAAAGTTGTCTCAACCCTTCTGTAAGCAGAAATAGATGAGTCTTGACACATCTTCATAATATCCAATTGCAATTCCTTAGCACGAATAAACATAGCTTGCAGGTTTAAATACAAGTAATTTATTAAAACTAAAGGAGTTCTTAAGTGTAGGTATTCTACCTCCTTCTGAACCATCTTTTCTTGTGCCACTTTGATCTTGGCTAAAAAGGACTTAACTAATCTAATAACATGTTGATGTGGAGTTACAGGCTGCTCATAAGTGGGTGATGACTTAGGGTAAAAACAGGATAAAGCGCCTGCTGACATTTTCTATGAACCAGGAATGCAAGTGATGATAAAGTCATACTACGCAAAGAAAAATCCACATCTTGCTTTACAGCTACTCTTGCCTAGGAGGCAAAGGCCTCTGCTCAACTCCTCTCCTCCCCACCCCAGATTTCCTTACCTCTCTCACCTTTATCCTCTTTTGCCTCCCCTTTCTAGCCCACCCTCACTTATAAATGGCCATCAACCTGTCTATATCTCCTAGAAGCTCATGACTTTTAACTACTCACCTCCTCTCTTTCACCAGCACCCTCCTCTGTATGACCCCTGCTCGAGTAGCTGGCGTCAAAAGTAGGCCGGCATCCTCTCCTCCCTCTCCATTTTTTCAATTTACACACCTCATCTTCCTCCTTCACTAACAAACTTCTGTGGCTATAACCTCTGCTCCATGTTCATAACACAGGTTTGATGAGCAAGAACTGCCTTTACATAAATGACCTGATCTGGGACTTCAACTCGAACCTTCTCTTCATCACAGAACCCTGGTTGTGAGATAATGATACACCAACTACTCGCAAGGCCGCCACACCAGTAAACATAAACTTTACCAGAAACTACACAAAGGAAACTGGCGAATTTATAGCAGAAGTTTCCAAGGCTTTGCCTTAAGATAAAGCACCTCTCTACCCATCTAATCTCTACCCATCTGCGCTCCTGTATCTGCACCTATTGGTTCACATTCCTACTGATATTGAGGTCTCCAGCAAGCAACTCAGCCTTCAGGAATTCTCTTCTTTATGCCGTTACTGACATCACCATAACTTATTACAGCCTACACAATCAGTGAGATCTTAACATCTGGATATCTATTTCAAATATCCAAATCTCAAACAAACAAGATTGTGTCTGCCAAATCTCAAAACTCTCACCTTTCTGCAAAAGCTTCTGCTCCCACTCATTTAGCTGGCCATATTCTGGGAACCATATTCTTCTGTCCAGGTCCTATCTTAGTAACTGTAACTACCAATACCTCTATAGATTCTCCTTGAACCTACCTTCCAGTCCTAACGAGAACACCAGCCAACACCTATGGAACCTCCACTGGCTCCCTGTTGAGAAAAGAGTCACTTTCAAGCTACTCACCCACACATAAAAATGCCTCTACAATACAGGACCCCAATACCTCAACGAGAGAATCACCTTCCACGTACCCAAAAACACCCTCCGTTCCACCAACCTCACACTCGCCAAAACCCAGCGCATCCAAAGGGCCAGAACAGGGGCAAGAGCCTTCTCCTACATCGTGCAAAGACCTGGGACGAGCTCCCGATCGACTTCAGACGCGACCCCTCCCTGAACACCTTCAGGAAGGCTCTCAAGACCTGGCTCTTCGACTGATCGGAACTGCTGATCCCAGCGCCTTGAGACCCTCACTGGTGAGTAGTGCGCTTACAATTCCCTGATTGATTGATTGATGCTATATTAACAAAGAACAGCTATATCCTCTATTGATCAAAGAGCAAGTTCAAATTCATCACTCTCAGATTTCAGCTGACCAAATCCAAACTTAGAATATGCATCACAGAAGTGTGATTACTCTACCAGTGGCTTTCTGAAACATTCAATAAGCTGATGCAGCTCAAGACTTTGGCACTCTCACAAAACCAATGAATAAAACCACTGTAGACAAAAAATATGGCCCTTGAGGGTTACTGGAAAAAACACAATATCTAAATGATAATCATCACTCTTATTAACACTAAAAAAATATTACTTTTCCCATTAGATTCTCAAAGTAATATGGCATTTGGAAAAACTGCATACATCCCTCTTAGAATTCTGAAAGTCAGACTGCATCACAACCAAAATCAATAACAAACCAAGGCCCTGATGTAAACCTTGGCAGTAGCGGTCCTGCCATTGATTTATTTATCATTGGATTTCCCATAGACGAAAGACTGCAGATGAACCGTCGTCACCGCCAAAAATCACCGCCCACGTCGACAGCACCATAGGCAAAAGCGTCTTGCGACAGGACGCCAGCCCCTTTTACTTCCAAGCCAAGCACGTTGTTCATTCCTGACAACCTAACTTGTGGCAGCTAAGCTGCCACAACAGAGTTGGCGGATTGGGAGGGATATAAGTATGAAACCATGAATCCAATCATAAGAAGCCCTGCCATTGCAGCTGCTCCTGGACCAAGAGGAAAATGAACCCCATCGTCACCAGCACAGAAAGTAAGTCACTGTTTGACCTGTCATCCTCAGAATTGTAGCTGTACATTAGCACTGGACTCGAGGATGTTTAAGAAAAACTTGCAAGTTATACTACAATGATGTGCAATACATATGTCTGTAATGTCGTACTTAGGAAAATGTGTAAAAACACACCTTGAGATATTTGAAACACTCAGCAATCTGATACTAACTGCCGCCATGGCATTAGACACCTACACAAAAAGTCACAGCAATCATAAATAGAAATGTGTCCATACAGGTGTGTGCAAAAATATTCACTAAACTAACAGATCATAGACATAAACAATGTACCCAAAAGGAACTACTCAAATCCATGATAATGTAGCAATTGCACTATAACATGCTACAAGTGGGTGTACACAGAATGTACAAAAAGTCTGAACCCCCCCAAGCTGCAAACATGTCAGAGATGTATGAAGGTCATATGTCCCCTTGGTCTGCGCAATTAATGAAAACATTAGATGTCTTTTAATTGCAAAGTGTTAGGTTCCCTGTGTAAAGCATCTGTGCATATTATGGACACATCATGTTAAAATAAACACACATGCATTCTCCAGTCACAATAACTGATTTACATATACAATTTATGTAAGTGTCCAGTAACATGATGAATGCTTGCAACAAAATTCACATGTTCATCACAAATGCACAACACTAATGTATGTCTTTTACAAATATCTAAAATATCCAACCTGTGCTTGTCACTGTCACAAATGAGAATAAGTGCATGGCACATACATTAGCAGAAATTACATCATCAGCAAACAATCAGTAATAATCCAAAAATAAGGCCAGGGCAAAGGTATTCTCAAATCAAAATATTTTTATCAGTATGAGATAACTCCCTCATATTTCAACACAAAAGAAGGTACTAGGCCATAAAGTTCAAAGTCTGGGTTGCATGCCCATAACGTGCCTCCTATTTTCACTGCCAAACTAAACCTCCTCTGGAAAGGGCATCTATGGAGCAGAGATCAGGCATCTCAATGATCTTACTTGGGTGTGTGGGCCTTGGGTTTGGAAGGAGTGGGTTTGTCTTTGGAAGGGGTGGCTTTGACTTTGGGAGGGGTGGCTTTGTCTTTGGGAGAGGTGGCTTCCTCTTTGGAAGGGGTGGGTTTGTCTTTGGGAGGGGTGGTTTTGTCTTTGGAAGGATGGCTTTGTCTCTGTAAGGGGTGGGTTTGTCTTTGGAAGGGGTGGGTTTGACTTTGGAAGAGTTGGGTTTGTCTTTGGAAGGGGTGGGCTTGTCTTTGGAAGGGGTGAGTTTGACTTTGAAAGGGGGGTTTGTCTTTGAAAGGGGTGGGTTTGTCTTTGGAAGGGGTGGTCTGGGATGAGGAAGCGATCAGGCCCAGGCCAAACCTAACATCCTCCTTTGGAAAACAAGTAGGGTGTTCGGGAGGGGCTTGGGCTTGGGAGGCAGAGGGAGTGGCAGGGTCTGTCGTGCATATGTCTGTGATGGTGTGGGTGCCTGAGGGTCTGGTGTATGTGGTGTATGTTCTGGTTTCTGTTTTTTACTGGGTTTCTGTTGTGTGGGTGAGCGTGGGCGTTTGTGTAGAGTAGGTGTGAGTGTAGATGTGTCTACTGTGGAGATGCTGTGTGTGTTTATGGTGCCTGTGGATGTGCAGATGCATATATGTGTTGTGTTGGGTCTGCGGGTGTGCTGTGGTGGGTGTGGGTGTTTGTGTTATGTTGGGTGCAGTGTCTGTGGGTGTGCTGGTGGTGGGTGCGGGTGTTTGATTTATGTTGGGTGTGGTGTCTGTGGGTGTGCTGGTGCTGGATGTGGGTGTTTGTGTTGTGTTGGGTGTGGTGCATGTGGGTGTGCTTGTGGTGGGGGGTGGCATTTGCATGTATGTATGTGTGTCTCTGTGTTTCTTGCTGTGTTTTTTGTTTATGTAAGGATGTGCCACTTCTGTGTGTCTGAGTGAGTGTGTGGAAAGGAGTGTGTCTGCTCTCTATAGGGCTGGGAAGGAGGATTTGGGATGGGGAAGGGGTGGGAGTTTGGGAACGTGGTTGGGGTGAGTAGGAGGCTGTGGTCAATGAGGAGGCCAGACCCTGGAATGACTGCTGTAGGTCAGACATGGCATTGTGAATGAAATCCAGGTAAGCCAGCATCTTGGTCATCTGACCACTAAGGCATTCAGTACTGTGGTCTGGCCTACAGCAATAGTCAGCAATAGATCAATAGCCTCCTCGTTGAACACAGCCTGAGAGACAGGGGCAATGGGGGAGGTGCCTGCAGCAAAGGTGACACTACCCTTAGAGCGCTACAGCCAACTGGGGGGAGCAGGAAGGAGTATGGAGATGGGAACGTGGGTGTCAGATGACGATGCAGGTGAGACTGAAGCAGAAGGGTCCGCCACTACTAGGGACTGGTCATCTGTGGAGGCATCCAAAGATGATGTTGAGACACTCATGGCCTACGCACGAGTCCCCTCACCCTCCTTGGCACTGGTCCCCTCAGTGTCAGTGGCATATTCACAAGGACCACAGTGCCCAGCCTCTTCCCCTTCAACATCACCGCTGTCACCTTCGTCTTGCCCAGATGATGGTGTAAAGACAGATAGAACAGTTTGAGGGTATCTGAGTAAAGAGATTTGAACATGAACTTTGCTCATAAAGCATGTGCAAAGTCTACATAGTAAACACACACTTACCTTCTTAATCATCAGCATTTCATGCCTGTAGGGAAGAATTCCACAAACCATTTGCTCACAGTCTAGAAAATCCCCATTTTAGCTTCCATATCATGTATGCCTTTTGTCTCTTAACAACTTTTATTTCTCTGCATGACAAATGGCTTTCACAGCATTATTAAATACATACGGCTGATTAGATTCATAAACACATCAGTACAGAGCACAAACATTTCCACAGATCCAAAAGGGACATGTTTAGGCCCTGAAATTGACTTATCAAGATGGGATACTCTAACATCTATGTGATGGAACCTTCCATTTGCAATTGTCCTTTTAAGTATCACTTTTCTCAACATCATTGCTTGCTCATCTGGACATAACATAGGACACCTAAATGTAATTTGGGGTGCGTGTAACTCTGTCAGCAATGTGGACACATTCCTGTCTATTTCAATCAATACAGTCTGGCATGAAACATCATGTTGGTTGACACAGACTGGCTTACATGCACGTTAGGGCAGGGCAGAGACTTCCTGACAATCTGCTACTGTCTACATGAAATGAATTGAAGTTAGCTATTGAAACATATTTCAGATAAGGAATGATGCCATTGTACACGTTTCCAGTCTTTTTGGTGCAGATGTTCATGATCATATTTTCATTGTACCAACTTACCAATGTAAAGTCTGAAACATGAACTGTTTCATAAGTGCTTACTATGCCATGTCAGCAGGAATAAGGCTGACATTACATACATTTGAGATGGAGTATCACACCTGATCCAATCCTCAAATGGGGCATGTTTGATACAAATGTCCCTCATGACATGGAGAACATGCATGTATCCCTGTTTCCGCATGCAGTCAGGTGCCTGCTCAAAACAGTACTTGGCTTGTGATGAGGAATCTAGTGACAACCTTTAGCACAAAACAATACACCAGACACAGCATCAGATAACTTTCACCTCCAGAAATCCTTGTCGGTGTTGGATGTGTGTCAACCGTCATGTTGATGCCAAACAACATCGCTGTAAATTGAAAAGGTTAAACAACAATATTAGCTAAATAAAATAACTCACCTCTTTGATGCTGTTTGTCCCTTAACTGCCCATCAAGCTCCGGTTAAGCCACTGCTAGGATGCAGGCCATTGGTGTGGGTCATGCTGTGGCACAATCACTTGCCTCGTTGGGAGGCCTGGCCGAGCTGCACTTCTGCTGACTTTCTGGTCCAGCGTCAGAGGTCCTCCCACCTCTTCCTGCAATGTAAGCTGTGCCGCTTAAATACCCCAGGGGTCCGCACCTTCTTCATGATGTGCTTCCACAACTCCTGCTTCTGATGGGCATTGACCTGTATGGAAGAGAACAAAATACAACAAAAGATGTTTTGAGTGAATTTGTTTGTCTGTAGTTCAGTGACACAAATTGTTGCTATCTCTCACATGCATTCCCAGAACTGTCACTACAGATTATTTACAAACATTTCAAAGTTCCTAAGAAACACTAATTTGCAGTGATATGTGGAGTACAGTCAATACTTTCTTTCTCTTCATGTTACCAATCCAACACAAAAATATCATCTAAGCCAGGGATAGGAAACCTTTCATGTAGTAAGACCCTCTTCAGGCTAGTCCACTCATTGTTACCCACTAAAGGCTAAACAACCTGTATATTATTTGCACATAACCACACATAAAGCTACATTTTCTTCATGCCTAACCTTCTAAGCATCAGCTACTATGCTGCACACTAGGCTATATAGGAGGGCTTATGCAGAAAAGGGGACCCCCTCTAAAGAAAAATAATTTGAGGTCAGGGAGAAGAGGGAAAAATCAAAACATACAATCAAGAACTCCCTCACGACCTATATTTCTTTCATCAAAGTGGAACTAAATTCAGCATGGGCTCAACAACAATGTAGTCACATCAACAAGACTAACAGAATAAAATTGATTTTATCATAGTTATTTATTTAACTTCTTTTTTATGTATCAAAAATGTCATAGTTTTTTTCTATAAAACTTTTTTTATATATATGTGTACATAAAAATCAACAGAATTCCTACATGAAACTCAAAAGTAAATACACTACACTGTTGAGCAAATAACCCCCGAATAAGAACAATTACACATACAAAGAAAAAATATTCATACATACTCAAACAAAATCATCCAGACTCATACGGACTCATACAACATTCACAAACAAATACATCTGGATGAAGGGGAGACAAAAGGTTGCAGGGTCTCCACGACCATGTAAGATGAATATGTTCAACAGGATCTGAACAATCTAGGTCGACGCGCGTTTCGGTGGCATGTAAAAGATAGTAAGACCACCTTCCTCAGGACCTTTCCAGATACCAAAGAATCAAAACGCACCCAGGGGATACCTAAAAAAAGTATAAATAGCGTATATTACGAGCCCATACAAAAGAACATTTGAATCGATTGGACCTTAATGATGGCCAAACATATAGTATCACTTAAATGACTATCGAAAAAGGCCAAAGCCAGAAAGCCACACCCTGTGAGATTCACACAACAAAGATATATATCTCCCCATACTTACTGTGGGAAGTGTTGTAAAGAGGTGAAAAACACAATTTATTAAAAACGAGAAGAGGAACACAAAAGAAGAGAGGTGCACCAACCACCTTAACTCATAGTATAGAGCTAAGAATACCTCAGAGAATGAAAGGAGAAACCGCAGTGAAATTACCCTATATCAATCAATATGTGCCACTTCTCAATATGTAATGTATGCTACAGGATACTTACAAGCTATATAAATATGAATGTAGTCTCAGTGGAGATGGCCACTATGTTGCTGTCAAAAAGTGCAGCAGTATCTCTTAATGATAATACATAGTCTGTCAGGAGAAGAGAAGAAATATATAGAAAAAAACGTAAATGGTGAAGAATAGAAAAAATGACAAAAGTAATATCAGTAGGGAGGACTGATTGTGTTTTACCTAGAACACTCACATGTGGTGTCCCGTAGGCTGAGAATCAAATTACCAGATATGTCACAACGGTGCTCAGTTTTCTAAAGGCAAATAGAACTCATTAATCCCAATTGGGCGGGGAAACAATAGTGTTACTAGATAAAGACCCAATTATATACACACCTAATTCAGTAAAGCGGAACGCCTATTCAGGTGTATTTATTTCCAAGAGTTGCACTGAACCGGGCAACTCTTCAGATGTTAAATTTAAAAAGACTTTCTCCTGCAGGCGGATGCCGGAATGACTCTATGAAGAAAAAAACTTTATAAAATGAGAAAACCAGATATGACTAAACTTGACAAGTGCACTCTGCGCAGTAGAATAGCATATCAGAAGGACCTGTATGTTAACTCGACCCTAACCGGAGACGGGATATACTATAATGTAAAGGTTGACAAGTTAATGACCTAAGTTCATATCTTTATGGTAAATGTTGACCTGCACAAACGGAAAGCAGAGAAAAGCTTGATAAACAAATTAGCTATCAAGTAAATGGCAGCCTGAAACTCCCAGGATGAAACCGTTCCCCGCACAGAGTAACTTAAGCTACACTCCCCATAAAAACTACAGGATTGATGCCGGCTAACGATAGAAAGTAATACGGACTGAGCCGATCTAATGCGTAGTTATACCTGCGATAAGTTACGCATGCAAAGTGGCTTACCGGGTCGATCTGGTGTAAGGGAGTACGTGGTCCATCGATATACCCTGCCGGGTAGATGACGGCGAACGCCATCGAGAAGCTATAAATAGAGACCGCCTTGTCATGACACGTGGCCAATTAGTCATCACGTAGGGTATACTGAAACTAAAATAAGACCGAAATGCGAGACACGGGCACCATCTTGGAGTGAACTAATATACTCACATTTCATGGGAGTATTGAGATGAGATCAAGAAAAATATAATGTGCCAGGAGATAATGGTAATACTAACCATAATGTGGTAATACTGATTTACTTAATATGTGACGTGAGGGGGGATTGCCGCCTCCGCAATGTGGAATTACAAACTGAGCAGGACTGTCACTATGTTCGGTAGCCTAACAATGAGGCTGTGAGATTGTCATGAACCAAAAATATACCCAGCCGGGTAAATGACGATAACACGTCATCAGGAAGCTATAACAAAGTTATAGTAAGAGACCGCCACGTCATAACGCGTGGACAAATAGATATCACGTGAACTACTAGAACTGACATGAGTCAGAAATGCAAAACATGGGCGCCATCTACAAGTGGGCTGATGAACTCGTGTTTCAAGGGAGTTATAAATTGAGACCAAGAAAGATATAATTTAACACAGGGTAAAAATAATGATAGTCATAATATGGTAGTGATAGTATCTCTAATAGGTGCCATAATGGGGGATTGCCACCACCACAATGTGGGATTACAAAACACATCTGTCACTATGTTCGATGACCAAACAATAAGACGAAGAAAAAAAATGCCGGAAAGAATGGTTATAGCATCGGCCTATACCAATAAATATCCAAAACATCAAAGGAGATCCAAATATATAAAGTTCCAATGTGAATAATCACAAATATGGAAAAAGATGTGGGGTCCCACAAAGTATATGGGGTATGAAATAATGACCGATTAAAGATTATTAGAAACTAAATTACCGAGTGTTGGTGACATTCCAAACAATATCTTCATTAAGTCCTTCCTTTACACTGTTCAAGGTGAAAATCCAGAACGTTTCCCTTCTTTTTCGAGTTGTTTCTACAGGCAAGCCTGCCTGACACTTCACTTTCTCCAAAATACACCACCTCAGATCCTTTTATGAGTGTTGCTTATCTAAAAAATGTTGAACTATGGTGGCCGTTTCCTTGCACGTCCGAATGGCAGATTTGTGCTCTCTGAATCTCATACAGAACTCACGCCCCGTCTCTCCAATGTAGGCTAAACCACATGGGCACAATAATATATATATGATGTTATGGCTCCTGCAGTTGGTAAGGTCTCTCAGCTTTATGTTTTTGCCTTTATATGTCAGAGAATCCGTGACTAAGGCCGTATCACAAGTGTGGCAAGACCCACATTTGTGATTACCTAGCACTAAGGGTAATCCTGTGATAGTGGTCTGATGCTGTGTCTTAGACAGTTGGGGTCTTGTGTGCACCAATATGTCACGCAAGTTTCGATTTCTCCTATAAGCCACCAATGGTGGTCATAGTTGTGGTTCATTTTCGTTGGTATTCAGAATCTTCCAATTCTTGTTGATGACATTCTTGATTTTGTAATTTAATTGAGAGTGATTAATGACACATGTCACTTGTTCTTTTGGTGTGCGGTGAGTACCTTGTAATAGGGCATCACGATTGTAGTATTTGGCCCTTTTGAATGCATGTCTTACTAACCGATGTGGCTAACCACGGGCCAGCAGACGTTTCTTTAATGCATCTCCATGTTTATGAAAGTCATCCATATTAGTACAATTATGACACACACGCAGAAATTCCCCAAATGGGATTGAATAGGAGGGCTGCCATGTGTCTATGAGAGTATGGTTTTGGGTGATGTATGAACAAGTGTGTGTTGTAATGGGACATACTTCTTTAGCTGATTGAGAGGCTGGGTCGTTCAGACTGGCAGCACAGGAAATGCCTTTCCCCATATGTGGCACCATGACATGTTTAACACATGAAGATACTAATATTCCAAAATATGGGCTGCGTATACACTTGACATGACAGCATCAGACAACTCCATAACTTTAGATATTCTACTGGAACTTTACATTTCTCTCAATTCAACCTTAGCTGTATGTTCCCACTTCACTTAAACTAGTGGCACAGTGGCTACTAGCCACTGGCAGTAATGTGCCTGCAGTTTGTCAAATTGAACCTGGAATTGTCTGTAATATGCACTCAAAACCCAGCTAATACTTTAAGGTGATTTTTCATTTCAATGCACAGACTTTCTAACATCCTCAAACAACACCCTGTACTTAGCTAAATCATTCAGTTCACTACACTCCAATCACAAAACTTCACTCAAAACAAAAAGGGAACAAATAGCCTGTGGACAAAGAGTGAACAAGTTACTTTAGCAAATATTTCCCATTCAAACCTGTACCTCTTCCACTGGTTTCCATGCAGCTGGCTATTCTGGTATAGGACCTCCCTGGTGAGGACCTCCGACTCCTCAGGGGAGAAGGCAGGGACCTTCTCACCTGCTTTGTCCGGAGTCCTGACTCCCAAAGGTCAGTAACAGCAGCAAAAACGATGAGGAGATCTTATTGACTGCAGTGTTAGGAGGCAGGTGAGCTTTTTTCAATACACCGTGTACAAGAACACGGCTTACGCAATCCACAATGGAGACGGACACAGCCATTGGCCTTCGTGCGTAGCTGTCACACACGTGAGTCTATGGTAGGGCCCGCCATGGAGTGTTCCACCAAATACATCGTCAATGCCCAGCGACGGCCAATGTCCAGACTGGAAGGTCAAGCACCCGCCATTTTAGTATGTGTGGCTGTGTTTTTTTAAATAGTTTGTGCATCACCAACACTCATAATGGTGGCTACTTTGTATACATATCTCAGATACATACAACACTGTTTATAGCAAGATATGACACATAAAACAGTGAACCGCTACAGTGTTTGACATTGATAGTGCCGTGGGGTATGTAATACTTCAATTGATGGCAATTTTCCCAAAAATAAATCTATTTTTTTTTAATTTGCAAATTATACATTTCAAATGTATTATTCACACATTATTTGTAAAAAAAAACATCACACATGTAAAACAATATAGATTTGCAGTGGAGAAGATGATTGGAAATTATGTTAACATATATGACACAATAAGAATATTAATATAACCTAGACAAGAGATGTGTGTTGATGGTGAAAGGCTTATGTTACCTTTTTTATTGATAGTTTGTTTGCCTTACATGCAGCGATATGAACCCAGGGATAGGTAGAAGAAGGCGCCCTCAATGTTCAGACTAAATAGTCACACTATACTCGATTTGTGTCAGAAGCTGGAGCCTGATCTCATGCCTCACAATAGGAGCACAACAGCAATAACACCAATGGTGAAACTCATGGCAGTACTTCATTTTGTGGTCACTGGCACTTTTTCAATACACTGTGGCATTATCTGGCGGCATGTCACAGCCAACATTCAGTGGTGTGCTACAAGAAGTCTGTCCTTCAATGATGAGACACATCAACAGCTTCTTCCAGTTCCCAAGAGCTCAGGATTTCACCAATGTGAAGGGAGAATTGTATGATTTGGGTGGCCTACCACATGTTGGAGCAGTTGATGACACACATAATGCTTTGGTGCCACTACAAGCTAGGGAACAGATCTATCGCAATCGGAAGAATTTCCATTCCATCAATGTGCAAGTTGTCTGCTTACCGGATTTATGCATTTCAAGTGTGTGTGCCCAATCTGCTGGGTCAACACAAGATTCCTTTGTACTGCGAAACAGCACCATACCCCTGCAAATGTCACAACTTGGACCTGAGAGGACCTGGCTTACTGGTAAATACAATATGACTTGAGGATCATTAGCTTTAATCCTAGTTTAGGAATGTACAATGGCCTGATATGATATTAATCTATCAATGTATTGCTTCCATGTAGGAGACTTAGCGTATCCTAACTGACCATGGTTGTTGGCACCGCTGAGGAATCCAACAATGCCAGGGGAAGTCCACTTCAATGAGGCCCATGGAAGAACAGGGAGGCCAGTGGAAAGGGCTTTTGGGGTCCTGAAGGCCAGATTTAGGTGTGTAGACAAGACCGGCAGAGCCATCCTCTACTCACCCAATAGGGTGTGTCAAATCATGGTTGCCTGCTGCATCCTGCACAGCATTGCTCTACAACGGAACATCCCATTCATCACAGAAGATGGAGATTGTGAAGAGCCACCTGGTGAGGCTGTTGAAATGCACAATGAAGATGACAGTGGTGAAGAGGAAGGAATTGACCTATGTCAAGTTGAAATTGACTACTTCTTCATCTTAGTGTAAGTGCACCCTTACATATTGTGACATCCAATGTCAGAACAACTTGTAACATAGGGAACCTATCAGTATGCAAAGAGAATTTGGTAGCAATGGTCAGTTCAGGAAAGTCCAAGGCAAAGATGTTTGTGAATCAGAGTTTCCCTACATTGACTGCTGTGTCTATTGACAAAGATTAACTTTGCTTGTGCAAATTATATGTGTCCTCCTAACTTGTAATTTGAGTCAAATTGTAGATGCAAAATTATTAATTTCCCCTTGTCATTCTGTTTCAGGGTCATTCACCATGTCGTTTTCAATTGTATATTTCAAAGTTGTGACACTTGCAGTGATATGTTGCTGTTGGAAAGTGCAAAGGGAACATCAGTTGATCCTGGGACAGACACTTACTTGGGATGGACAGATCTTGTACAGGGACAACTTGCACTGCAATTGAATGGAAGGTCTTGAGATTGTATCAGACCTGTTTTCAGAGGGATGTTGCCAGCAAGGCAATATGTGCTGCTTACTTTGCTCTAACCACACGTGTATGTCAGGCCATAGCATACTGGCCTCCCTTCACATTGGCTAAATCTTCAATTGGTGTTCAGTGTAGGAAGCTGGTGATGTCTCTCCTCATAGTTGAAATATGTTTTTTTAGCACACCACTGAATGGTGGTAGTGACATGGCACCAGATACTGCTGCATTATACTCCCATGATGTGGACTATTGGTGTAATTGATGTAGGATTCCTGTTGTGGGGGCAGGATGTATGGCTCCAGCTGAGGTCATGCATCAACAATAGTTGGCCTATTAATTTTATTCCATGTAACATTCCCTTTCTTCCATGGTGCTAAGGTTCTGAATTGTCAAAATCTACATGTCAAAATCTGCATGTCACAGACTGTTTGGCATCTGCATGGTTTTTGGAAAGCATATTTGATTTTGTCACAAACTTGTTACCTAGATGTGTATGACATCAATACATTTAGATGTCATTGTTTCTTTTTCAATCTTATACCAAGCTGGTATCTATAATTTGTTTTAGTATCAGATTTCAAAAGTGCTGATGTACAGATGACATAGAAAATGTATTACCACAATAAATACAACACTAGTCTTTCACTTTGTTTTATGTGCATTTTTTTTAACAGAAAGATTAGTGCAAATGTTTTAAATCCAGAAAGAAAATAGGACAATTATAAAAAAAAGTCCATCATGGAGGATAAAACTATATTTGCTGAGCACAAATTGTTTGGAGTCCAATGTACAAAATGCATCTCTCCTCAGAAAATGAAAATATGCCCATGAAATAGTCCACAGGGTAAAAGTAGATACACACTGGAGGAAATTTGGTTCGTCGTCTCTTGGAGGTGGTGGTGGAGATCTTGCCATCCTCTCCTGGTGGTCCGGATGAATGTCGTCTCCGAGGGGAGGGGGGCACAGGTGCAGGGACTGGGGTGGGTGGATCAGTTTCCTATTGTGGCAGGGTCTCCCTGTCTATGGCTGCGAAAGGTATATTGTGGTCTGATATAGAAGTACAACAGACAGGGTTAGATGGTATATGAAAAGCCTTGCAGACGTGCTGATAAATGTCACACATCACCCCAGTCAAGGAGCACCAATTGCTTAAGGTCCCTGATCTCTGTTAGGACCAGGCCCATCACATCGTGGGACTGTTGTATTACTCCGAAGACTCGGTCAATGGTGGTCTGGTTGACAATGATGCCAGTGGCCTCACTTTCCTGGTCCACTGATTGCCTCCCATGACTCTTACCCCCACTACCCTGTGCCCTTGAGGCAGTGTGGCCCATCCTAGTGGGTCCTGGCACAACTGGAGGTGGTTGTGGTTGCTCAACAGTAGCCAGGACTGTGGGACACAAGATGGGAGTTGTGTTCCTCAGGACACAAGGAGTAAAGGTACCCATATGCATAGCTGCTGTAGCAGCTGGGGTGGGAGGTGTGGTTGTGGGCCAAGTGTGACTCACTGGGGCTATCTGCCCAGACAGACCAGATGTACTAGGCATCCCCTCATCATCCGGACTTGCAGGAGTAGTGTCCTCACTGAAGGCTAGATCCTGGCCTTGAGTAGAGGTGTCTTCAGTTAGACGGTGGTCCACTGGCCCTGGGTTTTGTTCCTAATATGAATTACAAAATATTAAAACATTAAAGGTATGTATTGTACCACAAATCTGTCTTCAGCTACTGATGACGCAACTGAAAGAAAAGAAGAAATATTGATTAGAGTGATGTTTGTGTGATTGTCATTTTTTTTCCCATACAGGTTAATGTACACAGAGACACACTTCAGTAACAATGATGGAGAGATGCCCTGAAATGTAAATTGTTATTTAGGAAGTGTACATACTGTGTACCAGATATGCAACTCAACACAGTAGGGAGGAGATTTGAGAGCTGAGACATTTCAAGGCCTAGCAGCCTCCAAAATAAACCATGGTACAACGCATTTGGATTAAATGGCATTGGTCATCATATGTACACTGCAAAGTAAATAGTGTATCAATAATACTTATAATCAGCATGCTAAAGAATATGATTGGAAACCTTTGAATATGCACACTATGATTTGCGCAAGCAAGTAGATCTATTCAACGGAGTTACAAGAAGGTGACAACATACTGGATCAATACAGCAGATGCAATTTTTAAACATACATGAAATGGTGAATGACAACTACGTAAACCTCGGTCTTTTGTGCATATGTGGAAGGGGAGGGAGGATGGCCAGCATCACAATGCACTATTCCTTTGCAGAGGCAAAAGCAGGGCATCATGGCAGTTGTAGTCATTTGTGGGCACTATTGCCAATACTTGAGAAAAAGTGAATAACACATACCTATTTAAATTACTACCGCGAAAATTAAACACACATTTATGATATGTACACATATGTGTATAATGTGCATAGGTTACAATACAACTTGCAAGTACTATACCTTCATGTGCATATGGATGGAGTTTGGAACCTGTTTTTTAAGGAAGGCAGCCTACATTGAGGTACAACAAAGGACTACGCAAATGCAGGGGGTGATCCATGGAGGAGAGCACACAATCTGACAATACATATTGGTCAATGTTAAGTATAATGTTAACAACCATGATGCTACTGGTTTGGATAACATAAGGTATTTTGGAAACTGAAGTTTAAATATATAAGTTTTGATAGGTGTCTAGAAACATTATGAACAGCTACATTAAGGATAAAGACTCCATTTTTGATTACTGGGACATACATAGATGTAACCTACCAGTCTCCATTACACCAGGGATTCTTGTCAAGCCTTCAGCTGTAATGGGGGGGCTGGGGTAACCACCACCAGTCCTGTGGATATCCAGGTGATACTTGGAGGCCAGGGAACGGACTCCCCCCTGCAGGTCATTCTAACAGTTCCTAATTTCCTCCTGTGTGCACAGATTGTTAGCTACAGCATTCACTCTGTTGACTATTCTGTCTCACATTTGCCTTTTCTGAGATATGGTAGTATTTTGTTCTTGTGCTCCAAACAATTGTGGCTCTTCTCTAATAATTTTATCCACCATGACAGACAATTCTCCCTCTGTAAAACTTGGGTTCCTCCTCCCTGTCATTGTGATAATATATATATTTTTTGCCTTTGATTGGTATGAAATGTTTATGTGATGTTTTGTGGTAATTACAAGGTTTCTACACATCGCAAAATGCACATAATTCATGTATAATCTCGGTTCCTGCCTACGAAAAGTGTTTTCTCTATGTTCATTAATTAGTGTGATTTTAAAAGGCACCTCCCAATCAATGTTTTTAAAGATTGAGAAAGGCTTTGAGACAGCCGAAACGCGTATCTGAATACTCTTTTAACTTGCCGGGTCGTGGGAAGCCCAATGCATTAAAGAAAAGTGAACACTTCAGTCTTCATGTGTGAGCTCTGTGTAGAGATACGGGAGATGTTTTTTGGATATATATATATATATATATATATATATATATATATATATATATATATATCCAACTCCGCTGCTTCATTCACCATATGCTCCTCCTCGGCGAAAGCAGGCACGGACCACAAAGTATGTGCAAAATGAATTCTTTATTTCAAGTCGGCCATTACGCGTTTCGGTCCAGCCAGACCTTGATCACATGACAGCGCTTGTGCATTACCTCCACCCTTTTAAAGTGACCAGTGCCAACAGCCAATGAAAGGTTATAATAGACAAGAAAGACATACTACGTTTATATTGATTCTCATTTCATCATTCGACATTTCCAATGCAAAGTTGCATAAATAATTTAAAACTTCACCATAAAAGTTATAGATAGATAATATATGCTCATGAAATATATAAAAACAGTATCCAATAATATAAATACCATTTAAAAAAAGATTTTTATATATAATTTTTACATTTCATAATTTCGACCTTCAATAAATATATAAATATATAGATAGATAAATAAATATAAATAAATATTTGTGTAAAATTTCTTCAGGATCATTTTAACCTGATTTTGAGGCCAGCATATCACATTATGAGAGTTCCAAACATTTTCGCATAAATGCAATGACGAGTATAGAAGGTTCTTACTTCTGATCTTTCTATGTATGTTTATTTATTTATGGTATACTGACATCATCGCCTAACCCTTCAATGGACTATCCTCCTCTAAAGTGCCAGTGCTACTTGTTTCGTGGTAAATCCCTTCACCCTGATCATAAAATCTTGTTTATTTTGATTTTTTTATATATTTCATAGTCTAAGTTTGTTGTGTGGTGTTAAAAACCACTGTAAAAGTGGTTGTGGTCAGTCAAGCGGCCTTATCTATATTTCCTCAATACACATGTTCCTTTTATTTCTGTCTTATACATCCCAGTTATTCTAAGATCATTATTGACTTCCTTTGTCTACAGAATGGTAGGCTTATGCAGGAACCTAGTGCAATATGGCCTACATTGTTGTCATATTAGTCTACAGGCACGTATAAAGATCATCTGTCGTGTTGAGTCCACCCGGGGCCTTACTATCGAAATTTAATATGTATCGTGTTTCCAACTTTCTTAGTTGCTTCTCCCTATCCCCTCCTCTTCTATTCATTGGGATAGCGTCAATTAAATAATAAGAGAAATTATTTAGGTTACTTTGATGTATTTCCCTAAAGTGTCTTGCAACTGGATAAGTTTGGTCATAGTTGTTTATTGCCCTGATGTGTTGCAAAATTCTTTTGTGTGCTGGCAGTTTGGTGCTACCCACATACTTGAGATTACACGAGCACTCCAAAATATAGATGGCGTATTCAGTTTTGCAATTTAAGGGTTTTTTGATCATGTACTCTTTGTCTCCAAAGGCCAGCTTGTATGATTTCATATTTCTACCATACTGACAAGCCTTACAATTCTTACATTTCGTGAAACCATCTAGCTGCCACCATTTTTTCTGATTGGTAACTTCAGGGCTGCTACTGACCAGACTGTTGTGCATTGAGGGAGCTCTTCTGTATGTTACACCTAAGTGTGGAGCCAGGATTTCTCCTATGACTGGGTCACTTCTGACTATTGGCCAGTTGCGTTGCATAATGTTCCTGATCTCTCTTTGTTGGGCATTATAGGCAAGAATGAGCCTCACTTCTGGAGTTTGTTGCTCTGAAGCAACTTCTCCCCTCCTTTTGGTTTGCAGTAACTCTGATCTATCCTTCATGTTTGCTTTAGTTATGGCTGTTTCTATTGACTTTTTGGAGTAACCCCTGGCCAAAAATCTCAATTTGCTTTCTTGTTGGGCCTTCAGTAAATCTGCTGGGTTACTGCATACCCTTTTCAGTCGCTTCATCTCCCCATAGGGGATACTCTCAATGAAGTGTCTTGGGTGAGAGCTAGTGGAGTGTAGCACTGAATTACCTGCAGTTTCTTTTCTGTAAATCCGGGTTTCAATGATATTATTAGATATATACAGTTCTACATCTAAGAAATGGACACTACTCTCACTGATGGTAGATGTGAATTGAAGGTTGACGCAGTTCACATTTATGGCAGTTACAAATTGATTTGCTTCTTCCACAGTTCCCTGCCATATAATAAAAACATCATCAATAAAACGAAAGAATACTTTTACATTATTCTCCCTGTATTTTCTGTGTGCAGTCCCAAGGACCAGCTTCTCCCACCAGCCCATAAATAAACAGGCATAGCTGGGGGAGAAGCTGGCCCCCATTGATACTCCACGCTTCTGCTGAAAGTACGATTTGTCAAATAAAAAAACATTATTATTGAGACAAAAACTAATCATATCTATCAGCATGTTACTGTGGGAAGACAAGGAATTATCATTGGCTCGTAAATAGAAATCAAAAGCTCGCAACCCATCCTTATGATTGATACATGTGTATAGTGACACAACATCGAGTGTCATTAACAAATAGTTTTTTTTCCCAGCTGAAATCTTTGATTTTAGTGATGAAATCACTAGTATCTCTTATGTAGGAGGGTAATTCCTTAACCCGGTCTTGCAGGAAGTAATCCACATAAATCGATGCATTTTCCAGAAGACTGTTTTGGGCCAAAATAATGGGTCTTCCTGGGGGTTTTGTGGTACTTTTGTGAATTTTCGGAATAAAGTGTATATTTTCGGGACTTTGGGGTGATCATTTCTAATAAATTTGTATTTGTCTGTGGTTAAAAGTCCCGCACTCTTCCAGGCTGTCAGTTTGCTGTAAAATTCATTGTATATTTCCCTCAGTGCTGGGAAATTACTGATATGATAGCATTCCCTGTCATTTAACTGTAACATGGCCTCCTCCATGTAATCCTTTTTGTTCCATAGAACTATGTTTCCTCCCTTGTCTGATCCTCGAACAATGATGTTCTCGTTTTTTGGGAGTTTGGAGATCAATTGATGGTATTTCATGTTTTTCCTGTTTATTTTCCGATGTTGATTTTGTATTTTAAAATTCAACTTTTTTATTTCCTGTACCACATTCTCATTGAAAATGTCTATTCCATCCCTCATCATAATTGGAGTGAATGTCGATTTATTCTTAAAGGGAAATTCTCTTCTTTTTTGTATTGATGTTACTACCTGCTTGTTGCCTGGTTGTATTGATGTCACTGCTGGCTCATTGTTTTGGCTGTTATTTCCTTCTGTCTCTTCTTGCAAGGCCACTAGGGTCTCCAGGAGGTTTTGCTCTGTTGTTGTAGCTTCCTCCAATCTTTGGGTTTCTGCCTCATTAGCGTTGGTGCCAGTTTTCGATTGTTCCATCAAGGCAAAGTGCTTTTTAAGCTTAAGCTTACGGATGAATTTGTATATATCCATACGTGTGTTGGCGTAATCAAAGTTGGACTCTGGGCAATAGGACAATCCAAGGGCTAAAATCTGTTTTTCTGCCATGTTTAAGTTTGTTTCTGTTAAATTTATGACGGTTTTTTCGATTTCCTCCTCTGTTATTATTTGCGATTCCACCAGCCTCGTCCCCGTTTCTTGTTCGGTGCAGGCCTTTCTCCTTGCTTTTCTCCTCTGCCGCTGCCGGTGGTTTCGCCTTTGCCTGCTTGTTTCTTTTGAGTCCTTGGGCGGAGTGATTGCCGCCGTTCCTCTGCAAAAAAATCAAGCTCCTCTGCTGGGGTACATTTCGGAAACAAGCCACTTGTTGAAGCCTGCGCTGGTTCCTGCTCCGCTTCACTTTCTAGGGCTGAGCTAAGGTCCGAGTTCGATGTTTGCAATTGATCCTCTTTATTAGCTTGTACCTTTTGTCCTTGATCTTCCTTAGCCCCATATTTTTGGTTTTTATTGCGTTGTATTTTTTCGAGAAAGTGAAGACTCGTCCCGTCTCATAGTCTACACGATCCCGATGAAACTTATACGCTTTGCGTTCCTTTACTTTGTCCTCCTCTTTGCGCAAGCGAATGGCCATTTCATCCCTTAGTTGTGTTATTTCCTCACTTGTCCCCATCTTTTTAATCTCCTCATTTAGTTCTTCTATCCTTGCCTGTAGTGCCAATCTGTCGATTTCTGCATATTTAACGAGGATTTCTACTAACTTTCTTGAAGAATCCAGGTTACAATGCGCCCACTCCCTCATCATATTTGGATTAGGTTGTTCATAACTGGGCGCTGTGAGAATTCTTAGCCCTCTGGGGATGCGCCCTACATCAAGGTATCTCTGCAGGGACTTATGCTCCCACCATTTACCCTGTTCCGCACGCATACGTTTTTCCAGGCTTCGCATCTTATCCTTTAATGTGATATTGGCTGCGTTGTTATTTAGACTTGACTGTTTAGAACTGGCGCTTGCCGGTGGGATGTTGCTGAACATATATATATATATATATATATATATACAAAAGCAGTTGCCCTCGACGAGAGTGCACTCCCAAAACAGGTTTATTTCCTCTTTTTTCCAGCAGAGTCAGCAAAGAACTTATGCATTTCAAGCTTACACAGCTCTTGTTCACAGGCCAATGTCGAGTGAGGCAATGAAAAACAAAACTGACACCTGTTTGCAATCAAATACATTCCGGCCCATTGGGCCTCAAGGTGAGTTTATCAGATGCATTGTGGGGCCGGTAGATCTGCTGTGCAAATTTGTCCCAAATAGGTTTGCCCCAAGGTCGACATAAAATAAAGCACAAAGTGAAAGACCCCAGTGGGTGAACCAAAAAGTACATTACTGGTTTTGCAGAATTTTCCTCAGAGCCTGTCGCCTGTAGATCAAAGCCACTCAAGGCCTGCTGGTTTGCGCAGTGGTGCACTCTGACGGCTGGACAGGCCGTATTAATTATTCACAAGAAGTTGCCCTCGACGAGAGTGCACTCCCAAAACAGGTTTATTTCCTCTTTTTTCCAGCAGACTCAGCAAAGAACTTCAGATTTCAAAAGGTCAGGCCTTACCCGTTTCAAGCCTACACAGCTCTTGTTCACAGGCCAATGTCGAGTGAGGCAATGAAAAGCAAAACTGAAACCTATTTGCAACAGTAGCGGCTCCTCGAGGGAGTGCTGCGGGGGCGGTGGGTGGGGCAGGGGAGGGGCAGGGTGGGGGGTAGTAAACTACGGCATACGGCCAAACAGAGTTGAGTAAATAAATAAATAAATAAAACAAATTACATTGCGTGCGCAGCATCACCATTTGGCGATGCAGCGCGTGCAATGTAATTAGTTTATTTATTTACTCAACTCAGTTCGGCCGTATGCCGTAGTTTACTACCCCCCACCCTGCCCCTCCCCCACCCCGCCACCGCCCCGCAGCACTCCCTCGAGGAGCCGCTACTGGTTTGCAATCAAATACATTCCGGCCCAGTAGGCCTCAAGGTGAGTTTATCAGATGCATTGTGGGGCCGGTAGATCTGCTGTGCAAATTTGTCCCAAATAGGTTTGTCCCAAGGTCGACATAAAATAAAGCACAAAGTGAAAGACCCCAGTGGGTGAACCAAAAAGTACATTACTGGTTTTGCTGGATTTTCCTCAGAGCCTGTCATCCCAAAAAGTGGCTGCAGATCAAAGCCACTCAAGACCTGCTGGTTTGCGCAGTGGTGCACTCTGACGGCTGGACAGGCCGTATTAATTATTCACAAGAAGTTGCCCTCGACGAGAGTGCACTCCCAAAACAGGTTTATTTCCTCTTTTTTCCAGCTGAGTCAGCAAAGAACTTCAGATTTCAAAAGGTCAGGCCTAACGCGTTTCAAGCTTACACGGCTCTTGTTCACAGGCCAATGTCGAGTGAGGCAATGTAAAACAAAACTAACACCTGTTTGCATTTAAATACATTCCGCCCCAGTGGGCCTCAAGGTGAGTTTATCAGATGGACATTTTGTTTTTTTAACTGTCGAACTGTGTGCAAACCCACTTGGGAATAATGTTCGCAGCAAAACTACCGGCACCATAATTCATCTGGATACTCACCTTGAGGCCCACTGGGGGTGGTATGGTATTTATTGGCAGATGGATGTCAGCTGCGTCTTTGCTGCCTCACTCGACATGGCCTGTGAACAAGAACTGTTGAAGTTTGAAACGCATAAGGCCTGATGCATGAGTCTGATTACAATTTTGGCTTTGCTGTGGATTATGAGGAAATAAAACCTGTTTGTGTGTGCATTGTTGCCGAGGGCAACTTCTTTCCTTTCATTTAATGTGGCCAGTCCAGCCATGAAAGTGCACCACTGCAGCAATGCGGACCCTGAGTGACTTTGATTTGCAGCCACTAAAAGGGACAACAGGCCTCTTGAAATACCCGGCGAAATCAGGAATTTGCTTTCAGATTCACCCACTGGGGTTTTGGAAATTTTGTTTTTTTAACTGTCAAACTGTGGGCAAACCCACTTGGGAATAATGTTCGCAGCAAAACTACCGGCACCATAATTCATCTGGATACTCACCTTGAGGCCCACTGGGGGCAGTATGATATTTATTGGCAGATGGATGTCAGCAGCGTCTTTGTTGCCTCACTCGACATGGCCTGTGAACAAGAACTGTTGAAGTTTGAAACGCGTAAGGCCTGATGCATGAGTCTGATTACAATTTTGGCTTTGCTGTGGATTATGAGGAAATAAAACCTGTTTGTGTGTGCATTTTCGCCAAGGGAAACTTCTTTCCTTTCATTTAATGTGGCCAGTCCAGCCATGAAAGTGCACCACTGCAGCAATGCGGGCCCTGAGTGACTTTGATTTGCAGCCACTTAAAGGGACAACAGGCCTCTTGAAATACCCAGCGAAATCAAGAATGTGTTTTCAGATTCACCCACTGGGGTTTTGGACATTTTGTTTTTTTAACTGTCGAACTGTGGGCAAACCCACTTGGGAATAATGTTTGCAGCAAAACTACCGGCACCATAATTCATCTGGATACTCACCTTGAGGCCCACTGGGTGTGGTATGGTATTTATTGGCAGATGGATGTCAGCTGCGTCTTTGGTGCCTCACTCGACATGGCCTGTGAACAAGAACTGTTGAAGTTTGAAACGCGTAAGGCCTGATGCATGAGTCTGATTACAATTTTGGCTTTGCTGTGGATTATGAGGAAATAAAACCTGTTTGTGTATGCATTTTCGCCGAGGGCAACTTCTTTCCTTTCATTTAATGTGGCCAGTTCAGCCATGAAAGTGCACCACTGCAGCAATGCGGGCCCTGAGTGACTTTGATTTGCAGCCACTTAAAGGGACAACAGGCCTCTTGAAATACCCAGCGAAATCAGGAATGTGTTTTCAGATTCACCCACTGGGGTTTTGGACATTAAGGGGCCGATTCTGATGCCGGTTGGAAAAGCTTCCTGACCGAATCGGTTGGGAAATGGTGTCCGACCCACTCGGATCGGGAAAGTCCGACCGGCGGAGTAGGATGCATCCGGATGCTTCCAGATACTATTTGGTTGAACTCCCATTGACTTCAATGGGAACATTTGCTCCTAACCGCATCAGAATTGGGCCCTCGGTCGGGAAGACACGTTCCCGATCCGATTTGGAAGGAGCAAATGCTGTTAGGAGGCCTTCCTAACCGCATCAGAATCAGGCCCTCGGTCGGGAAGCTTTTCCAACCCGCATCAGAATCGGGCCCTTAGTTTTTTTAACTGTCGAACTGTGGGCAAATCCACTTAGGAATAATGTTCGGTGCAAAACTACCGGCACCATAATTCATCTGGATACTCACCTTGAGGCCCACTGGGGCGGTATGATATTTATTGGCAGATGGATGTCAGCTGCGTCTTTGTTGCCTCACTCGAAATGGAAAACAAAAAATACAACAAAAAAAAACCAGAAGGAGAACAGGAAAGCATAAAATAGCCGGGATGTTAAGTGGCAAAGTCTTCCTCAGAATGGTGGTAGGTAGTGGAATGGCAAAGAATCATGGTCTGAAATGAAGTGTGTTTTATAATGTGTTTTGCAGGTGTTCACAATTGCCCAATATACATCAGGTGTGGGCTGCTAATATCCATCCAATAGCTGCAACCATATTCCAATGCTGAACGGGTCCCGCGATGGACTCCCGCCGTCATGGGACCGCTGCTGGTACATCACCAGCTTGACTGTGTTATCTAAATATATCTTTGACACAATGCCGCTGTCCCAACGGTGATGTAGTGCTCATCGGCAGCATTGGAGTCCGAAGTGTCGGCTGCTAGTTTTAGCTAGCGCGACACAGTACACTCCATTTACGCAGACAGTGGCTTTACAGCCATAGATCTAAATACGGTGGTTGGAACACCGTCATCTTGACAGAGTACTTGGGACTGCCGCTGCAGGGGACTGGCGGTAATACAGCCAAGATCTAAATCAGGCCCTAAGTAGATCACTTGCAGACCTTCTGTCCATAAAACTCAAGCACTTAAAACACTTCCTCAGAGCAAGTCATGTAACAACATGATTTATCTCACCACCACACAGGCTCAGTCCTCAGTCAAGTCAAGTCAAAATTCTTTATTCGCCACATTTTGATAGCATAAAAGCACAAAAGAATCATAAAAATACAGACGTCACACTACACGGATGTCAGCATTAAGATACAATCAGTCAATACACATAAAAAAAACAGATACCCGTAATACATTATTTAAAACATATCGTTCTGAAAGCATATATATCAAACTATATCGTAATTGTAATCTTGATATTTAGGATCTGCGAAATAAAAGGGGCCATTGCACGACATATCTAGGGACAATGTAACTGCTGCAGATACAGCAAAGCCGGTCTGCGGTCTGCACTATCTATATTTAAAATTTTTAAAAAGCTGTAATACAAATTTTCTTCTTGGACAGTCATAGAGAGAGCAAAGCAACACAATGGCAAATTAGAATGGAGGAAACTCTATCGCAAGGGCAAGCACTTAAACCTGCCAGCGTATAACGTTTATATGGATAGCCCACCCATAAAGGTAAAAGACTAAAATGAAATCTAGTTAAAACAAAACATTGCTGAGCTTTCTGAATCAGGGATAAATAAGATTGAGGGCCCTCTTGGAAATGCAGCAATTTATAAGCAATCAATGATGGGTTAAGGCTGTCCACCTCGCACCTTCTAGCCCTAGCCTTTTCCAGGCAGATTTGTTTTAAAGTGTCCTTATCAATATTCAGACGTGTTTCTGGTGTCGTGAATAAATCTGAGAGCCTGATCTCCTTACAGTGTGATTTTACATAGGCTAACCATGGAAAAGATACTAATGATAAGGAGGCTGAATTGGGAGAGCCAATCAGACTTATTACAACATATTCCAAACAGGAACAGCAATTGCGGGGTTTCATAAGACGAAATTGGCCTATTGTCTTGGATGACCCCGCAATTGGAGGACTGCTTCCAAAATATCCGGCCATAACATTTAGAAAAACAGTATCAATGGCCAATGAGTTAGTAAAAAGCAGTCCAGAAATTCAGGACCAAAGCAGTTGGCTTACAGCAAGGAAGGGCTTTTATAGATGTGCCAACTGCAAAGCCTGTCAACATGGCTCAAATAGAACCACTTATCTTACTGCCTTTAGTGATCAGGTACAAACAATAAACCAACATTTAACATGTCGAACGGATCATGCCGTATATGTGTTGGAATGTAGTTGTAAGTTAAATTATGTGGGCAGCACAAAATTGGCTGTCCACAAAAGAATTCTACAACACATAAGGGCGATCAAGAACAAAGATCAAAGCTACCCGGTAGCGAGGCATTTTCATGAAGAACATAATAGTGATTTGAAGCATCTGAAATACTTTGTCATAGATGCTGTTCCCCCACAAAGGAAAGGTGGTGATCGGGAGTCAAAATTGAGAAGGCTCGAAACACGCTATATCCTGGAATTAGATACAAAACAACCAGGAGGCCTGAATATGAGTGAGGATCTGTATACTTATTTATAACATGTTTTTAATATAAAGAATTCAACTCCTGGTAAAATTACGGAGCAGAATCGGAAGTTATACGATATATTGAATTCTATATACTCCCCAAAATTCCCACCTGTATAACAATTGAAAATACCTAAATATGAAATTACTATTTGATGTGTACCAATCAGAATATTTTATCTAATCTTATGTGGACCGTTTGGGATTTGTAGGAATAGATTAACTAATGCAGGAGGTCATTTAGCCAGTCTCATCAAAGCATAAAACATGGAGTCGAATGATGCAAGTAGATATACACACGTTGAAATCTTTTTTGATCTTTTTAGATATTTTTTATTCTGTTAGTGGTGATTGAATTGTATTATTGGATGTGTATATTTATGTATGTATTGATATTTATATTTATATATATGTATATTTATGTATTTTTATCAATATTTATATTTATGTATATATTTATATATTTTACAATCATGGGAATCAATCACTGGTTAATCAGATTGAGATAAGACATTTTGCGACATTTGCACTTGCACACTTGCACTTTTTTCAAGGGTTATCCTCTATAAGAAATGACATTAAGTCAAAATAAGATAAGCCTTGTTAGGTTAATTATGAATTTTTAGTATTTTTGCACATGTAAATATAGTATTTTAACACTATTGGTAGCACTTTTTAGGCATTGTAATTGGTCTGTATATGGTCTAGATGACAAGAAATACATTTATTGTATCCCAAAGCATTCATGCAATCATCGTTGGAAATATCATGGTTATTTTATATAGAAGAATTTACTGTATTTAAAAAAAAAAATTATGGGGCAAAACAACACATATTAGGTGGATTTGCTCAAATGCATTTACGCATATATTGTCAACAAAGATACAAACGATGTAATATAAATGTTTTTTCTATGTCTATTGCCATGACCAGTGCACACTGTCACTTTAAATTGGTATCCCACAAGCTGTAGCGCTGTCATGTGATCAAGGCAGGGATCTGCCGAAACGCGTCATGGCGGACAGACTCTTCGGTGTAATAAACTAAAATTACACCAAAATTTGGGTCTACTCTCGTTTATATTCCTACGGAGAGGATTTGCTATACAAACGAGCAACTTACATATATAATCTATAAAGCAGCATGCAGACAGTTGTTTAACATAACGGTTTCCTCCTAAGACCAAGTGGAGTGCCAGAGTATGAGGGGGGCAACTTCATTTTGGCCATAATGTATGGGGCACCCAATTCATTGTGGCAGATGCTGTTAGAACGACTTACTGGAACCGTCAAAAATATTTTCAGGAAATCATTTTCCACCTGATTCCTTGCACATTCACCATGCCACAAATACCTTCTCCGTAAGTTGCAGTCGCCACACATCTACTAGTGTATATTATTAAACATTCCCTAAACAGTTTAGTTCCCAGTTTTTTGTGAAGTTATAAAGACAATTAATTGACTTCTCAAACATCAAAATTCTGTTTAACAGCATAGACTTCCATGCATATTTACTAGTGAGCAGGACACCCAGATAAGAAAATGAAAATTATAGGTTCCAAAGTAACGTGCTACTCGCCAATGAAGCGTTTCAACACCCCATGAGGGTTACCAGCGCTATATAAACGCAAACCTTTTTCCCTTTTCTACCCCTCCCCAACCCTTCTCAATCCAAATAACTGACTAACATATCCATCACTCAAATTACATTCATGTTTCGCCATACTAATTCAACAGTAATCCTTATGGGTTCCAGAGTAACGTGCTACTCACCAATAAAGCGCTTCAAAACCCCATCAAGGGGTAGCAAGCGCTATATAAATACAAACCTCTTTCCCTCTTCTATCCCGCAACCTACCCTTCTCTATCCAAATAACTGAATAACATATCCACCACTCAAATTATTTCATACTTCACTATACTAATTTTCAACACTAATCCTTTATGGGTTCCGGAGTAGCGTCCTACTCGCCAAAAAAAGCACTTCAACACCAGCGCTATATAAACGCAAACCTTTTTCCCTTTTCTACCCCTCCCCAACCCTTCTCAATCCAAATAACTGACTAACATATCCACCACTCAAATTACTTTCATGTTTCGCCATACTAATTCAACAGTAATCCTTATGGGTTCCAGAGTAGCGTGCTACTCACCAATAAAGCGCTTCAAAACCCCATCAAGGGTAGCAAGCGCTATATAAATACAAACCTCTTTCCCTCTTCTATCCCGCAACCTACCCTTCTCTATCCAAATAACTGAATAACATATCCACCACTCAAATTACTTCATACTTCACTATACTAATTTTCAACACTAATCCTTTATGGGTTCCGGAGTAGCGTCCTACTCGCCAGAAAAGCACTTCAACACCCATCAGGGGTAACAGGTGCTACATGAATGCAAACCTTTCTTCCCTTTTATCCCTCCACTACCCTTCTCACTCCAAATAACTGACTAATACCCACCACTCAAAATACTTTCATATTTCACCATACTAATTCAGCAGTAATCCTTTATGGGTTTCCGGAGTAGCGTGCTTCAACACCCCATCAGGGGTAACAAGCGCTATATAAATACAAAGCTTTTTTTTCCCCTCTTCTATCCTTCTGCTATCCTTCCAAATCCAAATAACTGACTAACCTATCCACCACTTAAAATTTACTTGCATGTTTCACTATACTAATTCAACACTAATCCTCTATTGGTCCCGGAGTAGCGTGCTACTCGCCGAAAAAGCGCTTCTACGCCTCATCAGGGGTAGTAAGCGCTATATAAATGCAATTACAATACAATACAATACAAATGGCCTCACTTATTTTAATGCTGTTAATAAAATGAGCTGATCTTTTCCTTAGGCTCGCCCCAGAAATCATGGTAAACGTTTTGGTCTCATTGACTTTTATGTTCAAATCCAGCATAAAATCTACATAATCATCGATTAGCCTTTGCAGCCCTCTCCCTGTTCTACCAATTAACACTGCGTCATCTGCACATAATAGAATAGGGAGAGGGCGCGATGCAATACATGCGGTATCTCTTGCCCTCTTCTTTAAAACTGTCTCCACTCTGTTTGTATACCAAGAAAATAGAATAGGGGCTAATAAGCACCCTTGTCTGGCACCCCTTCTGATTCTGAAAAATTCAGTACATTAACCATTTCTGCCATATCATACACAAGCATTAGCGTCCCTGTATAGTTGGCCAATAAAATTGACAATGCCTTCATCAACTCCTAACTCCGCCATAATGGTCCAAAGTTTTGAGTGAGATACGCAGTCAAATGGGGCAGATAGGTCCATGAAGGAGGGAAAAATTGAGCCCTTTTTAACAGCAGTGTATTACATATCAATAAGCTCAAATTCAAGTATTGGTCGATTGTGCCCATCTCCTTTTTGAAGCCATATTGGGAATATGATAGGATGTTGTTCATATTGCCCAATCCTCCAATCTATGCAATAACATTTGCCCCATAACGTTCACCGTGGAGTCTCGGAGAGATATAGGCGTGTAGTTTCTTTTAAGAGATTTATCTCCTTTTTTGAATAGCAGGATTATCACAGAGCTCTTCCACAAGGGTAGTGGTCAAATCCTTGCGATAGCAGTGAAAACATTGGTAAGCAGAGGGGCCCATAACTCTTGACAATCTCAAAACAAATCAGAGGGGACCCTATCCAGGCCCGGTGCCTTTCCCTTCCTGCTTTCCTTCAGGGCCCTTTGCACCTCCCTTAATTGGAATACCAAGTGTTTACTCTGACCCCCAGACTCCCTTGGTCCACTATCACTATAGTACTGACACAAAATCTGGTTCAAATATGTACGAGAAAAGTATTCAATCCACTTAGTTTCATGAATATTAACTTCCATGGTGGGGTCTGAGGATTCTATAAATTAGAGTGCATTTATTACCTTCCAAAAGGACATATTATCTTTTAGAGTGCTAACCTGGCAAAGCGCTTCCCATTCTGCCTCCTTGATCTGTTTCTTGCTGGCTTCATGTGTCGTCTTATAATGTGTTTGTGCAATCTTAATTAATATTGGCACTCTAGGCTCCTTGTGTCAGGCTTTCTGCAGCTCTGCCTGAGCTTTCATACAGTTAGAGTCAAACCAGCCTCTCATTTGGGAGTTAGACGGATGACTATTACACCAAAAATACTGCCTAATGTTGGTCATAATAGCAGAAAAAGCCACACTAATCTGTGCAGCCTCAGCCTGCGGGTCTAATCACAATGCCACCTCTTCAGTCAAATCTGCTATCACTTAGGTTACACAGACTTGACAGACTGATGTTTTCTGAAACAAAATTTAACTTGAGATTACACAAATCATTAGATTGTGGCTGCAGGCAGCAGATTTATACTTAAGGAGATAAAGAACAGGGGTCTCACATAGCCAAGACACCCATCACATTACAGGGTCTGGTCCTAGAATATCATTGTCAGAATATTATTTGACATAAGTATTGTGTCCTCAATATTGTTCACAAAAAGATCATCTCATTGGAGTTAATTGAAAACCTATGCCCAATTGGATGATACTTTTGTTAGCAATATTTAGAGCACAATTTTATGTCAGACAGTATGTCTATATGCAATATTCGGGCAAGCAACTATTTACATAGAATAAACAAACTTTGGCATGTTCAGGCCTCGAATAGTGAAATTATTGCTCAGTCTACACAGAACACATAACTCAGAACTCAACCTGTGGCGCGATTTCCTGTGTCAAACAGTTTGGAGAATCTAAGGTCTTACAGCATCAGAGCTATGTCTGTGGCTACACCACATCTTACTAGACTAATTGAAAAACATAGACTACCGTTCAAGTTGATTTGGATCAGATGAAATGTCAGTAAGGGGTGTAGATCTTATTACTTCAAGATCTGACCATGTTTACTTTTCATCCCTCAACTCTCCCTCTAGGGTGAAACTGTACATGTAGGCTGAGACCTTGTGGGAGGGACAGACGGAAAAAGAAGCAAGGAGGCTGAATATGTTTCTTAATATTGGCGTGAGCTTATTCATAGGTCAAGTAAAGGTGATTATTTTAACAATAAAAAGTCTTCTAGAATTTCTTTCTTCTTCTTTATCTCTTCCAGATCTTCTGCTTTGTCCAGAGGGGGCCCCTGGGAGGCTTCAAAGAAGAAGAAAGAGACCATAAGTGTGTATGCCTTCCCACGAAGGGTAAGGACAGGTACCTTCACCACACCCAGCGTCTTCTGTTCTGGACTCGTTGCGTTGATTGGCTCCCTGTCTGGTTGTCATCCTGCTCCGCCGCCTGTGTGAAAGAAGGATAGTCCTTCTTTAGTGTATTGACTGTTGGTTTCTGCATCTTCCAAGTTCTGCCAAAGCCGTCGGAATCCGGAAAAGACGGCAAAAAATGAGGTAAGTCGGGGGGGTTTCTATTGGGGTATTCCTGTGGTCCCTCACAGGCCTCACACAGCAAAACTATCCATCAAGTAACACTAAGCATATCAGCTTGGGTTTTAAGGAGCAGAACTTTCTCTTTGGCAACACAGATTAATTGGTAATGATTTTCACAACAGAGTTATCGCTCAGGTTGATTTGATGTGATACACTATTTTCTAAGCTCAATGTTCTCTCACTGGGCATCTTGGCACTAAAAGAAAGGATAGCTACTAACAAACAGAAAAGTTCCTCAAGGCCTTCTTGAAATAATAGGATGCAATTCACAAAGGGACTTATGTGTAGTAAAGTTACAAGTGCAGAGTCTCTGCACTCATGGTGGAATCTCCTCACTAAGGGTCCGCACGGTGCACTGCGCGAATGCGCCTTGTGGAGATTCCAGCTAGAGTGCGGAGATTCTGCCTGAGTGCGGAGACTCCGCCACAAGAGCGGAAACGCTGTACTCATTACTTTAATACACGTAAGTCCCTTTGTGAATTGGGCCTATAGTGTATTTCAATTGATTGCAGTTGAATGGGTGAATCATTTCACATTTTTGGACCCTGGGTACCTAATACCTCTTCCCCCAATCTGGATCAATTTTACTCGAGAGACATGGTCCTGAGTCAGAATTCAAGGAACTGCCATACTAGAGCTTCTTCAATCTTTCTTAGAAAGTAGGAGTTGTCCAAGTCATTGAAGAATATGTGCATTCAAAAGTTGGCTTGAAATATCACACATGGTTTCATAGGAAGCTCGTGGAAACTATAGCTGGCAAGGAAACAGGCATTTTTTTCTGACCAAAACCCTTTGTGACAGCAGGGTGTTGAATTTGTTGTAGTTAGTTAAAGCGCTTTCCAGAAGGGACCCAAAAAGGGAAGCCAAATGGAATGTGGCATATGAGCCTCCTTTTTGCTCCACTAGCAGTAGATCAACCTTGCTGCCATTCAGTTTCAGAAAGTTGCTGCTCAACCACTGCTTGAGGGTGAGTAGAGAGTGAGGGGAATTTTAATCAAGAAACTGGGTGTTACCTGCATCAGCAAGAGCAGATTAGCCTTAGGATCCAGCTAATAAAGCCAGCTGAATATCTTAAATTTTAAACAAAATTGTCATGCAAGAGGAACAGTGGGGAGACCCTGGAGGGTAGTCTACCTGAAAGGTGGCAGAGTCACATATTGTCAGTGTCCGTTTAGGAAGAAGGGAAATATTTGATACAGACACCCAAGATTCCAATCTCCCTAAGCCTGATCAGAAGAATACTGTAATCTGATTAGTCAAATGCAGTGAATTGATCCCATCCACTGTTTCCCAAATAAAATATGAGTTTAGAATTGTTCACTATAGCAGCCAATACAGTCACTATACCTCAATACGATCAGAAAACCAGTTGCAAATGTTGAAGGTGGATGAAGTACTTCTGGTGATTCAAAAGTTGCTTAACAATTATTCTGTCCATCATTCTTGTACGAATAGAAGAAGAGTGAATGGAATGGTAGTTGCCAACCACAGAGCTATCGAGCGATATATTTTTCAGTAAAAGTATTACAAGGTTCTTCTTCCAAATTGAAGGAACTGATCCTGTAGCCCAGAAACAGTTAATCATATGAGTAGCATAAGCAGCTGAAAAATTGAAGGTGGGTTGCATTCCTCTGGTGTTCTAGATTAGGCGTGCTGCCTTCTGAAAGTTTGTGGTGGAGAAAAACATTCAGCTAAGTTCTCATGTTGTGGGTGGGTCACACTTGGACAAGCTGTACCTGATGTTGGTTTGGGATTTTCTGAAGGTGTGGTGAATCTTTTTGTTTTTAGAAATAAAAAAGAATGGCAAACCACCCAAGGTTTTAAATGAACAAATATATAGAAAAGTTCTCAGCTGGAGTGATGGAGGTGCAAATAAATTCTGACTTACCATAAGAGAGAGATTTTCCTCCCATTGCTTATAGTTTGCTTCCATAAAGTAACACACCTGCCAGGTGAATTCTTGGTGGTGGATCAGAAGTTTTTTTTCTTTAAAAAAAAGTATACTATGTGTTATATTGTTTAGTAGATTTCCTGTGCAATGTTTTAAAGTGACATTAATGGTCAAAGACTATCTGAATGTTTTTTGTCTCCTCAAAGAGCAAATCCTCAACTCAGTCCACACAATTTTTCTAAGTGCTTGCCTCGCAGAGCATAACAAACCTTCACATGACTACAGTTACAAGCTCAGGTCTCAGACTGCAGAGCAATCATTTAGGTTGCAAAAATCCAAGAAGGTTCTGACAATTTGAGGCCTTAGACAGTGGAACTATTTGTTGGTTTGCATTACTGCTATTATTTGACTAATGTGACTAATGAAAACTAACACAGATTGACAGTGGAAAGTGGGGAACTCAGGATTGCGCCAAGGGTCAGCATAGAAATGGAACCTCACCACTTGGAGCTAAGTACTTGTGAGCTTGTCCATAATCCGCCCTGTCCATTTCCTACATGCTTCATCAAGGAATGTCAAAATTTAGAGTTCATTTTATTCCATGTATTGATTGTGACTTTGCATCATATCCTGTATAGTATATTAACACTGGCAGGGTCATTTATACCATGTACCATTAACAGATGTAAAAAAACATGAACTCTGTTTTCGGGGACTAGTCCAGAATATGAGCACAAAGTTCCAGAATGTCATCAACCTCAAACAAATATCCTCACTACATCATGGCCAGCACAGTGAAAGCAGGGACAGGCTGTCTGCTCTCCTGATTGTAACACTGGCCAAAGAAGTTAAACCCACCAATCTTCCAAGACACGGGGCCTCACATTTTTAAACAAAAATGCTGTATAGAAGCCATGAAAAGATAAGAAGACTGCTCACTGTGTTGTGGGGTATTTGGCACAGGTCAGAACCTGGTTTGCCCTGCCTCTAAAAATTTCTTTTCTACTTTCCGACAAGGCAACACTATATAGAAGCACTCAGAAAGAGCCTGCTGCCTTTTGCCATGATTGGTGTTCTGGTCCATGAGGCCCTGCATAGCCTGAGGACTTGCATTTTCTAGAGAGAAATACCATGGAGCGCAGAAAGCATGGTGCCATTGGGCACAGAGATAGGGCCACTCCAGGATTCATTTCGACTCCAGTTTTCCTTGCCCACTGAATTTTTGTTAAAAAGATACAGAATGTACATTGTCACTAAGGTAATGTTCTCCAATCCCAGTTCTGTAACAAGTAGAAAACTAATATATATATATATATATATTTATGCCGCTTTCTTCGCCTGGTAGCACTCCTGTACCAAATAACTGACGAACGCAGACCCAGGTATGGTGCAAATTACTATTTATTCAGTGAACGCCCTGCACCACCGCCATTATATTTATATATAGCTCCAAGATGTGTCCATCAGTTGAGTCGCACTCGGTCATCAGCAGTAAGGGAACTCTCTTTCCATGGTATGGACGGATACCACTTACAGCCATTAATAGCCTCCGTGTAGGTTTGCCTGACGCGTTTCGAAAGCTCCTCAGCTTTCTCTTCAGAGGCTTTCACGGGAACGATGCATGCATATGACGTTCCCATTTAAATACTGCACTCCCTCCAATGGGATAGTCATTTGGAACTATGCATTATGGGAACTATAGTTCGTAATCGATCATCCCCCAAATGGATGCACGCATTATACTCTGTATAGGTCACATGGACCCCGCAAGCGGGCCCGTGCTAAATCCTCTGCTGTTGGCCCACATAATCGATTTGGTAAATACCTTGTCTAGTGGCCCCCTATTATCGCGGGGTGGAGCAGACTCCGCGGCAGGACGGCCGCGAATACATACAGCTCCAAGATGTGTCCATCAGTTGAGTCGCACTCGGCCATCAGCAGCAAGAGAACTCTCTTTCCATGGTATGGACGGATACCGCTTACAGCCATTAATAGCCTCTGTGTAGGTTTGCCTGACGCGTTTCGAAAGCTCCTCAGCTTTCTCTTCAGAGGCTTTCACGGGAAGGATGCGTGCATATGACGTTCCCATTTAAATACTGCACTCCCTCCAATGGGATAGTCATATGGAACTGTGCATTATGGGAACTGTAAGGCCCTAGTACATAATAGGGCAGGGGGATTAAAACTACCTCTTAAAACGCGCCACGGGGCGCGTTTGCACAGTGGTGAAGGGAGGGGGGGCCTGAGGTGACATGTGTGCAAACATGCCCTGTGGCCGTTTTAAGTTGTGAGATTAAATCCCCTTGAATTGTGAGGGTCCCTGGGGTCCAACTAGCCCACTAGGTACCTCCAGTAAGCGCCACAGAGCTGCGTTGCAGAAAGGTGTAAAAAGGGGTGTGGCCTGGACCAACGCAGCTCTGTGGCGCTTACTGGAGGTACCTCGTGGGCTAGTTGGACCCCAGGGGCCCTCAGGATTGAAGGGGTATTAATTCCCCAACTTAAAATGCGCCACAGGGCGTGTTTCCACACATGTCACCTCAGGCCCCGCCCCCTCCCTTCACCACTGTGCAAACGCGCCCCGTGGTGCGTTTTAAGTTGGGGGATAAAGTCCCCTTGAATCCTGAGGGTCCCTGGGGTCCAACTAGCCCACGAGGTACCTCCAGTAAGCGCCACAGAGCTGCGTTGCACAGAGGTGTAAAAAGGGGAGTGGCCTGGACCACCTCTCTGCAACGCAGGCCTGTGGCGCTTACTGGAGATACCTGGTGGGCTAGTTGGCCCCCAGGGGCCCTCAGGATTGAAGGGGACTTAATTCCCCAACTTAAAACGCGCCACAGGGCGTGTTTGCACACATGTCACCTCAGGCCCTGCCCCTCCCCTTCACCACTGTGCAAACGCGCCCCGTGGCGCATTTTAAGTTGGGGGATTAAGTCCCCTTGAATCCTGAGGGTCCCTGGGGTCCAACTAGCCCACCAGGTACCTCCAGTAAGCCCCACAGAGTTGCGTTGCAGAGAGGTGTAAAAAGGGGCGTGGCCTCTGAACACCTCTCTGCAACGCAGCTCTCTGGCGCATACTGGAGGTTCCTGGTGGGCTAGTTGGCCCCCAGGGACCCCCAGTATTCAAGGGGAATTAGTTCCCCATCTTACAATGCACCAGGGGGCGCGTTTGCAGAGTGCTGCAGGGAGGGGGCGGGGCCTCCGGCGCGATGCCGGTCTTTTTTAAACAAAAATAAATTTAAGAAGGGGGGTGTGTGGCCCCCCTTCCTTTCCTATTTTATTGGCCCTGGAGACCCCATCCCCCAGGGCCTGACACCTATTTTTTTTTTAATTTAAAAAAATTGGAAGGGGGCTGCGTGGCCCCCCTCCCGAGGCCATATTTGGCCCCGGGGACCCCATCCCCCGGGGCATGGGCAGTTTTAAAAAAAAAATTAAATTATTGGGGGGGGGGGGGCTGCGTGGCCCCCCTCCTCAGGCCATTTATGGCCCGGGGACCCCATCCCCCGAGGCCGGCCTTTCCGTGTATTTTTTCTTAAACAAAACAACATTTATAATGGGGGAGGGGGGCCGTGTGGCCCCCCTCCATGGCCACTTCTGGCCCCGGGGACCCCATCCCCCGCCTGGCCTCTCGTTGGGGACCGTGGGGGGAGCCCCAATGCCCCACGGTCCCGCTGGCTCCCCGCGTCCTGCGGGAGCCAGCATTGCTGCTGACATACAGCTCCCCGTGTGGAAAAGCAATTCTGCTTTGCTTCATTGAAGCGAGAGCAGGTTTCCCTGCTCTCGCTTCAATGAATCAAAGCAGTCTGCAATGACAGGGCGGGAGCCGCGAGGCTCCCGCCCTGTCATTGCAAACAGCAGTGTCCCGGGGGTGGGCACCCTGGGAAACTGCAGGAGCCAGCCCTGGGGGGTGGCGGTCCCCAGGGCCATCACAGGCTCCAGGAGGGGTCCGCGCCGCCCCCTTCCCAATATCTGCACAGCCTTGGGGAGGTGGTGGTCCCCGGGGCGTGTGGGGGGGGCTCGAGCTCCCCCACACAGGTAGTTTTTTTTAAAAAAAAAACAAGCCCCGGGGGGTGGCGGTCCCCGGGGCTGTGGGGGGCCATGTGCCCCACCGCAAATATGTAAAGAAAGCCCTGGGGGGTGGTGGTCCCTGGGGCTTGGGGGGCCATGGAAGCACCCCACCCATTTAAAATACAAGCCCCGGGGGGTGGCGGTGCCCGGGGCTGCGGGGGCCTCCCTGGGCCCCCGCTATTAAATTTACGCATGCCCCCGGGACTTGGCCCACCCGGGGGCTAAAAATAAACAAAGCGCGGGAGGCCGCGCTTCGTTTTTTTTTTTTCACGGCCGGATCCGCGAATCCGGCGCGCATTTTGCCGATTTAAAAAATAAAAAAAATGCTTTTTGGGGCCTTGGGGGTCCTTGTGGGACCCCCAGAGCAGGCCTAGGGGGTCAGGGTGTTTCTACCCTGCCCCCTTTTCTTGTTTTGCGCGTTTCTTTTTCTCTTTTCTTGTGCCTTGGTTCTACCGAGGCACAAGATGGCTGCCAACACTTCCTGGTTTGGAGTGTTGACAGCCAATTATAATGCAGCTCGTGATCGGGAAGGTCCGCGGAACCTCCGTGCCTCTAAATATCGAAACATTTATTTTTGATTTTCTCAGCAACTACTGAACGGATTTACACCATTTTTAAAAAGGTCGCTTTCTGAGCCAAGCAGTACCTTTTTTCCAAATTTGGGGTAAATCCGTTCAGTAGTTTCGGCTGTAGCCTTGCATAAACTTTCCTATGGGAAATTGATTTTTTGACTCTTATTTTTTGAATTTCTCTGGAATTACTGAACGGATTTACACAATTTTAAAAAAAGGGCGCTTTCTGAACCAGGCACTACCTTTTTGCCAAATGTGGTGTAATTCCGTTCAGCAGTTCGGGCTGTAGCCGTGGCTAAAGTTTCCTATGGGAATTAAGATGGAGAAAACACGTTTTGGGACCCCCTTTTTTTCTCGGCCCCTGCTTGCCGAATCACCCCGAAACTTTCAAGATAGGAGCGTACCGAAGCGGGCCATAAGTTTTGAAAATTTCGCGAAGATTCGTCAACCGGCGCCAAAGTTATTGGGAAAAGAATGTTACGAATTTCCTATGGATAATAGGTCCTAACTATAACTATCTACTGGCGACCGCCAGTAGATTATATATATATATACCGCCCCACGTCCGATGGAGGCAGAGGTCTTTGCTGCCAGCTGACAGTCCGTGACTCACACGGAGAGACGGAGTTACTTTACCATCGTCTCCAAGCTTTGCCAACACCGGGACTGTGAGGTTGGAAGCGCAGGGCTCAGGAATCGTTTGTTGCCCAGCACAGTGCTACAATCTCAAGCCAACCATTCTTCAGCCACTCACTTTGAGGAGGAAAAATCCGGCTGTAAGAGACATTCGTCCAGATTGCGAACCAACTGCATGATGGGATCTGCAGTCCATAACTATGAACTGGCCGAGTGTTCTCTGATGAGATATGGTGTAGGTGTGCCCCACGCTACTTTAGAAGGAGGGGCTTAATAAATAAAAGGAAACTTTGAAATTTGTAACACCGGAGGCATTTGAAGAGGCTACCGCCGAAACACGTCATGCCAGAGAATTCGAATAAATGATTCTTTGAAGCCCTGCCGTGTCCCCTTGTCTTTTTCGAAGGAGGAGGATTTTTTGCATATTAGCGTGAAGCCAGTACCACGCAAAGGGGACCCTTCCAAAAAGTGTTCAGGGTGTAATGGCTCAACCCGGACCGCCCCACGTCCGATGGAGGCAGAGGTCTTTGCTGCCAGCTGACAGTCCGTGACTCACACAGAGAGACGGAGTTACTTTACCATCGTCTCCAAGCTTTGCCAACACCGGGACTGTGAGGTTGGAAGCGCAGGGCTCAGGAATCGTTTGTTGCCCGGCACAGTGCTACAATCTCAAGCCAACCATTCTTCAGCCACTCACTTTGAGGAGGAAAAATCCGGCTGTAAGAGACATTCGTCCAGATTGCGAACCAACTGCATGATGGGATCTGCAGTCCATAACTATGAACTGGCCGAGTGTTCTCTGATGAGATATGGTGTAGGTGTGCCCCACGCTACTTTAGAAGGAGGGGCTTAATAAATAAAAGGAAACTTTGAAATTTATAACACCGGAGGCATCTGAAGAGGCTACCGCCGAAACGCGTCATGCCAGAGAATTCGAATAAATGATTCCTTGAAGCCCTGCCGTGTCCCCTTGTCTTTTCGAAGGAGGAGGATATTTTTGCATATTAGCGTGAAGCCAGTACCACGCAAAGGGGACCCTTCCAAAAAGTGTTCAGGGTGTAGTGGCTCAACCCGGACCGCCCCACGTCCGATGGAGGCAGAGGTCTTTGCTGCCAGCTGACAGTCCGTGACTCACACGGAGAGACGGAGTTACTTTACCATCGTCTCCAAGCTTTGCCAACACCGGGACTGTGAGGTTGGAAGCGCAGGGCTCAGGAATCGTTTGTTGCCCAGCACAGTGCTACAATCTCAAGCCAACCATTCTTCAGCCACTCACTTTGAGGAGGAAAAATCCGGCTGTAAGAGACATTCGTCCAGATTGCGAACCAACTGCATGATGGGATCTGCAGTCCATAACTATGAACTGGCCGAGTGTTCTCTGATGAGATATGGTGTAGGTGTGCCCCACGCTACTTTAGAAGGAGGGGCTTAATAAATAAAAGGAAACTTTGAAATTTGTAACACCGGAGGCATCTGAAGAGGCTACTGCCGAAACGCGTCATGCCAGAGAATTCGAATAAATGATTCCTTGAAGCCCAGCCGTGTCCCCTTGTCTTTTTCGAAGGAGGAGGATATTTTTTGCATATTAGCGTGAAGCCATTACCACGCAAAGGGGACCCTTCCAAAAAGTGTTCAGGGTGTAGTGGCTCTACCCGGACCGCCCCACGTCCGATGGAGGCAGAGGTCTTTGCTGCCAGCTGACAGTCCGTTACTCACATGGAGAGACGGAGTTACTTTACCATCGTCTCCAAGCTTTGCCAACACCGGGACTGTGAGGTTGGAAGTGCAGGGCTCAGGAATCGTTTGTTGCCCAGCACAGTGCTACAATCTCAAGCCAACCATTCTTCAGCCACTCACTTTGAGGAGGAAAAATCCGGCTGTAAGAGACATTCGTCCAGATTGCGAACCAACTGCATGATGGGATCTGCAGTCCATAACTATGAACTGGCCGAGTGTTCTCTGATGAGATATGGTGTAGGTGTGCCCCACGCTACTTTAGAAGGAGGGGCTTAACAAATGAAAGGAAACTTTGAAATTTGTAACACCGGAGGCATCTGAAGAGGCTACCGCCGAAACGCGTCATGCCAGAGAATTCGAATAAATGATTCCTTGAAGCCCTGCCGTGTCCCCTTGTCTTTTCGAAGGAGGAGGATATTTTTTGCATATATATATATATATATATATATATATATATATATATATATATATATATATATATATATATATTCACTGAAAAAACCATAGGTTTCAGGCACGTTATAGTTAGAAATTAGCATTTAAAAACCTTAGAAATTCACTGAAAAAACCATAGGTTTCAGGGACGTTATAGTTAGTTGGACATTTCACTCGTACAAAACCATAGAAATTCCACCGTTATAGTTAGTTAAGCTAACTATAACTCGCGCCCCGCAATGCACTGCTGATGACGTCACATATTACATCATTCATGACATGGTCAGTGACATCACTGATGACATCACTGATGACATCTCAAATGACATCACTGATGACATCACTGATGACACTATCCACGTGAAAAGCTGATGCACCTCCTCACAATCTAATATAACCTTTGATACACTCACTGTAAAATACAGACTACCATTTTCGGAACCATCGATACACCAATAATAGTTACTACATACACACTCACTGATTCCTAGGTCTACACACACATCTACTCATTCACCCATACAATCACTCATACATACAGTCAATTTTCAATACAACACTATCATATGTACTCATACACCTATACAGAGACTCACACACCGCCACTCATCCATTGAGTTGCTCACACACCTAGTCAGTCATGCAAAGAATCAATCACACTCCCATTTACTCACCTATACAGTTATACACACACCACCTCACTTATTCATAAAGATACTAACGCATACTTACTCTCTTATATAATCACTGATACAACTACACACTCATCTATACAGCCACTATAACAATCACTGACTCTCACGTATAGTCATTTATATACTCCAACTCTCACATACACTGCCTTTTATATATGTAGTTACTTTGACATATAGCATTGAGACATCCAATCACTCACCAACACACCCATACACACACTCACACACCCATACAGCTGTTTCCACATGCACTCTTGAACCCATACACCCAGTAAATTAACCACTCACACATCTATGCACAGAGTCACACACTTCCCACCCACCCACACACACACTCAGTCTCCCATACAAATACTCAGACATCCAATAAATAACCCATATAGACACTCATGTAGCTACTGACCAACCCATACAGCAGCTTACACAACAACAGACAGACTGATACAGACATTCACACAATTTAGTCACTAACCCATGCATTCAGTAAGACACATTTAATCACTCACTCATATAGTCAGTCACGCACCTACTAAATCCACCATCCAGACACTTATACACCCAATCATTCTTGAATACACCTTGGCATATATATAAAAAATATTTTAACTTTATACAAACACACAGTCACTGGATGATGTCATCAGTGATGTCATTTGAGATGTCATCAGTGATGTCACTGACCATGTCATGAATGATGTAATATGTGACGTCATCAACAGTGCATTGCGGGGGCGCGAGTTATAGTTAGCTGAACTAACTATAACAGTGGAATTTCTATGGTTTTGTACGAGTGAAATGTCCAACTAACTATAACGTCCCTGAAACCTATGGTTTTTTCAGTGAATTTCTAAGGTTTCTTAAATGCTAATTTCTAACTATAACGTGCCTGAAACCTATGGTTTTTTCAGTGAATTTGTAAGGTTTTTTAAATGTTAATTTCTAACTATAACGTGCCTGAAACCTATGGTTTTTTCAGTGAATATATATATATATATTTTTTTTAAATGAAGGAGGGTGCACTACCACCCCCCTCCCAGGCCATTTTGGGCCCCAGGGACCCCATCCCCGGGACCTGGCCTCATGGTTAGGGTTTCACATGATTAGTGCCCCGGGGAGGTGGCGGTCCCCGGGGCATGTGGGAGGGCTCGAGCCCCCCCCACACAGCTTTAATATATATTTAAAAAAAGAAGCCCCGGGGAGGGGTGGTTCCCGGGGCTTGGGGGCCCTTGGAGGCCCCCCCTTATAAATTAGGACAATGCCCCCGGGACTTGGCCCACCCAGGGGCTTATAAATTAACGAAGCGCGGGCTCATTTTTTTTTTATAATTTCGGCGGGATTCGCGACCCCAGCGCGAATTTCGCCGATTTTTTTTAAAAAAAATGCTTTTTTTGGCTGAGCAGGCCTGGGGGGGTCAGGGTGTTTCTAACATGCCCCCTTTTCTTTTTTTTCACCTTTGTTTTACTGTTTTCTTGTGACTCGGTTCTACCGAGTCACAAGATGGCTGCCAACACTTCCTGGTTTGGAGTGTTGGCAGCCAATCACAGTGAAGCTCGTGGTCGGGAGGGTTCGCGAATCCACCGCGGCCATAGATATCGAAACTTTTATTTTTTGAATTTCTCACCAACTACTGAACGGATTTACACCATTTAAAAAAAAGGACGCTTTCTGAACTAAGCACTACCTTTTTGCCAAATTTGGTGTAATTCCGTTCAGCAGTTCGGGCTGTAGCCGTGGCTAAAGTTTCCTATGGAAATTAACATGGAGAAAACATGTTTTGGGACCCCCCTTTTTTCTCGGCCCCCGCTTGGCTAATCACCCCGAAACTTTCAAGACAGGAGCTGACCGGAGCGCCCCACTAGTTTTGAAAATTTTACGAAGATTCGTCAAACGACGCTAAAGTTATTGGGAAAACAAAAAATGCTTTATAGGAAAATAGGTCCTAACTATAACTACCTACTGGCGACCGCCAGTAGTTAATATATATATATATATCCTCCTTTTCGCTGGCTCAGCTCGCTGAGAAACCTCTCTACATCCCGACATCCACTCGGCTGAATGATAGGCTTAATACCTTAATTTGACTCACATATTATCCAATATGTAAATCACGGGACCTTTAATTTTTGTAATTTTGCAACACATAAACTTTCACGTATATTCAGACACATAAGGTTGGTTGGTTTAATTAAACAAATGGTTGGGTTTATCACACATGCACTACATTAGCCACAATGCAAAGCAGCTGGTTGAAAGGAAGTGATGTAGTAATACCTACATCATATTTATTCGGGTGCAAAATACCACGCTTTGTATTCCCGTGATCAAGGTCTTTGTAAGACTGAAACGCGTCGGGCTTTGCTGAATTGCCCCAAAATGCTGTTGCCAGTAAAATAAAGATTGAATATCAAGACAACACTCCGTGAGTGCGACTGGAATCTTTCCGTGGAGGAAAATGTATATATATATATATATATATATATATATATATATATATATATATATATATATATATATATATATATATATATATATATATATATATATATTCTGGGTGACTAGTAATCTACCTTATAAAAATATGCCCTAGTTCTATTCTTGTGTTTCACCTTATATAAATTGTAAATAATACTTTCCATCTATAGATCCTAGAAACTAAAATCCACATAGTTTAAATATTCTTGTATCTTGCATCATATAAACTTTGGTTACTAGCAATGATCTATGTTGATTAGTTAGATAAAGGTGTGCCTAAAAAGATACACTTCACAGCAATACTCTTGAAATTGGTAATTTATTCTTCAGTATCTTCTATAAAAGCCTGGCAGGGATACATGCTCACAGCAACTGCCTTGTTCCTGTTAAAAGGTATACATTCTAATTCCAGCATCACAATACCCACATTGTAAACTCCAGCCAACCTCCCACTCTATGCTAAACAAGATCACAACAGTGCCCAGTTGCATAAAACATGCCTAGCATAATTCAAATTATGCTTTCTTCAGTGTATTTTTGCTCACCTTTTTACTCTTCCATTACCTGCTGTTTATTATTTCCATGTTCTGGCAAAGCTCGCCTTCCCCCTTAAATACCCATCCTTATGGTCCCAAGATAAAACACAAATGCTCAAGTTTGTTATTTATAGAAATGCTTACTAACAAATACAAATCACTCAAATATTTTCCAGAGTCTCAGATTCAAAAGATGGTCTTTCAGAAAACCTAAACAAAGATGCTGGAGTATCTCCCAAAAACTCTTTCCCTCAATCCGAAAAAAATAAAAACAAGCATTTGCAATGCACTAGGTCTCTCATTTTTTAGAGTTAGAGCTATTGGGTTGTAAATGACAATGTCTTTTACCTATGTGTTTTGGTTTGGGGTGTAGTGGATGTATGAATAGAGACACCGCTGCATCACTGCATAGAGGACTTACAATGAGGAATTACTGATGGGACGAGAGAAGCAGATGAACCACTAGCTAGAGGACTAAGAATGAGGAATTACCGATGAGACTAGAGAAGCAGCTAGCAGCACTGCCTAGAGGACTTAGAATGAGGAATTACCACCTTATACCATACTTCAAATTAAAACCTCATTACCACGTTACATAACCTCTAAGAAAAATTTCACAACCCATTAACCACCAGAAGAAACTGCCTTTCACACCGCATGACATAAAGAAATGAAAAGGAACAATTACAGTTTTGCACCAAGCTAACAACCTGCTGTTATTTTATAGAATTATTTTTCTGGAACATTGGTGTTCTCCTTTTAGCTGCTATATTTTAGAGATCTTCCCCAGTGCAATAGGGCCAGACCTTTGGAAAAGTAAGTGCAGTTTTCAAAAAACATGGCATAACCTTGAAGATCATCATTCCTCATTCATATGAAAAATGCCTCAACGACCTTTTTCCCCTTTAGAAATGACCCACTCCATCACCAGACAGAATGAGTCCCAGAATCATACAACTATTTAAAGCAAGCCTCCACCTACATAACATAAAACAAAAAACAGGGCAAAATCTCAGCAGTGTACTCTAATTGCCTCTGACATCAAGCAGCCACCTACTGAAATTCAGTGCCGCCAGTCATAAAAAAGAACCAGCATTTTGCACAAAATCTCCTTGTGAACAAAATTTACAATTTTTATCCCTGAGCAGGGCACATTGAACACGGACAGGTCAACAACTGCAGAAGAAAGAAAGGATTTGAGTGTGGCCAGGATTAAGCCTGGGAGATCATGTGAAGAGAATAACGAGAAAGGACTACAACTCCCATCATTGCTTGGTAGTACGGAAGCATGCGTTGCGGCTGCTTGCATGATGGAGTATTTGGAAAGCTGTTTAATTACTGTAAAGAAAGGCTCTGCTACTCCTTATATTTAAAGGATTGTCTCAGTGGACGATAATCAAACACAAAATACAATAATATACACAAATGGTCTATGTTGCTAAAAACTTTTGACAACACCACCTTCGAGTTATACCATCAAATGGTTGTGAGTTAATCTCATCACCAATTGGAATAATCAATTCATATATATAGTACAATACATGTAAATTTTAAAGTTTTTAAAAAAAAAAGGTGAAACCTAAAGGAGGGGAGGGAGGGTTGTGAAAAGTGTGTGATGTGAGGAAAGGAAAGGTAGTGTACATGTGAGCATCAAATTCAATATTTACAACCTATCCAGCCAATAACTGGCTTGCACATATATGAAAAATCAAAACATCAAAAGAATGCAGATAAACAATCTCTGTCATCCATGTTTGAAAGAAAGAAATGGTCAACGTTTCGACCCCTATATGTGGCAGGGAACTTTATCCCTTGCGGACGGGGTCTTCATCAGGACTAGGGTACGTAGACGCGGAAGCACCAAATCAGCTCAATTCCCCAGTTGTCATAATGAAACTACAATTCCCAGAATGCACTCTGCCCTGTACAGTCAACGCGCTACAGTGAGCCTTTTGCTTCATGATGACTGCTGCATAGACACAGAATAGGTGAATGGAGGCATGGGACACGTGATGGTACAGCTCTGTCTTCACTCACATCATACTTCCAGACACATATTGCATATAATGCACATACCAGGTCTCTGCTGCTCATGCTCCTCCAGCTGATCATGGAGGGTCGGATGAGCTGCACCCAGGACCCTCCTGTACAGTGGCGAGAGGCGAGGACGATGCACATGGTGCTGGGAAGACTGGCCCAGTAGCTCCTCAGCCTTGTGCAGGGCCCAGCGTTTTAGGTCCTCCCAGCGCTTGCGGCATGCCCTCGCGTTCCTGGTGTGAACGCCCACTGTACTGCAGCGCTCACCAATGTCGGCCCATAGTCTGGCCCGCGCTGCATTACTCAACTGGTCCTCTGGCCCCCCATATAGCTGAGGATATTTTAGTATCACCCCCTCAGCTAAGATGTCTAATTCCCTTTCACTGAAAGGGGGTGCTTTCTCTTCATAACCCTCAGCCATTTGGGGGAAATAAGGTTGAAAAGAGCAGCAGGATGGCAGAGGATCTGATCTGTGAGAGAGGATGACTCAGAATGAAAACAAAATGGCTGCCAACAACTTCCTGTGATGTATTTCCTGTCTCCCACTTCCTGTATGTCATTTCGTGTATGAAATAATGGGTTCCGGTTCAATTTCGGAGATTCCGGCCCAGAAGTGGAGATTCCAGCCCGGTGGTGGAGATTCCACTCCGGGTGCGGAAACTCCGCTCCGAGTGCAGAAATTCCGGCCCGAGTGCGGAAAGTTAGTAGTCATAAATCCATTCTGTGAATACCAAAAGTAGTAAGTGCATTCTGTGAATCCCAAAAGTAGTAAGTTTAGGATTTTGTCTCAGATTAGTTCTGTGAATCGGGCCCATAGCCAGCAAGACAACAAAAAATAACAAAATTTAAAGAAGTCCAAAGAGAGAGAGCTAGAAAATGCTCGAATAACAGGACTGAAAATGATGGCCTGAAAGGAGGAGAAAGAGGACCAATCAGCCCTGGGCTAAACATGGGCTGCAGGAGAGAGAAGTAAAACACTAGGAACAGCAACACAATTATGCCATAGAAAATGAATTCTGAACCAAGAACAGAATGATGGAATGGGAAAATGAAGAGGCTTCGCTCCCTGCCACGCACCAGGTTCACACAAACACAGGAGGTGGGGGCTAAGGGGAGAGATGAAAAATGGATCATTTATTACAGCGGAAAAAATATTATTATTATTGATAAGTGCCATAATGTTTACATTTACATTTTATAACTATGTAAATTACAAGGCAACCTTCTTTAATTAGCAGTAGTCCAGGCCGGTAGCTGTGAATAAAGCACAATTGGAAGAGGAAGAGTGCCTGGCAGAGACGGGAGAGGACAGGCAAAAGGAAGGAGAATGGAGAAATGAGGGGAAAACATAGGCAGGCGTCCCGGTTCTCGCTGCTGACAGGAGAAAAGTGCTCTTTCACAAAATGACCGCATCCTTTTCAGTTTTAACCTCCGCCTTTGCATACCACAGGGGGGGTGTGGGCAAATCATGACTGTACTAGGCCTCTAGATGTAAGAAGAGGGTTCTGGGAAAGACAGGGCGGGCGCCAGCCTGCCTACAGCATGTGGGGATGTATAATGTCAGCAAAAAACAAAGAAAAGAGCGACAGACCATATTAATGCGAAAGGGCCTGTGACCACTACTGCAGTCGATTTCCACCATCTGTGACTGCTAGGCAGGGTCTTTTTCGCAACATACCAGTAGGAAAGGAACAAGGGGGGGAGACGGACAGCTACTTCAGAAGAGGATTCGTACATTATTGCTTGCCCACATTTATTTAAAAAAAAATTAATAATAAATAAAGTGCTGTGCCACGCTGATGAAGCAACAAAGGTTTCATGAAAACAAAATGAAACTCAAAATAAAAAAAAAATCCCATTAAGCTCCCACCCTCGAGTTTCCCCAACACAAACTTAAAAGAAAAAAAGAAGTGCAAAAAAAGGAAACGTGATAAACAAAGGAGCAACAATACTTGTAACAGGGCCAGTTGCCATCTACAGGAACCACCCACAGAAAGGAGGGACAAATGTAACAATTGGCTGTTAGACCTGGCATTTCTTGGCGTGGTTACCCCAGACTTTTTGCCTCTACCTGCTCAATTTTTGGTGCTGTGATGGATTTTGTTTTGCCAACTTAGGGGCATATTAACAAGAGGGGGAGATAAAATTATCGCCGCTTTAGCGTCCGTTTTCGGCCGAAAAGCTGCGATAATTTTATCGCAAGATTAGCAAGGACACGCTAGCGCGTGATTCCGTGAGTTAGCACCCGCTTTGCATCTCAACGTTAATGAGATGCAAAGTAGGCGTGCCTCAATATGCTACATGGGCAAATATCGCGAAGGCAGCTTCGCGATATTTACAACAATGCCCCGGCCGGCGTATCAATAAACAAAACCGCGCTAACCGGCCATTAACGCTGGATTTTAACGTCTGCTAAAATCCAGTGTTAGGCATACTTTGCTTGGGAGGTGGATTATGCTGATACGACCACAGGGTCGTATCAGCAAGGTTATCGCCGTTTTCCATGGAACATAGCTGGAAACCAGCGATGTTCCATGGAAAACACCGCTATCGCTGGAATAATTATCGCCATTGCGCTATGCGTTGTTAATACAGCGCTAGCATGGTGATAATTTCCAGCGATAACAAATCTCACGCTAAGCGCGGCAGCGATAATTATCGCTGCCGCTTGATAATATGCCCCCTCGATGCTTTGGACACTTTGCCACTACTAATCAGTGTCAGAGTGCAAGTGCTCCCTGTATAAAGTGTAATGGTAATTGGTTGTCCATGATTGGTATGTTTGCCTTACTAGTAAAGTCCCTAGTAAAGTGCACTATGTGTGCCAGGGCTGGTAATGCAAATGCTACTAGTGGGCCTGCAGCACGAATTGTGCCACCCACACAAGTAGCCTTAAAGAGGGAACTCAGGCCTGCCACTGCAGTGCATGCGCGCAGATTGGTAAACTGCCATATGGTTCTGACAAGTGCACCCACTTGCCAGACCTTAGCCTTCCCTTTCTATGCACATCAGACACCCCTATGGTAGGTCCAAGGTACCCCCTGGGCAGGGTGCAGTGCATGTGAAAGGTAGGACATGTACTAAGGTGTGTACCATGTCCTGACAGTGAAATAATCTCCATTTAGTTTTTCACTGTGGCAAGGCCATCTTGCCCATAGGATAAAATGGGGAGGCTGTGTAATATGTTTTCCAGCCTATCTTCCCAAAGGCTTAAGATGGAGAGGTGAAGTTTAGTGTGCCTGAACTCACAATGTAATAACACATCTTTTTATGAAGGTGGTTTTTGCATTGTGTGTTTAGAAGCCACTCTTTTAGAAGTGGCTGGGTTTTTGTGCTCTAACATTTCTGTGTGTCTCTGCCTGGTTGTGGATTGACTGTCTGGATTTGAAAGTGATAGGATCTGGGGAATGTCTTGACCCAAGGGAGGAGGTGAGACAGCAACAGGCTGACCTGCATCTGGAGTGTAGGGGGGAGGAGTAGCCCCTAGAGGTGAAGAGGCCTGGGCTGCAGCCATAAACCAATTGCTCCGTCCCCTGCTGAGTGATTGAGGATCCAGACCCCCACTATCAAAGGAATAAGGTGTCACTGGCAGGGAGGCACCCAGAACTGGTTTGAACAGGGGCCAGTGCCCCCCTGAACACAAAGACTTCAAAGACATTTAGGGGTATAACTATGAGAGCTGAAGCCCCTGAACTTTGGAGAAATGGATTGATCAAGATTGAACAAGACTGAAGCTACTTCATGGTCAAGAGGAACCTTTGCCAAGGAAGAAACAGCTGAAGAGACTGAAGGAAAGGACTGACCCTTGCTGTGTGTTCTGGGGCTGGCCTGCAGTTTGCTGCTTTAACCAAGGAGAGGCTAAAGGGACTTTGCTGTGTGCTGTGTCCCCCTGCTTGAAAGGACTTTGCTGTGTGCTGTGTCCGGAAGTAACTTATCCCCAAGGGCCCGAGGTGAGCTGGCTCCCTGTTGCGGAAACTCAGGAACACAAAAGTTTCCAGGAGAGTCTCAGCGACGCTGTGTGCATGTGCTTTTTGCAGCCTGAGACCCTCGTAAGTATTGCCCTGTGATCGTGGGCATCTGGAGTCCAAGCGAGTCTCAGCGATGCTGTGTGCATGTGCTTTTTGCAGCCTGAGCCCTTCGTGAGAATTGTCCTCTGATCGTGTGCACCGGAGTCCAAGTGAGTCTCAGCGACGCTGTGTGCGTGTGCTTTGTGCAGCCTGAGACCTTCGTGAGGATTGCCTTGTTATCGTGCACCCGGAGTTCAAGTGAGTCTCAGCGACGCTGTGTGCGTGTGCTTCGTGCAGCCTGAGACCTTCGTGAGGAGTGCCTTGTGATCGTGCACCCGAAGCTCAAGAGAGTCTCAGCGACGCTGTGTGCGTGTGCCCTGTTGCAGCCTGAGATCTTCGTAGCATCAGCGGCCCTGACCGGCAGCCCCGGAGGAGCTGAGCCGCCGGCCCGAGCCCGCCATTGCCAGAGCGGGACCTCGAACCAACCTCGTCGAGGGAGGGCCAGAGTCCCACTGCCCGGAATTCACAAAGATTGCATCGGAGCCCCAAGTCGCGGGAAGAGGAGATGAGAGCGAGGTCGCACCCCCCAGGTAACGTGTGTCGACGCCTGGGGTGGGGTGCGGGCTCCGAAGGAGACGCTCTCGGCCTCTCCCATTCCTGCACTGCGAGCTCTGCTTCGGCTAGTATCACGGCCGTACTTGCCAACGGAGTGGCAGTACCGGGGCCGGAGTGCGGAGCTGCACTTTTTGTTTACACCATACCCGTGTGGGGGCAACTGTTGACAGAGGCTGACTGCGAGTCAGTACGAGTGGCGGAGAGACCGCCTGAGGCACCGTGATCGGTGCTGGAGTGTATTACGCATTGCATTGTTTCTGCATAACGAACTACCTGATTAGTGTATTACGCATTGCTTGTTTCTGCATAACGAACTACCTGATTGTCGTATTACGCATTGCATTATTTCTGCATAAAGAACTACCTGATTGTCGTATTACGCATTGCATTATTTCTGCATAATGAACTACCTGATTGTCGTATTACGCATTGCATTATTTCTGCATAACGAAATACCTGATTGTTACGTTAGGCATTGCATTATTTTTACATTGCAAAGTGCCTGATGCTAGCATTACGAACTACATTATTTCTACATTTTGCAAAGTGCCTGATTCTAGCATTACGAACTGCATAGCATTGCATTAGGACTGCAGTGGAACGTTTAGAAGTGCTCATTAATATCGCCAGAACTTACAAGGGCTGGCTGGCCTAACAACCGGCCAGGAAGAATAGTACAAATACGCATATGTTGGATTTATATCGTGTGGTCTTATCGTATATCTTTTTATATAAATTTATACTCGTTTTTATGAAACTCGTGTGGAGTCCATTTGTGTTGTCATCATTGGGTTGCTGTGAGCATGGTTGCAAATACTTTACACATTTGCCTTGAAGATAAGCCTGGCTGCTCGTGCCAAGCTATCAAGGGGGTGAGCGGGGGCTATCTGAGAAGGTGTCCTTCCTTTCCCTGACGTGAGAGCGAGGGTCCCTATTTGGCCTAAGGTACCTACCTCAGCCAACCAGGGATCCCGGGTCTAACATTTGGTGGTCAGCGGTTGGGATTTGAACGTGTATTTGCAAATTCACTCACAGTAATTGGTGTACATCACAAGTTTAGCGCAGACCACGAAACAACCACATATTGTGTTTTTGATTTGTTGGTTCTATTTTTGAGCAACCTTTAAGCCACACATCATGTCTCAGAGGAGTCAAGTAGCCAGTGAGGCTTCAGAATTAGAGTTCAACATTGAGGCATTGCTTACCTACAAAGTTGATCAATTGAGGCAATTCTGCAGAGCTTTGAGATGTCCCATGAAAAGTAGCGCCAAGAAGGAGGAGCTGCAAGTGGCCTTGAGGGCCTGGTGGGAAGCCAAAGGGGCTCAGGAGACGGGTGATGTTGAGGTGGATGAGGATGACCCAGGCAATGGATTTGGTCCACAGGATTTGCCAGTGGAGGGACCAGCCTTAGGGGCTAGTAGTAGCCATTCAGGGAGGAGTTTTTCACCAGAGGAGCTGGAAGAAAACCAAAGGGTCAGAGAGCATGAGTTGGAGGTTTTAAAACTTAAAACTCAAGCAGAAGCTGCTCATTGAAAGTGAAAAGCGAGCAGAGGAGAGCAGGAACGCTCTCGCCTTGGAAGAGAAAAAGATTCTCTTAGCTCATGAGTTAAGCATAAGGGAACTGGAAATGAAGGTTAAACAGGCAGAGTCCAGTTCAAATGGTGGCAGCACACAACCAGTGCCAGTGGGAAAGGTGTACATTCCCAAGGATTTAGTGCGAGATTACCAAAGGGGTGATGATATTTATGCGTGGTTCATGGCATATGAGATCGCACTGAGGATGAATGAGGTGCCTGAGAAGCATTGGGGGCGGGCCTATGGAAACACTTTGAGTCTTCTGGGAGGGATGTTTTACCCCCTTTAGAGAGGGTGGGAACCCTGACCTACGCCAATATGAAGGAGGCTTTATGCCTCAGGTATGGGCTCACTCCTGAACAGTACAGGCAGAAATTCAGGAACTTCAAGAAACTGGAATCCAGTACTTGGGTGGAGTGTGTGAATGCGTACACGCGTACACTGGATGGTTGGATGAAGGGCAGCAAGGCAACTGATTTTAATAGCTTATGCGATTTAATTAGTTGGGAGCACTTGAGTAGTCTGTGTGTTCCAGAGCTGCGCCAGCATCTTTTGGACAGTAAGCTGACTGATCCCAGTAAGCTTGCTGAAGAGGCGGACCACTGGACCAGTACCCGGGTCCACAAGGGGATTGGAGGTACCACTACCAAAAGTGTACAGGGTCCCCCGCCGAAGGTAGGGGAGGACAAGGGTAACCACAAGGGGTTCTCTAAAGGGCCCCAAAGTAGTTCCCAGGTGAAAGGGTCCCAGTCCCCCAAGGCTAAAAGGTCCTGGCCCCATAAGGGCAAGTGGGACAACCAAGGTCCTCCTACTTGCTACTTCGGTAAAGAAGTGGGTCATATTTCCCCTAAATGCCCCAAGAAGCCATCTGCACCCACTGGTGCTCCAACACCGGGTTTAGTGAGTGTAGCGTTGGGTAAGGAATTGAGTCCTTGGACTGGGGAGGAACAAGCAGTTATGACCCTGGTCTCATTAGGAGATCGAGAGATGGTCCAGGAAATCTCTCTGCCTGAGAATACTAAGAAGTACAGGCAGTGGGTGACCATCAATGGAAGAAGGGTGGAGGCTCTGAAAGACACAGGAGCCAGTTTGACATCTGTCAGGTGTCAGTGGGTGTCTGAAGAGCAGGCAATTCCCGATGTGCTTCACCCTGTAGTTGCAGAAGACAACTCTGTGCGCCTCTGCAAGGTGGCGCTAGTTCCCTTTGAATGGGGGGGGTCTCAGGTTCCTTGAAGGTCGTTGTAAGTCCGTCCATGCCTGTAGACTGTCTGCTGGGGAATGACCTGGAGAGTTCCCCCTGGAAGGAGGTGGAGCGCCAGGCACATTTGGAGATGTTGGGTCTGCCTGAGTGGGCTTGTGTGACCACTCAGTCTATGGCAGCCAGTAAAGGTGTTCAAGAGGACCTGGAGCCTGGAGCCTGAAACAGTGGCCCAGGTGCCTGCCGTGAAGAGAAGAGGCAGGGGGCGTGGGAAACCTGCCCCCACAGTTCCCACAGTCCAGGAGGAGGCACCCTTTGAGGGGGATGCCCTGGAGCCTACAGGGGAGCAAGTAGCTGAACTGGGGGACCTACCTGAGCTGACCGAATGGCAGCAGGAGGGAGGGCCCTCCAGGGAGGAATTCTGTGAGGAGCAGAAGAAGTGCCCTTCTCTTGTAGGTTTGCGGAAACAGGCAGCAAACCAGGCAGCAGGTGATCAGTCGGGATCCCACTTGATTTACTGGGAGAATGATCTCCTATATAGTGAGCCTAAGGTTGCTGAGCCTGGGTCAGCCCGTGCGCTGGTGGTACCCCAGCGCTTCAGAGCCTTCCTACTGGGGTTGGCTCATGATGTACCTTTAGCAGGACATTTGGGGCAGGACAAGACCTTTGAGAGGCTTGTCACCCACTTCTACTGGCCTCAAATGCGCAAGAGTTCTGACACTCATTGCCGAACCTGTCAGACTTGCCAGGCAAGTGGTAAGAATGGAAGGAAGCACAAGGCTCCCCTCCAACCTTTCCCTGTAGTCAGCACCCCCTTTGAAAGGGTGGGCATTGACATTGTGGGGCCTCTGGATCCCAAGACCGCCATGGGCAACAGGTTCATCTTGGTCTTGGTGGACCATGCCACCCGGTACCTGGAAGCTATCCCTCTCTGGACGGTGACAGCCCCCGAGGTGGGCCGTGCACTGATGGGGATTTTCTCCCACATGGGGTTCCCCAGAGAGGTGGTGTCCGACAGGGGTACTAATTTCATATCAAGGTATATGAAATCTCTGTGGAAGGAGTGCGGTGTACCCTACAAGTTCACCACGCCGTACCACCCCCAGAGTAATGGTCTGGTTGAGAGATTTAACCGGACCCTGAAGGGCATGATTATGGGTCTTGAGGAACCCATGAGGCATAAGTGGGACGTCCTCTTACCATGCCTGCTGTTTGCTTACCGAGAGGTGCCACAGAAGTCCATAGGGTTCAGTCCCTTTGAGCTCCTGTATGGATACCCGGTAAGAGGACCCTTGAGTTTTGTGAAGGAGGGCTGGGAGAAGGCTCCTAGTAAACCCCCCCAGGATGTATATAGCTACATGCTGGCCTTCAGGAACCAAACTAGGCATTTCAGGCAACTCACTCAGGTGAATCTGGAAGCCAGCCAGGAAGAAATGAAGCGGTGGTACGACCAGAATGCCACTCTGGTCGAATTTCAACCTGGGCAAAATGTGTGGGTGATGGTGCCAGTGGAGCCTTGCGTGCTCCAGGACAAGTGGACTGGGCCTTATGAGGTGGTGGAGCGCAGGAGCGAAGTGAACTACCTGGTTGACTTACGGTCTCCTAGGAACCCTTTGAGGGTCCTCCATGTGAACCGCCTCAAACCACACTTTGAGAGGTCTGATGTGACCATGCTCTTGGCTACAGACGATGGGGCAGAAGAGGAGAGTGAACCTCTTCCTGACCTCCTGTCAGCCAAGGAGAAGGATGGGTCAGTGGATGGGGTGAACCTCTCGCCTTCCCTGACGATGGAACAGCAGAGGGACTGTTGCCAGGTATTGGGTCAGTTCGCCTCCCTGTACTCCCTGACCCCAGGAGTCACCCATTGGTGCATCCATGATGTGGACACTAGAGACAGCCTGCCTGTAAAACAAAAATTTTACAGAGTAGCTGATAAGGTCAGGGCCAGCATCAAGGAGGAGGTTTCCAAGATGCTGGCGCTAGGGTTGATTGAGCCATCCAGCAGCCCCTGGGCTAGCCCAGTGGTCCTTGTGCCAAAAGCCACTGCTCCAGGTGCCACCCCAGAACTCCGGTTCTGTGTGGATTACCGTGGGCTCAATGCTGTCACCAAGACTGACACTCACCCCATCCCCAGAGCTGATGAGCTCATGGATCGGCTGGGAGCTGCCCGGTACCTCAGTACATTTGACTTGACGTCGGGGTACTGGCAGATTGCCTTGACCGAGGGGGCCAAAGAGAGGTCAGCGTTGTCAACGCCAGAGGGGCACTACCAGTTCAGAGTTATGCCCTTTGGGTTGAAGAACGCCCCTGCGACCTTCCAGAGACTGGTTAACCAGGTGCTGGGTGGGCTGGAGGAATTCAGCGCCGCCTACCTGGACGACATTGCTGTGTTTAGCTCCAGTTGGGAGGAACATTTGTGACACCTCTGTGAAGTGTTGAAGGCCTTGCAGAGTGCGGGCCTGACTATCAAGGCAAGTAAGTGTCAGATAGGGCAGGGTTCTGTGGTGTACTTAGGACACCAGGTAGGGAGCGGCCAGGTGGCGCCCCTGCGGGCAAAGATTGATACCATTCTGGCTTGGGAACCCCCCAAGACCTAGACAGGAGTGAGGGCCTTTCTAGGACTCACTGGGCATTACCGACGGTTTGTGAAGGGGTATCGCAACATTGTTGCCCCCTTGACAGAACTGATGTCAAAGAAACAGCCCAAGAAAGTGATCTGGACTGATGCCTGCCAGACCGCTTTTGATGCCCTGAAAACTGCCATGTGCACGGCGCCCATGCTCAAGGCGCCTGATTCCTCCAAAGAGTTTGTAGTGTAGACAGATGCTTCAGAGCACGGTGTGGGAGCAGTACTCTCACAATTCAACGATGAGGGCTTGGACCAACCAGTAGCTTTTATTAGCCAGAGGCTACTTCCCAGGGAACAGAGGTGGAGTACAATTGAAAGGGAAGCTTTTGCTGTGGTCTGGGCACTGAAGAAGCTGAGGCCTTACTTATTTGGGACTCACTTCCTGGTTCAGACAGACCACAGGCCCCTCAGATGGTTGATGCAGATGAGGGGTGAGAACCCAAAACTGTTGAGGTGGTCCATCTCCCTACAGGGAATGGACTTCACGGTGGAACACCGCCCGGGAACAGAACTTGCCAATGCTGATGGTCTGTCCAGATTTTTCCGCCTTAGTGATGAGAACTCCCATGAGGGTGGGTAGTTCCCCCCGCTTTTCGTCTGGAGGGGACACGTGTTAGACCTGGCATTTCTTGGCGTGGTTACCCCTGACTTTTTACCTCTACCGCCTCTATTTTTGGTGCTGTGATGGATTTTGTTTTGCCAACTTAGATGATTTGGACACTTTGCCACTGCTAATCAGTGTCAAAGTGCAAGTGCTCCCTGTATAAAGTGTAATGGTAATTGGTTGTCCATGATTGGTATGTTTGCCTTACTAGTAAAGTCCCTAGTAAAGTGCACTATGTGTGCCAGGGCTGGTAATGCAAATGCTACTAGTGGGCCTGCAGCACGAATTGTGCCACCCACACAAGTAGCCTTAAAGAGGGAACTCAGGCCTGCCACTGCAGTGCCTGCGCGCAGTTTGTTAAACTGCCATGTTGTTCTGACAAGTGCACCCACTTGCCAGACCTTACCCTTCCCTTTCTATGCATATCAGACACCCCTATGGTAGGTCCAAGGTACCCCCTGGGCAGGGTGCAGTGCATGTGAAAGGTAGGACATGTACTAAGGTGTGTACCATGTCCTGACAGTGAAATAATCTCCATTTCGTTTTTCACTGTGGAAAGGCCATCTTGCCCATAGAATAAAATGGGGAGGCTGTGTAATATGTTTTCCAGCCGATCTTCCCAAAGGCTTAAGATGGAGAGGTGAAGTTTAGTGTGCCTGAACTCACAATGTAATAACACACCTTTTTATTAAGGTGGTTTTTGCATTGTGTGTTTAGAAGCCACTCTTTTAGAAGTGGCTGGGTTTTTGTGCTCTAACATTTCTGTGTGTCTCTGCCTGGTTGTGGATTGACTGTCTGGATTTGAAAGTGATAGGATCTGGGGAATGTCTTGACACAGGGGAGGAGGTGAGACAGCAACAGGATGACATGCATCTGGAGTGTAGGGGGGAGGAGTAGCCCCTAGAGGTGAAGAGGCCTGGGCTGCAGCCATAAACCAATGGCTCCGTCCCCTGCTGAGTGATTGAGGATCCAGACCCCCACTATCAAAGGAATAAGGTGTCACTGGCAGGGATGCACACAGAACTGGTTTGAACAGGGGTCAGTACCCTCCTGAACACAAAGACTTCAAAGACATTTAGGGGTATAACTATGAGAGCTGAAGCCCCTGAACTTTGGAGAAATGGATTGATCAAGATTGAACAAGACTGAAGCTACTTCGTGGTCAAGAGGAACCTTTGCCAAGGAAGAAACAGCTGAAGAGACTGAAGGAAAGGACTGACCCTTGCTGTGTGTTCTGGGGTTGGCCTGCAGTTTGCTGCTTTAACCAAGGAGAGGTAAAGGGACTTTGCTGTATGCTGTGTCCCCCTGCTTGAAAGGACTTTCTATACCTAAAACTGCACACTCTGTATGTTACCACCATCAAGTTGTCCCTGCAGTGCACTTATAAATGGATGTCACAGAAACACCAGCAATTCAGCGCTCTCAATACTGCATTTATTTTATTCATCCCTAAATCAGAGGCACAACTTGACCCAAAGTTCAGGGGGGGGGGCTAGTACTTCAAGCCACAGCAGTGGGGCTACCACTTCACCCAATGCGGGCAGAGACCTCCTCAGAGCAAGGATGAGAGCACACATTACCAATATGTCTGGCTTTAATGTGCTAATGCATGCCAACAGCATTTGTGCATGTCTGTAGTTTAACCCCATAACTGCTAGGGCTGCCCGTCCCCCCCTCCCCCTAGTGCTGAGCCCCTTTTGGCTCTTTGGGGCAGTTTGCGCTTAGGGCTCCATAACTTTTATTTTCACACAAGGAATCCATGGCAAATTGGTGTCTTTTTTTTCAAAATCATGGGGATTCAAAAGGTACCCATAGTTTGTGGATTATTCTGGAGAGGATTAAGAAAATGGCCAAAATAAAGCTATATATTTTTAGATTTTTGTGAAAAATAGTAAAAAGTGCTCCGCAAAAACTGTCTGTTTTCACTAGATTCTTATGTTTGAGGGGATATATAGGGTTTGTAGGTTCTCTATGAATCCGAGTTACCCGGTGACAATAACTGAGCCCTACCGTACAATGTTTTTTTTATTGTGTGCCGAGTATTGACGAATTCATATGGTGAAATATGTAGAATGAAAAATGGGAGTCAAGGAAACCTGTATATTTCTGAAATGGGCACAAGATATGGAGTTTAGGAGCAGTGGTTATTTGTCCATCTCTGAATTTTTTGGGCACTGCATGTGATTTTGAGGGCATTTTTCAAAATGTCTTCTTTCTTACACACTGGCTTACATTTGGAAGGCACAAATGCAGCAAAATCCAAAAGGGAATTACAAATGTTCTACCATTCTATGTCTCCACATGTCTTCCAATAAAGATGATACTTCACTTGTGTGGGTAGGCCTATTGATCATGACAGGAAATTGGCCAAAGTACAATATGGCTCAAAACTGACCCTTTTTCTCAAAGTGAGTAGCTGTGGATTTTGGGTCCTAGTTCAGTTGGCACATAGGGAAACCTAGCAAACCTGCACATTTCTGAAAGCTTGACACTTGGGGAAAAGCAGGAAGAGGTGATTTGCGAGGCTCTCATCAGGTTTTTACCCAGAATCCCTTGCAAACCTCAAACTTTGACTAAAAAACACATATTCCTCACATTTCAGTGATTGAAAGTTCTGGAATCTGTGGAGAGACACGACTTCCTTCAACCCAGTATTTCCCCAAGTCTCCCCATAAAAATATTAACTCACTTGTGTGGGTAGACCTAGTGCCCGCTACAGGAAACAGATCAAAATGCAACATGGTTCCATCACATTTTTCCACTTAAAACTGACCGTTTTTTTTCTGCAAAGTGAGTACCTGTGAATTTTAGGCTCTAGTTCAGCCGGCACCTAGGGAAACCTAGCAAACCTGCACATTTTTTAAAACTAGACACCCAGGGGAATCCTAGGTGGGGAGACGTGTGTGGCTCTCACCAGGTTTTTTTTGCCCAGAACTCCTTGGAAACCTCAAACCTGGACTAAAAAACACATTTTCCTCGCATTTCTGTGATGGGAAGTTATGGAATCTGCGAGGACCCACAAACTTCCTTCCACCCAGCATTCCCCCAAGTCTCTTCATACAAAACGTACCCCACTGGGGAGGTAGTGTGGGTGTCGGCCATTGGCAGACAGCGGCACTTAAAAATTTAAATCTTTAGAAGCTTAATGCTAGATCCATTGGCTTTGCCAACGATTTCCACTCAGACACTAAGCAATGCTGGAGTTTCAAGAGTTCCACCAGAACTACGAGCAACGGATGTCAGTAAGATGTTTGGTACATAGAGAGCCTTGTGCTTGAGTGCATATCTAGCACATAGAAAAGCGAAAAGAAAGCACTGAAGCCTTATTGAAAGGTGTCTTCTCATACTAAAAGCAACGTGAGACACATAACAAACAAAACTTTCCATGGATCAAGAAGATGTGTATGGCGGATCTCCTAATAAACACAAGAAGGTGCTCCCACAAACATTGAGAAGTAGACTCTTAGGAACCATATTAAAGGTGTGGAATGTGCACTAAGATAAAGAAAATTAAATAGGGCTTCTTTTGAAATGTCATAAAATGAGGGGGATCACAAAGAGCTCAAAAGGAAGGGGCATGTACAGAGTGGAATAAGCAGGATAGCTAAATAATGTAAAACATGCATGTGTTTATAATTATATAGCTCAGACTTAGCTGGGGAGTACTGGAGCATTGTTCGTTTTGGGGAGTGAGACTGCATACATCAAGTGAGGGCTTAAATCTTTGAATGATCCAGTTACACACAAATACACAATTATAACAGATTAAGGGCCATATTTATGACCTGGTTTGTGTCGCTCTTGCACCAGCAACGTGGTGCAAGCGCGACGCAAACCTTAAGTCATATTTTTGAAGCCACGTAAAGCCACTTTGCGTGGCTTTGAGTGGCTCCAAAAATATGGAGTAATGAAACCCAGCTCAAATCGCTGCATGCGTTACTCTGCCCTGGGTAGGCATTTCATAGTCGTTGTGTAGGTGCTCTTGTACAACTCCTATGGTTTTTTGACGCATTCCCAGATTTACAGGACCTTGTAAACCTAGGAATGCACCAAAAAGATATGCCTCCCCAGGGGAGGTGTAACGAAGAGAAATATCTTTATTTCTCCTCTTCTTTACCTCTTTCTATGTGTGCTGCAGAGAAAGAGGAAAAAGCTTCTCAGGATTGTTTTTGTCCAAGAAGGTACCCCTTCCTTCACAAAAACAATCCTGCCTACAACACAGGGACCCTTGCACTATGGTTAAAGGGTGCCTTTGTTGGTGCTAGGCTGCCAAAATGGCACCAGCACAAGGGAAAACAACAGGCATGCACCATATACCTGTCCTTTCCCTGTGACGCAGGGCAGCCAGGAAGGTGACTTGCTGCACTGCCCTGCACCACTAAAATCTTAAATATGGCCCTAAGTGATTTGTCCAGAACGCTCAATTTCCAGTGAAGTGACACTGTGGATTCAAAACCAGGTCCCGAGTTTGACTTAGTCACTACACTACATCTTCTTCCTTAGTTGATGTAAAAAAACATTCAAAAATAGTTGAAAATGCACCAAAAGTTCACCTTCATGAATCCTTGTGAACACTTATGTTCTTTTTTGATATTTTTCAATAGGCATTATGCTGTGTTCCCGATGCTGTCCAGTGAGTAGACTGAATGGAAATTACTGGAGTTGCACCTTGAATACGTTATCTCTCGCTTAAGGTTCAGATTTGCCTATGTGCATATTCACTATGGGTTAAAGGTGAACATGATATATGACATTAAAATGTACGTATTTAGCAACAATGTAATGGTTTATTAATAGTGACAATGTAATGGTTTAGTAATAGTGATGCATTTCCATTGTACATATCAGGGTGGAACTCAGATCGTGGTCCAGATAATGAGTACCTTTATTTTGCTGTGGTATTTTCTATCATTTTGATATAATATACAAAGTGACACTTTTTTCAGTTTGCTGCGAAACGAAACCACCAAGATTGCAACTACAACTATAAAGCCAGTCACTGTTTTGAGCTACAAGTTAAATATATTTTAAAAATGCAAACGCATTCCTAGCCAAACTTGCACTCAGTCATGTTTTCTTTTTCTCTGAATAAAAGGGAGCTAAACAACGATGCCAAAATGTAAATGTGCACATGCTGCACTAGAAAGTCATTATGGTAAATAATGTTGTCAGTCATGTTTATGAAGAAGCTGAAGCTTTGGAAAAATTTGAATACATCTTATTATGGTGAACATCAACAGCACAAGACACACTGCTGCAACATTAGATTGAGAGATATTAGGATAACCAGACGAAGACCCGGGCATAGATCCGTGTGTTTCGGAAGGTGTAGCATGCCCATAGATCTGCTACCCCAGTACACAGGGATTCTGCAGCTCCAGCTGGGGCCGTATAACACAAAGTGCCCTGGGGGCACAACGGACATTTGCTCCCACTTTGCGTGCCCTCGGGGCACTTTGGTATTGCAGAAGGGGCCGCAGAGCCTTGTGTGACCCCTTCCATAATACTGATAGCGCTGGCGCATGTAAAGCTCCAGCGTTATCTTCAGGGGTGTTCCCTCATTTGCATGGGGGCATGCCCCATGCAAATGTGGGAATCCCTTTGCCTCTGCGCCCACGTCGTATTACAGATGCGGGCGCAGAGGCAAAGAAGCTCTCAGGAGGCGCACTGACAGTGCGCCACCTAAAAGGGGGTCCACTGTCAGTGCACCCCATGACAGCAGCCCTCTGGAGGGGAGAAAGGGAGTCCTACTGACCCACCAGACGTCCCCTTGAAGGCGGGTGTAGGCACTGACTGCACCCACAGGCATGAGGGGTTCTCCGTCACTGCAAAAACACAGAGCGGTTTCAAAGCAGCTGCTCCGTTTTTCACATGAATGCCCTGAGGGCAGCGTATTCATCATAATACAGTGCATTTTCCTTCATTGCACTGGGCACACCTTTTAAAAGGTGCGCCCAGCACAATAAAGGAAAATGCGCAGCATGTATAATGCGGCCCCTGGTGGACAACACCTGCACCACCAGCTATTGAGGAGCTCATGCTCCTCCACCTGAACAAATGCCTGATGATCTCTTGTAGGAAGATGGAAGTAATAGCTAGCAGTCTAGGGAAGTGTTTCTTTTGTCTGCTGATGGAACTATGATTGGTGCTGGAGGCTGCAGAAGGAAATCCCTCTTCCTGTACCCTTGAAGTTGACCTGCCATCACAGGCTTTTTTCTTCACTCATCCGTTAACTCAATTTGGGGTTTGCCTAGTGCAACCAAGCCTGGAGAGGTGGTAGCAGAAGGACTGACAGTTGGATCAACAGTAGATAACAGCATTTTGCAAGATGGCCTGAAGAAGCAGGGCACTTGCATGAGTTATGTCTGTTAACAGCAGTACTCAGAGTGACAGCAGCAGGAACCAACAGTATATGATAGCAGCAGCACTCACTTGCATTCATAAGAGCACGAGTTGCAGGGCATGACAGCATTAAGACCTGCAGGCACTGAAAGCAAGACTCAGTGACAGCAGCAAGCCTCAAGGATATGACAAAACTAGGAGTTGTGGTAAGAGCAGGACGCAATGTGACAGCTTTAGAATTTTCAGGTTAAGTCAGAAGCACCTCTAACAGGATCTTAATTAAGTGATTGTGACTACACACACGCTACCAAAATGCCACTGAAATGACAGTGGCAGCACCACTCCCACTTTCACCAATATACCAATGAGGAGAAAAGTAAAAGACAAAGAGCTAATATTAATCAAGGGGGATCCATGTTTGGGCCACTAGCATTTAGGGAGGGGCCAGTGGAAAGAGGGAGGTGGTGCCCAATGGCAGTTCTTGCCACTGTGTGCAAAATTCAAATTTTCGACAGGAGCTGAAGAGCAGGCGATGAAGTCTGCAAAAACGCCATCCCTATAAAGTAAGGTGAATTCTAGATTCAGGGATGCACAAAAATGGAAACTAGAGCAAGAGACCTTACTCTACTTGCCAAGGGCCAAGAGGAACTCATAAGAAGGAGTACGCCCTCCTGTGTAATAACACTTAACCACTATAAGTACTCCTCCAGAATGTAAACCGTGTCCACGACTTACTTTAGGAAGACCCTGTTACATCAGTCATGGGGAATCCCTATGTGAAGCTGTGGGCGATAACCCACTGTGAAGTGGGAAAGGAACTCAATCCTTTTGATTTAATTACCCTCACACACCCTAGTGGTGTCATGCTTCATCATCGGGTCACCCTGACGCCTACAAGTCAGGGTGGGCTCGACCATATTTCAGGGAGCGCTTAGTGATACGATTGGTCAGGGGGAGATAAAAATTAAAAATCCACGGACAGATCCCAGTTTCCCTTTATTCTTGGATCTGTACGGGAAATTAAAAAAGGAATTAGTAGGGTCAATCAGGGTATTATGGTCCTAAGACCCTAGTGCCAACATGTTTCAGTCCGTTTATGCCCCGATAAGGTGCTGGACTTTCTTCAGGGCAAAGGAAATTCCTCCCTGGACCAAAAAGAAAAGAAATACGGGAATTTCCCTATACTATTATTAAAAAGGGCAGATAGCTGCTCCTTTTCCCATCAAGAGTCCTGCCCCGCCGAACAACCTAATAACTGTGGGTCCCCAGGCTTATCGCGATAAGCCTGGGGACCCACAGGTTGTTCGGCGGGGCAGGACTCTTGATGCCTGTATGACTACAGAGCTACCCCTATCCGAGTGTGGTCTCACGTGAGACACGCCTCCTCTCAAATTGGGATGGAGCATCTGACATTCTAAAAATAAGCGTGTCGGGAAAAGGAGCAGCTATCTGCCCTTTTTAATAATAGTATAGGGAAATTCCCGTATTTCTTTACTTTTTGGTCCAGGGAGGAATTTCCTTTGCCCTGAAGAAAGTCCAGAACCCATTTCCGCATGCAAAAAAACGCTAGTACATCTGGCCCTAGAAGCACTAAATAAAATTTAATGTAAACCCTGAATGTGGCCCCTGGTTAATATAGAGCAACATTATAGTCTAATAAATCAAACACAATAGGTTTTTGTACAAATCATAACCTCAAGTTGCATATTTGAAAGGACTTTTATACCCAATAATGAAGAAAAAGGAGTTTTGATTAAATAAAAAAATTGCCTGAGATTATACAATGTAAGAGGAGAAGACACGATGTATCCAGGTTTTCTGGTTTGACTTTGTACATTCCAGCCAGTAGATGGGTATATATTTGTCTTTCCTTATGTTCACACTTTGGGGCATATTCTCAATGACCTATCGCCGAGTTAGCGGCACTTTATCCCAGGCAAAGTGGTGATAAATGCATCGCTTGTTTCCGGTCCAGGGAAGACATGGCTTGGCAGTTCGGGCTGGACTGTTCCCATGAGGCACAGGGTCAGACTGATTTGCATATGGCCATGTCTGAACTGGGGTGGTGGAGTGAGCTAAAGAATGATGATGGATTAAACCCAGATCAGTTGACTGGGGGTGAGTGTTTGATTAGCTCAAACGCTCCGTCCATCATCCCCTTTGGTATCGCTTTGTTCGCCCTAAGTTGGCAGGGTATGCCCAGACGTGGGTCCCTTGCTCACTTTGCCACTGGATTCAAGCTAGCCTGGCTGATGACGGCTGAATAGCCAGAAACCGGTCTCAGGATGCTTGTTTCCGGTCCAGGGAAGACATGGCTTGGCAGTTCGGGCTGGACTGTTCCCATGAGGCACAGGGTCAGACTGATTTGCATATGGCCATGTCTGAACTGGGGTGGTGGAGTGAGCTAAAGAATGATGATGGATTAAACCCAGATCAGTTGACTGGGGGTGAGTGTTTGATTAGCTCAAACGCTCCGTCCATCATCCCCTTTGGTATCGATAAATCCATCGCACCATTCACAAGCTGGCGCTAACAGCCGATATCACCAGTATTCCTGCGATAGCAGCCGCAAAAAACATCGCCACGGATGACACCGGCAACTAACGCTAATGAGATGCAGAGCAGGCGTTCCCGTGCAAAAAGCAGCGGAAACACCACTTCGCAACATTAGCAACGACCAGCCAGATCGGCGATAACACCACAAAACATGCGATAAGGCGCGTTAGCAGCAGGGATTCAACACCTGCTCCTACCTGGTGTTAAGTCGGACGACAACCTGCACCACGAAAGGGAGCCCAGCCCACAGCCACACCAGAAGAACAACAGATGCCATGGAGCTACTGACCATGCAACTCGGAGCCCCAAGAGGGCCACAACACCCACCGCCACCACACCCAGGCCCGCCACCCACCCCAGGACCCCCACCCCCCATGGCCCTACCCCGGGCCCCCCCAGACAAAGATATCTCACATCTACCTCACAAATACATGAACACAACAATTCGCCTGATGTCGCCCAACTACACCAACCAACATCCATGTGTGGTTCGAAAAAGGAAAAACATACATACATTGCAGGATTCCAAAAATCAATTTATTACATTTCCAATCAACATCAATAATTGGAAGAGTCATGGCGGGTCTTCTCCGGACAAACCGTAAGTCACAGACTGCAAGACAAAATTGAAGATAAGAAGGTGTGTCATGCACTCAACAAAGGACAGAGAGAGAGAGAAAGAGAGAGAGAGAGAAAGAAAGGGAGAGAGAAAGAGAGTGAAAGGGGGAGAGAGGGAGAAGGAGAGAGAGAGAGAAACAGAGGAAGAGAGAGAGAGACAGCGAAAGGAAGAGAGGGAGGAGAGAGTAACAGAGGAAGAGAGAGAGACAGTGAAAGGAAGAGAGGGAGAGGGAGAGACAGAGAAAGAAAGAGAGAGAGAGAGAAATAGAGAGAAAGAGAGGGAGAGAGAGAGAGAAAGAGAGAGAAGGATAGAGAAAGAGAGGGAGAGAGAGACAGTGCCGACACTGCGCACCCAGGCCACTGCACCCCAGCCCCTCCCGCCGCCCAGCAGTGCTTGCCCGCCCCTGCGCACCCAGGCCTCACTGCTCAACTACTGCCACCGGTGTGTCTCCAACCACGTGCCGGTTCCACACTGCAGGCCACCAGGTCCTTCATCTGAAACAGAGTCCACAGCTAATGATGGCAGAGAACATAGCGTTGCACACGTCAACATCGCATGGCCGCCCCTGCGCACCCAGGCCGCTGCACCCCAGCCCCCCCCGCCGCCCAGCGGTGTTTGCCCACCCCTGCGCACCCAGGCCTCACTGCTCACCTTCTGCCACTGGCGTGTCACCAAGGGGGCACACCACGTCCTGGTGCAAGCTCCGAGCCCGGGCCTCGCGACCTTGGCAACCTCCACATCACGCATCCCCGCAGCGCGGGCCACCAGGCGCACACTTGACTCTGGGTCTTGATTTTGCAATGGCAGAGATCATATCAGTGCACACGTCATCATTGCAGGCTGCACACCCGCTCAGCTCTCTAGGTGCCACTAACTCTGTGAAACGCGCGGCAACGCCACGTGGCGGTAGGCCCTCGCTGCCCGCTGGCTCAGGTCTACATTGCGGGCCAACAGGTGCACACTTGACTCTGGGTCTTGATATAGCAATGGCAGAGACCATATCAGTGCACACGCCATCATCGCAGGCTGCACACCCACTCAGCTCTCTAGGTGCCACTAACTCTGTGAAATGCGAGGCAATGCCACGTGGCGGTAGGCCCTCGCTGCCCGCTGGCTTAGGCCTACATTGCGGGCCACCAGGCGCACACTTGACTCTGGGTCTTGATTTTGCAATGGCAGAGATCATATCAGTGCACACGTCATCAACGCAGGCTGCACACCCGCTCAGCTCTCTAGGTGCCACTAACTCTGTGAAACGCGAGGCAACGCCACGTGGCGGTAGGCCCTCGCTGCCCGCTGGCTCAGGCCTACATTGTGGGCCACCAGGCGCACACTTGACTCTGGGTCTTGATATAGCAATGGCGGAGACCATATCAGTGCACACGTCATCATCGCAGGCCGCACACCCGCTCAGCACTTTAGGTGCCCCTACCTCAGTGCACTGTAAGTCACCGTCCCGTGGCGGTAGGCCCGTGCCGACCGCAGTATAACCGGTGCCACCGACTCCGTGCAACGCACGTCATGTACCCTATATGATTGAGCCTTGTCGTAGGCCAGGCGGACCCAGCCATGTCACCTCAGGCAGTGGGGAAGAACTGGGACACGTAGCGTCGTCATCCCCCCCTTTATACGTACGCCGAGTGGGCTGGGTCAGCGTACGCCAGGCCAGCGTAGGGGTGTGAACAATTATTCCTGGCCTCTGGGCGTGGTTCATATCTGGGCTGCACAGGAAACCAACTGATGTGTGTGTCTCTGTTGCAGTGTCTGCGCCACATGGCCCGCAATCGACAATGTTGCATGCAGCCGGAGGACAGCAGCGCACGAAGGGACTGTACAAGGAGCGCAAGGCCGCTCGGGGTCTTGGCTCATACATGGCAACTGGTGTGTGTGTTTATCGCTTTTGGTGCACCATAAGCCCAAGACCTAGCCCCAATTGCAGCACGATAGCCACATCACATACCCAGGATACAAGCAGTAGTCTGACTAACATTAGGGATGAAAGCCCCCTTGTCTCAATGCAGAAGGCGGAAGGACATCTGCACCCCCGACCTTGGAAACGCATGCAGCAGGCACCCCCTAAGAGAGATACCATGGCAGATGAAGACGACTCCCACACTACACATGGCGCCAATGAAAGATCAACGTATCCACACCCCACACACAGAAGTCCTTGCCCGAGGTACTCCTGCATGTAACAGCCTTGACACTTACGTACAGGACAACCCATACGTACAAACTTTGCACACTCATACGACTCATTGCTCCGAGCTGCGGCATATCATCCACATAACAGCCGCAGGTCAGAAGAGTTCCAGTTCTACGAGTGCGAACAACACAATATCAGAACATCCCCTGTCACTTGGAACTGTACGGTGACGGAATGCTGCATTTGTTGGGGCACTGCCACTGGCAGTGTTGCGCATCAGTTACCGTCTGAGCTTCCGTCTTGCGTACGTCACCTGCATCCAGCCCTGGTTCCACTGCCGATCATGCATATTCGAGTGGTCCATGGATGTCTGCCTATCCAACACAACGGTAGTTGAACTGGATTATGACATGTGTATGCTCCCCCTGTTGGACCAGGAGTGTAACCCTGATACCCGTTCATGGGATGCCTTGGAATTGGGCGTATGTGCTGGCAGTTGGGCATGTGAGATCGCACAATCCCTCGTGTGCAGTGACCACATCGAAGCGCTCCCCTATTGGGCTGTGTTGCGGATTGGTGAAACGGCATGGACGGAGCACATCTGTCCGGACCAGCTAATGGATTGGCTCGCCCCCGTGTTCGTTGAAGTCGACAACGACGTATTCTTGGAACTGATTGCCCATGAAGCTGCGCTCGCTTTCATGGACGAGTAACTACGTTCCTGCAGCCACAAAAGATTGTAACCCATGGCACAGGTCCCAACACCCTTTTGCATCTTGGGGAAATGGACACATATCCCACCATGACAGTGGACATGTCTGCATTTGCCTGGACTCAGAATGCATGTGCATGCAGCACTGCAGGTGGACACACACCTGTGCAAGGTGAGTGGACAGCGGTGCCTGGCAACGTTCCTCAACCTGACACACCGCTGGAGGGAGAGTACACACATGGCAATGTAGTACGACATGTGACCTTGTTGGACTCCTTCACCTGCTCACTGTCAGCAGAGCAGGGAGTCAGCGCTGTCCGGTGGTACAGGACTATGCAGATCCCATGGGCTGTGAGTGGTGTCCCCTGACAAGGTGCAATGAGCATTCGCCAAACACCACATGACTCGTCCAGCAAGGCAAGGAGGGCTGAGACCGTCGGCATCCGTCATGGTTGGTGTTCATTTGTGCCTCCCCATGTCTTGCACCTCTACATGTTCCTTGGCTTCCTGTTAGTGTATGATGCATTGGTCTGCATGTTGTGGCCCTTGTCTTGCCTGTACTGACACGCACATGCTAATAAAGTCTACGTAGCTTCACCAGTGTTCATCTGTGATGAGTGTTGATTTGCATGCTAAATTGTGTGCCCCAATGAGCATTGTACGTACACAGGGAGGGACTGACTGACGGATTTCACTTAGGGGTGAGTACCTATTGCCAGCTCCACCTCTGTGTGCCAGACATTGTGTTTGGGAGAGTTGCTGGTCGACCTGTGCGCTTACGTGTCTTCAGCAATGTGAGTATGGTGTCCAACTTCTTGCCATGTGGACCAATGTGTTCCATCAAACCAGGCTGTGTCCACACAGTTGAGTGTGTGTCGGTATGCGAAGAGATGTTCTGTTGTCACATGTGATGTGGGACACTACTTTAGGCCTCCTACCGACTCTGACATAGTTACACACAGCCCTATTTGATACATGGACGTGGGGCTACGTTGGGGGGTTGCCAGATTGTTGTTCATGATCAATGAGGCCACAGCTAGTTCACACCTCCACAGTCATGTAATTGGCCATGTGTGTCAGGGTCAAACATGTGCATTGATGTAATTTTCCAGGGTGTACCTTTTTGTGCAATCAATGTCCCTACAGTCATCCATACTTTCACAGTTGATTGGACATAGACATGACACATCTGTGTTATTAGGAATCTTTTATTCACATCCTGTGGAGTGTTGGAGCTGGAGCAGTAAATGACCATGCACACCCCACATTACATGGTTGCCCAGTGGAGGGCCAAACAGAGTCCTTCAGGGGATGACAAGTAAATCGGTAGAGGAAGAGTTGAGTCTGCAGCCTGTTTGCTGTGTCATTGGTAACCAGAGCAGATATGGCAGTCCATGTCGGGGTCCAGGTGGATGTCGCAGAGTGTTTCGGGTGACAGTGGAAGGTGTAGTACCAGGGCATGATGCAGAGGGCTGTACCAAGCAGAAACAGGCCATATGGCGGGGGATGAATGCTAAGACCTCCTTTTTGACACAGAGTCATTACCGTCCACATCTTCGTCCTCTGATACGTCTTCTGTGTCAGGTGTGCCAGGTGTGTGTGGTGGTGTTATGGCTGCATCACTGTGTGCCACGGACTCATCAGGGTGTGGAGGTGATATGGCTGCTTCACTGTGTGCCACTGACTCATCAGGGGGCGGAGGTGGTATGGCTGCTTCACTGTGTGCCACTGACTCATCAGGGGGCGGAGGTGGTATGGCTGCATCACTGTGTGCCACTGACACATCAGGGGGCGGAGATGTGTGTGTCGAAGTTCCTGCAGCAGTCATCTGGGACAGGCTCTGTGGCAGCAATGGCAAGATGAGGATCTGCAGGACATGGTAGATCCCAGCTACATCTCGCTGGTGTTCAGCCGTGGCAGCCATCCTTCCTGCCTGCATACGCTCCAAGTTCTCCATTGTCCTCCGCATCTGTGCCAACTCTGTGCTGTCGTCACTGGAGCCTCTCTGCCTAGACAGTTCTTGTATCCGAGTAATGGATCCAGCGAGGTCAGCCAAGGATTGTTGTAGGGCATGGAGCGAACTGTGGGTGTCCGTTAGGGAGTGTAAGTGGTCCCTGATGGGACTGAGACACCCACGTATGGCATCTAGTTTGGCTGCCATGAGGTCGAAACCCACCCGTACCTGTTCAGCCAGCCCCCTCTGGCAGTCTGGCACACGGCGTGGGAATGCCATGTGTTCTTCGGTGAGGTGCTGGGAGCCAGCCGTGGTGGTGGGTGCTTCCTGCTGTGTGGGCTGTGCAGGGGGTGGTATCACCTCGATGCAGCTGGGCTGCCCTGCTCCTGGAGGTGCGGTGCGGAGGCTGTCCATGAGCCGTTGGAGGGTGTCGGAGCAGATGGCCAGGGGTTCCTCCTCCTCATCACTGAAGAGATGTCTGGTCTGCTCTGCAGGAGGTGTTGATTGTCCCTCTGCAATGTGAAGGGGAGATGCAGGTTAACAGTGTGTTCCATGTATGTGCACGCATTGTACATGTTTACATACGGACTGCATGACAATGTACATTGTGACTGTTTTGGAGGAGCTGGGTATTTGATGGGGGACAGTGGACATTCCGACTACATAACAGATGTGAGGTTGTACTCGTACATTATCATCTGACAGTTTCCTGCTATACCTGATGTAATTGGCCATTTTCTATGCAAGTGCGGCACCAGTTGTGTCCTCTGTTCTGTGGTGTACGTGTGGCACTTTCTACCACATTGTGGTCAATGTTGATGTGCTGTGATTGCTATGTGTGTGTGCTGCATTGTGGGAGAATCGCGCCTGCAGCTCTGATTTAGCGGCCCCTTATCCCTTTGAGGCAGTGTTCCTTTGACTTGAGTGCTTTTACGGTGCTGAGATGTTGGCGACTTCGGTCATTTGTGCTCCAGTACGGATTATGGACTCTTGTGCATTGTTTGTCTGCTGATGTGTTGTTGACGTGAGGGGTTGTATGTGCACGTGGATGTGTCAGAGTGTGACCTGCTCCTTTGGGGATGTTATCCACACTGGGCCACCTCAGTGTTGTGCTGTGCACCATGTCATGTATTTTGACTGCAGCCATGCTAGTGGCCATGCAGTGTCACTTGCATTGTCAGTGTGGCTCACAGAGCCACTGCTTTGCTGGGTTCAGCACATGTGCATGGGTAGGTTGTGGGATTGGTGATGGGGGGGCATTTGTGCACATGGTGGACGGGGGCCTACTTGGTGTTTCTGTGTGTGCTGCAGTGTGCCAAGGCCATCAGGGACAGGTTCCACAGTCATTGTGGGTGTGCAGTGTGCTATTCTTGATTGTGCATGTGTGCCATTGTGCCCATCTCCCCCGTCCCCCCAGTCCCTGGTGGTTACTCACCCTGTTGCTGTTGGGTCAGGTCATTTCGGGCAGTGTCCGGACCCCCAACACCTTGCACCGTCTCTGCACTGATGACTGTGGCCACCATTTCCTCCAGCTCATCCAGCTCCTCCTGTGGCGCAGGACTCCCACCTCCAGTGGCCGTTGCTGTCTTCAGGTTGGCAGCGAGTTTCTGCTTGGTTTGGCTTTTGACGTCATGCCAGCGCCTCTTGACCTCCTCCATTGACCTCCTCGACACTCCGACTGCATTCACGTTGTTCACGATGGACTGCCATATTTCCGTTTGTGTTGCCGATGACACAGTGGAGGTGACGTACAGTTGTTGGTAGTGTTCGGTCACCTCCGTGACGATGATCCGTTTTTCCTGCGGACTGAACCCCGTCTTCCTCTTCCTCTTCTCTTTGCCCTTCTCCGGCCCCGGGGTTCCTGGCTGGTTATCGGTGGGGCTTGTGGGGTTCGCGTTGTCCTCTGCACTGGGTCTGGGTGCTTTTATAGTGCATTCTCACGCATGGCGCGTGGGAATCACAGGCCTGTTGCTGGTTTTTGCTGGTTTTTGTATCGCCATTGGGGTCATCGCTACTTTTTTCGCGTTGGGGTCTCGCATTTTTTGGGCATCGCGTTGACTTTAACGCGGGCATTTGTCGCGTTATCGTGAGGCTATCGCATGGTGCCGCTGGGTTGTGAATGCTGCGTTAACACAGTGTTATTTTCCCACGATGGACTGCGATGTGAGAAGTTGCGTTAAGCGATTTTGGCGTTAGTTAACACGCGTTCTTCAGAATATCCCCCTTTGTTTTGACCTCTTTGCACATTTTGTCTGTAGTTTTTATAAAGCTGAAACTCGACCCCGTGGTATTGTAGCACTTTACCTGAGGACAAATTACATTATACACGGTCCTATTAATTATTTTTAGGCAGGGGGACATTAAGTCATTTGACTCACATGATGTAGAGCAATGAAAGACTCGAACCTCGTTTCTCAGCTCCAAAGTTGCCGGATCTTGTCACAATGCCACATCCTGGGTGGAGTGAGGGGGGCAAGCAGAAGCCACTTGGAAGTTTGGCTCATTATGGGCTCGAAATTCCAACTGGACTTCGAGCTGAGCCAAAACCAAGCTTCTGGCTCGAGCCTGACTCAAGTTTTCAGTGGCCTGCCAACCTCTAACACAAAGTAGGTGCCTTAATCACATAGGACCTTTTAAAATGCAGACTTTGCAACCAATTAAGCAGAACAGATTTACTGCCACATTTCTCTTTGTTGCCAATTTCTTTGTGGCAGATAACACAAAGTAGGTGCCTTAATCACGTAGGGCATTTTAAAATGCAGACTTTTCAACCAATTAAGCAGAACAGATTTACTGCCACATTTCTCTTTGTTGCCAATTTCTTTGTGGCAGATAACAAAAAAAATGTATGTTTAAACTGAGGTCCAGATTTTGCACCTGGATTGCATCACTTTTTTGGCACAGCCCTGACACAAAAGCTGATTTGTTAAATGTTGTAATGCACTCCAATTTACTCATGATTGATCTGATAAATATATGTGCGAGGTGTTAAGATCTGATGTCACTTCTTGTGATGTCATTTCCTGTGAGGTCATGGGTTATGATGTCATTTCCTGTGATGTCACTTCTTCTGATGTCAAACACAGTGATATCATGTGCATTTGATGTTTTGCACCGTGATGTCACTTGCACCTTGCCTAACTTTGTCAGTCCCCCTACTTCTTACTTTAGGACTTATGCCCTGATGGAGCGGTAGTGAAGCAGCGGTCTGTGGGAGGCTGGGGGTTTGGGTGCTACAGTGACTATATTTTGGCTGTCCACAGGTGCTTCCTTAACAGGACCAGGATGATTTGGGAGTTGCTACTAGTGCTAGTGGACCAGGATATGACTGACTTGCCTATGTCCATCTTACAAAGGGATCCAGGAGGGTTCAATTTTGGGTTGTACTGGTATTGCTTAGGGTCTAACCTACTGGTTGACCAAAGGGGGGTCCTCTGGTATGAGAGAGTGGCTGAGTTCACCTTGCCAAGTACTAAGTAGGGGAACTAGTGTAAATATGGGTAGACCAAATCACACTTTCATGGGGATTGTGATTGATGGGCCAGCCCGGTGGGTAACCATGATTCTGAGAAATTTCAGCCATGTCTAGTATTGCATTGATGTGGATGTTCAATGTACATGATATAAATATTTTGAGGTGTGTCAATATCAGGAAATTATACTTCTGTCCCTTTTGGAAAATAAATACAACCCGAGAATGTTTAATTCTCAATACTAAGTAAGGTAGTCTTAAGCTACTTTACTGGCTTTGATGCAGGGGTGTGGAATGGGGCTGGTTTACTGTATTTACTAGGATGTCATCACCACTCAACCTCGTTTGGTCCCTCACATACGTAAATTGTGAACTCTTGTCTCTGGCATCAAGCTTGAGCTTTAAAAACCCCCTTCAGGCAGACATTCAAACAGGCGAGACATCTATACTGTGTCTCAGCAAAAGGTGCATTAATGCACAGGACTGCAGTTGCCAGTTTGAAGATGGCATAGAAGAGTAAAAGACAGGGGGCCACCAGCTGATTGCAACAGTGGGTCAGGTTGAGGGACAGCAAGGTACAGAGGTTGCACAGCCAAGATGCATTTCAAATGAGCCATTGAAATGTCTGTGTCTTTAAGCTGGAACTAGGTACCCTTTTTGTCCATGTTTTCTAACCACCAACTGCCAATCGCATAGATGGTAAGAAGCCCCAAATGGTACACCACAGAAGGGCAGAGCGGTCTGGGGTACACCATGCTGCTGCGGCAGAAATCTTTGGTGGGCGCATTGCAAGGTGCTGTTCATGCACAGAGTCATGTAGATCCCCTCTGCCAGTCTACTGAATGTTCACCAAGGGCAACATCCACACACAGCTTTCTGTGAAGTGGACTGTGAGAGGTCAGCACAAGGAAGCCCTCAACATGATGCATTGAAATACTGCATCCCACGTATATCCCTACTGTGGTGCATGTGTCCCGTCATACCCAAACTGAGCTACATTGCAATCAAGAGGTAGAGAAGCACAGTGATGGGCTGCTCATTTCTGCTGGATGTTTACAGACTTCTAGAGTAACTGTGAGGACAATTTTACTCAGGACCATCTTTTAAAAACACCTGACCAAACTATTAAGTGCTGGTGCCATCCACCATCAACCACCGAAACAAACAAACTGCCAAAACACCCATTTGCCAATAGCACTATGCACGTTCTAAGTTTTTTAAACAGTATTTGGAATTTTTAGACACAAAGCTACAAGCACTCCCCTAGAAAATGCAAGATGCTGTTGGTAAAAATATCTGGACTGCCTAATGGACACTGAATCATTGCAACACCATTTGAAAAAAGATAAAAATAGTTCTCCCATTTATTGCATTTATATAGTGCGTGCTAACGTGTGTTATGGGTAATAAGTGCTATATAAATGCAATTACCTACAATATAATCAGGGCCACTGGAATTATTCAATTGTGCAGTCGCTGCGTTTTTCGCATGATTATGGATCTCCCATGTTTGCCACATAATTTATCATCTGCTGCCTAATCTGCAGATTTTATCCCAAAAAATGTGCTTCTAGCTCTAATGGTTAAATGTTCACCCAGGGCGAGAGGCACACACAACTTTCTGTGAGGTGGACTGTGAGAGGTCAGCACCCAGCAGCCCTCGACAAGGTGCAGTGAAATATTGCACCCCATGCACGTCCCTACTGTGGTGCACACTTCCCGCCCTGCCCAAACTGAGCTGCATAGCAAACAAGAGGTAGAGGAGAATAGTGTTGCTGCCTGTTTACAGACTGTTAGAGTAACTGTGTGCCATGACAGGCAGCCAAGAACATTGTGCTCAGAGGCTGCCTGCGGGACCGTTTTTTTAATAATCCCTGCCCAAACTATTAAGTGCTGGTGCCACCCACAATCAACTACTGAAACAAACTAACTGCCCAGACCCCCTATTCGCGAATATCACTATGCATGCTTAATTTGTAAAAGAATAAGTGCTGGTGCTCACAGTGCTGCTCGAAGCTGCAGAATGTCAGAGGTACCGAACACCAAGGCTGCATAGCCTTGATGCCACCTCATGCCTCTTCAATCCACCACCAGACATCCCCTTCCACTTGATCTCACTCTTGCAGCTTCTCTTTCACCTCTGCTATCTTTGTCACTGTTTTTTCCATCCTTCTCTTCCTCTTTTGTTTTTTTCCTTATTGCTTTGCGTCAAAGTGTGATGAGTTAAAACAAGTGCTGGTCCCCAAAAACGAGTGCCGTGGGCTCCACCTGCAACCACTGGCACAATTTAGGTACTGGCACATTAACCCTCTAAGCTATACGTATCATAAATAAAATCTGAGGGCAGTGACTCCCCAGTCTATGAGTTCCCGGAGTGCTCTTTCTTCTATGTCCACCAAATACCACAGAGAGAATGGGGCCAAAGGGAGGAAACGGGAGAGAAGGAGATCAGAAGACCGGGGATGGCTGACAGGAACCCTGCACCACGTGGCGAGACATCCCTTCTAAAGCCTACACTTATTTTGCCCTTGGGACAGCAGTGATGGTGCAATAAAAGTAACAGAAACATATCTGTGCTTTATTGTGCAATAAAAAAAATCCTGTAACATTGGAAAATTGACTGTGGTGTTACAGTTGAAAAACAACTTTACCTCATGGCGCAGATGTCTCGCAAAGGCGCTTGCATATTGGCATCTCGATTAGTCCTGCACAGACAGGTTCACATCTGCTGCAGAATACTTTGTGCTCTCACATAACATTGCAATGGCCTGCTTTTCAGAAGAGCCTCAGCCTAATAAACTCGGACTGCACCAGAATCCAGCAGACAGAGCCGGAGCACAAGTCTAGCTGACCAGCAAGTTGCATTCTGGATCTACCGAGTCCTGGAGTGTCTGGTCCGGATCTTCCAGAGAGCCCACAGCGAAGGAGAGAAGGAGCCGCCCGCCCGAGTTTGCTCAGCTTTGTTTTGCTTGTCCGAATGCAAGGTTTGCCTTAACGCTGGCATTTCCCTTGCCGCATGAGTAAAGTGGCGACCTGAGGACTCGAGGACCCGCGGAGGACTTTTGCTGAAACGACCGCCGCATTTTGGCGCGTCTTGGCTGGAGAGTTCAGGAGGGCGTGCACCTGCAGTTTTTCAGCTGTGTTCAGCTGAAACGTCGAATTACAACCGAACTACAGCCGTGGAGCAGCCTGTGTGGCACAGTGTGTGTGGGCAAAAGCGGCTGAATTGGTGCAAAAACTGTGCCCGGAGTCCCGAGCCTCTGATTTCCCAGTGAGAGGTTCGCGGCCGGGAGATACGTGGAGCGCTGATCAGAGTGCCGTGCAGCAAAATGTTGTTAACATTGCAGCTAATGTTGGTGAGTGCTGTTATTTTGCTACCTTTGATTCAGCAATGATCCAGCAGTAAACAGGCGTGCTAACTGAAGTACCGGTATTACTTCTGATGGTTTCTGGAAAATTGTGGCCTGTGTTGTGGTGTATTTTGGCGTGGCCGGGAGATACGTGGAGCGCTGATCAGAGTTCCGTGCAGCAAAACGTTGTTAATATTGCAGCTAATGTTGGTGTATTTGGCGCTCGGGGATCGCCATTAATGGACAAGGGCATTAATTGTATTGACGCGCCTTTGCTGGGTCGGAGGAGTCTCTTGCCATTGGTGATTTTTTGTCACTACTTTGCTACTTCTCTGCCATTACAGCCACTACTGCCACAAACTACTGCCAAAAACAGTTGCACAATCAGTTTCACAATTGACAGTGTGCATTATATTACTTAATACTCCTTGTCTCTCCAATATTCCATAAAAACAATTGGTGTGGTTGGAGGAGGGAGTGGTCCTAGGTTTGGGGGTTAGGGCTGGCACCTGTACTAGCGAAAAGAACAACAGAACTTATTTTCACCGAACCGGAATCAGCACTGACATTTTCTTATTCGCTTGCCTTCTTGAGTCTCCAAAGAGGATAGACACTTTTGTGCTGTAAGGTGTATATTATGAGGTCAGGAAAGGAGCGTCCACCGTTCCCTACGATCAAAAGGAAGAAAAAAATACAACAAACCTCAATATTAGATAAATTTAGATTAAAACAATTAGGAGACAGCCATTCTCCTAACCCATCCAAGGTCCATATATTTGGGAAATCAGAAAAGTCCCCCGCAAAATTTGATTTTATGAAAGATCCAACTGGTGCCATGCTAACGTTGCTAACCAACTCATGTGGTCTTCAAACCCCAATTAAGCCAATGGGTAGAACACCTATACCATGCTCGAAGAACGAAGTTAGACAATTGGGACAGCTTGAGTTGGATGGGGCAGATGAGCAAAGGTCAAACCCTACTGAGGACACAGGCAACCATTGGGGTCAGATAACGGATTTAGAGATGCTAACGATTTCACCCAGTGGGCATGAACAACAAGGAGTTCCAATCTGCAAGAGTCAAATGTTGGGAGATACTTATCAACTAGCATCAACCGGGCTGCCTATGCCAATTCCAATTGAAGTTCAAGTAACAATTAGAAAAGCCAATGATGCAGGGGAGCCACCTAATCTGGCTCAAACAAAACAACTTGTGCAAGAGTCTCCAAAAGAAGGAATTAAGGGGGCGAAAATTATAAGGGTTGATAATATTCCACCAAATCACCAACAACCGGATCTTAATCTATCTACAATTAATACTCTCCAAAAGCTGGACCAGGAGAATTTTCCACAAAATAATAACAGGCCCCAAAAGAATAAGGAAGACTATAATAGTAACCCAGATCTCCTGCAGCGTTGGAGCACCCCGTATCAAAAAGATGCTCCGAATAGTAGGCCACATTTTATTAATTTATGTGACGAGGGACACGAACACCAAGGGCCTGGGAAAGAAGGGCATAAGCACCAATCATATATAAATGAGCAATACTGCAGCCCAGGATTTCAAGAATCAGGAACTCGGAACTCGGTAGCAATTTGGGACTTATTCTTTAAAACCTCGCAATTAACTTTGGAAGCTTTAACATATCAATCCAACAAAATGGAGGTGCAAATAGATCTCCTGAGTGCTATGGCATCCTCAGTAGCCGGAATAGAAGAAAAAATTTCAACACTAAACAACTTAATAATAAGGGCACAAACCCAACCAACAGCTACGTATGCAGAGTGTAGTTGTGCCCCTCTGATTAACAAACTTGCCACCATTCCTGATGTTTTAAAAACAATAATTGACGATGTAAAAGGAAATCTATTCAATACCGGACCTCAAGCTCGCCAGAGCGATTGCTCTTTTAAAGATATGATGGAACATAAAAACAATATTTTCGTCAAAGAAACAACAGGCGATAATACAAATGACCAAGAAGTGAAAAACCTATGCTCGTCACAATTAACATCTATAGACGTAGTTCCAGAAGTTCAGCTATCCAAAAGGCAGAGAAAAAAACAACGTAAAGCAAGAAACAAAGGCTCTAAAATTATAAAAATTGTAATTGCAGTGGATGTAGTGAGTTCGAACAATGGAAATATTCATGAACAAACATCAAACAGTGAAGTAGAAGTCAAAGATTTGTTCCCAGCAAAACCCCTTTTCCCTTTATTTAACAAAAAGCTAGCGGAAGTACAAACAGTTACAAAAAATGAAAGTTTAATTGAGCGAACTGATAGCTCAAAGCAGATAGATAAGGAAAAAAATCAGCCAACAAGAATGCCGCAAATGGTGGAAACAGAGAAAATGGGAAAATTAAGCTATCACAAGGGGTTACGAAAGATGCAAAGAGTGAAATCACCATAAAGGATGAAGAGAATAGAGATTGTTTAAAAATCTGGAAAAATAATAAATTATCACGCGATCGGGGCGACGAAATAAAACAGGCACATCAGTACCAACAACTTGTACCGAAGGCTCAGAGCTATTATAATGAGAAGCTAATTCAGTTTACTCAAGAAAAAGATGAAAATAGTTTGCAAAAGTTTATCAAAACCAGCCTGAACACAAAGAGGGAGCAACGCAGGTAATTTTAACCCCTGAATATAAATCTAGGGGTTATAACGACATCTTGAATCGAGGAAATATATTAAAATTGTGTAATGCAGTACCGTCTCTAGAAAAAATTAGAAGTACTGACATAGAATCAATTTAATTTCTCGTAATTAATAACAATAATCAAGAATCGACATTAGTAATCTGGACAACACCTACTGCTGCTAACCTTATTATACAAGAATGTAACCTTTTTTTGGATTGGGGAATAAAAATAACAACTCCCCTACAACCCTCCTATCCAAGCCCTTTTGTTTTTCCAGAATTCCAAAACAAGAACCAAAAAAGATCAGATAATAATCAGAAATACTCAATACTAAAAAAACCCATAGGTATGACCAATGATCATGTCTTAAGATCTTTAGAGGAAAATAAAAGTGACTTAGATATTGTAAAATTGGGTTGGTTGACAGCTGCTTTACATAATATCAAACAGGATTGACCCACTGTAACAGATGCTCCATTAAGAGGATTAACGAGCCAGAGTGATAGGATTAGAATCTGTTCATGGAACATAAATGGCGTCTAAGCAAAGATTGAGAATGAACAATTATCTTCCTTGTGTGGCTTTCAAATCATTTGCTTACAAGAGACCTGGGCTTCCGTTCCTTTCAGGTTAGAAGGTTATAAGGGCTTTTATTCGATGGCCGAGAAAACAAGCAGCCATGGTAGATCCTGTGGTGGTTTGGCTACTTTCATGTCAACTGAGCTTAACATGGAAAGTGAAATGGATGCGCAAAGCCTAAAGGATTGTTTAATTGTTAAAATACGTTACAAGGAACAAAAAATAATTAAAATGTTAGTAATAATCAACGTATATATTCGCCCTGATTCGAATTCACGTAGAATAATGGCTAATCGCTTAATAACTATGATATTGCAGCAATTGGACAACGATATTCAACCTGAGATTATCATTACTGGTGATTTTAACATGAATATGTTGTGGTCTCATGTCAGAGACATTGAAATACAACAACAGAATTATATATGGTCGATCCCTAGTGTTTCCCCTACAATGGAGTTGAAGGACCGAAAGAACGTAAAAAAATCAAGTAGTGCTTTTGTAAAAGAATTAGAATCTTTGGATTTAAGGGTGCTCAATGGGAGATGTTTACAAGATTCGCCACCCGCATGGACGTACCAAGCAGGGGATCATAAATCCAGAATCGACTATACCATAGCATCCCTGAATCTATTTTATAAAATTATGTCTTACAAGATAGGGGGAACCGAAAGAAGTGATCACAACCAACAAATGATAGAGTTAAACTTAGATGGTTTAAGATGTGAAAACTATAAGACACTTCCAGGAGAGACAGTAACTGTAAATTATAAGAAACTGTACTGGTCGGATAACATCAAGGACTCATTCACAATTAGTGCACAAGCAATGGTTGAATCATACTTTGAAGGAGATCTATCCAATGCTGTTGAAAAATGGTCCCTCTTTACAAAGGAATTAATTTCCAGTCAATATCAAAAAGACAACAATAAAGGGCAGCCGAGGAAAAAAGCATCAAGTTCAATGGTTAAAATATCGCCTGAATGTTATATATTAAAAAAAGAACGCAATAGAACCTTAAGACTGGTAAAGAAATACCCAGGTAATCAAACTTATAGAGAAAAACTTAAAAGGATAACAGTAGAAGTAAGGAAATTGATCTGGAAGGATAAAATACAAATAAAACAAATGTTGTGGGCTAAAGCCTTATATACCTGTAAAAGGAGCAATACAAGAGACTTCTGGGTTTTAGTTAATAAATTGAATAGCGCCAGTAGGAAACCTACATCTTCAACAGTAACGGAATCTGAATGGGTTACGTTTTTAGATATGCATTTGAACCCTATTCCGGACATGGTCAAGAACCACACCAATTGCAGTGCAAAAGGACTATGCGAAGAAATGAATACTCATACAATAATGATAACTGAAAACCAAGTATGCAAACTTATAAAGAAACAGAGATCGAAAGGTGCCCCTGGCCCAAACGGGATTCCAGCAGATTTTTATAAGGAGAAGGCAATATATTGGTCATCCTATCTAACACCAGTGTTTAATCATGCTCTGCAATCAAGGTCTATCCCAGAATCGTGGAAGGGATCAATAATCTCTCCGATCTATAAAAGTGGGGACTGGTCTCATCCTGCCAATTATAGATTAATTACCCTTCAAGATATTGAAGCTAAACTTTTTGCATCGATTCTCCTTAAAGAGTTAACCGATTGGACAAATGACAAGCATTTAATTCCGCTGAACCAATCAGGTTTTATAAAAGGACAAGGGACGACAACAAATATTTTAACATTAGGAATACTAATGGAAAGATATAGAACAAAAAAACAAGCACTATATTTATGTTTTGTCGATTTCAAAGCGGCCTTTGATTGTGTAGATAGGCAAATTTTATGGAGGAAATTGGATCGTTATGGTATTAATCCCTGCCTTTTAAAAGCAATTCAATTGTTATACACTGAAACCTGGACGAGAGTCTGACTTGGAAATGGCTCAAGGCTGTCTAGGAAGATTAACACATCTCAAGGTTTAAAGCAAGGTTGCGTTTTAGCTCCGTATTTATTTAATATTTTTTTATCTGATTTTACACCAGCAATGAATAATGAATTAGCAGACCCTCCAAAGCTGGGAGAGAAACAAATATCGAATTTATTATACGCTGATGACATCGTTCTGTTAAGTCAAACAAGGATAGGTCTACAGCGATTAATAAACAAGACATCGTTGTATTCAATGGAGAATAAAATGACAATAAATGAATCAAAAACAAAAGTAATGGAAGCCAGTACCAGGAAACTGAAAGGCAGTAAATATAAATGGTACCTCCAAATACGAGAGCTAGAAAAAGTTCAATGCTATAAATATCTTGGCATACTGTTCGATGAGAATGGATCTTTCTCATCTCATAAAACAGAGACGAAGAAAAGAGCCAATTGTTTACAAGGGGCGTTTCGTGTACTTTATAGCTCCTTGGGAGGTCCAACATATACCCCATTACTAAAAGTAATAAAAGCGAAATTGCTTCCCAGTATTACCTAAGGAAGTGAAATCCTGTGTGGTTCAGATTCTACACTATTAAATAATGTCATTACAAAAACTTCTAAACATTTGTTTTGACTTCCTGCTAATGTATCGCCTGCCCAGATTAGGTTGGAATTTGGTTTTTGTAATCAACAGCAAGCAAGAATGGGTCAGTACGTTAAGACTTGGAAACAAATCAAAACTAACATTAATAATCCAATGTGCCGTCTTCTGTGGCAGGAGATGCAACAGAATGAAAAATTGTCATTCTATAAATACCTGCAAAAGGCTCTTGATGAACTGGCAATTTGCGAGATCTGGGAAATGTCTTTAACCGTACAAAGTTTTAAGAAAACAATTAATAAAGTAGTAAAACATTTATCCCTGTTGAAAGACAAAGAACTCTTTATAAAGCGATCTCATGCCTGGATGCTGGTACAGGAATACGCAAGTCTTAAGGTACAACCGTATCTAGAGATACCGTGGTCAATACAAACAAAAAACAGATTTATGAAAGCAAGATTCGGTGAATTGCCAGGCTTAAAACATGCAGTGCCTTGGCTACGACCTGCTATGCCGTCTCCCTGCAGACTATGCAAGTTATGGGATGAAAATATTACTCATTTGGTCTGTATTTGTGCAGCAATGATGGAGGAAAGAAAACGATATCTGAAAAACTGCTTTATTGTTAGAGGGGTTCGTACATGTAGACATGCGATGGTAGTTTGTTTTAGACCAACGGATATTAAAATGAATGCCAATTTTTCGAAATTTTTGATACTCATAAAAAAGAAACTGGACGCTTGTGAGCCGAGCACAATAAATCCGGAATTTAAAAAAAATAATTAGGGACAATTTTCCTCCTATATAAATGAATTTATAAACAGTAATGTAATAATTTCTGTTATTAACTATTTATAACGTGGAAAATGTTAAACGGACTGAATGTTTTCTGCTGGGACCTTTGATAAAATTATTTGAATGATATTATCAGGAATTTTAGATGTATTCGTTTGAATATTTTAATTGGTGTGTTTTATAGCTTGTTCTAATTGTAAGATTTTTATTAATCATGCAATAACATTTATTTGATTTGAGATCAGAAGACCGGGGGTGGCTGACAGGAACCCTGCACCACGTGGCGAGACATCCCTTCTAAAGCCTACACTTATTTTGCCCTTGGGACAGCAGTGATGGTGCAATAAAAGTAACAGAAACATATCTGTACTTTATTGTGCAATAAAAAAAAATCCTGTAACATTGGAAAATTGACTGTGGTGTTACAGTTGAAAAATAACTTTACCTCGTGGCGCAGATGTCTCGCAAAGGCGCTTGCAGATTGGCATCTCGATTAGTCCTGCGCAGACAGGTTCACATCTGCTGCAGAATACTTTGTGCTCTCACATAACATTGCAATGGCCTGCTTTTCAGAAGAGCCTCAGCCTAATAAACTCGGACTGCACCAGAATCCAGCAGACAGAGCCGGAGCACAAGTCTAGCTGACCAGCAAGTTGCATTCTGGATCTTGTAGTGACTTTCCATTAGAGATGCAGGCATACAAGTCTCGGAATGCAAAGTGCTGTTGGCTACAAAGCCTGTCTATCTGAAGGTGCTACACATGACATGGGCCCTGGGGCACCTGTGCAGACACACTGTGTAACATTCTGCAGGCCGCTGGACACGGGGCACCTTGCTGTTTTTTTAAATTGCACAACAAATCACATATCTGTTTCTGTTAATTTAAGACACCTACCATTGTTTCCCCACCATTCGGCCTCCCTTTACTCTGATCTGCCATCAGTGAAACACACTCTCCCTTGCACCAGTGTATCTAGGATTTTGTACTGAAAAATCATCCTCAATCGAGCCTCTAGCGTGAAAGCATAACTTACTGCTGTTTCCAATTACATGTGTGCGCCTTCTTATATTACACCCATTTGAGGCATTTACTAAACTTCCCTTACCTTGCACTGCCGGGAGCCACCGTGCTGATGCTGGCAGTTTTTATACAGTGCTGCCAGTGCAGAGCAGCATGTGCAATGCACACCATCATCAGCCTGCATTTGGTGGTGGGCCACAGCCATGACGTGTAAGGGGCAGAATAAATTATATGTGGCTTGTTTCACCTGGTTTCATTTTCAGATCAGTGCATGCAAGCTGTTAAAGTAAGCTACGCACTTTCAGTTTCTCCAACCTCAACAGACTTTCCCAGCCTGCCTCGCCCCCAACTCACCCATCAGCCCGCCCTCCACCACAACTTGATAACTTAAGGGTAATGCTGTTATTCACAAACATTACATTGATCGTCTGGTTGACGGTTGACCTATTGTAACTCCTAGAAGCTAGGGTAGTTAGGATTGTGCCCAGACTGTCAGTAAGTCGCAATTGGTAATAATAATTAACATATAATGGACCCAAAACATATTTGTGAAGATTATTCCATATTATTTTGCACATAGTTATTAACTGGTGTTAGGTTTTAAAATCCCGTCCCTGCAATGTACTCCTTTCACGTTATATTAGGTTAGCAATGTGTGGCTAAATAGATGCCAGTTGTATTTACGTTATGCAACCCACTGAGTTATCCGCGTAATGTGCAGGCTTCAGTTGGTGAATGCGACTCCATTTTGTTTCTTGCAATCTTTACTAGGCTGCTAAGACTGTGCCTGAGTTAGGCCTCATTGCCCGTAATGCTTGCCTCAGCAGAACACTGTATTTCGCTAATGTTTTTTGTTTCTGTCCAAGGCTGTTTTCCGACCTGCTAATGAGGAGACAATTCGGCTCTCACATACCAATCTAAGTGTGTAGTTCTGCTCCCGCGTTAGGAGACGCTGAGACCCAGCCCTGTGGCCTTGGATTTCTGATAACATGTACCCATCTGGCAGGTGGTAGCTCATCTCCCAGTGCCTCCTTTGTTCATGTTCGGCCCCGGCCGGTAGTTTTCCATGGTAGGCGGGGTTGGAGACTTTTGGGGAAGAATGATTACTCACTGTGGACCTTTGGGAAGTCAGACCCTCGGCAGACATCTTAGGGTGCAGGTCATGATGGAATCCTCTGCAGAGCATTTCTAAGAAAGCATGTAAGTTTGTATTCTCTACTGTCTGACCGACTCTTCATTCTTGGGAAGGCATAGCAGGTGGTTGTGAAAAAACCCGAGTGGCCCTAGCGGGCCACTTCCTTCACTGGGTAAAACATCAAAATGGATCAATGGCACAAATTTACTTTTCACAGGGAGGTTTTTATTTCTTTTTGAAAGCTCCATTTAATCTAGCACAAATTACATCCATCTGGTTTTCACAGCATTATACAAGGTATGTTAAATAAAGTCAAACTCATATTGACTAGAGTAATTCAAGAGTATTTTAAGTTAGTCGAGTCTGGTCCATCAATGTGTATAGAAAAACTAGATTATGTAACATTATATCCACAAACCATTTTATAAGCATAATGGACAATGGGTTTAAACTGCCATCTAAGGATGAAACTCTCTATATTGACTTTGGATTCAGAAAGTAATTATGGTTCAAAAACACAAATTCTGAAAGTTGGAAACCTTATAGTTATTCAAATTAAAAAGACTCTACATAGGAACTATTTTGAGTACTTTTCCTGCTAGAAACACAAATGTCATCTACAATTTTTAATAGATCTAACAATTGTATTTATTTACTTTGTGTAATCCATACAATATTTTAAAAATAGTATTTAGTTGCTATGTAGTAGCGATGTTGCTGAGAAATCTATACTGTGCTATCTTGTTTAAAATTCAGTGGGTGATAATAGGAAGTAAGAAGATGATGAGGGAGTTAAAATAAACTGGTCACTATCAAGAAGAGGGAGTATATCATCACTGCACAACAATAAGTTTGGAGTTTGGTTGACATGGTATTCCATTGCAAAGGCAACCGAGTACCCTGCCTGCTCAGTGAAGCTTTCAGCTGTGTGGCCAGGATTTGCAGGGCTTCACATCCATCAGTGTTGGATCCTGTAAAGCCTTCATTTTGGAGCTGCATGTCTTAGCACTGACCTAATGGAACCTTCATTTAGGCAGGGTGGAGTGCACCCTGATGCTACCCAAGGTTCCAGGACTTGGGGTGCATCTCTTTGGGATCAGGAATCACTCCTGCAGAGACCAAAAGCAGGGCTCAGGCAGGTCCAGTTGGTGCTGGTCAGCTGGACAGCTGAAGAGAGGCCTCTGAAATGTTGTTGTGTCCCTGTGGCTCACTCAGGACCTCAGCCCACTGACCCATGTAGTCATTCTGGGTAGGCTGGGATCAAGGCAAGCAGGTCCAAACTTCCTCTTTCATTCAGCAAGGCAGTCCTTCTGGCAGCAGGGTAGTCCTTGTTCTTCCAAATGTCAAGCAGCGAACTGATTTGAGGTCTGAAATTGCAACATTTTATTCCCATTGTCAGCCTTTTTGAGGGGTCAAACCCTAGCCACCTCTCAATCTAGTTCTGTCAGTTCCCCTGTTCTTCCTGGGTTTGGCTCCTCACAGTCTACTAGGACAAGAGCAAGCCTGGTGTCAGGTTAAATTGTGTGTGCTGCAGTAACGACGCATTGAAATGTAATCAAGGTACAACTCCTCCCCAGCCATCCAGCTAAAATGTCCCATCCTTTCCACATCTAAGCCACGTTGTCCCCATGTCTGGAAGGAATCAACAACGCATCTCAGAAGAGATACCCACAGTCATGTGGCCATGGCTCCTAGCAGAAAGGCACTGTTGATATGGGCACAGAAATTCCAACTTTCTAAAAGTGCTATTTCTAGAATTTTGACTTAAAATCTGACTTTACGATTAAAGAGGATTTCAAATTACTATTCAAAAGAGTCCAATAAGTACTTCACTATCTGCTCTCAATCTGAAGTTAGCCCTTTATTAAATGTAATAAGGTAACCAACTGTTAGCCTATCAGAGAGATAGCCTTACAATAGTGAACAATGACTTTAGGAGTTTTTCACTGGCAAGCCATGAAAACTTAAACCCACATGTCCTACTATTTAAATGCCATGCACCCTGCCATATGAATCTTTGGGGCCTACCTTAGGGGTAACGTATACGAATTCAACAGGAAGGCTTAGGCCTGGCAAAAGGTTTATTTTGGCAGGTGAAAATAGCAGACATGACACATATTTTAAAGTGCTACTTTAGTGGGTGGCATAATGAGTTCTGCAGGTTTACTAGTAGCATTTAATTTACAGGCCCTGGGTACAGGTAGTACAATTTACTAGGGATTTTCAAGTAAATTAAAGGTGCCAATTAGATGTAGGGCAGTTTTATCATGCTTTAGGGAGAGAGCACAAGCACTTTTTTTTTTTTATCGCCATTTATCAATTTTATACATAAACACATACTGGAATGTACACATTAGGTTATACATGTGTGTCAATCATTCATAGATCGCATTTCAGTGTAAAACCAATCAACAAGAGCACAAATGGAACTGGTCTGCATAGAAGAATCTTGGATATCTAGACTCGCATCGTAGCATTGTACTAGTATCAATATATAATTGCACCCATATATAAGGATGTATCATTATGATATTTAGCACTTGATACCCCTCATCACTGCTTAATATATACATTTCGAGTAAGCTAATGGGCCTATTGCACCAGAATTGTATCTGTATATCCCGATCATATTATGTCAGGCCTATTCCAACCCAGTGGAGCCGTAAAGCCGGACAATTTGCGATCTGTTATGCTATTTGTTGTTATGGCTGTGTCTTTTTATTTTTTTGCTCTGAGTTTCTCTAAATCGGACCCATGGAGTGGCTTGTCTGTGTGTAGGATGCGTAGCTATGTGTGTCTGCCATCCCCTCTCATTGAGGTATTAGTATTGGACTGGAGTGTGCGTAGCCAATTCAGGACTGGTTCTCATATGTCTTTTGGTCTGGACTGGGCTGGCATTAATTCCTAATATGTGGACAGCTGGATTTGACAGAAACTAATATCTTGTATCCATGTCTTAATTGAGGGTGCACGTTTATCTCCCCAATTTATTGCAATTCTGCGCTTGGCTAACAGGAGCAATAGAGCGTGTAAGTTCCTTATCTCCGCTGGTATATCTTTGACATACCCCAGTATGCCAACTGTGGGTGATGGTGTTGTGTGCGTATCTAATATAGCGTTTATCTTATTGAAAATATCTGCCCAAAATTGAGATATGGGGGGGGCAGTACCATGCCATATGTAGAAATTAGTATTAGAAAAGTGGTCCTTAAAAAGAACAGTATGGTCATCAGGATAAATATAGACTCCAATCAGTGCTATATTACGAGTGTCCAGCCGGACATTAAATTTAATAATTCAAAAATGTCAAAAACCAAAAATATAAACACATCAATACAGTGGGACACAATTCTGCATCCTACATAGAAACATACAAATACATTTAGGACAGGAACATATCAGGCAAGACAGGGTAGCTTGTGGAATATTGAACACAATTTCTAACAAGCTTGAGGAAACAGTAATTACACTTTTTTATCAGATTTGATTAATGTGCAAACTGTTTAAATTGGTCGACGATGTTTCGATCCTCTTAAAAAAATTGTAGGATCATCATCAGGACAGTTATAAGTACAAGCCTGAATAATTAGAGATTGCCTGTGGAAAATAAGGAAACGGGAAGGAGATTAAGGAGCGTCTAGTACAGACCATGAAACATTATGCTATCCAGGGGGTCCGGGACCAGCCCTGGTGTAACCGCACCATGCTCGTGAAGCAGTTATGAAAACATTCGAGGACATCGTTAGTTCGCTTGTCACTATCTTGACACGATTGATTGCGTGCGTCCATATCCACACGGTTGTTTCCTTCTACACCTTATTTTAATATGCAGCCATGACGTTCACGCTCACTCACGCTAGCCATCTCCCTCCACAGTTATCGCCCTGTTGAGAGTCCTCGAATGTTTTCATAACTGCTTCACAAGCATGGTGCGGTCACACCAGGGCTGATCCCGGACCCCCTGGATAGCAGAATGTTTCACGGTCTAGATGCTCCTTAATCTCCTTCCCTTTTCCTTATTTTCCACAGGCAATCTCTAATTATTCAGGCTTGTACTTATAACTGTCCTGATGATGATCCTACCATTTTTTAAGAGGATCGAAACGTCGTCGACCAATTTAAACAGTTTGCACATTAATCAAATCTGATAAAAAAAGTGTAATTACTGTTTCCTCAAGCTTGTTAGAAATTGTGTTCAATATTCCACAAGCTGCCCTGTCTTGCCTGATATGTTCCTGTCCTAAATGTATTTGTTATGTTTCTATGTAGGATGCAGGATTGTGTCCCACTGTATTGATGTGTTTATATTTTTGGTTTTTGACATTTTTGAATTATTAAATTTAATGTCCGGCTGGACACTCGTAATATAGCACTGATTGGAGTCTATATTTATCCTGAAGACCATACTGTTCTTTTTAAGGACCACTGTTCTAATACTAAACTGTTACCCAAGGTCCTTATCTACCTTTTGGGTTCCCTTGTGTTTTTGTAAATATGTAGAAATGTCACCGAGTCTATGTTGCATCTCCAACATTTGTCGTCAGGCCTGAGTCCCATGCAATGCAGTTGGATTGGCGTCCTATAAAATCTGTGTAAAAATTTAAATTGAATTAGACGCAATTTGTAGTTAGGGGATAATAGTTGCAATTGTCCACAGCAGAATGTCCATTGTTCCTCTGTAAGCTGTGGGTGTAGTTCGGAGTTCAAGCCTATCATCGCCTTTGGCTTAGTTATCGGAGCGGTTGTTTGCATTTTGTTGTAAAGTCTGGTGATTAGCTTTCTTGACAATGGGCTCGTGATTAAGTGTTCAAGCGCTTGTAGTGCGGGTGGCGGTCTGGGAAAAGTTTTGTGCAATTGGCGACTGCTGCTCTTATACGATAATAGGTGAACAATTCAGAGAAACGCCCTGTCTCTCCCTCTGGTGGATCAGGCAGGGCCCTAAAGTTGTCCTCGGGGTACAGGTCTGAAAATGTATTAATACCCATCCATCTCAACAGCTCCCCCACCCCTTTGTCTTCCAGTATGGGCAGTTGGGGATTTTGAGCCAAGGGCATCGATGGGGCATATAGGATCAAGAGCACAAGCACTTTAGCACTAGTTGGCAGTAATAAAGTGTGCAAAGTCCTAAAGCCAACAAAAACGAATTCAGCAAACAGGAGGGGTGAAGGTAAAAGGTTTGGGGGACTACCACTAAAGGGTGTCAGGTCTAACACGTTCCATATGCGCACTTCAGTTATCACAAATAAAAAGCGCAACATGTAATCTCAAAGTGGCAGCGTCTAATATATGACATGCATTTGCCAATCTCAATTTAAAAGAAAAAAATAATTTCTGCAACTACTTACCAACAAAAAGATCACAGACTGCTAAATTAACAACGAAATAACAGTTGGGAGTTCTAAGCCTTTTATCCCCGATGAAAGCCGCAATGACCAGAGTATTTCCAAGTACCGTCGTTAAAATCATTAATGACATCAATATAATTAGCAATATAACATATCCTATGGGAAACAAATAGTTATTACTATTGGGATCGAGGGTTCTATTTTGTTGGAAAAGAGATGAATTTTCAAAGAGGCTCATCGTGAGGGTGAAATTAACAACAAGGCGATCCGTATCGTTTGCTACGAAGCACAGGTATAACTCAGAAACAGAAGTCACATTGGTTGCACGCTGCAGAACTGCTGGTCTTTACCTTTGCTGTGCTTTTATAAAATGTCACTTCTCACATCCTTTAGGGATGGCAACCTCTACAGACTGGCATTCCAAGTATCATATATGTCAACTAATTGACTTTCCATCGTTTTTAGAAACAGCTGCTCAGAGATGAATAATTTGAGGTAATTCCTCTGAGGCAGCAAAGGGCAATAACCATAACCCATCAGAAAGTAGATCCAAGTCATCTTTTTCACATCTTCTGCAAGCCTTAGACAGCCTTTCTAGCTGTGTATTATTTTGGTTGCGGCAGTGGGCAGTGGGCAGGAGAGAAAGCCTGCTGGCACGTCAAAAGACTACTGTGGCTCAGTGTGCAAACTGTTGGTGGAAGGACCTATTCTTAATATTTTAGATCTGGCCTAGAGGCAGCCTTATTTGTCTCACCAGACTCATATATTAAAAAATCAAAAATACACAATATATGCCTAGTGGAGTTTAGGGTCAACTCTTTTCGTCAGCTCGTCTGTTCATCTGTAATTTACACTTCGCTTCTGCCCACCATAGCACACAGCATGAACCAGTGGGTCAGAAACGTATGTATGACGATACCACGCATGCATTACATCGCATGCCATTAGATCGCGGTTTTAACAACGCAAGACATTACAATGACTTGCTTTGGAGGGCGCTGGACTTAGGAGTAGTTTAATTTACTATTCCAACTCCAGCCTACGTACAGTAGGGAAGGTGTTGGATAGTAATTTAAACTACTCCTTGTCCTATAGCGCCCTCCAGTGCAAGTCGTTGTAACGACTTTCGTTGTAAAAACCGCAATCTAATGGCATGCGATGTAATGCATGTGTTCTAAAGGTTGTTTCCCGTCAGAAACACTTCAGCCATTGGCTCTCGAGCACAGCAAGTCATGGAATGTTGCCTGATCACCTGTGAGCTTTAGTATCAGGCCATGGTAGTCAAACTATTCTACTTGCTCTGCTTTGCCAGCCCTTTTTTATTTCCATTCTTTATCCTTTTCTTAAAATAATTTTTTAGGTCATACTTGTGTGTTTGGACCGATTTTTTATTTATTTATTTGCATTCTTAAACACTACACAACAGGCCCATTACAGCATCAGAGTGCTTTATATATAAAGTAAAGTAGTAAACTTATTCACATGTGTAAGTTACTATAGAAGCGCAGTGTTTTAATAACACTTTGCAGTAAATGTTATAGTACTATTGTAGAACTATAAAATGTACAACAAAGTGGAGTTTCTGAACCAGGGCCAATCTCGCGCAAATGCTTCCTTTTGGTGAATTATTATAATTGTGTCATATGTGGAAGAGTCTTTGTAACAAGAGGACTTAAACCTCTTTCTTGAATATGCCAGTGAGGGATTTGTTCTTAACGCTGTGTGAAGAGATTTCCATACTTTTCGAGGGCGCTTACTGAGAAAGAGTCTTTCAGAGGCCAGGTGAGGGAAAGGGTTGGGGGTAGGAAACTGCAGGGAAGGAGACATGAAAAGAGAAACACCAGTTATTTTGCTTGCATAGTAAACTTGGGCATATTTACAAGCTCCTATCGCCACAGGAGCGTCACTTTTTACGACGTCCCTGTGGCAATAGGGGCTTTGTCTTATTTACAAGGCAGCGTTAAGCCACTTAACGTGGCTTAACGCTACCTTGTAAATAAGGCCCCCTTTCATGCTATGCTTAGCGTGAAAGGGGATGGCAATGGGTGCTGCTGTGGGCGTTCCACCGCAACACCCATTGATTTTGACCCTGCCCCATATTTGCAAGGGCATCGTAAATATGGGGGAGCGCCAAAATTAACACCAGGGAAAACCTGGTTTTACCCTGGCGCAGCGAGGAGAAATGTTTAAGTTCTCCTCATTTTTGCTGTTTCCATGTGTGCTGTGTTGTGCAGCACACATGGAAACAGCAAAATGCAAATGATTGTTTATGTACAGGAAGGTCCCTCTTCCTGCACATAAACAGTCATTTAAAAAAAATGCAGTTTTGCAAATTCTATGTGTGCGGCATTAAGCAGCACACATCGAAGTTACAAAACGGCATTTTAATATTGTTTATTTGCAGGAAGCGGTACCTTCCTGCACATAAACAATCTTCCCCTCAACGCAGACACCCTTGCCCTATGGTGCAAGCGTGCCTGGGTTGGCGCTAGGCTGCTAAGTGTAGCGCCAGCGCAGGGAAAACGCAGGGTTGCATCATATTCTTGTAAATATGGTGCAGCCCTGCATTTCTGAAGTGGCGGAGTGCGGCTTTAAGCCAGGAAGGCTAACGCCTCACTCCGCCACTTCCCTTGTAAATATGCCCCTCAGACTCTTCTCTGATCTAACATTTTTTGACTCCTTGTTACAGGACCTTGTACACCCCGGTTTGTTTTTTCTAGTCTTGTTATCTTGAACTAGCTGTAGTTTATGGAGCAACTGTTTGCGTGAAAACATTCTTATCAATTACACTAATGCAACATAATGTATTAAAAGGCAAGAATGAGAGATAACAAATAGCATACCATGATTTGTGACATCTTGCATCCCCAACAATGGGACAAGAGTAACAACGTTTACAGCACCCCTGCCTGGAAGTGGTGATTAGAATCCTACAAGGTGCTTTCACACTCTTAATTCAAGTTTTAAAATTCTTAGCACTCAAAAATCACCTTTTTAAACTTTCCCATACTGTGCAGTGCACGGTTCTGCGTTTAAATTATACAAACCATTCTCTTTGCTCATTAATTCACATTATTACCTTTAGTCGAGTCTGTACGAGCTCAAACTCACATAACTAAAGTGTTTTCCAATTACTCTAATGCCGGATATTCCTTTTCATTGACACACAATATTTCAGCCTCAAAAAATTATTTTCTCAATTATCCTTTTTAGGCATCAAATGCTGGTCACCCAATATTGCTTCCTTTATGATTTTTCCAATATTGTTTCAATTCTTTGCTAGAGACTGATGTGTGGCACAATCGTGCCCTCACCCCGAGACCAGAACGGTCTCAAATCCACATTCAAAGTCGCCACCAGGAGAGCAGGAACACCACTAGGAGCTGCCATCCAAGAGATCACCAAATCAGTGGGCGCTTTATCTTGGGCATAGCAATATTTATAGCAGAGACCAACCCAAGATGGCTGGTGCACTTTGCATCTAGGAACGTGTTGTTCTGATTCACATTATCTGCTTCCTGGATCAATAAACTACATTCAACCATTCCAGAAAACGGCTCTGAAGAAAGTCAGCTGTACTACAGAGTGCATGATGGGCAAATAAGCACCATTGACCCCCAAGAGAGTCCCAAATGTGTCAGGCAATGCAGACCCCTACTCCTCTTCAGAAGTGCATTCCTGGGCGTGATCGCTGAAGGAATGACCCTACAGGCACAAGAGATTGATGGAACTCTATCAGTCTCTAATGGCTGGCTACATGTGGCCCTTTTAAACATGTGATCCCTCACAGATCATTCAGATCTCATTTCCATCTTTATTATGAACCATTCTTTGGAACTCATTTCTCTCACAGCAACATGGGTTAAGAGCATCTTAACGCTGGAACCCTAGATATGGTATTGTTTTCATATGCTGAAGCATTATATTTCACTCTCTATCCTACTGCTTCTGCTAATCTCACTGGCACCCTGATCTATCACCACATGCTAATCTGGCTCATCTCTGTCAGACGTTCTCAAATTTATTATCTACACTAGTTTTAAGCTTGTCAAAGTGCCTTTGACTAAGGTTTTTTTTTACATCTGAATTAAATCCTCTTCCTCTACTGTACCACTGAATCTCATATGCTTTTGTACATTGTTAGATCTCACTCAATTGGTTTCTAAACCTTTTCATTCTTCTTGTCAAAGGTTAGACCTTATATTTGTTTCTATTGATTTTGTTGCACATGTACATAGCCTGCCTGTTTGGTCGAACCACATATCACTTAAGTTTTCAATAACATTTGACAATGGGGTGTACATATCATTTGATCTGTTCCAAGCGTGAGTTGACCAACATCTCCTCTTGAATTGTTTCCTTATTCTGGAGTGAGAAACAGTTTTAATTTAAGAGTTGTCGGTTTACTATGATCTGGGCTAATTTCCGCTTTGTTTACCTGTCTGAGACCTTGTGGACCTTTACAGTTGCATTAGGGAAGAGGAGAGTAATGCATCAGATAAATTATTATCACATTCATCAATATGTTTTCAGTCAATAAAGAGAGTTGATTGTAAGTTTAAAGGGAGTTATTAATCAAAATCGTTTAGTAGATCATCTTTATTAGGTCACAAGATACATTTATCAGGTTTTAGTCATTGGACTCTTCTTAAAATTAATCCATAAACAATGAGATTAATAAATGCATTGAGCGCATTCCATAAAGCAAAAAAAAATCTCTACTCTAAGAATATGAAAGAAAAAGGAGTCTGTCAGAGCCCATAGTTCTAGTTCGAGAGAAAGTGAGAGAAAGCATAAAGCTTCAGCAATAAATCAGCTCAATAGATCAAAAATATCAAAGCAGAACATCCCATAAAGAGAGGTTCATGAAACTCAGTAGAGTCTCACAGCGAAATGACATAACGTCTGTGGCAAAATAATCAAGAAGAAGTTGTGGGACATGTGGGAAGTGGCTAGTGGGAGCCTACTCTAGGAACACACACTTATATAAATAACACATTTTATAAAAGTTGGTTACAATTGTTTCTTAAATCTTCCTCAGCCAATCATCATTCGATGCTCTCCTGGGAACAGCATCACTCCTCAGCTTCTTACTGAGAATATGATAGTTCTTCAAACAGCAGTGTTCATTTGTATCAAGAAAAGCTCATTTTCTCATTCAGAGTCTCTTTCCCATATGTACTTATACACTTCTAACCTTTTAAATTTAATATCCAAACAATGAGCTATGTAGAAGTGGAAACATCTAAATAACAAAAGAACACATTTTGCAGCAAACATTCACTGAAAAAGAAATACAAGTTTGTTGAAGGGGTCAAGATCAAATTTAAATGCTGAGTCTACATGTATGAATTCTTAATTTCCCCCATTAAAAGAATAATTTCCAATTGTTTGCAACAGTGAGCTTTGTTTACGTAGAAACATTCTGCAAATATATATGACATTATATATAACCTTCACGTTATTATGAAAAGCATTTCTATGAAGAGGTCAAGAGTTAAACAATTTTAGTTATATCTACTTTCTTTAACAACATCATTTCCTGTTCAGGAAATGACATTTTGTGTGTGTTTAAGATTTCTGGGCAAGTCAACTTTTCAAGCAGTTTTACTTTAGCCATTTTGAGGCCTAGTACTTGTAAAAATGGTGGTTGTGTGCATTTTTGGCACATTTTAAATGCATTATCTCTCATTAAAGCTTGCATGTTAATCTGCACTCTCATTATAAGCTATATTATTTTATGTTTTAATAAAATTCTCCCTGTCAGAAAAGGGGTCTCTAATTGGCAAAGGTATACACCTTGTCCAATTAGGGACCACCGCTCTAGTAAGACTAAGCTAGATAGATGCTAAAACATAACCTGTATTCACCCTCTGGTATCTTGGCATGGAGCATTCAGGCTTATCTAAAGAGGCAATGTGTAAAGTATTTTTGCAACACACACACACAGTAACACAATGAAAACACCACAAAAATACTCCTCACAGGGTTAGAACAATAGATTATAGTTTTATGAGTAAAATAAGATCAAAACGGCAAACATCCAATACGTACAACTAGAGTTATACATTTTTAAAGATTAAATCGAAATATAGTGCTTAGAATAATAAATCACCAACAGGGGACATCTGGTTGCGCTAGACCGGGGTAAATACAAAGTTTATGCTGACTGAGATGGAGGGCAAGCCGTCCACAGGAATCATGCAGGTCCCACAGAAAAAGTACCTTGAATGGAGGTTGCTTTGATGGTGAAGACTCGATGCGCGGAGCAGAGGAGGCGATGCATCATCGTCGATCCCATGGATGGAGGCAATGCGTCGGTTCTGATCTGCACAGTCGATGTAGGCTTCGTCGACGAACACCTTTACGATGAAGGGGATGTGTCATCTTCAAGCCACACAGTCTGTCGTCATCAAGCCACGCAGTCCGTTGAAGCAATGTCGTCGGGCAACCGCTGCATCGACGTTGAAGGGAGATATGTAGCTTCCGATCGATGCAAAGTTATCAATACGTGGTTTCTGCACAGAACAAGTCACTTCCAAGGGCCTGAGTTGGCACCACTTGGCAAGTGAGGACTCACAGATGGCAGACTCCAGGTGCTTTTGCAGTGTTGTAGGAAGTAATTGATGGCCTTGAAAGTTCAGTACAGGGGGCAAGCCAGCAAGCCCTTGGAGTCACTCTGGGTTCAAGCGAGATGGGTCCGGTCCTTTTCCTCAGCAGCTAAGAGGGCAGCAAGTGGCAGGCAACAGGCAGCACAGCAGAGCAGAAAAGCAGTTCTTCCAGAGCAGCAGTCCAGCAGAGAGGCAGTCCTTGTCGCAGCATAGCAGACTTTCTTCCTAGCAGAGTTCTTAACCGGTCCAACAGTGTACTTTCTTGGTGGGGTCCAAGTACTTATACCCAGTTGTACCTTTGAAGTGGGTGTGACTTTAAAGAAGGGTCTTTGAAGTGCACAAGGGTCCTTTCTCTGGCTCGAGAGTAGCAGTAGGGGGAAATCAGCCCTTTGTGAGGGTACAAGACACTATCTATTCAATTTCAAGTGTTATCTCCTCCCTCCCTTCCTGGCCAGGTGGGGCCATCAGAATGCAGATGAGTGCTCAGACACACCTAACCTTCCTGTGTTTGCGGCTGTCTAGAGTGAATGCATAAAGTGAAGCTGTCACCCATCCCAGACGTGTACTGGAGACAGGCTGCAGGCACACAGGAAAATAAGAGCACAGAAATGGACACTTTCTAAAAGTGGCATTTCTAAAATACTAACGTTAAATCCAACTTTACTAGTAAAGAGAATTTATCATTACCATTCCAATGATATAAAACATGACAGAGCTACTGCTTTCTAAACAGTAATTACAGCTTAAAAGTGTATTAAGTAATTCCCAGAGTTAACCTATGAGAGGAGCAGGCCTCACAGTAGTGAACAATTAATTTGGTGTTTGTCATTACTAGGACATGCAAAACTTGAAAAGTACATTTCCTAACTTTTATATACAATGCCCCCTCCCTGTGGGCAACCTAGGGCCTACCTTAGGGGTGACTTAGGTATGATAAAAAGGGAGCTTGCAGCTTGGCAAAGGGTTTTGAATCCCAAGTCTAAATGGTAGTAAGCTGCACGCACAGGCCCTACAGTGGCAGGCCTGACACAGATTTGAAAGGCTACTAGTGTGTGTCAGGGGTCACAACCAGTGCTGCAGGACCACTAGCAACATTTAATTTACAGGCCCTGAGTATATTGTATTCCACTTTACAGGGGACTTACAAGTAAATTAAATATACCAATTGTGTTACCATGTTTAGGGGAGAAGATCATGCACTTCAGCATTGTCAGCAGTGGTAAAGTGCTCAGAGTTCTAAGGCCAACAAAAAGATACAGCAAAAAGAGGAGGTAAGCAGGCAAAAAGGCTGGAAGAAGACCACCCTAATGATGACAGGTCTAACAATCCTTCACTTACTTAAGGAGCAATCTTGTAACTTAGATGACAATGCTCAGGAAAATACCATCTACTTTAATGCTTAGATCACCTCTGCTTTAGTTCTGGTCTCCCCTGTAGTAACTTTCTTCCCTTACCATAGGTCTTCATCAGCCCCACAGTACTCCATGGAGCTAGCCAATGCCAAATGAGGCTGCAAAGCTTTGAAACAAAGATGGCACAAAGGATACCTCTTGAAAGTTAAAAGGATAGACAAGGAAGGGCTTAAACCTTTTCACAATCAATATGCTAATCACATTTTTCAACAAACAATGTTCCCAAGGAATTCTTTAAAATTATAAAAGAGTTCTCAAGCACCAACCAATCTCATCTGGGTGTGCCCCTTCACTAGATTTATATAAACATGTTTTTTCATGGAGAAAATTCAGGTCAAATCTTTCAATCCTTTACTATTTCTACTTGTACTGTTTCAATGTCACCAACTGTCCTTTTTGATCAAACAGTCAAGTCACAACTTGAATGGAAGCAGGCGTATGTTGTCCCAATGCTAAAAGAAAAAAATTGCAAGATCCTGCAACTCCTTGCAGTTATTACCCACTTCACTTTTATTTTCTGTGCGCAAATTACCAAAATAATTGTCCACAAGCGTTTTCAGACTTTGCGTCCGTTTTGGCAGACAGGGAATTTCATCACAACAGTGATGTAGATCCCTGTCTGGCAAACTCTCAGTCTGTCTGCCTTGTTTTGAGTCGGGCGGACCGCCAGTTTTAAGAGTATAATTTAATCCATCTGTGTAAACTTTCCTCTGATGGACGGAGGTAATATAGGCCATCAGAGGTAAGCCAAATGACCACCTGCCCTATTTAGAATGGGTAGTGGGATGGAGCAGTTAAAAACAAAAAAACATACTTCCACACCATGGGAGAAAACTCCCATTTTGTTGGGGCCATTAGTTTTTTCTTTTCCACTTTGGGATTTTGTTTTCAGAAAAGAAAAACTTTTTAAAAGTTTGGTGTAAGTGTCCAACACCAATTTCAAATGCACTCAAAACCTTTAAATTGCTTTGTATAAAAGGTTGTGATGGAGTTTCATACAAACCCCCACAGTTCACCGTTGGGGTGGTGGTGAAATGGGGTGGTGGTATTGTGACGCAACGGCTGCACAAGCCCTAAGTCATATTTGTGAAATGATGCATTTCCGAAATGCTTTGCTTTTCAAGGTGTGCATGGTGCATGGTGCAAAAGCTGCACTGAAAGCAGCTGTCCCACCCACAATTTATTATATTCAATATAGGCGTTACCCTGCAAAATCCAACACAAATGTAACGCAGTGATATTTATGGGTTTGCCAATGCATCACACATCGCTAGAAAGCTCAACGCAAAGCCTGACATGCACCAGAATTGCTGCACATTGCAAACCAGGTGTTGAAAATGACACAGTGGCTGTGGTATAGGAAGAGCAACACCACAAAACAATTTAGCAAGTGCAACTATGCCATGGAGGTTGGCATTCTGCAAGTAGGAGTCGCTAGGAGACCACCACCACGACGTAGGCAGCGAAGGAAGTGGGAGTGTGTGTTCCAGCAGCGCATATCTCTCACTGACCTCAGGGAGGATGAGGTAATAAAATTCTACAGACTCAGGAGAAATTGCTGCATAAGATTGGGTCAAGTCTCCAGCCACCAACTGCAAGACCCAATAACATTCCATCGCATGTGAAACTTATGGCTGTGCTCCACATGCTGGCATCTGGTTCCTTCCAGATCACAAGAGCCAGATTGGCAGGAGTCTCACTGGGAGCATTTTCTGCTTTCCTACCTCTCTGTCTTGGATGCCATAATCAAACTCACACTCCAATACCTACTCTTCCCCAAAACTCAACAACAACAACTGGACACCAAGCAAGGATTCTACACCATTGCTGTACTCCCACATGTCCTTGGTGCAATTGGCTGCACACATGTGCAATTGGTGCCCCCGCTGCAACATCCCACCTCTTCAGAAACCGGAAGCACACATATTAATCAATGTCCAGGCCATAGTGGATCATCAGGGTAGGTTCATCAATGTGCTGGCTAAATATCCAGGGAGCATACATGATGCCTTCATCTTCCACCACAGTATTATAAATGAGCAGGTCCAGAATGGGAGATATGGTAATGGCCTACTCATTGGTAAGGAAAGCAGAAATATACATCATACTAACGAAGAAGTTGTAATGTATGACATAATAGGCATCTCTGTGTTTGTCTATGGAGCTTGTCTCATGTGCACATAGTGGGAATAGCTTACTATAACGTGTAGAAAATGATGTTCCATTGTGCCATTCTCTCACTAATCCTGCATATGTTAGTAGCAAACTAACAATTGTCAGTATTATTATCCATCATAGAAAAGAGCTCCATCCCGGCATCATGGCGGGGCTCGATTCTTGCTCCGATCTTCAAAGGCGGCGATAAAAAATCTCCAGGGAACTACCGCTTGATCGCCTTAATTGATAATGACGCGAAGTACTTTGCAGGCATACTGCTGAACTCCCTACGATCATGGGCTGACGCAAACTCAATTATACCACCAAACCAGACTGGATTTACAAACAATACCGGGACAACAGTTAATCTTATTACACTCTCCTTCTTGATTGACCAGGCCGTATTCAATTCTAGCCCCGTATAAATGGGGTTCATAGACTACAAATCTGCTTTTGACAGGGTCAACAGAAGGAAGCTGTGGCAGAAACTTTCCTTGCTGAACATTCCTAACAGCCTACTTAGGGCCTTGCAGCTTTTGCACCATGATACCTGGGTCAGGATTAAGATCGGGGACGGCTCACGACTGTCACGACCAATAGCAACAACGCAAGGCCTCAAGCATGGCTGTGTCCTTGCTCCTACGCTCTTCAACCTATTTCTGTCCGACCTCTCTGCAGTCCTTGACTCAGTCAATTCTCATCCACCCAAACTGTGTAGCTTTCGTCTATCCAACTTACTTTACGCCGACGATCTGGTTCTTCTTAGCCATACAAAGATTGGCCTACAACGTCTCTTGGATGCGACCGCTACATATTCCAACAGGAATGGGTTACAGATAAATAAAAAGAAAACCAAAATCCTTGCGGTCCGCACATCTGGGACCAAAAATCCGGTATGGTCCCTAGACCAGGAAAGATTAGATGCAACCAGATGTCACAAATACCTAGGCGTCCTTTTTAATAACAACAGTAGGTATGTGAGTCAGAACTAAAAAAGGCAGAACTAAAAAAGAAAGGCAGCACGCTGTCTTTAACACTTAGATCCATCTATAAAAAATTAAACGGTCTAACATTCGCTCCAATCCTTCAGGTGGCCCAGGCAAAGGTTATCCCAAGCCTAACAGGGCGGGACAGTGGGCAATTAGACAAAATAGTTGCAAAAAGTTACAGAACGATCTTCCAGCTTCCCCCTTACACGTCACCAGCACAAATCAGACTTGAAATCGGTATCTGCCGACAGGCACCGGCCCGCATGGCGGCCTTCTTAATAAGCTGTCACAAGCTTAGGGCGTCCAAGGAAGGCAGCCTGGCCCACTACATATGGATTCAGTTGAAAACAAGTCGATAGTCGGCGGGGCATCACTACCTGTCCCGCGGCCTCAGTTCTCTTGGCTTGAGCAACCTTTGGGACTTACAAGTTAGCCAACACAAATTCAAGAGGATAGCAAAAATCAGTGCAAATCAACTTTCTTCATTAGAAGACAGGGCCAGTCTCTCCGAACGGAACCACGGTTGGATGACTCTGCGCACTTACCCACAGCTGAAACCTCAGAGCTACCTAACAACGACCTTTAATGAATGCACTAAGCTCCGGCTCTTAAGGCTGAGAATGGGGGTGATTCCTTTGACCTGGCACCTCCCAAAATGGATAAGAGATTGTGCCCAGGAAATGTGTCGGCTCTGCGGCCAACACAGGGAAGACATAATACACGTGATATGCTTGTGCCCTAATCTCTTAGAAGACAGAAGGTCCCTACTACGAAGGGGTTGGATCACTAAGGACATAAGATCTTGCAGAGGAGCGGTGTTGGCTTGCTTTGACCCCTTGAACTCTACCCTTACCTATGCCTTGGTCAGATTTATGGATCGCTTCACTAAGAAGCTAGAGGAGGCGAGATGTGCGCACGATGGTCGGGCAGGTAACCTGACTCCCTGCCTCACTGAGATTACTGTCCCCAGTCACTGATCTACATATGTTTCAGACGCAACATTAAGGCACGGTATAAGCAGTGGAGCCTATTTGTCCTTACTGTTTTCATATACTAACTCTCCCCCTCTCCTAGGAAGATGCCAAACCCTCCTCCGCAGTGTGTCATGGACTGTGCATCAAGCTATAGAGCTTTTTATGTCACAATGACTCTCTTAATGACTTTTCTTAATTCTCAACTGTTTAAATTGGACTTCAGGGTCTTTTTAGATTAGGCTTTCACAATGTTTTTAGATTTTATAGCAAAGCTAAGCACCTAGCAATGAATCTCAGTTATTGTATATTGTTGCAAGGGTTTTTTAAAAATCATGCAATAAAGAACGATTTTCACTTTTATGAGTGAGAATTATTGTGTCATCTCAGACTGTGTGAATGGGCAGAACCACATAATCTGCACTGGTTAACTAATCAATACACAAATCACTTGGTACACAAGTAAAGTCATTATAAGTATAAACGGCAAGTATTGAACTTGTAAGTTTATACAAGCATGGATCCAACCCTGTCGGGTCAAACTCCAAAGGCATTCCAGGAATGCCTTTGGAGTTTGACCCGGACAGGGTTGGATCCATGCTTGTATAAACTTACAAGTTCATTACTTGCCGTTTGATGCGTTTATCATGACGTGTTTTTCACATGCTGGACTTCGTTGCTAATGACTATTTTGCTATTAGCGTCTGGATGTATTGAGAAATCTATATAGAATTTCCGATTTCTAACACTGACAATACATGATTGTTTGTTATTACATATACAAGATACAAGTATCGTTCTTAAGCCTTGAGAAAGTCGTATTACGACGAAACACGTGTTGGCTGTATTTCTGTGGCTGTATATATGTAACATCTACGTGGCTGCTTATTTGGAACATCTACGTGTCAAGACTTTGGAAATTGTTTCTATTTCTATATTAAACATTTTACTGGTTGCTTTTCACCAGTTTGGACCTTTTGGTGCTGTGCTCTGTTATTTGAATTTTAAGTGTGAGATGAGTATGTGTTCAATGGTGTACCTAGTTTCAGTATTAGTCAAAGTTCAACTAAAATAATGGCTTTTGAACAGATCTTGTGTTCGTAAGTACATGTATCACACATGGCAGTAAGTTTGTATGTTGATCAAAGTATCTGGAGCTATACTGGAAGAAGTAGTTGTAAATACCATTTGTGTCATGCAATGTAAGTGTAGGGCCAATTTGTGTGCAAATGCTAATTCCTTGTACATATGTGATACCAACAGTACAAAATACACATGTTTCAGCCATTCTTACAGTCTAGGTCCAAACATACACATAGTTATCAACCCACATTGACATACTTCCTCAGTGTGAGAGATGACCTGCTTTGTAGTACAAGTTGTCTACATTTCCTGCATCTGATTCCATCAAGGTAAAACCCACAAAGTCTATAAAAAAGATGTCAAACATGTTATACACCAGTAATGAACATAAAATAAAATAAAACCAGGGTAAGGTATCACAGTGTACTCAGGATTCCAGTCTCAGCACTCTCTTGCCACATCAATGATGTCATAATCAAGGCATATAAGCACTGAATCACCTAAAACTCTAAATCACATACATGCAAGTCAAATCCTAATATGTTTTGTCCAGGTCTGTAGTAGAAAGTTACACATAAAAATGGCCTACATTGCCATACCTATGTGTCAATCTAAGATCACCAGGACACCTTGCCCTACAAAAATCATTAGCTGTTGGATGACCACAAAATATATAATTATCTATGCCACATGTTGATAATTCACTACACGTAGTAAGCAAATAACCATGCTAAATTAAGTGAACAAATCAAAGATGATGCCAATGTCATGTAGGCAAGCAAAGACATCAGAGGTGTCAAAAGGACAAATGTATGTGTGTGTCAAACATGTTGACACTGTCACAACCTACCTAGGGCTGAATATATGCCAGAGATTCTGATAATTAGATTGTCACTTTGCGCATATAGTGAGTGCAAATACCACAGAGAGGTCAAGAACATTTCAAAATACCAATCATAGTGATCTACTGCCTAAACATGAAAGTCAGCATGTAGAAGTGTCCGAAGTATCAGGACATGGTCAACCTTTGCAATGACACATAGAACTTTAAAATACATGTGTAAACCAATGGTCAACAGCATCTAACTCATATTGTTCTAAATGTAAGGTGTGTATGAGTTTGCCAGCATACATAACACATAGAAAGTTATGTCTCTGTAAAAATGTTCATAATCATTTACTATTGTATTTTTGTACTTTCAGGTGACCAAGGATATGGGTTGCAGCCATGGGTCATGACCCCATTCACCCATCCTCAGATGGAGGCTGAAAAAAGTTATAACACGGCACACAGCAAGATAACAAATGTTGTGGAGAGGACTTTTGTAGTCCTAAAGTCCAGGTTCAGATGCCTGGATATGTCAGGGGCAAGACTGCTGTACTCCCCCCCTATGGTCTGCAAAATAATCCTCATCTGTGCTATGTTGCACAATATCTGTGTAAAAACAAATGTCCTGTGGGACTATGAGCCACTACATACGGAGGAAATGGATGAGGATGACAACAACGAAGGAGACATCCAGTACACATTGGTCGGTTAGCGGAGACGTGACCAGATTGTGGCCAATTTCTTTAGCTAAACTATATCACCTGATGGTAATCATGTCAACTTATCAACATCTAAATAAATATTAGAACTCACTTATTGTGTTGTTTCTATGTGAAAGTCAATGTAAAATCAAGTCACTCACATCTTCACAACTAGATGTAGGCCTCAACATGTAACAATCATGTTGTCTGAGCTGTTGATCAACATTGGGGCATAATTCAAATGATTAAATCGATCAACGCAGCAAGCCAATGGGATGCAGTGTACTGCATGAAAGGAACAGGTCAGGATTGGCACACATCTACATAAAAATGGTCCATTCCTGTCCTCACACAGTTAAGCAGTGCAGCATAAATAGCAGTCTTGCTGTGTTATGTAGCAGTAAAGTGTGGTTCCTATGGTACTCAGTGATTGATGAAGCACAAATATCCAAAAATGCCAGTAGCTGAGGGAAACCCTTCACTATAGATGGACTTGCATGCAGAATGGCAGCATTTTGCAGGAGCAAATATTGTTGCTGATACCATCACAGATCATGAGTGACAGTTGTCATGGACAGAGGCCTAAATCCATGTGTAAATGTGAAAATTTCATATGTAAAGAAGGTACACATGTATGGGTTGAGATCCACTAACCACTACACATGTGACCCATTTCCATTGCTAATTGATGTAAATACCACATCTGGCCACAGTTAACAAAATGCAAAAGTATCAAGCTTTGCACAGGAATGCAAGGATACTCAAAGGCCTGTAACAGAAAACAATTACCAGATGAAGTAGCAATGTGTGGCATTAACCAGAGAAATAAGACAAGGGAGATATTTCCCAAAGATCTCATCACCGCAAGTATACAGAGATGGTAAATGTGTGAAACGTCCATGTGAAAAGCGGACCACAAATGTATGTGTACATACACATTCTCACTGGATATGGTGCAAGGGAGATGTAGGGTATGAAATTATCTCTATATGCTAAGAGCTACCCTGAAGGTAATACTGCATAGTTGTGTGCCTCACCAATTCTGATATATACCCAAAAGGGAACAGAGAATATGCATGTGTGCCATGACATAGGTTTGTTTGAAGGATTGCAGTCTGCTTGGACCAGGATGGCCACAAAAACACCTGTATTCATAATATATGTACGCTACTGCCTTTGCCAGGATTAAGACAGAGATAAAGTGGGGATGGCAGCATGTTGTGTAGTGAAAAGTAGCAGTGTAAATTTACATTAAACCCTGTGTCACTGCAGTGACGCCTACTGGCTCACACACCTCTTCAAAAGGTGTTGCTTTACTGCTGATTTATGGCACCACTCAGCACCACACCAAGTGGCCTTGGGTACCATTATAAATCTCTTTTAGGACTTGCGTTGCTATTGCACTACCTTTCATGGTGCAAAAGCTATGCTACTCTGCTTGTAAATAGGCCTCTGAGTGTCAAGGAAATAAACAATTACCAAGCACCCTGCTCCACCACCTGGACACTGCCATCTGTCCCTCTGACCTGTCGAGTGTGGCCACCCCAGTCCAGAAACTATGAAGTGCTCCTAAGGTGTTTGCTTCAGTAGAGGTCATGCTTCTACTGTGGATCCAGCACATTCTCCCTGTTGTGCGAATCAGAACCCGCGCATCGGCTCAGTTGCGCACCTCCAAATCCACAAATCGCTCCTGTTGTGCTGGTCTGAATCTGCGCATAGCTGCCATTGCATGGAACTAACTCTACTGCAGAAGGACTACTGCGCAGTATAGCCATCATGCAATGTCAATTTGCATTGCAATGTGTCAGAAAAATCACTCAAGTTATTGGAAAACTGCTGTATACATTCAGGAAATGATGCAGTGTGTGTGGCAGGCTGCATACTATGTAGTGTGGAAATTAATGTCACTTTCTCTTACAGTCTGTTAGTCTGTGCTGGTCTTGGAGGTGTTTTTGAGAGTGTCTGGTGTTTGGTGCGATTATTGGTCTTGTTGGTGTCTCATCTGCCCCTATTTTGTGTGAATTGTACACTTTGTGTGTCTTTTTGTATTGTATTGTATTAGTATTTGTCTTTGTATTGTTGAGTGTAGTTCTTTTTTGGGATTTCATTAATTAGGAGCAGGTATAAGTTTAAGGGGTGTTTGGGTTGTTGGATGTCAGCAAGGGATAGGGACATGTCTTGAAGGGGTAGGGGTAAGAATTGTTCTGAGGTAGAGGTGACGGGGATCCTATGGCTCATTGTGCACTAGCTGCCCATGATGCTAGCCTCTGGTGGAAGGGTCAGCCAAGGGTACCTGTCTAAGGACCGGAAGGACAGGTGGGTGCATGTGCGTTGGCACCTGACTAAATATTTGAGAGTGGATCGCACTGTCTCCTAAATCAAAGATCTTTGGGCTGATGCAGTGGCATGGGAGGCTGATCTGGTGCACCTGCTTGGACTTGAGATCAGAGGTCCTGTAGGTATGTATTTATGTACCATCTGCATGTAGTAATATAGTTATAACAGTCATGAAAAACCTAAAAATTTAAGGGAAATAATTTAAATCTAGTTTTACAGTGCATCACGCAACTTGCATCACATGAATTGCAATGAATAAATTGTTTATTTGAAAGCCACATAAGGGCAATTTGTGGGCCTCAGAGTGGATACATAAAGCCAGCGTAATGCTATGCAGAGTCAATAGCTGCGCTACCATCCCTGGCCGAAGGGGCTTATCAATGGTTTGTGAGTGGTTGCATACATTGAACAGGCATGGAACTTTAAGCATTCCATGATTTAATATATGTGAATGACAGGAAATGCGACAAAAGTGCTAGTGCTCCACAGTTGAAGGCTAAGCAGCAAATAAATGTTCAATCTCCATTTATGTTAAACATTCCATGTGTGCTTCATTGTGTAGCACACATACACAGATTAATATGCCTCAGACAAATGTAAATGTCCAGGAATGTGGCCCTTACAGGACAAAACAAAATAAACCTTCTTACAAGGCATGCACCCTGGCACCATGTTGCAAGGTAGCATGCATTGCTGCTAGTCAGCACTCTGTGCACCAGCGCCATCATAACTCTGATATGGCCTTTACGATATCACATACAATGTATACCTGTCCTTTCCATCACAGCACTACTTCGGTCTTCCTAGGGCCAATGGTGTCACCCATGTGTCATGGTGCATGGGGGCCAGACATTAAGATGACCAGCAGTACTGATGGCATCACATGCTTGAGACGTGCTTCAGGCATGTGATGATAGATACCTCTGACCTTCAACATCCAGCTAGCCCAGTCCTGCAAGGTGACTAGCGGCATCCCATATTAATACAATGTATAAATATGTGTGTCAAGAGTGTTGTACATATCTTAAACACAGGGATGGCATATTATGCAACATGGAATTTTGACTGTGTTTAACTGCACTATTTACAATGCAATGCCCATATTTTTGTCTTTTAGGTTGACATCTTCCATTCTAATAGGGTGAAGTCGACAGCTTCCAGGACCCCAATGCCACCAGTAAGTGTAATAAGTAAATAGGTGTAGCTTTTGGCGTCTGTGTGTCGGCCATGTGATTTGTAACATTAGGATGTGAATTGGAAGGTATCAATCACTTGCAACCAATCTACAGTCAGTGTGCCAACACAAAAGAATGTGCTCACAGAATCAATTGGAATTGACAAGGAGGCATGTCATTGTGATTGTAGGGGCAATGTAAGCAGGCCCACAGGAAACATGCATATTTACATGTTAGCACATATGTAGTCTTGATGCATTTGGCACATGAACGATTATCTGGTGCGTAATCTGCAGATGTACAACACAATCAAATTTGCTCGTACCACAAATAGCACAAACATTACAAATCATGTTTCAACATATGTAGCAGCAAAGTTAAATGAACGGTGCTAAGCATGTCTGGCAATGTTTCTGTTGCATATGTCCATATTTGTATGTGACACAGGTACTGATAATGTGCACTCATCATTCACAACACTGTTACCAAGTGTGAACAGGAATGTATCATGAAATCAATATAATACAAAATGTCTGTCAATATGCCACATATAGTCCATCCTTATGCAGCATACTATGGTCATACATGCTGCATACATTTGACCTCTCCTGCTACATAATTCCAGTGTGAGTGACCACAGGTGTGGCAAGAGATGCCTGCTGTTTCCCACTTACAATATTTGTTGACACATACCTGCCCTGTAGATGTGTGTCAAATAAAAGTCCAAATTGTTAACTCATGTAGGGCAGTGTCAGCAGGGTAGCATCACAATCTAAACATTTTTACTATGATAGATGCTGTGAATGTTGTTGTGATAGGGCAAGGTTTTACAAAATCATGGACATCGGCTCTGACAGAAAACAAAAGACATGTCAACAGGATTTTCTGTAAGGGTGTTAGTACATTCTTATAAGGACTTAAACATCTTCATTTACTTTACTTACCCTGAGGTACAGCTGCTACAATCCAGCAGGGGTGCTTGAGCCTCCCTCTGAGTAGTCCATGTCATCACTATGTGAAATGGTTTGACAGATGAACATTTACACAGATGCCCTGCAGGTAGTAGTAATGTAGGCCTGCTACTCTAGGTAACCAGAGTGTTGTACAAAGCATTACCAAAATGCCTGACTGATGAACATTGTGAGTGTTTATGGACACATCGCAGGGTTCTGGACATATGCCTTTGCAGGTCTTAGCTGGATGAGAGCCTTCATATCTCTGTGCATATTTTATAGCACATTGTGCTAATGTAATTGCTGCAAAATCTATGGTGTGCCAGTAGGCCTCAACGTGTGGATTCAGTGCAATTTCCATGGTGTGGTCAGCTGGACAAATGCACTAGTCTGCACATGGATTGGCATTCAAAAGCCAAAATCATGCCACGTATATCCCCTATGTTCAATTTCTGGGCAGCATTCATGCAATGCAAGGTATATAGTAATGTTGCTGCACTGTGTAAAAGTTCACATGCAGGAATGCACTGTGTTAGCAGCATAAAGACCATTACACTGCTCACCTACTGTTGGCCTAATTTAGACTGGCAAGCACCAATGCGGTCAACCTGCTTCATGGTTCAAGGGTCACTGTATTATACACCACAAAGTTCTTGTACAGATGTGTACTCCAACACCAATACACACTACTGAGGATGCATTGTCTAATTTTAAAATGTGCGCTGACAAATGCAGCCGTGGTATAATGAGTGTACAGAAATATGTTAATGTAAGATCAACATAGTATTGCTGCAAGTGTATACCAGAAGTTATATGTCAGATATCTGTGCATTTGCCTGATGATAAATTGGTGTAATGTACCCCAGTGATGTTTTGCAGGAGGTAGTTTACAACCCTCCATCCATGTATTGGCTGCCTGACATTGAGTAAGTAAAGTCACGAATGTGTGCTGCCTTGTGCAACTCCAGATGAGTTATGCAATGCAGAGGCACACAAGCTGGACTGGCTTACCTTATCATATTTCATGTATGTAGATGAGCAAGTTGCAGCACACTTGTATGATGTAATACCAACACCCACATTTTCAATCTCTGCAACGAGTCCAATTTCCAGTCAACACATCACCATGAGTGTTTTCACTGTTCAGAATGATATGGCTGTAATCATATTGTGACTACATTTCCATATTGTACCCCTACACCGACTGCACGTGACTCAGTTTGCCTTTTTCGAGTAGGAGATTAACTGAAGGCCACACCCGGAACATATACAGCCTAGACATCCCAGAGGATCCCTTTTCAAATACCGCATACTGAGGGAGTTGCATAAAATACATTAGAGGATGAATGGGATCTAGCAAGGGCAGGCCAGCCTGCGTGAACTGATTGTGAATTTGCAGGAGGCCTTGGTACAGGTTTTGACACTAATATGAGACTCTCCCTCTGGACGTTCCCATTCCCTTTTTACATTATGTTGTTGGTTATTGATCATTATTAGGCACAGTGTTCAGTGCTTAAAAAAAAGAAGAAAATAAAAAAATATATATATATATATTACCTACTGGCGGTCGCCAGTAGGTAGTTATAGTTAGGACTTATTATCAATAGGAAAAGCGTTTTTTGATTTGCCAATATCTTTGGCGCCGTTTGACGAATCTTCGCGAAATTCTCCAAACTAATGACCAGCTCAGGTCAGCTCCTGTCTTGAAAGTTTGGGGGTGATTCGTCAAGCGGGGGCCGAGAAAAATGGTGGGTCCCAAAACGTGTTTTCTCCATGTTAATTTCCATAGGAAGTTTTGGAACAGGATCAGCCCAAACTGCTGAACGAAATTACACCAAATTTGGCAAAAAGGTAGCTCTTGGTTCAGAAAGCGACCTTTTTTTTAAATGGTGTAAATCCGTTCAGTAGTTTCTGAGAAATTAAAAAAAAAAAATATCGATATCTGAGCACCGAGGAGGATTCGCGAACCCTCCCGAGCACAAGCTTGATTCTGATTGGCTGCCAACACTCCAAACCAGGAAGTGTTGGCAGCCATCTTGTGACTCGGTAACTGAGTCACAAGAAATCAGTAGAAAAAAGGATAAAAAAAAGAATAGGGGGCAGGGTAGAAACACCCTGACCCCCTAGGCCTGCTCAGGGGGTCCCACAAGGACGCCCGGAGCCAAAAAAAGCATTTAAAAAAAAAAAAAAAAAAACTCCCACGCTTCGTCATCTATAAGCCCCGGGTGGGCCAGGTCCCGGGGGCAATGCGCAAATAATTAGCGGGGGCCCGCGGGGGCCCCTGTAGCCCCGGGGACCGCCACCTCCCTGGGGCTTTATTTTAAACTGCATGGGGGCTCCTTTCCCCCCCATGCCCCAGGGACCACCACCTCCCTGGGGCAATTATTAATTTTGGGTGGGGGGCCTCACGGGCCCCCCCAAGCCCCAGGGACCACCACCTCCCTGGGGCTACAAGATTGAGATTGCTGGTGGGGCGATGAGGTCTTCTTGTGTCCTGAGGACCTCAGGACACAAGTGGACTTCATCCCCTGAGCAGCAGTGCGCCAGGAGGCGCTTTTGCAGAGTGGTGTAATAAGGGGGCGTGGCCTCGGACCATTCTCAGCAATCCAGCTGTGTGGGGCTTACTGGAGGTACCTGGTGGGCTAGTTGGCCCCCAGGGACCCTCATGAGGAAAGGAGACTTCATCCCCCAACCAAGAGCACACCAGGGGGTGCGTTTACAGAGTGGTGGAGAAAGGGGGTGTGGCCTGTGTCCACCTCTCAGCAATCAAACTGTGTGGGGCTTCCTGGAGGTAAGAGGTAGGCTAGTTGGCCCTTAAGGACCCCCAGCAGTGAAGGGGACTTCAATCCCCATCTAAGAGCGCGCCAGGGAGCGCGTTTGCAGAGTGGTGGGGAAAGGGGGTATTGCCTGCTATGAGAGTTTAGCAATCCTGCTGTGTGGGACTCACTGGAGGTAATAGGAGGAGTAGTTGGCCCCCAAGGATGTCCTTGGGGGCCAACTACCTCTCTTGTTACCTCCAGTAAGTCCCACACAGTGGGATTGCTAAGAAGTCTTCGGAGGCCATGCCCTCCTTTCTCCACCACTCTGCAAACGTGCCTCCTGGCAGACTACAGAATGGGGGATGAAGTCCAATTTACCCCTGCGGACTTTGGGGGCCAAGAAGCCCTCCTGGTACCTCCTGTAGGTCCTACGCAGCGGAATTCCTGAGCGCTGGTCGGAGGCCCAGCAACCTTTCTCCACCACTCTGCAAACGCGACTTCTAGTTAAAGAAGTATTTGTAATGTAATAGGTTTCGCATTTGAGAGAGTTAGAGCTATTGGCGTTGTAAATGTAAAAGTTTTTTAATAATGTTTTTTTGAGTGGATGTACGTTGTGTGTAGTGGAATTATGTGGTAAGTTGTGCAGTGAAATTATGTGGATAGAAAGTATGTCGTATTTATTTTATAGGAATTATGTAGAGTGGGATTATGTGTTATGGAGAGTAATTATGTGGTATTGTAGTCTGTGTTGTGGAGTGGTAACCTCAGGTTTAGTCTTCCTCGTTTCCATAGAAGCTCAACTATGAACTCAGTGAGACACAAAAAGAAGGAATCACTGAGGAGCAGGGCCACTGGAATTATGCGACTATTTGGCTGCACCGACTTTCGCGCAGTTATACTTTTTCCGCATTAGCCACATAATTCATCATCTGCTCCCTAATCTGGAGATTTGAACAAAAAAAGCCTTGTTTCTAGCTCAAAAGGCTCAAATGTTCCCAAAAATGCAGCGTCATGTGTTACAGCGTGGTGGATGGCCCTTTGCAAATCAGGAATGGTCATGTGTTACTTATTGCAAAATGTGGGTGTTAAACTGGTACTAATGGTGCAGAAACCTCTCTTCTTTCTGTGCCTCTCTTGCCTCTTTCTGCATTTATCTTGCTTCTTTCTGCACCTTTCTCCCTCTTTCTCCACCTCACTGTCTTCTTTCTGCACTTCACTTGCCTCTTTCTGTACTTCTCTTGCCCCTTTCTGCACGCCACTTGCCTCTTTGCGCACCTCTGTTGCTTTTTTCTATAGATCTCTTGCCTCTTTCTGCACCTCCCTTGCCTCTTTCTGCACCTCCCATGCCTCTTTCTGCACCTCACTTGCCTCTTTCTGCACTACTCTTGTTTCTTTCTACATCTGTCTTGCCTCTTTCTGCTCTTCTCTTGCATCTTTGTGCATTTCTCTTGCCTGTTTCTGCAGTTCCCTTGCCTCTTTCTGTACCTCTCTTGCCTCTTTCTGCACCTCACTTGCCTCTTTATGCACTTCTCTTGCCTCTTTCTGCACCCCTCTTGCCTCTTTTTGCACCTTTGTTGGTTCTTTCTGCACTGCTCTTGCTTCTTTCTGCACCTCACGTGCCTCTTTCTGCACTTCTCTTGCTTCTTTCTACACCTCTGTTGTTTCTTTCAGCAATTCTCTTGACTCTTTCTGCACTTCTCTTGCTTGTTTCTGCACCTCTCTTGCGTCCTGCTGCACCTCTGTTGCCTCTTTCTGCACCTCACTTGCTTCTTTCTGCACCCCTCTTGCCTCTTTCTGCACCCCTCTCCCATCTTTCTGCACCTCTCTTGCCTCTTTCTGCACCCCTGTTCCCTCTTTCTACACCTTTCCTGCCTGTTTCTGCACCTCTCTTGCCTCTTTCTGTACCTCTGTTGCTTTTTTCTGCACTTCTCTTGCTCTTTCTCCACCCTTCACACCTCTTTCAGCACCTCTGTTGCTTTTTTCTGCACTTCTCTTCCTTCTTTCTGCACCCTCCTACCTCTTTCTGTGCCTCTCTTGCCTCTTTGTGCACCTCTGTTGGTTCTTTCTGCACTGCTCTTGCTTCTTTCTGCACCTCACTTGCCTCTTTCTGTACTTTTATTGCTTCTTTGTTCACCTCCGTTGCTTCTTTCAGCAATTCTCTTGCCTCTTTCTGCACTTCTCTTCCTTCTTTCTGCACCCCTCATGCCTCTTTCTGTACCTCTCTTGCCTCTTTGTGCACCTCTCCTACCTCTTTCTGCACCCCTCTTGCCTCTTTTTGCACCTCTTTTGGTTCTTTCTGCACCTCTCTTGCTTCTTTTTATACCTCTCTTGCCTCTTTCTGCTCCTCTTTTGCCTCTTTCTGCACTTCTCTTGCTTGTTTCTGCACCTCTCTTGCATCTTTCTGCACCTCTGTTGCCTCTTTCTGCATCTCACTTGCTTCTTTATGCACCCCTCCTGCCTCTTTCTGCACATCTCTTGCTTCTTTCTACACCTCTCTTGCCTCGTTCTGCTCCTCTCTTGCCTCTTTGTTCATTTCTCTTGCCTGTTTCTGCACTTCCCTTGCCTCTTTCTGTACCTCTCTTGCCTCTTTCTGCACCTCTCTTGCCTCTTTCTGCACTTCTCTTGCTCTTTCTGCACCATTCACGCCTCTTTCAGCACATATGTTGCTTCTTTCTGCACTTTTCTTCCTTTTTTCTGCACCCCTCCTGCCTCTTTCTGTACTTGTCTTGCCTCTTTGTGCACCCCTCCTACCTCTTTCTGCACCCCTCTTGCCTTTTTTTGAACCTCGGTTGGTTCTTTCTGCACTGCTCTTGCTTCTTTCTGCACCTTACTTGCTTCTTTCTGCACTTTTCTTGCTTCTTTCTATACCTCTGTTGCTTCTTTCAGCAATTCTCTTGCCTCTTTCTGCACCCTTCTTGTCTCTTTCAGCACCTCTGTTGCTTCTTTCTGCACTTCTCTTCCTTCTTTGTGCACCCCTCTTGCCTCTTTCTGTATCCCTCTTGCCTCTTTGTGCACCTCTCCTACCTCTTTCTGTACCCCTCTTGCCTCTTTCTGCACCTCTATTGGTTCTTTCTGCACTGCTCTTGCTTCCTTCTGTACCTCTTTTGCAAATTTCTGCATCCCTCCTGCCTCTTTCTGTACCCCACTTCCCTCTTTCTGCACCTCTCTTGCCTCTGTATGCACACATGTTCCCTCTTTCTGTACCCCTTTTGCCTGTTTCTGCAACTCTCTTACCTCTTTCTGCAGTTCTCTTGCCTCCTTCTGCACCTCACTTGCCTCTTTCTGCACTTCTATTGCCTCTTTCTGCACCTCTCTTGCTTCTTTCTGCACTTCTCTTGCTTCTTTCTGCACCTCTCTTGCTTCTTTCTCTACCCTTCTTCCCTTTTTTGCATCCCTCTTACCTCTTTCTGCTGTTCTCTTGTCATTTTCTGCACCTCTCTTGCCTCTTTCTGCACCTCACTTGCCTCTTTCTGCACTTCTCTTGCTTCTTTCCACACCTCTGTTGCTTCTTTCAGCAATTCTCTTGCCTCTTTCTGCACTTCTCTAGCTTGTTTCTGCACCTCTCTTGAGTCTTTCCGCACCTCTGTTGCCTCTTTCTGCACCTCACTTGTTTTTTTCTGCACCCCTCTTGCCTCTTTTTGCACCCCTCTTTCCTCTTTCTGCTCTCTTACGTCTTTCTGCACCCCTGTTCCCTCTTTCTGCACCTTTCCTGCCTGTTTCTGCACCTCTCTTGCCTCTTTCTGTACCTCTGTTGCTTCTTTCTGCACTTCTCTTGCTTCTTTCTGTACCTCTCTTGCCTCTTTGTGCACCTCTCCTAACTCTTTCTGCACCGCTCATGCCTCTTTAAGCACCTCTGTTGGTTCTTTCTGCATTGCTCTTGCTTCTTTATGCACCTCTGACTTAGAGGTAGTTTTAATCCACCTGCCCTATTATGTACTAGGGCATTACAGGGGAGGTCATTCCAATCACAGGGGTACCCCAACCCATAGTATACCCTAGTGTATGTAGGTGTTTTCACTGTATTCTAAGTGTCTTTCAGCATAGCACTGGCTCCGGGCCTGGTTAGTCAGAGTCAGTTACCACCAGTACCAGTCAGCAAAAAGTTGGGGGCACAAGATGACTTTGCAACAAGGCCTCTTATGTACCTCTGTGGTTCTTTCTGCATATCTATTGCTTCTTTCTGCGCCTTTCTTCCTCTTTCTGCCCATGTCCTACCTCTGTAGGCATAGTTATAAATTAGCATTTAAAAAACCTTCGAAATTCACTGAAAAAACCATAGGTTTCAGGGACGTTATAGTTAGAAATCAGCATTTAAAAAACCTTTGAAATTCACTGAAAAAAAACATAGGTTTCAGGGACGTTATAGTTAGAAATTAGCATTTAAAAAACCTTTGAAATTCACTGAAAAAAACATAGGTTTCAGGGACGTTATAGTTAGAAATTAGCATTTAAAAAACCTTAGAAATTCACTGAAAAAACCACAGGTTTCAGGGACGTTATAGTTAGTTGGACATTTCACTCATACAAAACCAGAGAAATTCGGTCAGTATAGTTAGTTGAGGTAATTATAGCTCGCGCCCCCGCAATGCACTGCTGATGACGTCACATATTACATCACTCATGACATGGTCAGTTACATCACTGATGACATCACTGATGACATCATCCATGTGATAAAAAAGAAACAATTGATGGACAGAATGCTGGACAATGCAAACATTCACCCCCAGTCACAAGGATCTGGGTTTAATCCATCATTCTTTTGCTCACAACACCACCCTAGTTTGGACCCAGCTATATGCAAATCAGTCTTGACCCTGTTCCTTCTGGGAGCAGTCCAGCCCGAACTGCCAAGCCAGGTCCTCCCTGGACCGGAAACAAGCATCCTGGGACCGGTTTCAGGGCATCACCCTTCATCAGCCAGGCTAGCTTGAATCCAGTGGTGCAGTGAGCATGGGACCCACGTCTGGGCATACCCTTCCCACTTAGGGCAACAAATGCAAAAGAAACAATTGATGGACGGAATGCTGGACAATGCAAACATTCACCCCCAGTCACAAGGATCTGGGTTTAATCCATCATTCTTTTGCTCACCACACCACCCCAGTTTGGACCCAGCTATATGCAAATCAATCTTGACCCTGTTCCTTCTGGGAACAGTCTAGCCCGAACTGCCAAGCCAGGTCCTCCCTGGACCGGAAACAAGCATTGTAAGGTAGTATTAAGGTTACTTAGTGTAGGCTCCGTAGGTCTAGGTTGGTCTAGGTTGTTTAGATGGATTTTATAGTATTACATGTTTTCTACTTTCACTATTCTGTCACCATTTCATAATTAAGAGTGATGATGTAGCTATTGACCTGAAGTCTTGAAAGGTATATGTTGCTTTGTTAGAGGCCTATGGACAACTGTTAGTCTACTTCACATTAGAGCCAAATCTTGACCCTTTTCTGTTCTTTTGCCACTGTAAGTGGGACTTATTTGTTGACGGTACAAAACAGATAGTCTTCTAATGTCTCACTCTGTGTGAAAGTGATACGGCAGGTATATTTGGGATAGTCTTGCCACTACAGATTGCAGATCCTTGGCTGTGCTGGAACACACACTAGTGCCCACCATTACTGCACACACTCTTGCACAATTGTGAAAATGGGTCATTTTTGTTGGCTGGTTAACATTTTTTATTATATTTACACCTGCCTGGAAAATTTACATCATCATTGGCATAGACTATTTGCTAAGTGTGGCATTTCATGCAGCTCACTTAGGTTATCTACTTTTGAGGTATCATGCCAATGAGTCTCACATGTCCTCTTCCCCTGGTGAGGTGTTCCATTGTTTCAGGTTCCATGGTCTGACTATTATGCAAAACTATGTGTGTACAATGTACTATAGATGTAATGTGTGGAGGCACTCAAACTCAACACAAATGATGCCTCTCAGGGGCTGAGGTACACATTTGCCCTACTTATCCCAGTGTAGCATTATTCAACATTTGTCAGTTGGCACAGGGCCCTGACAAGGAGCCCTTGCAATTCTTGCTTACTGACAATCAATGTATTGGGTAGGCCTTGTGCATCCATGTGGGGCATAGGTATGATGCTAATTCTTGAGGAGCAAGGGCATGTCTATCTCGGCTATTATTAGGAAATCCATGCAAATGTATCTACCGTAGAATCTCTTCAGTGTGAGCATTGAGGTTATCATATTAGGGTGATCCCATTGTCATGTTTACTGAGCTAGATATATGTGGATGAGTGGAATAGTGTTATGGCCTCTCATGCCTCACACATCCCATTTATAGCAGGTAAGTAGTGTTAAGAAAGAGTTCCTCAGTGTGTGTCAGTCAAGTAACTGCAGCTTGTTGTCACACTCTGACATTCCATTGGGAGACCCCACATTCCTCATTATGCCATTGCAGTGAATGAACCTGTTGTAGGTGCATATCCAAAGTAAGCATGTGCAAGTGCTCACTCTTCTTGAGATGCAAAGAAGTGGGTTATCGTTGTACATTTCCACCCTGGTACATGTAGTCCTTTCATTAAAACAACATACAATACTCGTTGTGGTTTTGGACAAATTGTTTTTTTAAGATTGAATTTTATAAGAAGTTGTTGGTCTAACACACTGTTTATTGGGTGTTTAGATCTTACATTTTGGGAAACACCAACAATTACTGAAAACCTAGATGTCCAGGCAGAGTACATTTGGGAGACATGTCATGCGACGTGAAGGTGAGAAGTATTTCAGTGAGGAGGTACAAATTGCCATTAGGGAAGGTATGGTTGTTTCAAAGTTCACAATTGGATAATATCAACATATGCACGAACAAAAAGTCCAGTACTGGTGACAAAGGAGGTGGGATGATGATAAACACAGGACCTCTATGAAACTGGCCCGAGATGCACTGACGAATGTCATTGGACTGATTGCTGGTGTAAACTGGTGAAGTCCACATCTTCCTCCTCTGATGGGTGTTGTGCCTCCCCTGCAGTTGGTGGTATTTGCAAGGGAGGCATCTGAGGCACAAATACTTCAGAGGCTGAAGATGTGGCTCTCTCGTCCCCACCAGCATTCATCATTTGCTTCTGAGTCCACCATTTGTTGCCATAAAGGAATCACAATTGCTCTCCAGGGATTTCATGATGTTATGGATTGCCCCCAGCTGGCTGGCAACTTCACTGGTATCACATGCAGAAGGCTGTTGTTGTTCACTTTGCATCATGACACCAGCAATGTCAGCTAGGGACTGATCCATCTCATGGAACCAAGTGTAGGTGTCTCTAATTGCCCTAGCCATGTTCTTATTAGGACTCAGACGCCTATGGACTCCTTCTAGGGTGCCAGCTAGGGTCTCCATCCTCTCCTGCACCTCATCAACCATTCACTTCTGGATTCCTATCACTTGCAGTTGGAATACTACTTGGGGGTCCTCAGAGTCCTCAGGTGGGGTGGGAGTGCTAGATGGGGCATGTCCTGTGGGTGATGGTTCCTCTGTATACCCTGCAATGCTGTATTTGATTGCCAAGCCCAGAGGAGGAGATTCAGTGGAGTTCAGGAGTTGTTGGAAGGTGTCGCTGTCCGTGGGGACAGGATGACATCACCAATAGGTGGTCATCAAGGACATGAGGCTGCACAGGAGGTATTGTTTGTCTCTATGCAATGAGCTAGACATGTCAATAAGGATCCATGATAGCTGAAGACATAAGTGATTAGGTGACAATCAGACTGCTGTTAATATTCACTGTCAAGTACACAGAGATATGTGGAAGATTTGTCACTACAAGTAAAAGTGAGCATGTAACACTATTGTTGCCTTTCACATGGCAATATATTTACATTGTTCACACAACCACTATTTAACAAGGGGGCCTATTTATAAAATGAAACACAGTGCAACACAGCTAGGCAGCTAGCTGGCATGCCCTGCCTGAAAGGGTGAGTGCAGGTATGGGTGCCATTTCACATACTGATTTGCTTATCTTATTTTTGGCTACAGTAATGTTGCATTAACTTATTGACAGCAGTGCTGAGAACATTGCTGCATGTCATTAGGGTGCCTGCATTCCCTCTAGCCATCAGTTAGCCCAGAGCACTGACCTTAATCTTATTTTGTCATTGATTACATATAATCCTGCACTCTGCCTTTCCCACAGTACAACACACCAATCTGGCTTGCAGTTCTGTCTTGCATGGAATTTGTGCAATATTGTTGCCTAGGGTTCATATTTGACCCACATCCACAAAATTGCGCACAGCAGGCAACCTTGCTACATAGCAGGAATGGGTAAGGGCATTTATTTACCATTCTCAACTTTTTTATTCATGTGGAATCCAACCAGTAGGTCTAAGCCTGAGCATAAAACTCCGCTCGCGGAGTTTTGGCAACTTTGCGTTCCGCGTAGAATGCAGAGTTGCCGATATCCTCCGCACTCCACAACGGAGCGGAGTTTTTTTGTGTTGGCACGCCCAAAATGCGATTTATGAGCCATTTGCAAGAGCCACGAGATTTGCTAGGCATCCGCATGGTCCAGCGAGAGTTTGCAGTCACCAACATGTCATTTGCACGTGCCAGTGGAGGTCCTGCGGGGGTTCTGTGATGAACGCGATCCCGAACGCACAGGAACTACTGCGACTGCAATCTGGAGAATGTTCTCTCCCCGAGCAGCATCAAAACCTTCTCGAAATGACGATTTGGAGTAAATAAAACTCCTCAAATTGACATTTGGCTATAGTTTTTTTGTGCAAGGAGTCCTTTTTCTTTTTTTCAAGAGGAAGGAAGTGCCCCAGAGTCTCTAACTTCCTGTTCCTGTCCAACAGGCTACTCCCAGTGCTTTGTCCATCTCCTGGTCACGTTTCATTTGGATTTGGAGCTGGAAGGATCACTCTTTTTGTCTGCTGCATAATATATCATTGGATTTGAGGACTTTGAATTTGAGATTTCACAAGTAAGTTGGAAAACTGGTGCGTTTGTTTGATTGGGGCCATGCACCTAGATTTATTTGTACTTTTCATCGATTTGTTTTTTTATTTATTGTGGTGGGTGGTCTGTAGTTTTGGTAAGGGCCTAGTTGTTTCTTTGTAAGTAATTGTTCTTCTTTTATAAAGGAACATGTTGCACAGTACACAACATCTTCTCAATGTTTTGAAATCAATTTGCGATATTGATTTAATTCACTATGTAGCCCAGTAGTCTGCCAATGGGTTTTCCAGCCAATAGGCCCAGAGCTACTCATGGGTGCATGAAACAACTAGTTCTGTTGTGTCTGATGAATTTAACATCATTTAGGCCATGGATGGCATTGGTTTTAAATACAAAATGTGTTTTGTTTGTGGTATTTCACTAAAGTTTTTTTTTCATGCAAGTTAATGCCTTTGTTGGATTTGTGTGGTTGTAACTTGCAAACCTTTTTAGCCCTGTGGATTGAAATTTCATTTTTGGCATTGTTGCATTAAAGATGTGTTGTTTAGCATGCCTTCTTTGTCTGGCCAGTGTGTGAGTGTGTATGCATTGCAATAGTAGGCCAGCATTTGCCTTGGTTCCCCATGTGGTGGGGCCATTTTGTAAAGTCTGTGTCCATAGGCCTGCTTGTGTTCATTGTTTTCCAGGCTTGTTCTCCTGCTTATTGTTGTTGTGAAAATGTGGCTGGCGGCCATTTTGTGAAGGCAGCCAGTGTGCTTTTGCCATAGGCTTGCATGTCTTGTCTTTGTTCTCAAATGCCTTCTTCTTGCTTGTTGTTATTGTTGATGAAGATACCATGTGGCACTGACTGACAGCCATTTTGTGCATTCAGCCAGTGTGCCCCTTTGTCATATGCTTGCATGCATGGATGGTTGATCAATGAGATATTAGCAGCTTAATAAATTAATAATTAGATGCTTGAGTGTCATTTTTATTTTTTACTTATTTATAATTTATTTTAATTTTTTTAATATTTTTTTGCTTTTGTTTATTTTAATTTTTTTAATTTTAATTTTTAAATTTTCCCAATTTGTTTAATTTTTCTTTTTTTTTATATTTTCAATTTTTGTATTTTTTTTCCAATTTTTTCATAGGTTTTCTTTTCTTTTTCAGTTTCATAAGTAACATGATTTGGCATCAATGAACCAGTAACCCATGTCTGCTATATGACGTGCACAACAGTATGGGGATTGTTCCATTGTCATTTGTCAGCTGTAGCTCCCTGAGTGCCGTGTCCCTCATGATGCATTGCACAATGCACATAAAGCAAACCATTACATTTGTATTTTGTTGTTGTTATTCTTCTTTCCTATCCTTCCTGAGTATACTGTACAGTACACCATGAAAGCTTATGTTGTTGTCAAAGTCTCACAAATGGTTACACTATATTGTTATTTTTTTTAATAACTGAGGTAACAAGTGTGATCACACACTAAATGATAATATCTTTGTTTATACTAGTAATTAAACTACAACAATGCCACGTTTCACTGATGTTCTTCTTGTTTATTTGCTTTTAGGTGCACAAGAGGAGGAGGAGACAGCATCACACATAGTACTGCCAGACAGAAGGCCTGCGAATTACGTGACGTGTGACCACAGACATCTCTTCAACTTGTGAAACTAAGTGCCGCTGCTAACTGACAGCTTCAAGATGGCAGCAAAGAAGAAAGGTAAAAGTACCAAGGAAGTTGCCAGTGAGAAGAAGAAGGCACTTACCAGCACTGGTATGTCGCCCAAGACCTTTTTTTGGGAAACCAAAAATTGCACCTGCAGCAGCGGTGTCTCGGGAGCAAGCTGGGAGCAGCTCCCCCGCATCAGCAGACCCATCCCACCAACCTAGGCCCAAGCCCATGTCTGTCTCTGAGGCAGCCAGTCAAATCACAGCAACGCAGATGATCAGTGACATTGAAATTGACTTATCGTTATCGCTAAATAGTACCCAATTAATGCAGGAAACTCATATAAGTGGACAACAACAGCGGCAACCACCAATAGTAGTCCTGAAGTTGGGGCAGTTCAGGAGATCGAGCAACTGCTGAGGAAGAAGAGAAAGCCACTCGTTCAGAAGATCCATTGTTTTCTAGATCCCCAGCATGAAAAAGGAGGGTTAGTCCATCAACTTTTTCTCCAAGCCCCCCCTTCTGATGATCTAGACACCACTTGGATCCCGCCTCGGTCTGAGAGAGAGACACGCCACGAGACAAGGATGGGGAAAAGGAAGGTTCCTGAAAGCCTTAGAGTTAAGGAGGTAGATGAAGAAGAGGAGGATGATGATGAGCCAGTCATCATGGGCATTAGTTCCGCCCCAATGGAGACCGACATTACCCCATCCCAAATTGCTGTGAGGGATGTGGCACCACACATACCACCAACACCACCTCCAACTGCCATATTTACAAAGTCCCGGCAGTGACCTACATCCACCACAACCACCTCAGTAGGAGTAAGTACTGCAGAGAGTCAAACATCACACCTACCTTCCAGTTCATTCGACATTGCAAGTGGCACCAGCAGCGTCAGAAAGTTGACCTCCCCAGGTTGGGACTTCTTTTCGTTTAGCAAGAAGGAGGTGAACATTGCTATATGCTCCATTTGCTGAGAAAGTGTTAGTCGGGGTAATCTTGGTACAAACTATGGTACCAGAGGCCAAACAACCCATCTGAGAAAACACCACTTGATCCAGAGCGAGGTGTACCTTAGTGGCCAAAAAACTGCAAGTGTTGTTGGTTGAGGGGGTGAAAGGCTGAGCAGGGAATCAGATCCGATCAAGTGGAAGGTGAAGAAGAGGAAGACATTTTCTCTGGTACACAACAAAGCAGCCCTGTCCCCAGCAGTGCAGTGGTCTCACCTACATCATCATCAGCAACATCGCAATGTCACATGAGTCAGGTCGAGATACCAAGGGGTCCAAGGCAAGAGAGTACAGTGACTGTTGCACCGAAATGCGAATTGAGTCTACCAATGTCTGCTCTCAAGAAGTCACCTGCATCAGTGGCACCAGAAAAGAAAAAAATCCAGGCTACCATTCTCGGCATGTTTAGACCAGAGGGGCAGTACGAACGGAACCACCTAACGGCATGTTTGTTCAACACGAAGCTGGCTAAAATGTTAGCGCTGGACCTCCTCCCTTTTTCTTTTGTGGAAGGGGTAGGTTTTCTTGAATTTGTGGCAGCCATCTGCCCGAAATGGAAGGTTCCCAAACGGTCCGATTTCGCCAGAGCTGGTGTTCCAGCGCTACATCATGACGTGCTTGAATTGCTTGGACAAGCTTTAGAGCAGAGTGGTGTTCACACTATCCACCTGACAACAGACATGTGGACCGGTTGCCAAGCCACTGATTACATGTGCATCACTGCATGCTCAATCTCTTTTGTGGGGCATAGAGAAAAGATATCTGCAGGTATTGACACTGCTGAGATTTTTAATGGCGCTCAGTAGAATGCGATAGTTGCCATGTTCACCATGGAGAAATCCCATATTGCTGCAAACATTTTGGAAGACTTTAATACTAAGGTCTTTGAATGACTGCGACCAAGAGAGCTTAACATTGGTTTTGTTGCCATGGACAATGGCAGTAACATAGTTAAGGCCAGGGTCGATGGTGGCTATTTCAGGGTCCTGTGTTTGGCACACTGCATTAACTTAAATGTTCAAGACTTTCTCAAAAAAGAAGATTGATTCAGCAACTTACTGTCCACCTGCAGAAGAATCTGCACACATTTCAGCCATTCTTTTAAAGCCCGGAAGCAGCTGAGGATCATTCACAGTGATAATAGAATGCCAGTTAAAGCACTCACACAGGAGGTGCCAACACACTGGAACTTCACTTACTACATGCTTGAATGTCTGTTTGAGCAGTACAGACCAATCAATGAATATGTCATGCAAAGAGGGGATGCAACTGTGAAAGTCATGATCATTGAGATGGACCAATGGGGCCAGTTAAATGCCTCACAGAGATGCTGCTTCCTTTCGAGATCTTCACACGTGAAGTCAACAAGGAGGACAGTACCATGGGCCAAGCTATCCCATTGTTGCACATGCATCAGGAACAGCTGAAGGAGGTGACTGCAATGTACGCAGGTGTGGAAGAAAAAAAAGAAGCATATGATTTGTTGGAGAGCTTAATCCTTCGTTTATCTGCAAATATAAGGATGCAAAAAGACATTGTGTCATCCAACCATTATATTTGTGCCACAATTCGTGATCCATGTTACAAACCATTTCTGGCCACTTTCATTCCTTTTTCAGACAGGGATGTTGCCAACTACAAAACTTGGATAGCTGTGTAAGTCAGTCAGCGAGAGAAAGAATGGCCGGGAATTAGAGACCTGATCCTCCAGGGCACAAGTACTGCAGGGCAGCCTTCAAGTTCAGAACCTGAGGGCAGTGCGGTTGGCTCACAGCAGCCAAAACCACCTACAGCAAGTACAACATCAACAACAGGAACAGGAGCATCAGCCCCAAAAAAGACAAAGGAATGGTTTCTACTTACAGGGATTGAGTTCAGTGCTGAGGCAAAGGCAAAAGCGGCCGAGCAAGGCGGAGCAGCCATGACCATTGAGCTGATGGTCCAGGCCTATCTGGATGACCCTACAGAGGTCTACTTTGATCAAAACCCATTGCTGTATTGGTATGGGAAAAGGCGCCAATGGGCAGTGCTCAGCAGGCTGGTGATAAACTATCTGGCTTGCCCCACAGCCAGTGCCTCCACTCAGCATGTTTTTAGTGCTGCAGGTACCATTCTGACAGTGAGAAGGGCCAGTCTCTCACCCCAAAACATGGAGAGATTAACCATGATCAGAATGAATCAGCACTTTATACCACCGGATTTGACCATACCAAAAGTGCTACAGCAGGAAGATGACGGAGGCTCAGGTCATGGAAATAGTGTGTTAGATGACCTACTTCTAGGCGAACCACCAGAGTTTGAGGAGAAGCTCTACTTCCCTGACTACTTGGCTTTTCTAGTTTCTTTCTTTCCTTGAAGCCCAAAAGAAACCCCCCCAAAAAATGATATAGCTAAGGAACATTATTTACTTTATTATATTTGTGTGTGTCTGGTTGACAAATCCATCCCCATCGTCTTACTCTTAGACACATTTTATTTCCGGATTGGAGTTGCAACTGTGCAGTGAAGAAGTCCTGACTCGCCCTAAAGCCATTTCCCTCAGGCCAGACATTGGATGGAGAATACAAACAAATGTGTGCCTGCGTCTGCCTCCAACACTGGGCCCTGACTATCTATCTATCCTTTCCTAGCCTAGTGGGACTCCCCCACATGTGGACATTATTACATTATTCGATTTACAGTGAAGAAATGGAGGATCTGCATTCTGCAATGTGCCACCAATCGATCACGGTGAGCACACAGGAAGAACAGGTAAACGATGGCATGCATTGCACGCTGAGTGATTGTTGTTTGTTGGGAATGATGTGAACTTGTGGTGAATGATATGTCATCATCATTTGTGTTGAAACTTGAGAAGAGATGATTCATGCGGTGGCAGGCAGGGTGAGACTGAGTGTTTGTTAAGCTTAATGTGTTAGTGATGATGATTGAGATTCACAATTTTGGTGGCCTACCGACGGCTGATCAATAATTTTCCCCTGAAGGTTATTTTTTATCCTTCCCCTTTGAGAGATCGCATAGCGAGATTCCTTAACTGGGTCCACTACACTCCACACTGTCCACACTGCTTTGTTTTATTGTTTTATGCTTACTTTATACTCCTCAAAGATTCAGACCCGACCAGTCACTTAGATAATGCAAAGCTTGAAAACACAAATCTAGTCTAGTCTAGTCTACTCTACATGTAAAAAGCGAATCAGTCAAGTCAATCTTTCCCTTCTTGTTGTTCAATAACAAAATTGTACTACTACAGGCCGATCCAATGCTTTTTTGAGTTGGGACGAGTCAGGACTCACTCAAGACATTGTTGGTAAGGAGTTGGACACCATACTTGGAGTCAGACTCAGGAGGATCAGAGATGATGACTCAGGGCGTGGGTGTGAGCGTGACTACTTCAAGAACTGCCACCAGAAGAAGATGGAAGGTTTCAAATTAACTAAAACCAACTGATTTGGATGATGATGACTTTGAAGTAGCCTGAAGGTAAACAACAACACCAGACCTACACATGTCTGTGTAGTGGTAGTGGTGAGTGTGGTGTGACTGACTGATAGCAGTGCATTGCATTTTTACTTAATTGGACAAATGCTATGTTGCTGTGTGTGTGTGTACTCAGTGCTGTCTGACTCAAATTCGAAGCTAAGTGGAGGTTGGCTGGGGGGGCCTGTTGTTGTATGTAGCTGCCGGAAACAGACATTTAGCCATGCTGCCTCTGAAAGTCTTCTTGTTGCACTTCTTACGCAGTTTAACTTTTCTCTCTGATTCTTCAATATCATTTTTGTTTTTCCATCTACAGGCCCTTAACCCTGTACCATACTGGAAAAACAACTCACACTTACCTTACCGAACCGCATCTGCCAGGTACCCAAGATTAACGAACAGTCCAAGAGGAATGCAGAGATGCAACTCCTAATTTGGCAATACAGTGTCATTTTTTCTCTTCAATCATCACAACTGTGTGTGTTCTTTGTTTGTTTACTTGACTCCTACAGATATTTTAATTTTATTTGCTATCTTTCAAAGCCCAGTACAACAGAACATAATGTACTTGGGTCTCTCTGGGGGACGACGGACAACTTGATTTACCTAGACCTTTACCTAGTACTCATCATCATGCATGCATTTCCTTTTCCTCCCATAACAGATTTATGATGGTTGACTGCCAAGATGAATGTGCTGTCCTTGTGTAGTAGTGTTTGTCTTTATCAAACCTTTCCCTCAAATCCTCCTTCCCATCCATTCATTGAACCCCTAACTCTTCCCCCTAGCTGTGTGATTTATTGAGGTGTGACTAAATTAAATTTACACCATTAATTGATCACACACTTGGTGGAGCGAATGTGGTGAAAGCAACACCAACTTAAGGCAGGGCGAGAATCTTCTTCTGCTCTAAGTATAGCCTACACTGGCAATATTATATATATTAGATTTCCCACCCATGCACATTATTCGATATTCAATTGTTTTTCAGAGGAACATAATTCATCATAATTGCCAGCATCATCCTTCCAGCACTAAAGGTTACGCTTGTCCACTCCACTTCATAGCTCGAGTCGACTTCAGTTTGTAACTTGTACTAGCCCACCATTCTATTTTTTATTTTACTTTAGCATTGCTTATCATGTTTTCTCATTTGGCAGTCTTCTTCTTGTGTACTACTACTAGTCATACTCTAGTCTCCCTCAGGTGACTGACTCATTTTTATTGCAAAGCTTGCATATAAAATGGCATTAACTCAGTTTTTAATATGTCAATTTAATTAGTTCTCTGCGATGAATATTCCTCATCCTACAGTTTGAGTTTGGCTAGGAGGAAGTGAAACCTCGCTGCAGAATCTGATGCTTTCACTAGTATTCGACTAGTCCGCTAGCATGCTGCTACTGTCTACTACTACCACCACCATGGCAACTTGGGAAACCATCACCATGGTGGGCTGCGCCTAATCACAGATAAGAGAAGAACTGTGGGGGATTCATTCAAGATACAATAATCTATATACTATGGAAATTAATTTGCACACCCACACCCCTTCCGAGTCCATAGGGGTTAATATAGTTGCTGACTCCATAGACTAGGAGGAGAGACTGAGAGTAGTAGGACAAGTGAGGGTACCACATCAATCTGTTGGTGTGTTAAACTATTGGCAGATTTCAAAAACTGGCTGCGGCCCTGCGGCAAAGGAAACAGTGCGAAGTAAAAGAGTAACCCCCAAAAAGATTTACATCATATGTATAACTATAAATTTATTCCCCTAACAAATATAAACTAGGAGGAAACCCACAACACCTTACCTACCCCTCTCCCTAACCCCAACCAATGTCCAGTAAAGCAAGTCCAAAATTAAAATTGGCAATATAAATCACATGTCCATAAAAAAATAATATACACCAGAGTTTTCCCCAACTCCCACATTCCTACCCTTTTCCCAACAAGTCCCACCCACCAAACAAAAGATTAAAAAAGGGGCAAGAGAGGTCTAGCTGCGGATTAGGACTTGGATCTTCCTCGCCAGCTGGTCCAAACGCTCCTCCATCCTGGCTTCCAGGTGCGCCATCCTGAGGAGCATGTGGCGCTGAAAGGTTCTAAGTGTACAGGGGGGAGCAGCAGTGGTTGAATGGTGGCAGGCAGCTGCTGGACCACGGTGCTGTACCACCGGAGCCACTGGGGGGGCATGGCTGGGGCCCCGGGGCATTTGGAGGCTACAGCTGCTGCCGCCTCCTCCTCCTCCAAGGCCACCAGCTGCCAATATTCTGCCCTGATAGCCTCCAGCTTCCGTTGCCGGGTCTTGGCTGCTATCTCCTGCCTGGTGGGTTGGGAAGGAGTAGCTATATCAAGAAAGAAAAAAGACAATTGTAACCAATACTCTTAGCAAAACTGTAAGACAAAATTATATAGTGGCACAGTAGCACTAGCAGTACATAACATTTGTAGTATCCTCGATACCTCAGTCCTTAAGAGTTGGATGTGATTAGAGTTTCAGGCATTAGGCACTATGGAGTACACAAGTACTATTCTCCTTCGCTCTCTTGTTTAGCTGAATTAATCTTGTAGGCATGCCAGCACAGCTTGCGCCCTAGACAGACATACTCGTGTAGCAAGACTTGTGTTACTTTACTACTGACTGCAGGTGGGGCAGCTGTACTACACAATTATCTCTTTTTCTATTATGGCCATGCTCTGTTAAATGGCAAATGCTCAATTTCACTTTCACCCTGGCTACAACAAGGCAGATGATATGAATAGTTACTAATATGAATGATTATATACGGCACAACGTCACATGAGGTGGTACTACTATTGTAACCATGCAGCCGATAGGCCACCCATGGCTGACACTGTCAAAATGCCATGGGTAGGGAGTGGGCCTCGGAGGGAGGCGATTGATGATGGGTGGGTACATAATATATATGCTGTTCTTGAAAACTACTATAAGTCAAGGGAGTAGTCTGAAATATAACCTCAAGCCTTTGAATCAAATACCTTGATAAAAAAATTCCTTGTTTGTTCTTCTTCCCAGTGATTTTTCCATTTATCATTGCATTTTTCTTCTAGCATTATTTTTATTCTTCACCCTTGGCTTTGCTACCTACCTAGCCTGTCTATTCCAAAGCCTTTGAAATGAATTGCAAAAAAATTATATTTGCTTCTTCTAACTAAGTTCCGATCTCATTCGCAATCATCTCAACCCATTTGATGGGCCAATTCACTACGTCTGCATTTAGTCTTTAAATGCATAGATGGACACATGCATCTTGAATACACCAAATTGTTTGGTTGCTAGTCACTATACGAACTACAAAAAAAGGTTCTACTGAGGACTGAAGTGAGAGGGCATGGGCCGCTAAATTACTAACACTAAGTAACTAACTAGTAACTACCACTATCTTAGTGACAGGACAAAGGAAAGGAGTCTCTCTAGTCTGCATTACCTATCTTAATTTCTTACATACTCAGCCCAAACGAGCACAAAGTACAATTAAGTAGCGACGAACACCTGTCTAGAATAATGATCACATAATATAAGATTTGTAAATGTAACATACCTGCATGTGAGCAGCATGCTTGCTATTTGGGAAAACAATATTAGCAATAACATAGAACACACAAGTAATAATAATATTATAAATATTTAGCTACTCACCAAGCCCTGCGACCTCAATCCCTAGCAGGTCCCGCAGGTCCTGCTCTCGGTCCATGATGTCGAACCACTGGTGCTGGTTGTTGCTGTGCCAGACTCCAGAGCAGCGATACACTGCCCGGCCTACCCTCGCCCACTGCTGCTGGCACTCCCGGAGCCGGGTGGAGGGGAGCTGAAGCTGCACAAAAAAAAATAGCGCTGCCACCTCCACCTCAGAAAACAAGGCCCTTCCAGGCGCCGCCTTCTGCAAGGCAGCTTTTCTTAGCCACCTTGGCCCGGCTCTCTTTCTCCTCCATGATGCTGGGGGGCGGAAGTATAAAAAATAACAGGGAGAAGAAGGAAGGAAGTAAAACAATTAGGAAGGAAGGAATTATAGAGAAAAATTGTATAAAAAAACAAAATTCACTAAAAAACACACACAAAAAGTAGAAAAAAACACAAAATATACACTTAAGAAGAGCGAGGGATAGAAAATAAATAAAAAAGATCAGAAAAAAAGTTTTGGAGACAAAGAATTGGAAAGATTTAGGGAGGATTCAAAACAGGCCCCAGAACCATAACAGAGAAGAAAAACAAGATGGCAGTTCCCATGCTTGATCGCATGGTGCAGTTTGTGCGATATTTCCCCCCGAACATGCAATCCGCATTACCGTACGGCGGGAAACGTCATGCGAACAGGCGGGACAAGCAACTTCGCCCGCTCACAGAACTTAGCGTAGCGCTGCAGAGTTTTTTTGCCGCTTTGCGGGGTTCTGCATAGCTCCGCTATGCGAACTCCACCCAGGCTTAATCTATATATCTATCCATCTATATCTAGCTATATATATATATATATATATATACATATTAGCTACTGGCGGTCGCCAGTAGATAGTTATAGTTAGGACCTATTTTCCATAGGAAATCCGTGACATTCTATTTGAAATAACTCTTGCGTCGGTCGACGAATCTTCGCGAAATTTTCAAACTTTATGGCCCGCTCCGGTCCGCTCCTACCCTGAAAGTCTCAGGGTAATTCATCAAGCGGGGGCCGAGAAAAAAGGGGGTCCCAAACGTGTTTTCCCCATTCATTTTCCCATAGGAAACTTTAGACACGGCTACAGCCCGAACTGCTGAACGGAATTACACCAAATTTGGCAAAGAGGTAGTTCTTGGTTCAGAAAGAACCCTTTTTGTTAAATGGTGTAAATCCGTTCAGTAGTTGCGGAGAAATTAAAAAATAAGAGTCAAAAATCAATTTCCCATAGGAAACTTTATGCAAGGCTACAGCCCGAACTGCTGAACGGAATTACACCAAATTTGGCAAATAGGTAGTTCTTGGTTCAAAAAGAACCCTTTTGTTAAATGGTGTAAATCCGTTCAGTAGTTGCTGAGAAAATCAAAAGTAAAAACACATATATATCTGGGCGGAGCCTAACCACACATGTCATCGTGAGATCTGATTGGCTGTCAGCACTTCATCCTGGAATTGCTGGCAGCCATCTTTGGACCAATATAAATGATAGTACCCCTTTGAAATGCATTGTAGTGAATCGAAGATTTTGAGGGTTACCAAAAGGAGAACTATAAAGGGTGATAACAGACTTTAGTTACATTAGAATTCATTTGTTGATGGTACCATACTAATTTCAGGAATTGTGGTGGGTTCTAAGGTGATTTTACCCTGTGAAAAACCCTCTGCTGGGATATCATGAATCATGTTTGAGAGAAAACTATTTTCACATGCTTGTCCCATACAGTTTTGGAAGGTGCCCCAGAAGCTAAAATGAGAGCATATTTTCTGTAAATTCACATTATCTTTCTCAGTCATGTGAGAATGAAGTCTGACATTCTCAGTAAAACATGTACATCCAACAAGGGCAGAGACTGTCAGTTGATTCCTTTGTGTTCTACTGCAGCTTCCCAGAGTGTTCTAAAGAACAACTAGAGTGCTAACAGCCTTACTTATGACAAAAGTATGGCACACCTGAAGCCATCTTGATTGGAATAAACTGGTAACACTTAAAACATTTAATTTAAAAAGGAACAAAATGATGGGGTTCATCTTGTCATAGAAATTATGGTTAGTGCTCTGGAAAGAAAAATTAGGACATGTTTCAAGTGTGATCTCAAATATCTTCCTGTTATATTTCAACAGGAGCAGCCTGTCAGTTGATGCCTTTGTGTTCTACTGCAGCTTCCCAGAGTGTTCTAAAGAACAACTAGAGCGCTAACAGTCTTACTTATGACAAAAGTATGGCACACCTGAAGCCATCTTGATTGGAATAAACTGGTAACACTTAAAACATTTAATTTAAAAAGGAACAAAATGAGGGGGTTCATTTTGCCATAGAAATTATGGTTAGTGCTGTAGAAAGAAAAATTAGGACATGTTTTAAGTGAGATCTCAAATATCTTCCTGTTATATTTCAACAGGAGCAGCCTGTCAGTTGATGCCTTTGTGTTCTACTGCAGCTTCCCAGAGTGTTCTAAAGAACAATTAGAGTGCTAACAGCCTTACTTATGACAAAAGTATGGCACACCTGAAGCCATCTTGATTGGAATAAACTGGTAACACTTAAAACATTTAATTTAAAAAGGAATAAAATGAGGGGGTTCATTTTGCCATAGAAATTATGGTTAGTGCTGCAAAAAGAAAATTTAGTGCATGTTTTAAGTGAGATCTCAAATCCTCTTCTATTTCATTAGAAAATTCTGACATGCAGACTGAAACAATCACTTTCAATACCAGCAGTAGACTTCCAGTTAACTCCTTGGTGAGCAGTAGCTTTACTACAGTGATCTAATGAACAACTAGAGTAATAACATTCTGAATTTATGGCAAATGTGTGACACATCTGAATGCCTTCTTGATGGAATCAAAGTAAAAAACTGAAAGCATTTCCTACTGAGGAGACTGCAGTAAATGAGGAAATTAGGAAACTTCATAACAAAGAAGTCTTCCAAGATGGCCACCAGTGAAAAAAGAGCCCAAATGTAGCACAAATATTACCGAGATGTAGCCCACATATAGCCCAATGACAAAAGTGTGCAAAACACTTTTTATTTTTAGTTTTTGCAGTTTTATGTAGTGCAGACTGGTCAGGTATTGGAGCGTTGCATCTTAAAACATGACCCCCTACACTACAAAAACACCACTGCACTACCCTAAACCCTAAAACACTACCCCAGCACGACCCCCTACACTACACAAGCACCACTGCACTATCCTAAACCCTAAAACACTACCCCCAGCATGACCCCCTACACTACACAAACACCACTGCACTACCCTAAACCCTAAAACACTACCCCAACACCACTGCACTAACCTAAATCCTAAAACACTACCCCCAGCATGACCCCCTACACTACCCAAACACCACTGCACTACCCTAAAACATGACCCCCTACACTACACAAACACCACTGCACTACCCTAAACCCTAAAACTCTACCCCCAGCACGACCCCCTACACTACCCAAGCACCACTGCACTACCCTAAACCCTAAAACACTACCCCCAGCACGACCCCCTACACTACACAAACACCACTGCACTGCCTTAAACCCTAAAACACTACCCCCAGCACGACCCCCTACTCTACCCAAACACCACTGCACTAACCTAAATCCTAAAACACTACCCCCAGCACGACCCCCTACACTACCCAAACACCACTGCACTACCCTAAAACATGACCCCCTATACTACACAAACACCACTGCACTACCCTAAACTCTAAAACACTACCCCCAGCACGACCCCCTACACTACACAAGCACCACTGCACTGCACTACCCTAAACCCTAAAACACTACCCCAGCACGACCCCCTACACTGCCCGAACACCACTGCACTGCCCTAAACCCTGAAACACCAGCCCCTGCACGACCCCCTACACTGCCTGAACACCACTGCACTGCCCTAAACCCTGAAACACATACCCTAGCACGACCCCCTACACTGCCCGAACACCACTGCACTGCCCTAAACCCTGAAACACCACCCCCTTCACGACCCCCTACACTGCCCGAACACCACTGCACTGCCCTAAACCCTGAAACACCACCCCCAGCATGACCCCTACACTGCCCGAACACCACTGCACTGTCCTGAACCCTGAAACACTACCCCCAGCAAGACCTCCTACACTGCCCGAACACCACTGCACTGCCCTAAACCCTGAAACATCACCCCCAGCAAGACCCCCTACACTGCCCGAACACCACTGCCCTAAACCCTGAAACACCACCCCCAGCTCGACCCCCTACACTGCCCGAACACCACTGCACTTCCCTAAACCCTGAAACACCACCCCCAGCACGACCCCTACACTGCCCGAACACCACTGCACTGCCCTAAACCCTGAAACACCACCCCTGCACGACCCCCTACACTGCCCGAACACTACTGCACTGCCCTAAACCCTGAAACACCATCCCCAGCACGACCCCCTACACTGCACGAACACCACTGCACTGCCCTAAACCCTGAAACACTACCCCTAGCAAGACCCCCTACACTGCCCGAACACCACTGCACTGCCCTAAACCCTGAAACACGACCCCCAGCACGACCCCCTACACTGCCCGAACACCACTGCCCTAAACCCTGAAACACCACCCCCAGCAAGACCCCCTACACTGCCCGAACACCACTGCACTGCCCTAAACCCTGAAACACCAGCCCCAGCACGACCCCTAGACTGCCTGAACACCACTGCACTGCCCTAAACCCTGAAACACCACCCCCTGCACGACCCCCTACACTGCCCGAACACCACTGCACTGCCCTAAACCCTGAAACACCACCCCCAGCACGACCCCCTACACTGCCCAAACACCACTGCACTGCCCTAAACCCTGAAACACCACCCCCTGCACGATCCCCTACACTGCCCGAACACTACTGCACTGCCCTAAACCCTGAAACACCACCCCCAGCACGACCCCCTACACTGCACGAACACCACTGCACTGCCCTAAACCCCGAATCACTACCCCCAGCAAGACCCCCTACACTGCCCGTACACCACTGCACTGCCCTAAACCCTGAAACACCACCCCCAGCATGACCCCCTACACTGCCCGAACACCACTGCACTGCCCTAAACCCTGAAACACCACCCCCAGCACGACCCCCTACACTGCCCGAACACCACTGCACTACCCTAAACCCTCAAACACCAGCCCCAGCACGACCCTCTACACTGCCCGAACACCACTGCACTGCCCTAAACCCTGAAACACCAGCCCCAGCAAGACCCCCTACACTGCCCGAACACCACTGCACTGCCCTAAACCCTGAAACACCACCCCCAGCAAGACCCCCTACACTGCCCGAACACCACTGCACTAACGCCTTAAACACCACCCCCAGCAAGACCACCTACACTGGCCGAACACCATTGCACTGCCCTAAACCCTGAAACACCACCCCTGCACGACCCCCTACACTGCCCAAACACCACTGCACTGCCCTAAACCCTGAAACACCACCCCCAGCACGACCCCCTACACTGCCCGAACACCACTGCACTGCCCTAAACCCTGAAACACCACCCCCAGCACGACCACCTACACTGCCCGAACACCACTGCACTGACCTAAACCCTGAAACACCAGCCCCAGCATGACCCCCTACACTGCCCGAACACCACTGCACTGCCCTAAACCCTGAAACACCAGCCCCAGCACGACCCCCTACACTGCCCGAACACCACTATACTGCCCTAAAACATGAAACACCAGCCCCAGCACGACCCCCTACACTGCCCGAACACCACTGCACTGCCCTAAACCCTGAAACACCACCCCCTGCATGACCCCCTACACTGCCCGAACACCACTGCACTGCCCTAAACCCTGAAACACCACCCCCTGCAGCACCCCCTACACTGCCCGAACACCACTGCACTGCCCTAAACCCTGAAACACCACCCCTGCACCGCCCCCTACACTGCCCGAACACCACTGCACTGCCCTAAACCCTGAAACACCACCCCCAGCACGACCCCCTTTACTGCTCGAACACCACTGCACTGCCCCAAACCCTGAAACACCACCCCCAGCACGACCCCCTACACTGCCCGAACACCACTGCCCTATACCCTGAAACACCACCCCCTGCACGACCCCCTACACTGCCCGAACACCACTGCACTGCCCTAAACCCTGAAACACCACCCCCTACACTACCCGAACACCACTGCACTGCCCTAAACCCTAAAACACTCCCCCCAGCACGACCCCCTACACTACCCGAACACCACTGCACTGCCCTAAACCCTAAAACACTCCCCCAGCACGACCCCCTACACTACCCAAACACCACTGCACTGCCCTAAACCCTAAAACACTACCCCCTACACTACCCAAACACCAATGCACTACCCTAATCCCTAAAACACTACCCCCGCATGACCCCCTACACTACCCTAAACCCTAAAACACTACCCCCGCACGACTCCCTACACTACCCAAAGACCACTGCACTACCCTAAACCCTAAAACATGACCTCCTACACTACACAAACACCACTGCACTACCCTAAACCCTAAAACACTACCCCTACACTACACAAACACCACTGCACTACCCTAAACCCTAAAACACTACCCCCAGCAGTACCCCTACACTACCCAAACACCACTGCACTAACCTAAACCCTAAAACACTACCCCCAGCAGTACCCCCTACACTACCCAAACACCACTGCACTACCCTAAATCACTACCCCCAGCACGACCCCCTACACTACCCAAACACCACTGCACTACCCTAAACCCTAAAACACTACCCCCAGCACGACCCCCTACACTACCCAAACACCACTGCACTACCCTAAACCCTAAAACACTCCCCCAGCACGACTCCCTACACTACCCAAACACCACTGCACTACCCTAAACCCTAAATCTACCCCCAGCATGACCCCCTACACTACACAAACACCACTGCACTACCCTAAACCCTAAAACACTACCCCCAGCACGACCCTCTTCACTACCTAAACACAACTGCACAATTTGTTACAGGCATTGCAACGCAGGCCTGTGGTGCTTACTGGAAGTACCTAGTGGGCTAGTTGGGCCCCAGGGACCCTCAGGATTCAAGGTGACCTAATCCCCCAACTTAAAACGCACCACGGGGCGCGTTTGCACAGTGGTGAAGGGAGGGGGCGGGGCCTCAGGTGACATGTGCGCAAACACGCCCTGTGGTGCGTTTTAAGTTGGGGAATTAATTCCCTTTGAATCCTGAGGGACCCTGGGGGCCAACTAGCACACCAGGTACCTTCAGTAAGCACAACAGAGTTGCATTGCAGAGAGGTGAAAAAGGTGCGTGGCCTCGGAACGCCTCTCTGCAACTCAGCTCTGTGGTCCTAACTGTAGGTACCTGGGGGCTAGTTGGGCCCCAGGGACCCTCAGAATTCAAGGGGACTTAATCCCGCAACTTAAAATGAGCCACGGGGTGCGTTTGCACACATGTCACCTCAGGCCCCCCTCCCTTCACCACTGTGCAAACGCGCCCTGTAGCGCGTTTTAAGAGGTAGTTTTAATCCCCCTGCCCTATTATGTACTAGGGACTTGCAGAGGAGGTCATGCTAATCACAGGGGTACCCCAACGCATAGTGTTCCCTAGTGTATGTAGGTGTTTTCACTGTATTCTAAGTGTCTTTTAGCATAGCACTGGCTCTGGTTAGTCAGAGTCAGTTACCACCAGTACCCGTCTGAAAAAGTTGTGGGCACAGGATGATTTAGCAACAAGGCCTCTTTCTGCTCCTCTGTTGGTTCTTTCTGCACATCTTTTGCTTCTTTCTGTGCGTTTTTTCTTCTTTCTTCACATGTCCTACCTCTGTAGGCATAGTTAGAAACTAGCATTTAAAAAACCTTTGAAATTCACTTAAAAATCATAGGTTTCAGGCACGTTATAGTTAGAAATTAGCATTTAAAAAACCTTTGAAATTCACTGAAAAAACCATAGGTTTCAGACACGTTATAGTTAGAAATTAGCATTTAAAAAACCTTTGAAATTCACTGAAAAAACCATAGGTTTTAGGGACAGTTATAGTTAGTTGGACATTTCACTCATACAAAACCATAGAAATTCCCCCGTTATAGTTAGTTCAGCTAACTATAACTCGCGCCCCGCAATGCACTGCTGATGACGTCACATATTACATCACTCATGACATGGTCAGTGACATCACTGATGACATCACTGATGACATCTCAAATGACATCACTGATGACATCATCCATGTGATAATTTCATGCATCTTCTCACACCCTAATATAACTTTTGATACACCCACTCTAAATTACAGACTGCCATTATCAAAACCATAGACACTCCAACACCAAAAACTACATACCCACTCACTGATTCTTAGGTCTACACACACATCCACTCACTCACCCGTACAGTCACTCATACTTAGTCACTCAGTACACGACTATCATATGCACTCATACACCTATATAAACACTCACACACCTCCACTCATCCATAGAGGTACTCACACACCTAGTCAGTCATGCAAAAACTTAATCACACACCCATTTACTCACCTATATAGTTATACACACACCAGCTCACTTACTCATACAAATACTAGCACATTCTTACGCTCTTATACAATCACTGATACAAGTACACACTCATCCATACAGCCACTCTCACAATCACACACTCTCACTTATAGCCATTTATATACTCCAACACACATATATACTGCCTTTCACATATGTAGTTACTCACACATGTACCACTGAGATATACATTCAATCACTAACACACCCATACACACACTCACCCACCCATACAGTCCATCACAGATGCACTCTTGAAACCATGCACCCAGTGAATCACCAACTCACACATCTATGCACAGAGTCACACACACCCCACCCACACAAACACTCAGGCACCCATACAGATACTCAGACAATCAATCAATAACCCATGTAGACACTCATGTAGCTATTCAAAAAGCCATGCAGCCGCTTACAAACCAACAGACAGACGGATACAGACATTCACACAGTTTAGTCACTAACCCATGCATTCAGTAAGATACATTTAATCACTCACTTGTAGAGTCAGTCACTCATGTACTAAATCATCCATTCAGACACTTATACACCCACTCATTCTTCAATACACCTTTCCCTATATATATTAAACATATTTAAACTTTACAGAAACACACAGTCACTGGATGATGTCATCAGTGATGTCATCAGTGATGTCATTTGAGATGTCATCAGTGATGTCATCAGTGATGTTACTGACCATGTCATGAGTGATGTAATATGTGACGTCATCAGCAGTGCATTGCGGGGCGCGAGTTATAGTTAGCTGAACTAACTATAACGGGGGAATTTCTATGGTTTTGTACGAGTGAAATGTCCAACTAACTATAACTGTCCCTAAAACCTATGGTTTTTTCAGTGAATATATATATATATACACACATTATCTACTGGCGGTCGCCAGTAGATAGTTATAGTTAAAACCTATTTTCCATAGGAAATCCGCAACATTCTATTTGAAATAACTCTTGCGCCGGTTGACGAATCTTTGCGAAAGCTTCCAATTTATTGGGGCGCTCCGTTCCTACCCTGAAAGTCTCGGGTTGATTCGTCAAGCGGGGGCCGAGAAAAAAGGGGGTCCCAAAACGCGTTTTCCCCATTCATTTTTCCATAGGATCTTTCATCGCGGCTACAGCCCGAACTGCTGAACGGAACTACACCAAATTTGGCAAAGAGGTAGCCCTTGGTTCAGTGTCGTGCCTTTTGCTTAAATGGTGTAAATCCGTTCAGTAGTTTCAGAGAAAATCACAAATAAAATCACATATATATCTATGGCCGAGTAGGGTCCGCGTACCCTCCCGATCACGAGCTGCATGCTAATTGGCTGTCAACACTCCAAATCAGGAAGTGTTGGCAGTTATTTTGTCCCTCGGTAGAACCGAGGGACAGAAACAAGTGCGCAAAGCGCAAAAAGGGGGCAGGGTAGAAACACCCTGACCCCCTAGGTCTGCTCAGGGGGTCCCACAAGGACCCCCTGGGCAGAAAAAAGCATTATTTTTTTTTAAAAATTGGCGGGATGCGCTTAGGGTGCGCGGATCCCGCCGAGAAAAAAAAAAGAAACAAGTGCGCAAAACGCACAAAGGGGGCAGGGTAGAAACACCCTGACCCCCTAGGTCTGCTCAGGGGGTCCCACAAGGACCCCCTGGGCAAAAAAAAGCATTTTTTCCCCCAAAAATCGGCGGGATGTGCTTAGGGTGCGCGAATCCCGCCGAAAAAAACAAAAATGAAGCGCGGTCTCTTGCGCTTCGTTGTTAATTGGCCCCCGGGTGGGCCAAGTCCCGGGGGTATTTATAATATGTGGGGGGGCCTCTAAGGCCCCCCCAAGCCCCGGGGACCGCCACCCCCCGGGGCTTTAAAAATAAATGGTGCGGGAGGGCTCTGGGCCCTCCCGCAGCCCCGGGGACCGCCACCTCCCCGGGGCTTCTTTAATAATTTTAAAAAAATTACCTGTGTGGGGGGCTCGAGCCCCCACACACCCCGGGACCGCCACCTCCCGGGGCACTAAAAATTTCAATATGGGGGTCCATTACGGACCCCAGAGCCCCGGGGACCACCACCTCCCTGGGGCTTTGTCAATGGAGGGAGGGGGCCGCGCGGCCCCCTCCTGGAGCCTGTAATGGCCCTGGGGACCACCACCGCCCAGGGTCGGCTCCTGCAGTGTCCCGGGGTGCCTACCCCCGGGACACTGTAGTTTGCTATGACAGGACGGGAGCCTCGCGGCTCCCGTCCTGTCATAGCAAACTGCTTTGGATATTGGAAGCTAGAGCAGGAAACCTGCTCTCGCTCCAATATCCAAAGCAAATTGCTTTTCCACATGGGGAGCTGCATGTTAGCAGCTCCCCATTTGGAAAGCAATGCCGGCTCCCGCAGGAGGCGGGGAGCCGGCAGGGTCCGTGGGGAAGTTGGGGTCCCCCACGGACCCCAAAGGATAGGGCCAGCCCCGGGGGATGGGGTCCCCGGGGCAAGTAGTGGCTCGGGAGGGGGCCACATGGCCCCCCTCCCCAAAAATAATATATATATATTTTTTTAAATAAAAATAAAGGCCTGCCCCGGGGATGGGGGCAAAAGGAGGCCTGAGGAGGGGGGCCACGCAGCCCCCTTCCTTAAAAATGTATTTAAAAGTGTGGCCATGCCCCGGGGGATGGGGTCCCCGGGGCCGGATTCGGCCATGGGAGGGGGCCACGCGGCCCCCTTCACGTTTAATTAAAAAAAAAAAAAAAGGGATAAGGCCCTGGGGGATGGGGTCCCCAGGGCCCAAAAATAGGAAAAAGTAAGGGGGGCCACACAGCCCCCCTTGGGGGAAAAAAAAAACAAAAAAACAAAAAACGATTGGGCCGCAGGCCCCGCCCCCTTCCTTTACCACTCTGCAAACGCGCCCCCTGGCGCGTTTGTAGATGGGGAACGAATTCCCCTTCAATACTGGGGTCCCTGGGGCCAACTAGCCCACCAGGAACCTCCAGTATGCGCCAGGGGCTGCGTTGCAGAGAGGTGTACAGAGGCCACGCCCCTTTTACACTTCTCTGCAACGCAGCTCTGTGGCGCTTTTTGGAGGTACTTGGTGAGCTAGTTGGCCCCCAGGGACCCTCAGGATTCAAGGGGACTTAATCCCCCAACTTAAAAAGCGCCACGGGGCGCGTTTGCATAGTGGTGAAGGGAGGGGCGGGGCTTCAGGTGACATGTGTGCAAACAGGCCCCGTGGCGCGTTTTAAGATGGGGAATTAAATCCCCGTTAATCCTGAGGGTCCCTGGGGGCCAACTAGCCCACCGGGTACCTCCAGTAAGCGCCACGGAGCTGCGTTGCAGAGTGTTGTAAAAAGGGGCGTGGCCTCTGAACACCTCTCTGCAACGCAGCTGTCTGGGGCATACTAGAGGTATCTGGTAGGCTAGTTGGCCCCTAGGGACCCTCGGATTGAGAAGGAATTAATTCTCCAACTTAAAACGCGCCACTGGGTGTGTTTGCAGACATGTCACCTCAGGCCCCACCCCCTTCCTTCACCATTGTGCAAATATTCCTCTAAAATCAGCCGAACTACGAATTCCGATTTACTCACCTGTTATCAGGAGAGACCTCAGTGCTGCATCTTTCAGCCCAGTACTGATCCTGAAAAGTAATTTTAACCGTACTTACCAGTAACTTGAATTTCCTTCCATAGGCTAACATTGACTGGTTTCACTTGGAAATTCTTCTAAGTGTGCAGTTTTGGAACTTTATAATATTCCTCTAAAATCAGCCGAAATACGAATTCCGATTTCCTCACCTGTTATCAGGAGAGACCTCAGTGCTGCATCTTTCAGCCCAGTACTGATCCTGAAAAGTAATTTTAACCGTACTTACCAGTAACTTGAATTTCCTTCCATAGGATATCATTGCCTGCTTTTTGCTGAAAAAGTTTCTAAGTGTCGATTTTTGAAACATACAAATATTCCTCTAAAATCAGCTGAAATACGAATTCCGATTTACTCACCTGTTATCAGGAGAGACCTCAGTGCTGCATCTTTCAGCCCAGTACTCATCCTGAAAAGTAATTTTAACCGTACTTACCAGCAACTTGAATTTCCTTCCATAGGCTAACATTGACTGGTTTCACTTGGAAATTCTTCTAAGTGTGGAGTTTTGGAACTTTATAATATTCCTCTAAAATCAACCGAACTACGAATTCCGATTTACTCACCTGTTATCAGGAGAGAACCCAGTGCTGCATCCTTTAGCCCAGCACTGACCCTGAAAAGTAATTCTAACCGTACTTACCAGTAACTTATATTTCCTTCCAAAGGAATCCATTGTCTGGTTTTCAGCAGAAAAGTTTCAAAGTGTCAATTTTCACAAACTACAAATATTCCTTAAAAATCGCCTGTATGACTTAAACACATTCTTTCAACTGTTTACAGGAGATGCACCAGTGCTGGATGCAGGATCCAACACTGAGTAAGAAAAAGTAACGATAACACTACTTACCTGCTAAGTGAATTTCCTCCCATAGGATAACATTGGTGATTCTATGTGAAAAAGTTTCTGTGTCAACTTTTAAAATACAATAATATTCCTTAAAAATCACTACTGTAACCAAAACGCTTTTACTCAACTGTTTACAGGAGATGTCCCAGGACTGAATCTAGGATCCAGTCCTGTGGTTAGAAAAGTAATCCATAAAGTAACTAATTGCATTTAACTAGAAATTCACATTGAGCTCAATGTTGCATTGTGTTTCAAATTGTGTTGCCCATTGCAACAACTGTAACTACTGTACTTAAAAGTCTATTGCCTATTTGCAAAGTATTTAAACTAAAGTAATTCATTCAGAGAAAGTATATTTTGTAATGTAATGTATAATGTAATTACAATGTAATTTAAAAAATAAAATATGTAAAAATAAATAGTTTAAAAAAATGTAGTAAATCAGTATCCAAAAATAAATATAACAATTAATACATTTAAAAATTCTCATTTACAAAACCTTTGAAATTCACTGAAAAAAACATAGGTTTCAGACATGTTATAGTTAGGAATTAGCATTTAAATAACCTTTGAAATTCACTGAAAAAACCATAGGTTTTAGGGACAGTTATAGTTAGAAATTAGCATTTAAAAAACCTTTGAAATCCACTGAAAAAACCATAGGTTTCAGACACGTTATAGTTAGAAATTAGCATTTAAAAAACCTTTGAAATTCACTGAAAAAACCATAGGTTTTAGGGACAGTTATAGTTAGTTGGACATTGCACTCGTACAAAACCCGTGAAATTCCCCCGTTATAGTTAGTTCAGCTAATTATAACTCGCGCCCCCGCAATGCACTGCTGATAACGTCACATATTACATCACTCATGACATGGTCAGTGACATCACTGATGACATCACTGATGACATCTCAAATGACATCACTGATGACATCACTGATGACATCATCCACGTGATAATCTGATGGACCTCCTCACACCCTAATATAACCTTTGATACACCCACTCTAAATAACAGACTGCCATTCGCAAAACCATAGACACTCCAACACCAGTAACTACATACCCACTCACTGATTCTTAGGTCTACACACACATCCACTAACTCACCCGTACAGTCACTCATACTTACGGTCACTCAGTACAGGACTATCATATGCACTCATACTCCTATATAGACACTCACACACCGCCACTCATCCATAGAGGTACTCACACACCTAGTCAGTCATGCAAATAATTATTCACACTGCCATTTACTCACCTATACAGTCATACACACACCAGCTCACTTACTCATACAAATACTAGCACATTTTTACGCTCTTATACAATCACTGATACAAGCACACACTCATCCATACAGCCACTCTCACAATCACACACTCTCACTTATAGCCATTTATATACTTCAACACACATATATACTGCCTTTCACATATGTAGTTACTCACACATGTACCACTGGGACATACATTCACTCACTAACACACTCTTACACACACTTACCCACCCATACAGTCTATCACAGATGCACTCTTGAAACCATCCACCCAGTGAATCACCCACTCACACATCTATGCACAGAGTCATACACACCCCACCCACACAAACACTCAGGCACCCATACAGATACTCAGACAACCAATCAATAACTCATATAGACACTCATGTAGCTATTCACAAACCCATGCAGCCACTTACACAGCAACAGAGAGACGGATTCAGACATTCACCCAGTTTAGTCACTAACCCATGCATTCAGTAAGATACGTTTAATCACTCACTTATACAGTCAGTCACGTACCTACTAAATCCTCCATACAGACACTTATACACCCACTCATTCCTCAATACAGCTTGGCATATATATAAAACAAAATTAAACTTTACAGAAACACACAGTCACTGGATGATGTCATCAGTGATGTCATCAGTGATGTCATTTGAGATGTCATCAGTGATGTCATCAGTGATGTCACTGACCATGTCATGAGTGATGTAATATGTGACGTTATCAGCAGTGCATTGCAGGGGCGCGAGTTATAGTTAGCTGAGCTAACTATTACGGGGGAATTTCTATGGTTTTGTACGAGTGCAATGTCCAACTAACTATAGCTGTCCCTAAAACCTATGGTTTTTTCAGTGAATATATATATATATAGATAGATATGAAGATCCTCGCTTACATCAATCTCTCCTCCGAGACAAACGAGAGTGGACCCAGGTTCAGTGCATTATTTTGTAGTTTTATTCACGCTCAAACGATTCCGCCATAACGCGTTTCGGCAGTTGCCTGCCTTGATCACATGACAACGTTTTGTGCTTTGGTCGCCCTATTTAAAGTGACAGTGCACAATAGCCAATTCATGGATATAGAAAAAATACATATTTACAATATACAATGCTTGCTCAAATGCACAATATAAATAGTATAAATACATCTATAAAAATCACTTGAATGCATATAATACATTGTACAAAATTGCAAATTTTAGCCTTTGATACAGATTAATACCGTATCAATTGATCCAGTCAATGTTTTGCATAAATGCTTAAAAACGTTCAACATTCCAATCCATGTTTTATCGGCTAACTTCGACCCACTAAGGTACAATAGCTTACTGTGTACTTCAGACCTCCTATAAGTGCAAAACATCTAAAGTGTTAGTGCTAAAAAAGTTTTACAAAAGTTTTTAAACATATATGTTCAATATCATCAGCAGCATCCATTTGCAATCTAATGTCTCATTCTTTATATATGATACCCTGATAATACAAATAAAGTGCAAAAAAGCATGTGCAAAATGGGGCAAAAAATCGCAATATTCACTATTCCAATCCAAGAACAATTGATTCCCACAATTGTAGGTATAAACATATAAATATGCAAATAAATAAATACATATAAATATCAATATAAATACAATTCAATTGTCTAAAATTGGATAAAATCTATTGAAGTTTAAAATAATCCGTCTGATCAGAAACTACATATCAAATTCCATCAGTTTTAAAGTGCATATTTAGTTAAAGAAAAAATGATAAATTATCTAAAACCCTTTATACACCAAGATTAATGAATTAAGATTTACAGAATAAGGAATTTAATCGCAGTGCAGCCTGGTAATAACTATTTTGGAGAGTAAGCCAGATCCAAACATTGCCTTCAGTGGTATATATGTTCTTGCCATTATATCACTATCACATATAGAGGTAATTGTGTCCATAGTTAGAATATACACAACATAAGAGCTTTACAAATATGTGTACAAATCCTCACTTGTATTGAGGCCCCCTGGATACTTAGTATCTAACTAGAGTTTTTAACGAGTCTCAAGACGCCTCAATTTGGCCTCCCGGTCACCTCCTCTTTTTTGTGGTGGTACTGCATCAATGACAAAATATTTTAAGTGCTTAAGACTACTCATGATGTTCTTTAAAGTGTCTTGCCACGGCGTAGCTGTGGTCATTATTAGTAATTGCCCTTGTATGTTGTAAAATCCTTTTGTGGACAGCTGGCTTGGTACTGCCTATATACAATAACTTACAGCTACATTCCAGAATATATATAGCATGGTCTGTTTTACATGTCAGATGTTGATTAATAGCTTGTAATCTGTCATTAAAGGCTGGGCGATATGTGGTTCTATTTGTACCAAACTGGCAAGCTTTGCAACTTGGACACTTATAAAATCCTTTCCTGGCTTTGAGCCATATCCCTACCTCCTGATCCTCAGGGCTACTTTTGACTAATGCATTGCCCATTGATGCCGTTTTCCTATATGTAATAGCAGGCTTTTTAGGGAGAAATTCACCTATTACGGGGTCATCCAATACAATGGGCCAATTGCGTCTTATGATGCCCCTAAGCTGTTTTTCCTGCTTGGAATATGACAAAATAAGTCTAGTAGGCTCACTGAATGCATCCATGCTGTTATTGGCTGCACTCCGAGACTTGGCTCTATACTCTAGTAAGTCTTCCCTGGCTCGGTTCCTTGATTTCACTATGGCTGCATCTATGGTTTGAGTTCTATATCCTCTCTCCAAGAAACGTTTTTGCTCTCCATCTGTTTAGCTTTAGAATCATTTTCATTGCTACAAATCCTCCGTATTCGTAACATTTCCCCATACGGAATACTCTGTATGAGGTGTGGAGGATGCACACTGTATGCATGTAATACCGTATTTCCAGCTGTTTGTTTGCGATACAGGGATGTCGATAAAATGTTATTGGCTACACTAATTTGCACATCTAAAAATGTTACACTCACATCACTAATACAAGAAGTGAAGTTTAAGTTGACATCATTAATATTTAGTAGTGCTATAAACTCCCTGGCTCTTTTTTCTGTGCCATGCCACACAATAAACAGGTCATCAATAAACCTGAGCCACAAAATTATCTTTCCTTTATAGATGTGTTCAAATTGCCTCCTGAGGACCAGCTCCTCCCACCAGCCCATGAACAAACATGCATAGCTGGGGGAGAAGCTGACCCCCATAGCCACCGCTTGTATCTGTTGGTACATTTGGTTTTTAAAAAGAAAAAGGTTATTTTCCAGACAAAATGTCAACATGTCAATCAACATTCTGTTATGTTGAGCAAATTTGAGTGGCCTACCAGCCAGGAAATGCTCAACAGCCCTTATCCCATCATGATTCCTTATACATGTGTATAGTGAGGATACATCCAGGGCTATTAAGAGGTATATCGTTTGCCATTGTATATGCTTGATTTTCCGAAGGAAATCACTTGTATCTTGCACATAGGATTTAAAGTTTTTGACATGGTCTTGTAAGAAAAAGTCAATGTATCTTGACATGTTCTCTAGCGGCCCATCACACGCCGCTATGATGGGTCTCCCTGGTGGCTTGTATATGTTTTTATGCACCTTGGAAATAAAGTATATTGTGGGAATAGTAGGGTGTTCCTTCTTAAGATATTTATATTCCTCGATGTTCAATAAACCCAGACTTTTCCATGCCAACAACTTTGTAAAGAAGAGATCCTGTGTAACTTTGAATTTTTGAAAGGAGCTCTTTCTGTAGCACTCAGTATTATTAAGTTGGGTGTACGCCTCATTCATATAATCCTGCAAGGGCCACAACACAATGTTCCCCCCTTGTCAGAATTCCTGACTACTACTTGCTTTTCCTTCTTTAGTTTTTCAATCAGTTGGCCATATTTTCTTTCATGATTAGAGACTTTCCTTTTGGCTTTATTGATGTTGATATTCAATTTTTTCACTTGTGCCACCACTTGCTCATTGAACACATCCAGGGAGTCCCTTGGCATGATCGGAATGAATTTTGATTTCTCCTTGAAGGGGGTGTCGGGTTTTGCACAGGTCTCATTAGCCGGTGATTCCAAGCCCAAAGGGCCACTGCCATCTTCTTCCTGTGTTTCATTCCCTCCTGGGATTCTGTTATCTATCTCCAAATCATGCCAATCCCTCAATAAACTATAATCAGCTGCTGTTAAATTTGAAGCACTTGAAATGTTTATTTGTGGTGCACTATTTCCCATTTGTTTGGGGTGAGACCGAAGCTGGTGGTATTTCTTGAGCTTGAGTTTCCTTATAAATTTATAAATATCCTCCCGGGTATGCGTTTTTTTTTTTTTTGCGTGTAATTAAAATTTGTCTCAGGACAGAATGACAGACCCAGAGAGAGCAGCTGTTGTTCCGCTGCATTAAGGTCCACATTTGCTAAATTGATGATAGTGTTGGCATTACTGGACGTCGCGGGGGACTGCGATATCTCGTCTATTTGCGTTTCCAGGTCCCCCGCCCATGTGCTGATTGTTTGTTGCCGGAGCTCTCTGGCTGCTTGTCTTCTTTCCCTTCTTCTCTGGGTCCGTCGTTTTTTGCCGGTCTGTTTCTCGGACGCAGCGTTTCCCTTCTGCTGCTCCTTAGGTAATCAAGCTCTTCCCCCAGAGAGAATTTGATAGTGCTTTGATTGGATCGATTTCTTTGACCTTCTGTGTCAGATTCACTTTCAAGTGCAGAGCTGAGGTCAGATGTTGGTGTAGCCTCTGCATGTGATTGACTATTGTCTGCCTGGTGTAACACCTGCATCCGTTTGTTTGCTATAGCATTTCTGAAAGTATCATACTTGTGGGCAAAGGTGAATATTTGCCCGTTGGCATAATCCTCCTTATCCCTTCTAAACTTGTAGGTTTTTCTCTGTTTTATTTATTCCTCCTCCTTATTCAATCTGATCATCATTTAATCATGGAGCTTCTGTTTCTGCTGGGAATCAGCTAGCGTCTTAATTTCTTCATTTAGAGGGTCAATTTTTGTCTGGAGGTCACCTCTATCACTTTCTGCATATTTAACTAGTATTTGTACCAGTTTTCGTGAGGACTCCAGGTTACATTCCACCATCATCCACCATCCACCATCATCCGGGGGTTCGGCGTATTGTAACTCGGGGCAATCATTATTCTAAGGCCCCTGGGTATTCTATATACATCCAAGTATTTCTACAACGACTTGGATTCCCACCATTTTGACTGCTCTTGGCGCATTAATTTCTCTAAGATACGGAATTTGTCCTTTAGGCTTTTTGCCCCTCCGCTTATTTCTTCGCTGGCACCTTTACTGGCATCACGCTTCTCTGAAGGAGAGTCTGAAAACATCTCCTCAGCAGCTGACTCACGATCCCGCAACGTTGCAGCGGACATTTTTGGCATGATTAAATGTAAATTATTGCATGGGTCCGCCAGACTCGTCTAATCCTGCTGGAGGACACCACAAACGCACACCTCCCCACCTGCTATGCCGTACACTATGTCTCGTACCTTGCTCCCGGTGGTCGTTGCGATGCGGCCACTTCACGCAGCTCTACTCCTCCGAGCAGTCACCACGAGTCGAGCTCTGCACCCCACTGTCCACCTTCTTCCCAGGCACGTCCTCTGTGTCAGTAGGGGGCTTCCGTGTTTCCGTTACCGGCATGTTTCAGATTTGCTTCTGGGTTTCCCAGCCACACCGAAGCCTCGATGACGGCCAGATCTGCCGGACGCTCGACTTTGCCTGCCACGGAGCCAACTTTACGGGGAGGGGGTCCACTGCACCGGAGAAAGTCAATCTGGTCAATATGAAGATCCCCGCTTACATCAATCTCTCCTCCGAGACAAACGAGAGTGGACCCAGGTTCAGTGCATTATTTTGTAGTTTTATTCACGCTCAAACGATTCCGCCATAACGAGTTTCGGCTGTTGCCTGCCTTGATCACATGACATCGCTGTGTGCTTTGGTCGCCCTATTTAAAGTGACAGTGCACAATAGCCAATTCATGGATATAGAAAAAATACATATTTACAATATAAAAATGCTTGCTCAAATGCACAATATAAATAGTATAAATACATCTATAAAAATCACTCGAATGCATATAATACATTGTACAAAATTGCAAATTTTAGCCTTTGATACAGATTAATACCGTATCAATTGATCCAGTCAATGTACACATATACATATATATATATATATTTGCATCAAACTTAGTAAACTTGAACATAACAGTGTTCTTGTGCCTTCTTTTGTTTTCATCTCTGTCTCAGATATAATAAACGTGGTTAGTTCACATTAAGGCACTACTTAAGAAATTACCAGCCAAGAAAGATCAAGAATATCTTTTGCAAAAGGTAATTTAATTTTAATTCAATAGTATTTAGCATGGGTTTAAGAAGATAACTTACGTGGAACAGGGGTCAACTCTGTGTTGTAATTCCAGTGAGAAATGTAATGTGATGATATAGGAATTGATGGTTCATTTAGGGGTAATGTCTATGAAGTCCCACACTTTCTGCACAATAGAATGTACTGAATGTACTAATTTTCCATTTTTTCTGAATTTTGCAAATGATTGATGTAGTTCTTTTGCATGTCAGTGTGTTGTTAAATAGGAATGTGAATATTAGTGGGTTAAGATCCATATTGGACAAAGTTTGTGTTAAAGACTGTATACTTTATCTTTATTAATTTGAACATGTATTGATATAGAATTTTTGTTTGTAACAGCCCTGAAGAAGCTCAATTGGGAGCGAAACAGGTGTTGGCTATTTCCGAATACTCACACAACTTTGGAGGCTGCGTGATGTTTTGAGAAAGTATCTGAAGAAAGAATAAAAGAATATCAAAGAAATATTCAAGAAAAGGTTACTTCTTGTGTTTTGATTCTCAGTAAATGGCAGTTTGTGATTTAAAAAATAATACTGGTGGGGACCAGTAACTGAGAACATTAGCGCCGGGCGTCATTCCTATTTCCCAATACAATTGTTACATATCATAATCAGCGATACAAAGTACATATAGATTTATTCCTTCATAAATCCAAGTAGTGACGCGTTTCGGACTTCAAGCGGCCTTGAGCACACAAATGCACATACAGATAGAGCGTCATATGAACACACAAGGTGAAATCAAGGTAGGACTGATTAACAAGCTCAGTGCCCAGTATCCGCAAAGGTGGGGGCCATCTTGGAATGGGTAAAAAGTCGAGAGTAACAAATGCCACACTGCCGTGATCCCTTCGTGCATAATAAGCATGGTGCAAAAACCAACATTGTGTGCGCATCGATGACAGCAGCAACCATGTATTGTGTATGTCTGGCAACATGTGAAATACAAATGTCAAAGCAGATTGCTGAATTCCATGTAATTAAATGCGACATAGTGTCAGACTGAAGCCGCTTGACTGCTCGCAGTGCTTGCAATCGTTCCAATGAAACTGCTGTTGGAAACCCCTGCAACCTGAAATGTACTTCCCCAATAGTGGGAGAGGGGTCAAAACCGTGACAATAGTAAAGATTGTTTGATGTCCTCCACCCATAGATGCTGTCGGATGACATATATCATAGTGTGGTTACATCCCCAAAGTGGGTTTGGAACATATGCGCTCTATACAAATAATAGATACAAAGCATGAAAACATAAGTTAAAAAGTGATAAACATCCTTATCTGGGGCAGTCGAGGCAAAAACACTGGTGTTTTCGAATGAAGAAAAGGGTAGGGATCCCAAAAGGTGACAAGATCAAATCTGTTGGTCCCTTCCTTTCCTCCGGTAAGAAAAACATAAAAACAGATGTCAGAGACTGGTCGAGAACTATGTGATATATCAGATAACTGCTACAGAATAGCTCAGTTATACGGATAGATCAGAGATCAAAAGCATAAACATACATGTGCAAACAAGACCAGAGAGTGTACAAGTGGGTTGATGGGGCAATCATTCTGTATGTAGGTGTATCGCCATTTCCTCATCGATATTGTGTCCCCCTGGGTGACTTGTGCCTAGGTCTATGATGTGCATGGATTCGCGTTTTCTCAGCTGTAGTGCCCTATTTCCACCACATGATCCAACATGAACCTGTTCCATGGCAAAATATTTGAGCTTGGAGCTGTCTGAGTAGTGGTGTGATTTGAAATGTCTCGCAATGGGGTAGTATGGGTCTTTGTTGACTATGGCTGTCATATGTTCGAAGACTCTTTTCTTAGCCATGTGTTTGGTACTGCCCGCATACCGTGGGTTGCAGGGACACTCAAGTATATAAACCACATAAGTGGAACTGCAAGTGAGAATTGGTTGATACGTATGGTGACTTTCTTGTTAATGCTTGTGTATTCCTTTCTCATGGTGCTACTGCGGCATGCCTTACAATGGATGCAAGGAAAAAATCCTTGTGGATTCATGCTATTGGAGCTAGCATAGGTAGTGATGTCCCTATGCTCAAGTGTATCCCTTAGGTTGCATCCCTTTCTGTACGTAATTCTGGGTCCCTCAGGAATAGAACTGCCAATAATGAGATCCTTGGCCAAGATTTCCCAGTTTCTTGCCAAGATCTTTTGGACATCTTTGGCATTGCTGTTGTAGGTGTGAATGACCCTGGTTGTGTCGCTGTCTTCCTGTATGGTGTCCTCAGAGGCCCTGTTTTCGAAGGTTGTGGTCCTCGTGACCAATCTGGCTTTCTCAACTGATCTACAGAGAACCCATCCCGGATAGCCTCTCTCAGCGAATCTATTGAGCATGGTGTCCTGTTCTGAGAGGAACGCTTCCTCTGTGCTGCAGTTCCGCTTGGCCCTCAGGAGTTCCCAATAAGGGATACTCCATTTGAGGTTGGTCTGGATGACTGATTATGGCATGCAGTAAACTGTTGCCGGCCGTGGCCTTCCTGAATAATCTGGTATGGACCTGATTGTTGGTGATTTCAACTTTAACTTTGAGAAACTCAACAGAGATGTTGCTTATGTTGCTGGTTAGTTTGAGATTGATGTTATTGAGAGTCAATCTGGCTTCAGATTCAGTACCATTCCAGATGATGAACGGGTTGTCTATGTATCTAAGCCATATGACGACCTGTTCAAAGTCTCTTGTGAAGTTGGGGTCTTCCCTCACTTCCTCCTCCCATGCGCCCAGAAACAGATTTGCAAAACTGGGGGCAAAGCAGGTACCCACGGCAGTCCCGAGAGTCTGTCTGTAGATATTGCCATTAAATAGAAAGAAATTGTTGTGCAAGCAGTAACGTATCATTTCGAGGAGCATTTTGCTATGTTCCAAGAAGCGTAAGGGACGTTTGGTGAGATACTTGGCACAAGCCTTGATGCCTGTTTCGTGCTCTATAATCGCTATAATCGTCTAGAGCGAATTGACATCCGAGGTTACCAGTAGAAAGGTTCTGTGCCACTGTATGCCCTGTATTTTGGTGAGAAAGTCTTTGGTGTCTTTGACATAAGATGGTAAGGTAATGACTTGGTCTCTTAGGAAATTGTCAACGTACCTTGAGACATTTTCAAGCGCACTACCTCTGGACAACACAATGGGTCTGCACAGAGGATTGGTGGCATTCTTGTGGATTTTTGGGAGAAGATAGAGGGCCTAGAGCTTGGGAAAATCTCTTTTAAGGAAACAAAATTCCTCCCATTCAAGCAGGCCTCTGCACTTCCAATCGACAAGGAGGCTCCAAATGCCTGTAACACTCTTCGTGTATTCGTCTTTATTGGTCTGACTGTAGAACGTGGGATCGCTCAGTTGGCATTTTGCCTCAGCAATATACATGTCCCTACTTAAAATGACCACGTTTCCTCCCTTATCTGCAGGTCTTATGACAATGGTATCATCATTGGCCAAATTCTTTATGGCATCTTTTTGTGCTATCGTAAGATTGTGCTGTGAGTGACGGGATTTACTAAACCATGATTTTTGTCTGAAGCGGAGAAGTTGGCTGGACACAATGTCCTGAAAAGTGTCTATACTGTCATGTGGCATGACTGGAAGGAAAGTGGATTTAGGTTTAAAATTAGAGGAGGCAGCCCTGTCATAAACAACTTCTAAATCATCAAGAATATCATGTACGTTCACATTGGCGTTATCTGTGCCACCTTCAAGTTCGTGCATTCTTATGAGAGTGTCAATGTCACTGATATTAAGTTCTTCACTGGTCCACTGCTTCTTGCTGTAGTCTTTGTTTTCAAAAGGTTTTAACTTGTGCCATTTCTTTAGTTTCAATTCTCAACAGAATTTGAAAATGTCAATGCAGGTGTTCACATACTCTAGGGATTGCGAGGGTCAGAATGATAGACCTAAGCAGAGAATTCTTTTCTCAAGGTTACTGAGGGGTTTATCAGTAAGGTTAATGATGGTTTGGTTTACCTTTGTTTCATACATTATGATGCTGTTTTTGAGCGAGTTGATAAACTTCCCATGCGCTCATTGTTGTTCCCTTTTCCCCCACATCTGCTTGTGTCTCTTCCTCCTCTTTCGCTGGCGCCCTGGCCTCTTCCTCTTCCTCTTCCTCTTCCTCTTCCGCGTTGGTTGGTGTTCTTGGTCTTGGGTTTTGGTGTTGTCCTTGTTGTCTGTCGACCCCAGTGAAGGAGCGGATATTCGTCTAAAAAAGTTTTGGGTCTAACGTCAGTATCGCTGCCTGGCGTTGAGCTGTCCGATGAGATGGAAGTGGCTGACGTATTGATGTTGGCTTCGCTTGATGTTTCTCTAGTCTCCCCTGGTGAAGTTGTAGTCCGTTTGTGTATGTCAGGATGGTAAGTTTCATACATATGATCATATTTTTGACTGTAGGTAAGAATCCTTCCTGTCTCGTAATCGACACAGTTGCGGTGGTATATATATATTACCTAATGGTGGTTGCACTACCTACTAGCAACCTCCAGTAGGTAATATATATATATATGTATATATATATATATATATATCTCTCTCCTCCAGGCTTAGGTTACAGCCGCCGCTGCTCCATAACAGAGGGTGCGTCTTCGTGAGTGGACCACCCAAGCACGGTCCAGTAACAATTACCAATGCCTAGCAAACCAAGGAATGACGACGCAGTGTTCTGGCCAAATTTCATTTATTCAGTCAGCTGGTACTGAATAAATGAATTTTGGCCAGAACACGCGTCGTCATTCCTTGGTTTGCGAGGCATTGGTAAATAAATATAAATATATATATATATATATATATATATATCCATCAACAAAGTTTGCCTCATGAAGGAGCCCACTCAGGTAAGTAACGCTCTTCAATTTTAATAGATGCTGCAGCATGGAATGGCAGGGCGCTTCAAGCAATGTCCTTAAAGCCGACGCATTTCGGGCTCCCGCCCTTTTTCATAGGCTTGATTACTGCAGACGTGCACATCACAGGGTGCACCTCTTTTTCACGGAGATCCAGCCCCAGTGGGTGTGGCTGCTCGCACGGCCTCCTGGACTCTGTAGTGACACCTTAGTTTTACTCCAGTGAGTTGTGTGCACTCTGAAGTTTTTGTCCAAAATTAAAACCACAGTGGGTCGCCTCAAACATCCATCTTAAAACCAGCTGCATCTCGCTGCCTCATATTCCAGCACCTGTTCTGTAATGGTCTACGCAGGTTGGCGTGTTCCCAGATCCGCCCAAATGCAGCGGGGCATCCCTCATGGCTAGGCGAGCCGTTTTACATCCATCAACAAAGTTTGCCTCATGAAGGAGCCCACACAGGTAAGTAACGCTCTTCAATTTTAATAGAGGCTGCAGCATGGAATGGCAGGGCGCTTCAAGCAATGTCCTTAAAGCCGACGCGTTTCGGGCTCCCGCCCTTTTTCATAGGCTTGATTACTGAAGACGTGCACATCACAGGGTGCACCTCTTTTTCACGGAGCGGGCGGATCTGGGAACACGCCAACCTGCGTAGACCATTACAGAACAGGTGCTGGAATATGAGGCAGCTGGTTTTAAGATGGACGTTTGAGGCGACCCACTGTGGTTTTAATTTTGGACAAAAACTTCAGAGTGCACACAACTCACTGGAGTAAAACTAAGGTGTCACTACAGAGTCCAGGAGGCCATGCGAGCGACCACGCCCACTGGGGCTGGATCTCCGTGAAAAAGAGGTGCACCCTGTGATGTGCACATCTGCAGTAATCAAGCCTATGAAAAAGGGCGGGAGCCCGAAACGCGTCGGCTTTAAGGACATTGCTTGAAGCGCCCTGCCATTCCATGCTGCAGCCTCTATTAAAATTGAAGAGCATTACTTACCTGTGTGGGCTCCTTCGTGAGGCAAACTTTGTTGATGGATGTAAAACGGCTCGCCTAGCCGTGAGGGATGCCCCGCTGCATTTGGGCGGATCTGGGAACACGCCAACCTGCGTAGACCATTACAGAACAGGTGCTGGAATATGAGGCAGCGAGATGCAGCTGGTTTTAAGATGGACGTTTGAGGCGACCCACTGTGGTTTTAATTTTGGACAAAAACTTCAGAGTGCACACAACTCACTGGAGTAAAACTAAGGTGTCACTACAGAGTCCAGGAGGCCGTGCGAGCGGCCACGCCCACTGGGGCTGGATCTCCATTAAAAAGAGGTGCACCCTGTGATGTGCACGTCTGCAGTAATCAAGCCTATGAAAAAGGGCGGGAGCCCAAAACGTGTCGGCTTTAAGGACATTGCTTGAAGCGCCCTGCCATTCCATGCTGCAGCCTCTATTAAAATTGAAGAGCGTTACTTACCTGTGTGGGCTCCTTCGTGAGGCAAACTTTGTTGATGGATATATATATATATATATATATATATATATATATATATATATATATATATATATATATATATATATATATATATATATATATATTAATTACCTACTGGCGGTCGCCAGTAGGTAGTTATAGTTAGAACCTAGTTTCCATAGGAAAAGCATTTCTTGATTTGCTAATAACTTTGGCGTCGTTTGACGAATCTTCCTTAAATTGTCCAAAAAACAAGTCTATCCAGGTCAGCTCCTATCCTGAAAGATTGGGGGTGATTCGTCAAGCGGGGGCTGAGAAAAAAGAGGGGTCCCAAAACTCGTTTTCTCCATGTTAATTTCCATAGGAAATTTTGCGACGAGCTACAGCTCGAACTGCTGAACGGAATTACCACAAATTTGGCAAAAAGGTAGAGCTTGGTTCAGAAAGCGACATTTTTTTTAAATGGTGTAAATCCGTTCAGTGGTTTTTGAGTCAAAAATCAATTTCCCATAGGAAACTTTGTGCAAGGCTACAGCCGAAACTACTGAACAGAATTACTCCACATTTGGCAGAAAGGTAGTGCTTGGGTCAGGAAGCGACCTTTTTAAAATGGTGAAAATCCCTTCAGTAGTTGCTGAGAAATTAGAAAAATAAAAGTTTTGATATCTGGGCGGAGCCTAAGTCACTTACGCGAGCTTCACTGTGATTGGCTGCTAGTAGTCCAAACCAGGAAGTGTTGGCAGCCATCTTGTGGCTCGGTAGAAGCGAGTCACCCGAAAACAGAGAAACAAAGGTATAAAACAAGAGAAGGAGGCAGGGTAGAAAAACCCTGACCCCCTAGGCCTGCTCAGGGGGTCCCAGAAGGACCCGCAGGGCCCAAAAAATCATTTTAATAAAAAATTTAAAATCGGCAAAAATTTGCGCTGGGGTCGCGGGTTCTCGCGTTTCATTTTAATGAGGCCCTTAGGTGGGCTAGGTTCCGGGGGTATTTCTTAAAAAATAATAGCAGGGGCTCGCAGGGGTTGCGGGGGTGCGCTGGGGTCCATGCAGCCCTGGGGTTTCACTCATGTTCGGAGGGGGTTGCGCGTCCCCCCTTCTGGAGCCTTCTATGTGCTTGTAACTTTGGCGATGTTTGATGAATCTTTATGAAATTATCGAAAACGTTTCTCTTTTTTGATTAGCTCTTATATTGAAAGTTTGGGGGTGAATGATGTAGGAGGGGCTGAGAAAAAGAGGGTCCTAAAACGTGTTTTCTGCATGCAATTTCCATACAAACCTTTACAGAAGACTACAGGTGAAACTGCTGAACGGAATGACGCCAAATTTGGCAGGGAGAAAGGTGATGATCCAGAAAGCACGCTTTTGTTTAAATGGTGTAAATCCGTTCAGTAGTTTTTGAGAAATATCAAATTTTACTGATATCGCTATTTGAGAATTCTGACATGTGATTGGCTGAGGGGTTACAAGCACCAGCTTGCGGCTTATTGGCTGTGAATGGTTGAAACCAGGAAGTGTTGCCAGCCATTTTGTGATTTACTCCGTCAGCTCGCATCTCTCCGTGTAGAAGCCATCGGGTTCGTAGTTTTACCTCTGCGAGGCAACACTGGCATCTGTGTCTGTGTGAGATATGCCTTTCACACTGCCTCTTTTCATATCACCAGGTCGCGGCTATACCTTTAGAAGGCCGTCCGTCGGCTCGGAGCTCTGTGAGTCAGTCTGTCGGTACGATCCCCTACACTACCCAAAGACTACCCAAACACCACTGCACTGTCGTAAACTCTAAAACACTACCCCAGCACGATCCCCTACACTACCCAAACACCACTGCACTACCCTAAACCCTAAATCTACCCCCAGCACGACCCCCTACCCAAACACCACTGCACTACCCTAAACCCCAAAATACTACCCCTAGCACAACTCCCTACACTACCCAAACACCACTGCATTGTCGTAAACCCTAAAACACTACTCCCAGCATGACCCCCTACACTACCCAAACACCACTGCCGTAAACCCTAAAACACTACTCCCAGCATGACCCCCTACACTACACAAACACCACTGCACTACCCTAAACCCAAAACAGTACTCCCAGCATGACCCCTTACACTACCCAAACATTACTGCATTGTCGTAAACTCTAAAACACTGCCTCCAGCACGATTCATACACTACCCAAACACCACTGCACTACCTTAAACCCTAAAACACTACCTCCAGCACGCACCCCCTACAGTACACAAACACCACTGTACTACCCTAAAGCATAAAACAGTACCAGTCCGTCAGTTCGCAGGTCTGCGTCTGCGAGCCGTCGTGTCCCTAGCTGTACATGTGCGAACCAGTCCGTTAGGTGATAGGTGTGTCTCTGCTAGCAGGGCCGTTGGCCCGTTGGTGTCCCCTTGCGAGTTAGACCCGAGCTCTCCCTCTGCGAGCCTGCCCGATGGCCCGCAGGTCTCCCTGTGCTAGCCGGATCGCAGCTGTCACTCTGCGAACCGATATTGGGAATTTAAGGTGGCTCTAAAAAGAGCCCTTGTGTTTATTAGTTGGAGCTACATATAAGTGCGGATGCACAGCTTCAGGTTATTCAGAAAAACTCGATTTCCGTGATCTGTGAAGTGTACTCCATCACTTCTGTAGATATCAGCCATATCAAAACGTATGTTGTTGTTGTAGATCGGCCCCATTCTATGGTCTCTGAGGTATGCAGACACAGCTTTGTTGACATTCTTCCTAGATTTTTCAATCTGAGGACAAAATTGGTTTGACCATTTCCACTTCTGTCTTTGGCATATATTGGAATATACAAAGACAGTTTGAGGCAAAAGCAACATCAATTGTCGAAAGGTGTCTTTCATTAGCATTTCCAAACCTACACCAGTCAATGTGCCTAGGTTGTTTCCACCACAGTGCACAATCATGAGGTCAGGGTGTTGGAGATGCAAACAGGTTTTAACCAAAGGCAACAATTGGTGCCACTTCAATCCTCTCTGTCCAAACCATTTAATGTCCACATTTTGTAAACCTAGGTCTAAGTCAATACGTCTCTGTTCTGCATACCTCTTGCACCAGAAAACATAGCTATGTCCTACGATCCACACTAGCATTTTGAAGGTATGGCTGGGAAGTATGGATAGATGTCTGTAGCTCATGCAGTCCGTTCGTAGAATAAGAGATATGTTTAAAGGTGGGGAACTACTTTTTTTCTCATTCAAAACGATAACTGATTGGAGGATGAAAAGCATTGTTTTTTAAAAGTAGGGTGCACATTCGTTTTGTGGAAAAGCATCTTTGTGATTGGTTAAGAAAAAGCAGTTTAAACGTGGAGTACATATGATAGGATAAAATTTGGTCAACTCAACCACACCTGCTACTTACATTTGGAAGGCACTGTTCGAACTTAAAACAATCGTGAACTTTTAACCTGCACGTGCTGTTAAATGTTCGAGAAAATGTTGCAAGAAAATATCGTTAGGTTTAAAAAAATTATGAACTTTTAACCTGCACGTGTTGTAGTAGAATGTTCTAGAAAGTGTGTTGATAGAATACGTTGCACTTCTGACTTCTATGTGTCCTTGAATATTAAAAAAACTGTTTATATGGAAAATTCAAAAATAACCAATAGAGAGAAGTTTTGCAATCTAAAAGAATCAAGGAACTATTCTAATTTGTTCTTTACATGTATTTATGTGTGGAGTAACAAAATTACAGACACAACAGCACTAGGAAGAGGAACAAGCAGGGAGTAGGGGGACGGGGGGAGATGGGCACAATGGCACACATGCACAATTAAGTACATCACAACTACAGACAAACCATGGCTAAAATGAAACACACCAACAAGGAGCACAAGTCACACAACCCGCCAACATCACACCACTGAACAAGCACAGAAGTGAAAACCACACTGCCTGAAAGGGAGAAGGGTGAACAATACCTCACATGAAGGGACATCTCACACAGAATGCAGCACACACACATAGGAAGCAGAGCACACCAACGTCCAACACAATGTTGTCCAAACACAAACATTCGCACAATCTAACACAGGACACAAATGCACTCGCCTGTGGCGGATAAATGTCCAAAAGTGTCAGTACGAAACAGGCACATGAGAACGCATAAGTACAAACCCACAGCTGGATGGGGTAGTAATTCACGTATGGCAGGCAGCCAGAGAGTCCGTGAAACACACATTGGCATACAAATGAAGACACAACACATTTGGAGACAAGTGAAAATGTGGAAACTTTATAAGAAAAAGTGCGTGTCAGTACGGCCAAGAGTAGTGCCACGATATGCAGACAAATGCAGCAGCATGCCTGAATAAGGAACGTAGGAAAACGTCCATGTTCACCTCGGGGTAGTCCATCACCAAGACACGTCAGTGTCAAGCAGCGTTGGTTGTCCACGCCTCGGACATGAGTCGACACCAATGCAGCCATGTCCACTGTCGTCTTGGGACATGTGACCAGATGCACAATGTGCAATGATGCGGCGGGACACGTGCAATGTGGCACATCGAGTCGTGGTTGCAGGTACCTTGTCACTCGTCTATGAACGCGAGTGCAGCTGCGTAAGCCACTATCTCTAATGAGTGATGGTTGGCCACAATATTTGACATGTCATTGACGTAATCCATCAGCTGACTGGTACAGATGTGCTGACTCCAACCACTGTACCCAATGTGCACCAAAGCAGAATCGGGAAGTGGGTCAATTTGCTCACTGCATACTACGACACATGCAATCTCCCAGGCCCAGTCCCCAACATGCATGCCAAACATCCATGCATGCCATAAACGGGCATCACCATGACACTCCTGGTCGTGGGCCAACAGGGGGCGCACACACCCGTCGTAATCCATGTCAGCTATGCACACGTTGGAGAGGCACACGTCCATGCACCACTCGGATAGGCACGTGCGACATTGCAATACAGGTTGAACGCAGGTGACGTCCGCAATGCGGAAGCTCAGCCGGTAAGTGATCCGCAGCACTGCCAAAGGCAGGGCACCCAGGATATGCAGCAGACGTGCAAGGTATAGGTGGACGTGAATGGAGTCGACCATGTGTTCGGGATGCCCTGCCATTGCGTCAGTGGCTCTGCTTGTAGCTGCACTGGCTTGCCGTGTGCCAGTCTTGTGGATGAAATGGCACAGCTTGGTGCAATGAGCCGGGTATGTGTGCAATGGGTGCAGGGCAGGGGTGTGGTGGGAGTACGTGTGAAGGGCATTTCACACACGCTAACTACGACAAAGGACTTTTGAGTGTGGGATGTGTACTCGTTGTTCTTAAATCGGGCAGTGCGTAGTGTGGGAGACGGATGCAAATATTATCGTATCTGTCAGGGGGGCTGGCCACTTGCAAGTTCCTTCTCGGAGCAGTAGATGTGTTAGCGCAAGATAGCTCAGACAAAGAACCTTTCATCCCTACAGTAACTTCTCCAGCTTCATTCATACAGGATGTGTACAAAGGCCGGTCGTGGGTGTTGTGGGAGGTCTGCGACCCTGGTCATCATGGATGAGATGCCCAGCACGTGGCACATGGGCGGGTTCACTGTGTGTTACGTTGGCAAACAGCTGCTCCTCCCTCCCACAAGCCCCCACACTTTTGTGCACTGCGCTGTTGTATCCCGTGCACTCCTACAGCACACCATTGTAATGCCTATTCGCGCATGTCCTGCGGCATTCCAATCACACCGTGACACTGCCGTTTGGAAGTGGTGCATGTCACTTTACAACATCGACTGGTGCGGCCCTTGTACGCCGGACCAGCACATGCCGCTTGTGCATGCAGGAGGATGCGTGCGTAGCTACATGTCCAGGCTCACTGCCAAACGCTGAGGTGACATGGTAACGTCCGCTGAAGACAGCACACTGTGATGTTGCAGGGCCCGTGCCCATCATGCTAACACAATGACCACACGGACACACTTGCTCAGATGCAGGTTCGGGGGGCGTTGGCAGTCCTGGGGTTGTTGCGATGAGTGTTGTGGCCCTCATGGGTATCCGTGTATCATGCTCATTGACTCTATGGCACCTGTGGGTGTTCCGGTGTGGCTCTTGGCTGTGTTCCCTTTCATGCTGCAGGTAGTCGTCCTGCTTAACACCAGCAGAAAGCAGGTTTAAAATCCCTGTTGCTAACGCGGCTTATCGCTGGAATTTGTTTCGCATCGCAGTTTTTGTCTTTTGTTGTGAAAGTTGTGATGTGGTTTTTTTGTGTACAGAATAATAAACAAACTGGGCAGTGTATCCCGTCAAGATTCAGCACCTGACCCACTATTCCCAATCAATATAAATACAATGAGATTTCTTCATTGATTTTGTGTGTACACTGTAAATGCACCCACTACCACAGTGCAATAAATCGCAACGGTGCACCTCGTGTGTTTTTGCATGGGAACGCCTACTTTGCATCTCATTATCAGCACTTTAATGCAACTAAAGTTGAGATAAATCTAACACACTATTCAGAAGCTGGTGCAAACTGCAGACATCACCAGTATTCCCGCGATAACTGCCCCAAACTTTAACACGATGGTGGACACCACCAAATAACAGTAATAAGAACGAGAAAGAGTCACACAGCACTTAAGTAACTTGGTTGAATTTTATTTTTTTTAAACTTTTTTTTCTGTTTACGTACATATAGAGGATAAACTAAATTTAACAAACTTAACACAAAACAACAAGGCGGAAGACTCCTGTCGGGTCCATGAATGTCGACGACGACACAGCCTGGAAAATAAAGCAAAAATGAGGACGTGTGTAATGCGCATATCAAAGGAGTGAGACACAGAGAAAGAGAGAAGGAAAAAAAAGCCAGAGAGAAAAAGAGAGGGAAGGAAAGAAAGGGAGTTAGAAAGGGAGAAGGGAGAGAGAGTGAGAGGGAAATAGAAGGAAAGGAAGGAAGAGAGTGAGAGAGAGAGTGAAGAGAGGGAAGTGAGAGAGAGAGAGAGAGCCACTGCCGCCCCTGCGCATCGATGACCAAATAATTACCTGCTGCCACCGGAGTGTCTACCAGTGGGCACTCCACGTGCCCGTGAAAGCTCCAGGGCCCGGTCCCGCCACCATGGCTTGGTGCACATTATGTGGACCTGCTCCGCGGCCCAGCAGATCCCACACATGTCGCTGAGTCCTGAGTCATCAATGTCGGAGACCACATCAGCTTTTGGTGCCGCTAACCCTGTGCAACGCAAGTCAGCGCCACGTGGTGGTAGGCCACTGATGGCCATACAACTTAGGGTGCGACTAACCCTGTGCAACTCAAGTCCGCGCCTCGTGGTGGTAGGCCCCTGACGGTCACATCAGCTTCGGGTGGCACTAACCCTGTGCAACTCAAGTCCGCACCACATGGTAGTAGGCCCCTGATGGCCACATCATCTTCAGGTGGCAATAACCCTGTGCAACTCAAGTCCGCGCCACGTGGTGGTAGGCCCCTGACGGCCACATCAGCTTCGGGTGGCACTAACCCTGTGCATCTCAAATCCGCGCCATGTGGTAGTAGGCCCCTGACGGCCATACAGCTCAGGGTGCGACTAACCCTCTGCGCAACTTTTCATGGACTCTTTATAATTGAGACCCGTGGAGCGTCCGCCATCCAGTCACCATCGGCAATAAAGGATGTGACGTTGTCGATCCATTATATTTGTGTGGTCACATGGCCTGTGACGCATGTGCCGGATGGGTGTGGTGTGTGTGGAAACCTGCCCTCAGGGAGTGGCCGTGACATGTTGACAACTAGACCACTGACCTGCACACCAACAGCGAGTACGCCTGCGACAGGTAGCTATGTGGGGGTGTGAAAACGTGTTTTCTCAATGGATTTTCCATAGGAAACTTTAGACAAGGCTACAGGTCAAACTGCTGAACGGAATTACGCCAAATTTGGTAGGGAGAAAGGTCTTGGTCCAGAAAGCGCGCTTTCTCGCATCGAGTGAAAATATAAAAGAAAGGTCCCGGGGGCAATTTAATATAGCGGAGCTCTGTCTGTGCGAGATAACCCTTTCACGCTCCCTCTGCCCAACATCACCACTTCGCAGCTATGCCGTTAGAAGCCAGTCCGTCGGCTCGCAGCTGTCTACCTTTGCAAGCTAGTACGCTGCTGTGCCTGTACCTCTGCGAGCTACTACGCTGCTGTTCCTTTGGGAGCGGACGGCTCGTAGTACTGCGCCTGTGAGTTGAGCGGACGGGCCGCAGTTGTCCCTCTGCGAGCCTGGGTGCGAACTGTTCATAAGTCACACTACATAAGCATTGAAAAGCCATTTTGTGATTCAGTCCGTCAGCTGGCATCTGTCTGAGGCATTTCTGAAAAGATACCGGAGTTCTTTCTGTGAGAGATACCCCTTTCACGCTGCCTCTCCCCACATCAGCAGGTAACGCACCCTCTTCCCACATTACTAAAATACCCCCAACAACATTATTGGGCCCGGAATTGTCCCTGTGCGGTTGGACAAACAAGAATCTTAGTCATGTATAGATTTACATATAAAACATGTTATTTAAACAAAACAACAACAAATACAACTGAAGGGAGTCTGGTGCTGTGGTCGCTGCCACGAAGTTGGGGTCACTGCCATTCAGGACTCAGGACACAGTTCCACATGTGTAATTGGCTTGTATTGAACAGGGTTAGTGGCACCACGTGTCGCGCCTTGTGTTGTACAGGGTTAGTGGCACCACGTGTCGCCGGCCTTGCATATGGAAATATGCCTAACTGATCGAAGGGAGTCTGGTGCTGTGGTCGCTGCCACGGACTTGGGGTCACTGCTATTCAGGACTCAGGACACAGTTCCACATGTGGGATCGGCTTGTGTTGAACAGTGTTAGTGGCACCACGTGTCGCCGGCTTGTGTTGAACAGGGTTAGTGGCACCACGTGTCGCGGCTTGTGTTGAACAGGGTTAGTGGCACCACGTGTCCAAAATTCGAATTGCGAGCTCTGCTGCCCGCAGTGTAGACTGCTAATGAGTGTTCGTTTGCACTTGAAGATGAATTTGGTGATTGTACTAAAGCTATAACTGATATAAAAAGTTCTTGAAGCAAGGATACTAAAAGGATATTATGTAGGTTTTAGGCCTGTGATAGTTACTTGCCTACTGGACTCTGTAATTAATGAATCAAGACTTAATTTTAATTGTGAGCCCTGATGACCGCTGTGTAGGCCAGAGGTAGCGGTCAACAAGGGCCGATAGCCACGTGGCATTGAGTTGAGGTGCACAGTTAGTGGCACCAGAAGCATTGAGAATGTATGAGCCTGTGATACTGCTTGGTGCGGACGGGCCGCACTAGGAGCAATGTCTCTTGCCTACAGGACTGCGTCATCTGCAATCGCGACTGTATCTGAATTGTGAGTCCTGCTGACCGCAGTGTAGGCCAGAGGTAGCGGTGAGCAAGGGCCCACAGCCACGTGAATAGGTTGGTGGCCCCACCGGCCTGTGTAGTTCTGGTTCAGTGGCACCACGTGTCGCCGGCCTTCCATATGCAAATATGCCTCACTAATCGAAGGGAGTCTGGTGCTGTGGTCGCGGCCACGAAGTTGGGGTGACTGCCATTCAGGAGTCAGGACACAGTTCCACATGTGGGATCGGCTTGTGTTGAACAGGGTTAGTGGCACCACGTGTCGCCGGCCTTGCATATGGAAATATGCCTCACTGATCGAAGGAGTCTGGTGCTGTGGTCGCTGCCACGGACTTGGGGTCACTGCCATTCAGGACTCAGGACACAGTTCCACATGTGGGATCGGCTTGTGTTGAACAGGGTTAGTGGCACCACGTGTCGCCGGCTTGTGTTGAACAGGGTTAGTGGCACCACGTGTCCAAAATTCGAATTGCGAGCTCTGCTGCCCACAGTGTAGACTGCTAATGAGTGTTTGTTTGCACTTGAAGATGAATTTGGTGATTGTACTAAAGCTATAACTGATATAAAAAAGTTCTTGAAGCAAGGATACTAAAAGTATATTATGTAGATTTTAGGCCTGTGATAGTTACTTGCCTACTGGACTCTGTAATTAATGAATCAAGACTTAATTTTAATTGTGAGCCCTGATGACCGCAGTGTAGGCCAGAGGTAGCGGTCAGCAAGGGCCCATAGCCACGTGGCGTTGAGTTGAGGTGCCCAGTTAGTGGCACCAGCAGCATTAAGAATGTATGAGCCTGTGATGCTGCTTGGTGCGGACGGGCTGCACTGGGAGCAATGTCTCGTGCCTACTGGACTGCGTCATCTGCAATCGCGACTGTATCTGAATTGTGAGCCCTGCTGACCACAGTGTAGGCCAGAGGTAGCGGTGAGCAAGGGCCCACAGCCACGTGCATAGGTTGGTGGCCCCACCGGCCTGTGTAGTTCAGGTTCAGTGGCACCACTTGTCGCTGGCCTTCCATATGCAAATACGCCTCACTAATCGAAGGGAGTCTGGTGCTGTGGTCGCTGACACGAAGTTGGGGTCACTGCCATTCAGGAGTCAGGACACAGTTCCACATGTGGGATCGGCTTGTGTTGAACAGGGTTAGTGGCACCACGTGTCGCCGGCTTGTGTTGAACAGGGTTAGTGGCACCACGTGTCGCGGATTGTGTTGAACAGGGTTAGTGGCACCACGTGTCGCCGGCCTTGCATATGGAAATATGCCTCACTGATCGAAGGGAGTCTGGTGCTGTGGTCGCTGCCACGGACTTGGGGTCACTGCCATTCAGGACTCAGGACACAGTTCCACATGTGGGATTGGCTTGTGTTGAACAGGGTTAGTGGCACCATGTGTCGGCGGCTTGTGTTGAACAGGGTTAGTGGCACCACGTGTCGCGGCTTGTGTTGAACAGGGTTAGTGGCACCACGTGTCGCCGGCTTGTGTTGAACAGGGTTAGTGGCACCACGTGTCGCGGCTTGTGTTGAACAGGGTTAGTGGCACCACGTGTCGCCGGCTTGTGTTGAACAGGGTTAGTGGCACCACGTGTCGCCGGTCTTCCACAGTGTAGGCCAGAGGCAGCAGTCGCAAGGCCCACTGCCACGTGACGTTGACTTGAGCTGCACAGATTGGGAGCATACAGTCTTCTTAACCGATTATACTCTCTTACACAATTTGCATCTGCACTAATCTTGAATTGTTAGCCCTGCTAACCGCATTGTAGGCCGGAGGCAGCGGTCATCAAGGGCCCACAGCCATGTGGCATTGACTTGAGCTGCACAGAGTTAGTGGTACTTGAAGCACTTAGCGTGTGTGCAGTCAGCGAAGATGCGTGGTTCGGGCTGGCCGCACTGGTAGCAATGTCTGTTGCCTACTGGACTGCGTCATCTGCAATCGCTAGTCGCTCTGAATTGTGAGCCCTACTCACCGCAGTGGAGGCAGGAGGCAGCGGTGAGGAAGGGCCCACAGGCACATGTTGTTGACTTGAACAATGTCTGTTGCCTACTGGACTGCGTCATCTGCAATCTCGACTCCATCTGAATTGTGAGCCCTACTGACCGCAATGTAGGCCAGAGGCAGCGGTCAGGAAGGGCCCACAGCCACGTGTTGTTGACTTGAGCAATGTCTCTTGCCTACTGGACTGCGTCATCTGCAATCGCGACTCGATCTGAATTGTGAGCCTTGCTGTCTGCAGTGTATATCGAAGGCAGTAGTTTGTACAGACATAAGTCCGCGGTGCTGTGCTGCGGGGGCCTGTGTGGCGGAAGCCAGCGATCGGCTGAGGAGGATGGCAGTCACGTCGCCAACCTCGTGGCAGGGTGAGGGACGCCGCCCTGGCAGACGCTTTGGCGTTCCCACGAGTTTACCACACCCAGAGCTCTGGCCTATTTATTCACACTCCTATGCTGAAGTGGCGTACGTCGGACCAGCCCACTCTGGTTACGGTTATGCTTACAGGGGCGACGACACAGCTACATGACTGAGATCTTCCCTAGTGTTTGACGTAATATGGTTGGGTCCACTGTCCACAACACTACAAGCACCAGTAGTATTTGTGCACATGGAGAGGTGTGTGTTCTGCATACTGAGATGTGTCCAGCACATCACCGCTACACTTTGCATTGTGTGCATTGTTAAACATGGGTGAATTGCTTCCTTCACATATAGTTTGTTCACACCTGTCCCAATATTCAGCTATTGTGTGGCTGAGGGGCCATGCCGTTTTCGGAAAGTTCGCTGTCTTGTTCTACGCTGCCTCAGTGGTATGGGGGGGTCCTGGGGGTGGTGGTGGGTGTTGTGGCGTTCTTGGGTGTCGGAGCTGCTTGATCAGTAGGTCTATGACATGTGTTGGTCTTCAGATGTGGCTCTGGGCTGGGCTCCCTTTCATACTGTATGTAGTTGTTTAATATTTAAAAAACAAGAAGACATTATATAGTTTAAATAACAAATAAAAAAAATTACAGTAGGGAGAGGGGTGGTACGGGGGAGGTCCTGAGGGTTGTGGCAGTGGGTGTTGTGTCCTTCTTGGGTGTGGGAAAAAACTATAGGTTAAATGAACATTATAATTAGAAGTTAGCATTAAAAAAACATTGAAATTCACTGAAAAACCACAGGTTTCAGGGACGTTATAGATAGAAATTAGTATTTAAAAAACCTTTGAAATTCACTGAAAAAACCATAGGTTTCAGGCATGTTATAGTTAGAAATTGGCATTTAAAAAATCCTTTGAAATTGACTGAAAAACCCATAGGTTTCAGGCACGTTATAGTTAGAAATTAGCATTTAAAAAACCTTTGAAATTCACTGAAAAAACCATAGGTTTCAGGCACGTTATAGTTAGAAATTAGCATTTAAAAAACCTTAGAAATTCACTGAAAAAACCATAGGTTTCAGGGACGTTATAGTTAGTTGGACATTTCACTCATACAAAACCATAGAAATTCCACCGTTATAGTTATAGTTAGTTCAGCTAACTATAACTCGCGCCCCGCAATGCACTGCTGATGACGTCACATATTACATCATTCATGACATGGTCAGTGACATCACTGATGACATCACTGATGACATCTCAAATGACATCACTGATAACATCACTGATGACATCATCCATGTGACAATCTGATGCACCTCCTCACACACTAATATAACCTTTGATACACTCACTGTAAAATACAGACTACCATTTTCGATAGCATTGACACACTAATACCAGTTACTACATACCCACTCAGTGATTCCTAGGTCTACACACACATCTACCCATTCACCCATACAATCAGTCATACATGCAGTCACTGATCAATAGAACACTATCAAATGCGCTCATACACCTATATAGACATTGACACACCAGCACTCATCCTAGTCAGTTATGTACTCATCCTAGTCACTCATGCAAAGAATCAATCACAGTTCCATTTACTCACCTACAGAGTTATACACACACCACCTCATTTATTCATACAGATAGTAACGCATACTTAGTCTCTTATATAATCACTAATACAAGTATACAATCATACATACAGCCACTCTCACAATCACTGACTCTCATGTATAGTCATTTCTATACACCAACTCTCACATACACTGCCTTTTATATATGTACTTAGCTGGACATGTGCACTGAGACATCAATTCACTCACCAAGACGCCCATACACACACTTACCCACCCATACAACTGTTTCCACATGCACTCTTAAACTCATACACCCTGCCAATCAACCACTCACACATCTATGCACAGAGTCACACACCCCCACCCAACCACACACACACTCAGTCTCCTATACAAATACGCAGGCAACTAATCAATAACCCATATAGACATTCATGTAGCTACTGACCAACCGATGCAGCAGCTTACACAACAACAGACAGAGTGATACAGACATTCACACACTTTAGACACTAACCCATGTATTCAGTAAGATACATTTAATCATTCACTTAAACAGTCAGTCACACACCTACTAAATCCTCCATCCAGACACTTATACATCCATTCATTCTTCAATACAGCTTGGTATATATATAATACATATTTAAATTTTAAAGAAAACCACATTCACTGGGTGATGTCATCAGTGATGTCATTTGAGATGTCATCAGTGATGTCATCAGTGATGTCACTGACCATGTCATGAATGATGTAATATGTGACGTCATCAGCAGTGCATTGTGGGGGCACGAGTTATAGTTAGCTGAACTAACTATAACGGTGGAATTTCTATGGTTTTGTGAGTGAAATGTCCAACTAACTATAACGTCCCTGAAACCTATGGTTTTTTGAGTGAATAGATATATATATGTGATCAAGACCATCTAGGTCGAAAAGTGTCACGGAGGATTTATGCCTATAATAAATCCCCACTTTCTAGTTGTTATGACTCCTGTATTTCTGTCCTGAGAGCGTGTGAAATTGGATTTATTTGTTGGATTTCACTACCGGTTTTGCTCCGCCGGCGAATGCGCCACCCCCCAAGGGCACAAGGTGTCCAGAAGGAGTTTGCTTTGTTTGGGATATATATATATATATGTCCTCTTTGGAACTATTATCCGGTTACTGACACAGACAACGCAAGGAGCACCGGTAAACTGATCTTTCGCTTAAAGACATTATCAACTTCAAACGCGCAAGGCCACCTAGAGGGATTATGGGTTCCGTAGTCCTGCTGGGAGGAGTAGCAATCACCCGGAGTCCGGCATTAACGTGGAAACTATACACAGTTTGTGTAATTGGAGCCCCGTGGACTTGTTACAAACTCGACATCTGTTTATTTCAAGTGTCTGCTCCTACGTCCATTTGGGAGCACAGTTTAATTTTTGCTCATCGTGTCGTTTTTCATTGATAAAACCGGGTAGTTCTTTTTCAGGTCAAGTTACGAGGCAATGTGGTTTGGGCAAATGTGCATTAATAATACTTGCAGCATGACATGTATTCTTAGCAGTTTTAACTTTTGAAGTTTCCATTATCTGATTTATTTTCAGAAGGGCAGCATGTTCTGAGAGTATTGGCTCCATAATTTTGGCAAACATTCAGGCACCTCAGCTTGTTATTATGACATGTTATATCTCAGGCAGATGACATACTTTTTTTTGTGCACATATCAGTTAGCTAATTACGTTTGCTGGTTAAGCATGCTGACTATGCATTATGCTGTTATTTATATATATTAATTTGTTGCACTTTGCACTTTATGTAATGTTATGACAAGCATGTGTTACCAGTGATATTATGTATCGCACAGTCTATTTTCTATGTCTATTTATGCCTGATGGAGGGAGGAGGGCTATATATACCTGAAACTCTATGGCGCCAAACTAGATTGATAAAGCCTGCTGCTCAGGCGAAACGCGTCTCTCTTTCAATGCGGGGTCGTGGGAGACCTGACACTCAATAAATAAGCCCTATTCCTACATACCTGTTGTACGTGCCTCTTCTTCGTTGGAGCAGGATTGTCTTTTCGGATATATATATATATATATATATATATATATATATATATATATATATATATATATATATATATATATCCACAAACACAGGTAGCCCCAAAGGAGTGAAGCCTCAGACACAAAATTTGTTGCTCACATATTTATTGGCGACTTGCAAGCAGGCAGCTAACACGGAACAGGCATCAATGTCAATTCAACGCCAGACGCGTTTCAGGAGTCCTTTATCCCTTCTTCAGTGGCGTATGTTCGTGAATAAAAGCAAAATTGATCACACACCTACTAATTTAAACTACCCGCCACAGTGGGCGTGGCCCTCTCACGGCCTTCTGGTCGTTGTGGTGCGAGATAATGAATCCCCAGTGGGCATGCTTTTCATCACGGAAATAAAATACAGTTCAAAACCCATGTGGGTTGATGCCAAGTCCTGCCAGCAACCTGCCCCGCTTTCCAGACGCAAATTAAAGCACCAAGGCGGCACCACCCTGCAAATGGCGCCGAACTTGCATGTCTCCCGCAATTGCCAGCACTCCTTAAAGCCAGCACGGGCCCGCAGAACCGCAGTGGGCTTCACTCCGCGGCTGGGCAACAGCCGTAATATATCCACAAACACAGGTAGCCCCAAAGGAGTGAAGCCTCAGACACAAAATTTGTTGCTCACATATTTATTGGCGACTTGCAAGCAGGCAGCTAGCACCACAACGACCAGAAGGCCGTGAGAGGGCCACGCCCACTGGGGCGGGTAGTTTAAATTAGTAGGTGTGTGATCAATTTTGCTTTTATTCACGAACATACGCCACTGAAGAAGGGATAAAGGACTCCTGAAACGCGTCTGGCGTTGAACTGACATTGATGCCTGTTCCGTGTTAGCTGCCTGCTTGCAAGTCGCCAATAAATATGTGAGCAACAAATTTTGTGTCTGAGGCTTCACTCCTTTGGGGCTACCTGTGTTTGTGGATATATTACGGCTGTTGCCCAGCCGCGGAGTGAAGCCCACTGCGGTTCTGCGGGCCCGTGCTGGCTTTAAGGAGTGCTGGCAATTGCGGGAGACATGAGTTCGGCGCCATTTGCAGGGTGGTGCCGCCTTGGTGCTTTAATTTGCGTCTGGAAAGCGGGGCAGGTTGCTGGCAGGACTTGGCATCAACCCACATGGGTTTTGAACTGTATTTTATTTCCGTGATGAAAAGCATGCCCACTGGGGATTCATTATCTCGCACCACAACGACCAGAAGGCCGTGAGAGGGCCACGCCCACTGAGGGCGGGTAGTTTAAATTAGTAGGTGTGTGATCAATTTTGCTTTTATTCACGAACATACGCCACTGAAGAAGGGATAAGGACTCCTGAAACGCGTCTGGCGTTGAACTGACATTGATGCCTGTTCCGTGTTAGCTGCCTGCTTGCAAGTCGCCAATAAATATGTGAGCAACAAATTTTGTGTCTGAGGCTTCACTCCTTTGGGGCTACCTGTGTTTGTGGATATATTACGGCTGTTGCCCAGCCGCGGAGTGAAGCCCACTGCGGTTCTGCGGGCCCGTGCTGGCTTTAAGGAGTGCTGGCAATTGCGGGAGACATGCAAGTTCGGCGCCATTTGCAGGGTGGTGCCGCCTTGGTGCTTTAATTTGCGTCTGGAAAGCGGGGCAGGTTGCTGGCAGGACTTGGCATCAACCCACATGGGTTTTGAACTGTATTTTATTTCCGTGATGAAAAGCATGCCCACTGGGGATTCATTATCTCGCACCACAACGACCAGAAGGCCGTGAGAGGGCCACGCCCACTGGGGCGGGTAGTTTAAATTAGTAGGTGTGTGATCAATTTTGCTTTTATTCACGAACATACGCCACTGAAGAAGGGATAAAGGACTCCTGAAACGCGTCTGGCGTTGAACTGACATTGATGCCTGTTCCGTGTTAGCTGCCTGCTTGCAAGTCGCCAATAAATATGTGAGCAACAAATTTTGTGTCTGAGGCTTCACTCCTTTGGGGCTACCTGTGTTTGTGGATATATTACGGCTGTTGCCCAGCCGCGGAGTGAAGCCCACTGCGGTTCTGCGGGCCCGTGCTGGCTTTGAGGAGTGCTGGCAATTGCGGGAGACATGCAAGTTCGGCGCCATTTGCAGGGTGGTGCCGCCTTGGTGCTTTAATTTGCGTCTGGAAAGCGGGGCAGGTTGCTGGCAGGACTTGGCATCAACCCACATGGGTTTTGAACTGTATTTTATTTCCGTGATGAAAAGCATGCCCACTGGGGATTCATTATCTCGCACCACAACGACCAGAAGGCCGTGAGAGGGCCACGCCCACTGGGGCGGGTAGTTTAAATTAGTAGGTGTGTGATCAATTTTGCTTTTATTCACGAACATACGCCACTGAAGAAGGGATAAAGGACTCCCTGAAACGCGTCTGGTGTTGAACTGACATTGATGCCTGTTCTGTGTTAGCTGCCTGCTTGCAAGTCGCCAATAAATATGTGAGCAACAAATTTTGTGTCTGAGGCTTCACTCCTTTGGGGCTACCTGTGTTTGTGGATATATATATATATATATATATATATATATATATATATATATATATATATATATATATATTATCTACTGGCGGTCGCCAGTAGATAGTTATAGTTAGGACCTATTTTCCATAGGAAATTCACAACATTCTATTTGAAATAACTTTGGCGCCGGTTGACGAATCTTCGCGAAATTTTCAAAACTCGTGGAGCGCTCCGGTCCGCTCCTTTCCTGAAAGTTTCGGGGTGATTTGGCAAGCGGGGGCCGAGAATAAAGGGGGGTCCCAAAACGTGCTTTCCCCATGCAATTTTCCCTAGGAAACTTTAGACACGGCTACAGCCCGAACTGCTGAACAGAATTACACCAAATTTGGCAAAGAGGTAGTTCTAGGTTCAGAAAGAACCCTTTTTGTTAAATGGTGTAAATCCGTTCAGTAGTTGCTGAGAAAACCAAAAGTAAAAACATATGTTATATGCAGGGGTGCCGGCGCGAACATCGGCAATCCTTTTAAAGACATTTTTGAATGTGAGTGCCGGCGGCGACCCACTTGGGTTTTACTGAACCACCAGTCCCAGGAAGCATTGCTTCAGGTGGTTCACCTGAGCATAATTATTACGGGGATTTACTGGTGGTTGCCGCACGCCGGCACGTCACATGGTCTGCCACTGAAGAGGGCGTTGGCCCGAAACGCGTCTGGCAGGATACCAGAAAAGGACTTTGTTCATGGCGTGTGCCCTTGCTTTGGCGTAATTTCCACCTGGGAGTGCATTCCACCTAGAGGCAACTCTTTTTGTATTTTGTACAGCGGCCTGCCTGGTCGCGGGATTGCACCACCGCGAAACACTTGCGGGTCCACGGCTGCTTTATTGGGGCAGCTAACTGTGGAACAGGAGGTGCCTGTTATATGCAGGGGTGCCAGCGCGAACATCGGCAATCCTTTTAAAGACATTTTTGAATGTGAGTGCCGGCGGCGACCCACTTGGGTTTTACTGAACCACCAGTCCCAGGAAGCATTGCTTCAGGTGGTTCACCTGAGCATAATTATTACGGGGATTTACTGGTGGTTGCCGCACGCCGGCACGTCACATGGTCTGCCACTGAAGAGGGCGTTGGCCCGAACATCGTCTGGCAGGATACCAGAAAAGGACTTTGTTCATGGCGTGTGCCCTTGCTTTGGCGTAATTTCCACCTGGGAGTGCATCCCACCTAGAGGCAACTCTTTTTGTATTTTGTACAGCGGCCTGCCTGGTCGCGGGATTGCACCACCACGAAACACTTGCGGGTCCGCGGCTGCTTTATTGGGGCAGCTAACTGTGGAACAGGAGGTGCCTGTTATATGCAGGGGTGCCGGCGCGAACATCGGCAATCCTTTTAAAGACATTTTTGAATGTGAGTGCCGGCGGCGACCCACTTGGGTTTTACTGAACCACCAGTCCCAGGAAGCATTGCTTCAGGTGGTTCACCTGAGCATAATTATTACGGGGATTTACTGGTGGTTGCCGCACGCCGGCACGTCACATGGTCTGCCACTGAAGAGGGCGTTGGCCCGAAACGCGTCTGGCAGGATACCAGAAAAGGACTTTGTTCATGGCGTGTGCCCTTGCTTTGGCGTAATTTCCACCTGGGAGTGCATCCCACCTAGAGGCAACTCTTTTTGTATTTTGTACAGCGGCCTGCCTGGTCGCGGGATTGCACCACCGCGAAACACTTGCGGGTCCGCGGCTGCTTTATTGGGGCAGCTAACTGTGGAACAGGAGGTGCCTGTTATATGCAGGGGTGCCGGCGCGAACATCGGCAATCCTTTTAAAGACATTTTTGAATGTGAGTGCCGGCGGCGACCCACTTGGGTTTTACTGAACCACCAGTCCCAGGAAGCATTGCTTCAGGTGGTTCACCTGAGCATAATTATTACGGGGATTTACTGGTGGTTGCCGCACGCCGGCACGTCACATGGTCTGCCACTGAAGAGGGCGTTGGCCCGAAACGCGTCTGGCAGGATACCAGAAAAGGACTTTGTTCATGGCGTGTGCCCTTGCTTTGGCGTAATTTCCACCTGGGAGTGCATCCCACCTAGAGGCAACTCTTTTTGTATTTTGTACAGCGGCCTGCCTGGTCGCGGGATTGCACCACCGCGAAACACTTGCGGGTCCGCGGCTGCTTTATTGGGGCAGCTAACTGTGGAACAGGAGGTGCCTGTTATATGCAGGGGTGCCGGCGCGAACATCGGCAATCCTTTTAAAGACATTTTTGAATGTGAGTGCCGGCGGCGACCCACTTGGGTTTTACTGAACCACCAGTCCCAGGAAGCATTGCTTCAGGTGGTTCACCTGAGCATAATTATTACGGGGATTTACTGGTGGTTGCCGCACGCCGGCACGTCACATGGTCTGCCACTGAAGAGGGCGTTGGCCCGAAACGCGTCTGGCAGGATACCAGAAAAGGACTTTGTTCATGGCGTGTGCCCTTGCTTTGGCGTAATTTCCACCTGGGAGTGCATCCCACCTAGAGGCAACTCTTTTTGTATTTTGTACAGCGGCCTGCCTGGTCGCGGGATTGCACCACCGCGAAACACTTGCGGGTCCGCGGCTGCTTTATTGGGGCAGCTAACTGTGGAACAGGAGGTGCCTGTTATATGCAGGGGTGCCGGCGCGAACATCGGCAATCCTTTTAAAGACATTTTTGAATGTGAGTGCCGGCGGCGACCCACTTGGGTTTTACTGAACCACCAGTCCCAGGAAGCATTGCTTCAGGTGGTTCACCTGAGCATAATTATTACGGGGATTTACTGGTGGTTGCCGCACGCCGGCACGTCACATGGTCTGCCACTGAAGAGGGCGTTGGCCCGAAACGCGTCTGGCAGGATACCAGAAAAGGACTTTGTTCATGGCGTGTGCCCTTGCTTTGGCGTAATTTCCACCTGGGAGTGCATCCCACCTAGAGGCAACTCTTTTTGTATTTTGTACAGCGGCCTGCCTGGTCGCGGGATTGCACCACCGCGAAACACTTGCGGGTCCGCGGCTGCTTTATTGGGGCAGCTAACTGTGGAACAGGAGGTGCCTGTTATATGCAGGGGTGCCGGCGCGAACATCGGCAATCCTTTTAAAGACATTTTTGAATGTGAGTGCCGGCGGCGACCCACTTGGGTTTTACTGAACCACCAGTCCCAGGAAGCATTGCTTCAGGTGGTTCACCTGAGCATAATTATTACGGGGATTTACTGGTGGTTGCCGCACGCCGGCACGTCACATGGTCTGCCACTGAAGAGGGCGTTGGCCCGAAACGCGTCTGGCAGGATACCAGAAAAGGACTTTGTTCATGGCGTGTGCCCTTGCTTTGGCGTAATTTCCACCTGGGAGTGCATCCCACCTAGAGGCAACTCTTTTTGTATTTTGTACAGCGGCCTGCCTGGTCGCGGGATTGCACCACCGCGAAACACTTGCGGGTCCGCGGCTGCTTTATTGGGGCAGCTAACTGTGGAACAGGAGGTGCCTGTTATATGCAGGGGTGCCGGCGCGAACATCGGCAATCCTTTTAAAGACATTTTTGAATGTGAGTGCCGGCGGCGACCCACTTGGGTTTTACTGAACCACCAGTCCCAGGAAGCATTGCTTCAGGTGGTTCACCTGAGCATAATTATTACGGGGATTTACTGGTGGTTGCCGCACGCCGGCACGTCACATGGTCTGCCACTGAAGAGGGCGTTGGCCCGAAACGCGTCTGGCAGGATACCAGAAAAGGACTTTGTTCATGGCGTGTGCCCTTGCTTTGGCGTAATTTCCACCTGGGAGTGCATCCCACCTAGAGGCAACTCTTTTTGTATTTTGTACAGCGGCCTGCCTGGTCGCGGGATTGCACCACCGCGAAACACTTGCGGGTCCGCGGCTGCTTTATTGGGGCAGCTAACTGTGGAACAGGAGGTGCCTGTTATATGCAGGGGTGCCGGCGCGAACATCGGCAATCCTTTTAAAGACATTTTTGAATGTGAGTGCCGGCGGCGACCCACTTGGGTTTTACTGAACCACCAGTCCCAGGAAGCATTGCTTCAGGTGGTTCACCTGAGCATAATTATTACGGGGATTTACTGGTGGTTGCCGCACGCCGGCACGTCACATGGTCTGCCACTGAAGAGGGCGTTGGCCCGAAACGCGTCTGGCAGGATACCAGAAAAGGACTTTGTTCATGGCGTGTGCCCTTGCTTTGGCGTAATTTCCACCTGGGAGTGCATCCCACCTAGAGGCAACTCTTTTTGTATTTTGTACAGCGGCCTGCCTGGTCGCGGGATTGCACCACCGCGAAACACTTGCGGGTCCGCGGCTGCTTTATTGGGGCAGCTAACTGTGGAACAGGAGGTGCCTGTTATATGCAGGGGTGCCGGCGCGAACATCGGCAATCCTTTTAAAGACATTTTTGAATGTGAGTGCCGGCGGCGACCCACTTGGGTTTTACTGAACCACCAGTCCCAGGAAGCATTGCTTCAGGTGGTTCACCTGAGCATAATTATTACGGGGATTTACTGGTGGTTGCCGCACGCCGGCACGTCACATGGTCTGCCACTGAAGAGGGCGTTGGCCCGAAACGCGTCTGGCAGGATACCAGAAAAGGACTTTGTTCATGGCGTGTGCCCTTGCTTTGGCGTAATTTCCACCTGGGAGTGCATCCCACCTAGAGGCAACTCTTTTTGTATTTTGTACAGCGGCCTGCCTGGTCGCGGGATTGCACCACCGCGAAACACTTGCGGGTCCGCGGCTGCTTTATTGGGGCAGCTAACTGTGGAACAGGAGGTGCCTGTTATATGCAGGGGTGCCGGCGCGAACATCGGCAATCCTTTTAAAGACATTTTTGAATGTGAGTGCCGGCGGCGACCCACTTGGGTTTTACTGAACCACCAGTCCCAGGAAGCATTGCTTCAGGTGGTTCACCTGAGCATAATTATTACGGGGATTTACTGGTGGTTGCCGCACGCCGGCACGTCACATGGTCTGCCACTGAAGAGGGCGTTGGCCCGAAACGCGTCTGGCAGGATACCAGAAAAGGACTTTGTTCATGGCGTGTGCCCTTGCTTTGGCGTAATTTCCACCTGGGAGTGCATCCCACCTAGAGGCAACTCTTTTTGTATTTTGTACAGCGGCCTGCCTGGTCGCGGGATTGCACCACCGCGAAACACTTGCGGGTCCGCGGCTGCTTTATTGGGGCAGCTAACTGTGGAACAGGAGGTGCCTGTTATATGCAGGGGTGCCGGCGCGAACATCGGCAATCCTTTTAAAGACATTTTTGAATGTGAGTGCCGGCGGCGACCCACTTGGGTTTTACTGAACCACCAGTCCCAGGAAGCATTGCTTCAGGTGGTTCACCTGAGCATAATTATTACGGGGATTTACTGGTGGTTGCCGCACGCCGGCACGTCACATGGTCTGCCACTGAAGAGGGCGTTGGCCCGAAACGCGTCTGGCAGGATACCAGAAAAGGACTTTGTTCATGGCGTGTGCCCTTGCTTTGGCGTAATTTCCACCTGGGAGTGCATCCCACCTAGAGGCAACTCTTTTTGTATTTTGTACAGCGGCCTGCCTGGTCGCGGGATTGCACCACCGCGAAACACTTGCGGGTCCGCGGCTGCTTTATTGGGGCAGCTAACTGTGGAACAGGAGGTGCCTGTTATATGCAGGGGTGCCGGCGCGAACATCGGCAATCCTTTTAAAGACATTTTTGAATGTGAGTGCCGGCGGCGACCCACTTGGGTTTTACTGAACCACCAGTCCCAGGAAGCATTGCTTCAGGTGGTTCACCTGAGCATAATTATTACGGGGATTTACTGGTGGTTGCCGCACGCCGGCACGTCACATGGTCTGCCACTGAAGAGGGCGTTGGCCCGAAACGCGTCTGGCAGGATACCAGAAAAGGACTTTGTTCATGGCGTGTGCCCTTGCTTTGGCGTAATTTCCACCTGGGAGTGCATCCCACCTAGAGGCAACTCTTTTTGTATTTTGTACAGCGGCCTGCCTGGTCGCGGGATTGCACCACCGCGAAACACTTGCGGGTCCGCGGCTGCTTTATTGGGGCAGCTAACTGTGGAACAGGAGGTGCCTGTTATATGCAGGGGTGCCGGCGCGAACATCGGCAATCCTTTTAAAGACATTTTTGAATGTGAGTGCCGGCGGCGACCCACTTGGGTTTTACTGAACCACCAGTCCCAGGAAGCATTGCTTCAGGTGGTTCACCTGAGCATAATTATTACGGGGATTTACTGGTGGTTGCCGCACGCCGGCACGTCACATGGTCTGCCACTGAAGAGGGCGTTGGCCCGAAACGCGTCTGGCAGGATACCAGAAAAGGACTTTGTTCATGGCGTGTGCCCTTGCTTTGGCGTAATTTCCACCTGGGAGTGCATCCCACCTAGAGGCAACTCTTTTTGTATTTTGTACAGCGGCCTGCCTGGTCGCGGGATTGCACCACCGCGAAACACTTGCGGGTCCGCGGCTGCTTTATTGGGGCAGCTAACTGTGGAACAGGAGGTGCCTGTTATATGCAGGGGTGCCGGCGCGAACATCGGCAATCCTTTTAAAGACATTTTTGAATGTGAGTGCCGGCGGCGACCCACTTGGGTTTTACTGAACCACCAGTCCCAGGAAGCATTGCTTCAGGTGGTTCACCTGAGCATAATTATTACGGGGATTTACTGGTGGTTGCCGCACGCCGGCACGTCACATGGTCTGCCACTGAAGAGGGCGTTGGCCCGAAACGCGTCTGGCAGGATACCAGAAAAGGACTTTGTTCATGGCGTGTGCCCTTGCTTTGGCGTAATTTCCACCTGGGAGTGCATCCCACCTAGAGGCAACTCTTTTTGTATTTTGTACAGCGGCCTGCCTGGTCGCGGGATTGCACCACCGCGAAACACTTGCGGGTCCGCGGCTGCTTTATTGGGGCAGCTAACTGTGGAACAGGAGGTGCCTGTTATATGCAGGGGTGCCGGCGCGAACATCGGCAATCCTTTTAAAGACATTTTTGAATGTGAGTGCCGGCGGCGACCCACTTGGGTTTTACTGAACCACCAGTCCCAGGAAGCATTGCTTCAGGTGGTTCACCTGAGCATAATTATTACGGGGATTTACTGGTGGTTGCCGCACGCCGGCACGTCACATGGTCTGCCACTGAAGAGGGCGTTGGCCCGAAACGCGTCTGGCAGGATACCAGAAAAGGACTTTGTTCATGGCGTGTGCCCTTGCTTTGGCGTAATTTCCACCTGGGAGTGCATCCCACCTAGAGGCAACTCTTTTTGTATTTTGTACAGCGGCCTGCCTGGTCGCGGGATTGCACCACCGCGAAACACTTGCGGGTCCGCGGCTGCTTTATTGGGGCAGCTAACTGTGGAACAGGAGGTGCCTGTTATATGCAGGGGTGCCGGCGCGAACATCGGCAATCCTTTTAAAGACATTTTTGAATGTGAGTGCCGGCGGCGACCCACTTGGGTTTTACTGAACCACCAGTCCCAGGAAGCATTGCTTCAGGTGGTTCACCTGAGCATAATTATTACGGGGATTTACTGGTGGTTGCCGCACGCCGGCACGTCACATGGTCTGCCACTGAAGAGGGCGTTGGCCCGAAACGCGTCTGGCAGGATACCAGAAAAGGACTTTGTTCATGGCGTGTGCCCTTGCTTTGGCGTAATTTCCACCTGGGAGTGCATCCCACCTAGAGGCAACTCTTTTTGTATTTTGTACAGCGGCCTGCCTGGTCGCGGGATTGCACCACCGCGAAACACTTGCGGGTCCGCGGCTGCTTTATTGGGGCAGCTAACTGTGGAACAGGAGGTGCCTGTTATATGCAGGGGTGCCGGCGCGAACATCGGCAATCCTTTTAAAGACATTTTTGAATGTGAGTGCCGGCGGCGACCCACTTGGGTTTTACTGAACCACCAGTCCCAGGAAGCATTGCTTCAGGTGGTTCACCTGAGCATAATTATTACGGGGATTTACTGGTGGTTGCCGCACGCCGGCACGTCACATGGTCTGCCACTGAAGAGGGCGTTGGCCCGAAACGCGTCTGGCAGGATACCAGAAAAGGACTTTGTTCATGGCGTGTGCCCTTGCTTTGGCGTAATTTCCACCTGGGAGTGCATCCCACCTAGAGGCAACTCTTTTTGTATTTTGTACAGCGGCCTGCCTGGTCGCGGGATTGCACCACCGCGAAACACTTGCGGGTCCGCGGCTGCTTTATTGGGGCAGCTAACTGTGGAACAGGAGGTGCCTGTTATATGCAGGGGTGCCGGCGCGAACATCGGCAATCCTTTTAAAGACATTTTTGAATGTGAGTGCCGGCGGCGACCCACTTGGGTTTTACTGAACCACCAGTCCCAGGAAGCATTGCTTCAGGTGGTTCACCTGAGCATAATTATTACGGGGATTTACTGGTGGTTGCCGCACGCCGGCACGTCACATGGTCTGCCACTGAAGAGGGCGTTGGCCCGAAACGCGTCTGGCAGGATACCAGAAAAGGACTTTGTTCATGGCGTGTGCCCTTGCTTTGGCGTAATTTCCACCTGGGAGTGCATCCCACCTAGAGGCAACTCTTTTTGTATTTTGTACAGCGGCCTGCCTGGTCGCGGGATTGCACCACCGCGAAACACTTGCGGGTCCGCGGCTGCTTTATTGGGGCAGCTAACTGTGGAACAGGAGGTGCCTGTTATATGCAGGGGTGCCGGCGCGAACATCGGCAATCCTTTTAAAGACATTTTTGAATGTGAGTGCCGGCGGCGACCCACTTGGGTTTTACTGAACCACCAGTCCCAGGAAGCATTGCTTCAGGTGGTTCACCTGAGCATAATTATTACGGGGATTTACTGGTGGTTGCCGCACGCCGGCACGTCACATGGTCTGCCACTGAAGAGGGCGTTGGCCCGAAACGCGTCTGGCAGGATACCAGAAAAGGACTTTGTTCATGGCGTGTGCCCTTGCTTTGGCGTAATTTCCACCTGGGAGTGCATCCCACCTAGAGGCAACTCTTTTTGTATTTTGTACAGCGGCCTGCCTGGTCGCGGGATTGCACCACCGCGAAACACTTGCGGGTCCGCGGCTGCTTTATTGGGGCAGCTAACTGTGGAACAGGAGGTGCCTGTTATATGCAGGGGTGCCGGCGCGAACATCGGCAATCCTTTTAAAGACATTTTTGAATGTGAGTGCCGGCGGCGACCCACTTGGGTTTTACTGAACCACCAGTCCCAGGAAGCATTGCTTCAGGTGGTTCACCTGAGCATAATTATTACGGGGATTTACTGGTGGTTGCCGCACGCCGGCACGTCACATGGTCTGCCACTGAAGAGGGCGTTGGCCCGAAACGCGTCTGGCAGGATACCAGAAAAGGACTTTGTTCATGGCGTGTGCCCTTGCTTTGGCGTAATTTCCACCTGGGAGTGCATCCCACCTAGAGGCAACTCTTTTTGTATTTTGTACAGCGGCCTGCCTGGTCGCGGGATTGCACCACCGCGAAACACTTGCGGGTCCGCGGCTGCTTTATTGGGGCAGCTAACTGTGGAACAGGAGGTGCCTGTTATATGCAGGGGTGCCGGCGCGAACATCGGCAATCCTTTTAAAGACATTTTTGAATGTGAGTGCCGGCGGCGACCCACTTGGGTTTTACTGAACCACCAGTCCCAGGAAGCATTGCTTCAGGTGGTTCACCTGAGCATAATTATTACGGGGATTTACTGGTGGTTGCCGCACGCCGGCACGTCACATGGTCTGCCACTGAAGAGGGCGTTGGCCCGAAACGCGTCTGGCAGGATACCAGAAAAGGACTTTGTTCATGGCGTGTGCCCTTGCTTTGGCGTAATTTCCACCTGGGAGTGCATCCCACCTAGAGGCAACTCTTTTTGTATTTTGTACAGCGGCCTGCCTGGTCGCGGGATTGCACCACCGCGAAACACTTGCGGGTCCGCGGCTGCTTTATTGGGGCAGCTAACTGTGGAACAGGAGGTGCCTGTTATATGCAGGGGTGCCGGCGCGAACATCGGCAATCCTTTTAAAGACATTTTTGAATGTGAGTGCCGGCGGCGACCCACTTGGGTTTTACTGAACCACCAGTCCCAGGAAGCATTGCTTCAGGTGGTTCACCTGAGCATAATTATTACGGGGATTTACTGGTGGTTGCCGCACGCCGGCACGTCACATGGTCTGCCACTGAAGAGGGCGTTGGCCCGAAACGCGTCTGGCAGGATACCAGAAAAGGACTTTGTTCATGGCGTGTGCCCTTGCTTTGGCGTAATTTCCACCTGGGAGTGCATCCCACCTAGAGGCAACTCTTTTTGTATTTTGTACAGCGGCCTGCCTGGTCGCGGGATTGCACCACCGCAAAACACTTGCGGGTCCGCGGCTGCTTTATTGGGGCAGCTAACTGTGGAACAGGAGGTGCCTGTTATATGCAGGGGTGCCGGCGCGAACATCGGCAATCCTTTTAAAGACATTTTTGAATGTGAGTGCCGGCGGCGACCCACTTGGGTTTTACTGAACCACCAGTCCCAGGAAGCATTGCTTCAGGTGGTTCACCTGAGCATAATTATTACGGGGATTTACTGGTGGTTGCCGCACGCCGGCACGTCACATGGTCTGCCACTGAAGAGGGCGTTGGCCCGAAACGCGTCTGGCAGGATACCAGAAAAGGACTTTGTTCATGGCGTGTGCCCTTGCTTTGGCGTAATTTCCACCTGGGAGTGCATCCCACCTAGAGGCAACTCTTTTTGTATTTTGTACAGCGGCCTGCCTGGTCGCGGGATTGCACCACCGCGAAACACTTGCGGGTCCGCGGCTGCTTTATTGGGGCAGCTAACTGTGGAACAGGAGGTGCCTGTTATATGCAGGGGTGCCGGCGCGAACATCGGCAATCCTTTTAAAGACATTTTTGAATGTGAGTGCCGGCGGCGACCCACTTGGGTTTTACTGAACCACCAGTCCCAGGAAGCATTGCTTCAGGTGGTTCACCTGAGCATAATTATTACGGGGATTTACTGGTGGTTGCCGCACGCCGGCACGTCACATGGTCTGCCACTGAAGAGGGCGTTGGCCCGAAACGCGTCTGGCAGGATACCAGAAAAGGACTTTGTTCATGGCGTGTGCCCTTGCTTTGGCGTAATTTCCACCTGGGAGTGCATCCCACCTAGAGGCAACTCTTTTTGTATTTTGTACAGCGGCCTGCCTGGTCGCGGGATTGCACCACCGCGAAACACTTGCGGGTCCGCGGCTGCTTTATTGGGGCAGCTAACTGTGGAACAGGAGGTGCCTGTTATATGCAGGGGTGCCGGCGCGAACATCGGCAATCCTTTTAAAGACATTTTTGAATGTGAGTGCCGGCGGCGACCCACTTGGGTTTTACTGAACCACCAGTCCCAGGAAGCATTGCTTCAGGTGGTTCACCTGAGCATAATTATTACGGGGATTTACTGGTGGTTGCCGCACGCCGGCACGTCACATGGTCTGCCACTGAAGAGGGCGTTGGCCCGAAACGCGTCTGGCAGGATACCAGAAAAGGACTTTGTTCATGGCGTGTGCCCTTGCTTTGGCGTAATTTCCACCTGGGAGTGCATCCCACCTAGAGGCAACTCTTTTTGTATTTTGTACAGCGGCCTGCCTGGTCGCGGGATTGCACCACCGCGAAACACTTGCGGGTCCGCGGCTGCTTTATTGGGGCAGCTAACTGTGGAACAGGAGGTGCCTGTTATATGCAGGGGTGCCGGCGCGAACATCGGCAATCCTTTTAAAGACATTTTTGAATGTGAGTGCCGGCGGCGACCCACTTGGGTTTTACTGAACCACCAGTCCCAGGAAGCATTGCTTCAGGTGGTTCACCTGAGCATAATTATTACGGGGATTTACTGGTGGTTGCCGCACGCCGGCACGTCACATGGTCTGCCACTGAAGAGGGCGTTGGCCCGAAACGCGTCTGGCAGGATACCAGAAAAGGACTTTGTTCATGGCGTGTGCCCTTGCTTTGGCGTAATTTCCACCTGGGAGTGCATCCCACCTAGAGGCAACTCTTTTTGTATTTTGTACAGCGGCCTGCCTGGTCGCGGGATTGCACCACCGCGAAACACTTGCGGGTCCGCGGCTGCTTTATTGGGGCAGCTAACTGTGGAACAGGAGGTGCCTGTTATATGCAGGGGTGCCGGCGCGAACATCGGCAATCCTTTTAAAGACATTTTTGAATGTGAGTGCCGGCGGCGACCCACTTGGGTTTTACTGAACCACCAGTCCCAGGAAGCATTGCTTCAGGTGGTTCACCTGAGCATAATTATTACGGGGATTTACTGGTGGTTGCCGCACGCCGGCACGTCACATGGTCTGCCACTGAAGAGGGCGTTGGCCCGAAACGCGTCTGGCAGGATACCAGAAAAGGACTTTGTTCATGGCGTGTGCCCTTGCTTTGGCGTAATTTCCACCTGGGAGTGCATCCCACCTAGAGGCAACTCTTTTTGTATTTTGTACAGCGGCCTGCCTGGTCGCGGGATTGCACCACCGCGAAACACTTGCGGGTCCGCGGCTGCTTTATTGGGGCAGCTAACTGTGGAACAGGAGGTGCCTGTTATATGCAGGGGTGCCGGCGCGAACATCGGCAATCCTTTTAAAGACATTTTTGAATGTGAGTGCCGGCGGCGACCCACTTGGGTTTTACTGAACCACCAGTCCCAGGAAGCATTGCTTCAGGTGGTTCACCTGAGCATAATTATTACGGGGATTTACTGGTGGTTGCCGCACGCCGGCACGTCACATGGTCTGCCACTGAAGAGGGCGTTGGCCCGAAACGCGTCTGGCAGGATACCAGAAAAGGACTTTGTTCATGGCGTGTGCCCTTGCTTTGGCGTAATTTCCACCTGGGAGTGCATCCCACCTAGAGGCAACTCTTTTTGTATTTTGTACAGCGGCCTGCCTGGTCGCGGGATTGCACCACCGCGAAACACTTGCGGGTCCGCGGCTGCTTTATTGGGGCAGCTAACTGTGGAACAGGAGGTGCCTGTTATATGCAGGGGTGCCGGCGCGAACATCGGCAATCCTTTTAAAGACATTTTTGAATGTGAGTGCCGGCGGCGACCCACTTGGGTTTTACTGAACCACCAGTCCCAGGAAGCATTGCTTCAGGTGGTTCACCTGAGCATAATTATTACGGGGATTTACTGGTGGTTGCCGCACGCCGGCACGTCACATGGTCTGCCACTGAAGAGGGCGTTGGCCCGAAACGCGTCTGGCAGGATACCAGAAAAGGACTTTGTTCATGGCGTGTGCCCTTGCTTTGGCGTAATTTCCACCTGGGAGTGCATCCCACCTAGAGGCAACTCTTTTTGTATTTTGTACAGCGGCCTGCCTGGTCGCGGGATTGCACCACCGCGAAACACTTGCGGGTCCGCGGCTGCTTTATTGGGGCAGCTAACTGTGGAACAGGAGGTGCCTGTTATATGCAGGGGTGCCGGCGCGAACATCGGCAATCCTTTTAAAGACATTTTTGAATGTGAGTGCCGGCGGCGACCCACTTGGGTTTTACTGAACCACCAGTCCCAGGAAGCATTGCTTCAGGTGGTTCACCTGAGCATAATTATTACGGGGATTTACTGGTGGTTGCCGCACGCCGGCACGTCACATGGTCTGCCACTGAAGAGGGCGTTGGCCCGAAACGCGTCTGGCAGGATACCAGAAAAGGACTTTGTTCATGGCGTGTGCCCTTGCTTTGGCGTAATTTCCACCTGGGAGTGCATCCCACCTAGAGGCAACTCTTTTTGTATTTTGTACAGCGGCCTGCCTGGTCGCGGGATTGCACCACCGCGAAACACTTGCGGGTCCGCGGCTGCTTTATTGGGGCAGCTAACTGTGGAACAGGAGGTGCCTGTTATATGCAGGGGTGCCGGCGCGAACATCGGCAATCCTTTTAAAGACATTTTTGAATGTGAGTGCCGGCGGCGACCCACTTGGGTTTTACTGAACCACCAGTCCCAGGAAGCATTGCTTCAGGTGGTTCACCTGAGCATAATTATTACGGGGATTTACTGGTGGTTGCCGCACGCCGGCACGTCACATGGTCTGCCACTGAAGAGGGCGTTGGCCCGAAACGCGTCTGGCAGGATACCAGAAAAGGACTTTGTTCATGGCGTGTGCCCTTGCTTTGGCGTAATTTCCACCTGGGAGTGCATCCCACCTAGAGGCAACTCTTTTTGTATTTTGTACAGCGGCCTGCCTGGTCGCGGGATTGCACCACCGCGAAACACTTGCGGGTCCGCGGCTGCTTTATTGGGGCAGCTAACTGTGGAACAGGAGGTGCCTGTTATATGCAGGGGTGCCGGCGCGAACATCGGCAATCCTTTTAAAGACATTTTTGAATGTGAGTGCCGGCGGCGACCCACTTGGGTTTTACTGAACCACCAGTCCCAGGAAGCATTGCTTCAGGTGGTTCACCTGAGCATAATTATTACGGGGATTTACTGGTGGTTGCCGCACGCCGGCACGTCACATGGTCTGCCACTGAAGAGGGCGTTGGCCCGAAACGCGTCTGGCAGGATACCAGAAAAGGACTTTGTTCATGGCGTGTGCCCTTGCTTTGGCGTAATTTCCACCTGGGAGTGCATCCCACCTAGAGGCAACTCTTTTTGTATTTTGTACAGCGGCCTGCCTGGTCGCGGGATTGCACCACCGCGAAACACTTGCGGGTCCGCGGCTGCTTTATTGGGGCAGCTAACTGTGGAACAGGAGGTGCCTGTTATATGCAGGGGTGCCGGCGCGAACATCGGCAATCCTTTTAAAGACATTTTTGAATGTGAGTGCCGGCGGCGACCCACTTGGGTTTTACTGAACCACCAGTCCCAGGAAGCATTGCTTCAGGTGGTTCACCTGAGCATAATTATTACGGGGATTTACTGGTGGTTGCCGCACGCCGGCACGTCACATGGTCTGCCACTGAAGAGGGCGTTGGCCCGAAACGCGTCTGGCAGGATACCAGAAAAGGACTTTGTTCATGGCGTGTGCCCTTGCTTTGGCGTAATTTCCACCTGGGAGTGCATCCCACCTAGAGGCAACTCTTTTTGTATTTTGTACAGCGGCCTGCCTGGTCGCGGGATTGCACCACCGCGAAACACTTGCGGGTCCGCGGCTGCTTTATTGGGGCAGCTAACTGTGGAACAGGAGGTGCCTGTTATATGCAGGGGTGCCGGCGCGAACATCGGCAATCCTTTTAAAGACATTTTTGAATGTGAGTGCCGGCGGCGACCCACTTGGGTTTTACTGAACCACCAGTCCCAGGAAGCATTGCTTCAGGTGGTTCACCTGAGCATAATTATTACGGGGATTTACTGGTGGTTGCCGCACGCCGGCACGTCACATGGTCTGCCACTGAAGAGGGCGTTGGCCCGAAACGCGTGTGGCAGGATACCAGAAAAGGACTTTGTTCATGGCGTGTGCCCTTGCTTTGGCGTAATTTCCACCTGGGAGTGCATCCCACCTAGAGGCAACTCTTTTTGTATTTTGAACAGCGGCCTGCCTGGTCGCAGGATTGCACCACCGCGAAACACTTGCGGGTCCGCGGCTGCTTTATTGGGGCAGCTAACTGTGGAACAGGAGGTGCCTGTTATATGCAGGGGTGCCGGCGCGAACATCGGCAATCCTTTTAAAGACATTTTTGAATGTGAGTGCCGGCGGCGACCCACTTGGGTTTTACTGAACCACCAGTCCCAGGAAGCATTGCTTCAGGTGGTTCACCTGAGCATAATTATTACGGGGATTTACTGGTGGTTGCCGCACGCCGGCACGTCACATGGTCTGCCACTGAAGAGGGCGTTGGCCCGAAACGCGTCTGGCAGGATACCAGAAAAGGACTTTGTTCATGGCGTGTGCCCTTGCTTTGGCGTAATTTCCACCTGGGAGTGCATCCCACCTAGAGGCAACTCTTTTTGTATTTTGTACAGCGGCCTGCCTGGTCGCGGGATTGCACCACCGCGAAACACTTGCGGGTCCGCGGCTGCTTTATTGGGGCAGCTAACTGTGGAACAGGAGGTGCCTGTTATATGCAGGGGTGCCGGCGCGAACATCGGCAATCCTTTTAAAGACATTTTTGAATGTGAGTGCCGGCGGCGACCCACTTGGGTTTTACTGAACCACCAGTCCCAGGAAGCATTGCTTCAGGTGGTTCACCTGAGCATAATTATTACGGGGATTTACTGGTGGTTGCCGCACGCCGGCACGTCACATGGTCTGCCACTGAAGAGGGCGTTGGCCCGAAACGCGTCTGGCAGGATACCAGAAAAGGACTTTGTTCATGGCGTGTGCCCTTGCTTTGGCGTAATTTCCACCTGGGAGTGCATCCCACCTAGAGGCAACTCTTTTTGTATTTTGTACAGCGGCCTGCCTGGTCGCGGGATTGCACCACCGCAAAACACTTGCGGGTCCGCGGCTGCTTTATTGGGGCAGCTAACTGTGGAACAGGAGGTGCCTGTTATATGCAGGGGTGCCGGCGCGAACATCGGCAATCCTTTTAAAGACATTTTTGAATGTGAGTGCCGGCGGCGACCCACTTGGGTTTTACTGAACCACCAGTCCCAGGAAGCATTGCTTCAGGTGGTTCACCTGAGCATAATTATTACGGGGATTTACTGGTGGTTGCCGCACGCCGGCACGTCACATGGTCTGCCACTGAAGAGGGCGTTGGCCCGAAACGCGTCTGGCAGGATACCAGAAAAGGACTTTGTTCATGGCGTGTGCCCTTGCTTTGGCGTAATTTCCACCTGGGAGTGCATCCCACCTAGAGGCAACTCTTTTTGTATTTTGTACAGCGGCCTGCCTGGTCGCGGGATTGCACCACCGCGAAACACTTGCGGGTCCGCGGCTGCTTTATTGGGGCAGCTAACTGTGGAACAGGAGGTGCCTGTTATATGCAGGGGTGCCGGCGCGAACATCGGCAATCCTTTTAAAGACATTTTTGAATGTGAGTGCCGGCGGCGACCCACTTGGGTTTTACTGAACCACCAGTCCCAGGAAGCATTGCTTCAGGTGGTTCACCTGAGCATAATTATTACGGGGATTTACTGGTGGTTGCCGCACGCCGGCACGTCACATGGTCTGCCACTGAAGAGGGCGTTGGCCCGAAACGCGTCTGGCAGGATACCAGAAAAGGACTTTGTTCATGGCGTGTGCCCTTGCTTTGGCGTAATTTCCACCTGGGAGTGCATCCCACCTAGAGGCAACTCTTTTTGTATTTTGTACAGCGGCCTGCCTGGTCGCGGGATTGCACCACCGCGAAACACTTGCGGGTCCGCGGCTGCTTTATTGGGGCAGCTAACTGTGGAACAGGAGGTGCCTGTTATATGCAGGGGTGCCGGCGCGAACATCGGCAATCCTTTTAAAGACATTTTTGAATGTGAGTGCCGGCGGCGACCCACTTGGGTTTTACTGAACCACCAGTCCCAGGAAGCATTGCTTCAGGTGGTTCACCTGAGCATAATTATTACGGGGATTTACTGGTGGTTGCCGCACGCCGGCACGTCACATGGTCTGCCACTGAAGAGGGCGTTGGCCCGAAACGCGTCTGGCAGGATACCAGAAAAGGACTTTGTTCATGGCGTGTGCCCTTGCTTTGGCGTAATTTCCACCTGGGAGTGCATCCCACCTAGAGGCAACTCTTTTTGTATTTTGTACAGCGGCCTGCCTGGTCGCGGGATTGCACCACCGCGAAACACTTGCGGGTCCGCGGCTGCTTTATTGGGGCAGCTAACTGTGGAACAGGAGGTGCCTGTTATATGCAGGGGTGCCGGCGCGAACATCGGCAATCCTTTTAAAGACATTTTTGAATGTGAGTGCCGGCGGCGACCCACTTGGGTTTTACTGAACCACCAGTCCCAGGAAGCATTGCTTCAGGTGGTTCACCTGAGCATAATTATTACGGGGATTTACTGGTGGTTGCCGCACGCCGGCACGTCACATGGTCTGCCACTGAAGAGGGCGTTGGCCCGAAACGCGTCTGGCAGGATACCAGAAAAGGACTTTGTTCATGGCGTGTGCCCTTGCTTTGGCGTAATTTCCACCTGGGAGTGCATCCCACCTAGAGGCAACTCTTTTTGTATTTTGTACAGCGGCCTGCCTGGTCGCGGGATTGCACCACCGCGAAACACTTGCGGGTCCGCGGCTGCTTTATTGGGGCAGCTAACTGTGGAACAGGAGGTGCCTGTTATATGCAGGGGTGCCGGCGCGAACATCGGCAATCCTTTTAAAGACATTTTTGAATGTGAGTGCCGGCGGCGACCCACTTGGGTTTTACTGAACCACCAGTCCCAGGAAGCATTGCTTCAGGTGGTTCACCTGAGCATAATTATTACGGGGATTTACTGGTGGTTGCCGCACGCCGGCACGTCACATGGTCTGCCACTGAAGAGGGCGTTGGCCCGAAACGCGTCTGGCAGGATACCAGAAAAGGACTTTGTTCATGGCGTGTGCCCTTGCTTTGGCGTAATTTCCACCTGGGAGTGCATCCCACCTAGAGGCAACTCTTTTTGTATTTTGTACAGCGGCCTGCCTGGTCGCGGGATTGCACCACCGCGAAACACTTGCGGGTCCGCGGCTGCTTTATTGGGGCAGCTAACTGTGGAACAGGAGGTGCCTGTTATATGCAGGGGTGCCGGCGCGAACATCGGCAATCCTTTTAAAGACATTTTTGAATGTGAGTGCCGGCGGCGACCCACTTGGGTTTTACTGAACCACCAGTCCCAGGAAGCATTGCTTCAGGTGGTTCACCTGAGCATAATTATTACGGGGATTTACTGGTGGTTGCCGCACGCCGGCACGTCACATGGTCTGCCACTGAAGAGGGCGTTGGCCCGAAACGCGTCTGGCAGGATACCAGAAAAGGACTTTGTTCATGGCGTGTGCCCTTGCTTTGGCGTAATTTCCACCTGGGAGTGCATCCCACCTAGAGGCAACTCTTTTTGTATTTTGTACAGCGGCCTGCCTGGTCGCGGGATTGCACCACCGCGAAACACTTGCGGGTCCGCGGCTGCTTTATTGGGGCAGCTAACTGTGGAACAGGAGGTGCCTGTTATATGCAGGGGTGCCGGCGCGAACATCGGCAATCCTTTTAAAGACATTTTTGAATGTGAGTGCCGGCGGCGACCCACTTGGGTTTTACTGAACCACCAGTCCCAGGAAGCATTGCTTCAGGTGGTTCACCTGAGCATAATTATTACGGGGATTTACTGGTGGTTGCCGCACGCCGGCACGTCACATGGTCTGCCACTGAAGAGGGCGTTGGCCCGAAACGCGTCTGGCAGGATACCAGAAAAGGACTTTGTTCATGGCGTGTGCCCTTGCTTTGGCGTAATTTCCACCTGGGAGTGCATCCCACCTAGAGGCAACTCTTTTTGTATTTTGTACAGCGGCCTGCCTGGTCGCGGGATTGCACCACCGCGAAACACTTGCGGGTCCGCGGCTGCTTTATTGGGGCAGCTAACTGTGGAACAGGAGGTGCCTGTTATATGCAGGGGTGCCGGCGCGAACATCGGCAATCCTTTTAAAGACATTTTTGAATGTGAGTGCCGGCGGCGACCCACTTGGGTTTTACTGAACCACCAGTCCCAGGAAGCATTGCTTCAGGTGGTTCACCTGAGCATAATTATTACGGGGATTTACTGGTGGTTGCCGCACGCCGGCACGTCACATGGTCTGCCACTGAAGAGGGCGTTGGCCCGAAACGCGTCTGGCAGGATACCAGAAAAGGACTTTGTTCATGGCGTGTGCCCTTGCTTTGGCGTAATTTCCACCTGGGAGTGCATCCCACCTAGAGGCAACTCTTTTTGTATTTTGTACAGCGGCCTGCCTGGTCGCGGGATTGCACCACCGCGAAACACTTGCGGGTCCGCGGCTGCTTTATTGGGGCAGCTAACTGTGGAACAGGAGGTGCCTGTTATATGCAGGGGTGCCGGCGCGAACATCGGCAATCCTTTTAAAGACATTTTTGAATGTGAGTGCCGGCGGCGACCCACTTGGGTTTTACTGAACCACCAGTCCCAGGAAGCATTGCTTCAGGTGGTTCACCTGAGCATAATTATTACGGGGATTTACTGGTGGTTGCCGCACGCCGGCACGTCACATGGTCTGCCACTGAAGAGGGCGTTGGCCCGAAACGCGTCTGGCAGGATACCAGAAAAGGACTTTGTTCATGGCGTGTGCCCTTGCTTTGGCGTAATTTCCACCTGGGAGTGCATCCCACCTAGAGGCAACTCTTTTTGTATTTTGTACAGCGGCCTGCCTGGTCGCGGGATTGCACCACCGCGAAACACTTGCGGGTCCGCGGCTGCTTTATTGGGGCAGCTAACTGTGGAACAGGAGGTGCCTGTTATATGCAGGGGTGCCGGCGCGAACATCGGCAATCCTTTTAAAGACATTTTTGAATGTGAGTGCCGGCGGCGACCCACTTGGGTTTTACTGAACCACCAGTCCCAGGAAGCATTGCTTCAGGTGGTTCACCTGAGCATAATTATTACGGGGATTTACTGGTGGTTGCCGCACGCCGGCACGTCACATGGTCTGCCACTGAAGAGGGCGTTGGCCCGAAACGCGTCTGGCAGGATACCAGAAAAGGACTTTGTTCATGGCGTGTGCCCTTGCTTTGGCGTAATTTCCACCTGGGAGTGCATCCCACCTAGAGGCAACTCTTTTTGTATTTTGTACAGCGGCCTGCCTGGTCGCGGGATTGCACCACCGCGAAACACTTGCGGGTCCGCGGCTGCTTTATTGGGGCAGCTAACTGTGGAACAGGAGGTGCCTGTTATATGCAGGGGTGCCGGCGCGAACATCGGCAATCCTTTTAAAGACATTTTTGAATGTGAGTGCCGGCGGCGACCCACTTGGGTTTTACTGAACCACCAGTCCCAGGAAGCATTGCTTCAGGTGGTTCACCTGAGCATAATTATTACGGGGATTTACTGGTGGTTGCCGCACGCCGGCACGTCACATGGTCTGCCACTGAAGAGGGCGTTGGCCCGAAACGCGTCTGGCAGGATACCAGAAAAGGACTTTGTTCATGGCGTGTGCCCTTGCTTTGGCGTAATTTCCACCTGGGAGTGCATCCCACCTAGAGGCAACTCTTTTTGTATTTTGTACAGCGGCCTGCCTGGTCGCGGGATTGCACCACCGCGAAACACTTGCGGGTCCGCGGCTGCTTTATTGGGGCAGCTAACTGTGGAACAGGAGGTGCCTGTTATATGCAGGGGTGCCGGCGCGAACATCGGCAATCCTTTTAAAGACATTTTTGAATGTGAGTGCCGGCGGCGACCCACTTGGGTTTTACTGAACCACCAGTCCCAGGAAGCATTGCTTCAGGTGGTTCACCTGAGCATAATTATTACGGGGATTTACTGGTGGTTGCCGCACGCCGGCACGTCACATGGTCTGCCACTGAAGAGGGCGTTGGCCCGAAACGCGTCTGGCAGGATACCAGAAAAGGACTTTGTTCATGGCGTGTGCCCTTGCTTTGGCGTAATTTCCACCTGGGAGTGCATCCCACCTAGAGGCAACTCTTTTTGTATTTTGTACAGCGGCCTGCCTGGTCGCGGGATTGCACCACCGCGAAACACTTGCGGGTCCGCGGCTGCTTTATTGGGGCAGCTAACTGTGGAACAGGAGGTGCCTGTTATATGCAGGGGTGCCGGCGCGAACATCGGCAATCCTTTTAAAGACATTTTTGAATGTGAGTGCCGGCGGCGACCCACTTGGGTTTTACTGAACCACCAGTCCCAGGAAGCATTGCTTCAGGTGGTTCACCTGAGCATAATTATTACGGGGATTTACTGGTGGTTGCCGCACGCCGGCACGTCACATGGTCTGCCACTGAAGAGGGCGTTGGCCCGAAACGCGTCTGGCAGGATACCAGAAAAGGACTTTGTTCATGGCGTGTGCCCTTGCTTTGGCGTAATTTCCACCTGGGAGTGCATCCCACCTAGAGGCAACTCTTTTTGTATTTTGTACAGCGGCCTGCCTGGTCGCGGGATTGCACCACCGCGAAACACTTGCGGGTCCGCGGCTGCTTTATTGGGGCAGCTAACTGTGGAACAGGAGGTGCCTGTTATATGCAGGGGTGCCGGCGCGAACATCGGCAATCCTTTTAAAGACATTTTTGAATGTGAGTGCCGGCGGCGACCCACTTGGGTTTTACTGAACCACCAGTCCCAGGAAGCATTGCTTCAGGTGGTTCACCTGAGCATAATTATTACGGGGATTTACTGGTGGTTGCCGCACGCCGGCACGTCACATGGTCTGCCACTGAAGAGGGCGTTGGCCCGAAACGCGTCTGGCAGGATACCAGAAAAGGACTTTGTTCATGGCGTGTGCCCTTGCTTTGGCGTAATTTCCACCTGGGAGTGCATCCCACCTAGAGGCAACTCTTTTTGTATTTTGTACAGCGGCCTGCCTGGTCGCGGGATTGCACCACCGCGAAACACTTGCGGGTCCGCGGCTGCTTTATTGGGGCAGCTAACTGTGGAACAGGAGGTGCCTGTTATATGCAGGGGTGCCGGCGCGAACATCGGCAATCCTTTTAAAGACATTTTTGAATGTGAGTGCCGGCGGCGACCCACTTGGGTTTTACTGAACCACCAGTCCCAGGAAGCATTGCTTCAGGTGGTTCACCTGAGCATAATTATTACGGGGATTTACTGGTGGTTGCCGCACGCCGGCACGTCACATGGTCTGCCACTGAAGAGGGCGTTGGCCCGAAACGCGTCTGGCAGGATACCAGAAAAGGACTTTGTTCATGGCGTGTGCCCTTGCTTTGGCGTAATTTCCACCTGGGAGTGCATCCCACCTAGAGGCAACTCTTTTTGTATTTTGAACAGCGGCCTGCCTGGTCGCAGGATTGCACCACCGCGAAACACTTGCGGGTCCGCGGCTGCTTTATTGGGGCAGCTAACTGTGGAACAGGAGGTGCCTGTTATATGCAGGGGTGCCGGCGCGAACATCGGCAATCCTTTTAAAGACATTTTTGAATGTGAGTGCCGGCGGCGACCCACTTGGGTTTTACTGAACCACCAGTCCCAGGAAGCATTGCTTCAGGTGGTTCACCTGAGCATAATTATTACGGGGATTTACTGGTGGTTGCCGCACGCCGGCACGTCACATGGTCTGCCACTGAAGAGGGCGTTGGCCCGAAACGCGTCTGGCAGGATACCAGAAAAGGACTTTGTTCATGGCGTGTGCCCTTGCTTTGGCGTAATTTCCACCTGGGAGTGCATCCCACCTAGAGGCAACTCTTTTTGTATTTTGTACAGCGGCCTGCCTGGTCGCGGGATTGCACCACCGCGAAACACTTGCGGGTCCACGGCTGCTTTATTGGAGCAGCTAACTGTGGAACAGGAGGTGCCTGTGATATGCAGGGGTGCCGGCACGAACATCGGCAATCCTTTTAAAGACATTTTTGAATGTGAGTGCCGGCGGCGACCCACTTGGGTTTTACTGAACCACCAGTCCCAGGAAGCATTGCTTCAGGTGGTTCACCTGAGCATAATTATTACGGGGATTTACTGGTGGTTGCCGCACGCCGGCACGTCACATGGTCTGCCACTGAAGAGGGCGTTGGCCCGAAACGCGTCTGGCAGGATACCAGAAAAGGACTTTGTTCATGGCGTGTGCCCTTCCTTTGGCGTAATTTCCACCTGGGAGTGCATCCCACCTAGAGGCAACTCTTTTTGTATTTTGTACAGTGGCCTGCCTGGTCGCGGGATTGCACCACCGCGAAACACTTGCGGGTCCGCGGCTGCTTTATTGGGGCAGCTAACTGTGGAACAGGAGGTGCCTGTTATATGCAGGGGTGCCGGCGCGAACATCGGCAATCCTTTTAAAGACATTTTTGAATGTGAGTGCCGGCGGCGACCCACTTGGGTTTTACTGAACCACCAGTCCCAGGAAGCATTGCTTCAGGTGGTTCACCTGAGCATAATTATTACGGGGATTTACTGGTGGTTGCCGCACGCCGGCACATCACATGGTCTGCCACTGAAGATGGCGTTGGCCCGAAACGCGTCTGGCAGATTACCAGAAAAGGACTTTGTTCATGGCGTGTGCCCTTGCTTTGGCGTAATTTCCACCTAGGAGTGCATCCCACCTAGAGGCAACTCTTTTTGTATTTTGTACAGCGGCCTGCCTGGTCGTGGGATTGCACCACCGCGAAACACTTGCGGATCCACGGCTGCTTTATTGGGGCAGCTAACTGTGGAACAGGAGGTGCCTGTTATATGCAGGGGTGCCGGCGCGAACATCGGCAATCCTTTTAAAGACATTTTTGAATGTGAGTGCCGGCGGCGACCCACTTGGGTTTTACTGAACCACCAGTCCCAGGAAGCATTGCTTCAGGTGGTTCACCTGAGTATAATTATTATGGGGATTTACTGGTGGTTGCCGCACGCCGGCACGTCACATGGTCTGCCACTGAAGAGGGCGTTGGCCCAAAACGGCTCTGGCAGGATACCAGAAAAGGACTTTGTTCATGGCGTGTGCCCTTGCTTTGGCGTAATTTCCACCTGGGAGTGCATCCCACCTAGAGGCAACTCTTTTTGTATTTTGTACAGCGGCCTGGCTGGTCGCGGGATTGCACCACCGCGAAACACTTGCGGATCCACAGCTGCTTTATTGGGGCAGCTAACTGTGGAACAGGAGGTGCCTGTTATATGCAGGGGTGCCGGCGCGAACATCGGCAATCCTTTTAAAGACATTTTTGAGTGTGAGTGCCGGCGGCGACCCACTTGGGTTTTACTGAACCACCAGTCCCAGGAAGCATTGCTTCAGGTGGTTCACCTGAGCATAATTATTACGGGGATTTACTGGTGGTTGCCGCACGCCGGCACGTCACATGGTCTGCCACTGAAGAGGGCGTTGGCCCGAAACGCGTCTGGCAGGATACCAGAAAAGGACTTTGTTCATGGCGTGTGCCCTTGCTTTGGCGTAACTTCCACCTGGGAGTGCATCCCACCTGGAGGCAACTCATTTTGTATTTTGTACAGCGGCCTGCCTGGTCGCGGGATTGCACCACCGCGAAACACTTGCGGGTCCGCGGCTGCTTTATTGGGGCAGCTGACTGTGGAACAGGAGGTGCCTGTTATATGCAGGGGTGCCGGCGCGAACATCGGCAATCCTTTTAAAGACATTTTTTAATGTGAGTTCCGGCGGCGACCCACTTGGGTTTTACTGAACCACCAGTCCCAGGAAGCATTGCTTCAGGTGGTTCACCTGAGCATAATTATTACGGAGATTTACTGGTGGTTGCCGCAAGCCGGCATGTCACATGGTCTGCCACTGAAGAGGGCGTTGGCCCGAAACGCGTCTGGCAGGATACCAGAAAAGGACTTTGTTCATGGCGTGTGCCCTTGCTTTGGCGTAATTTCCACCTGGGAGTGCATCCATCCTAGAGGCAACTCTTTTTGTATTTTGTAAAGCGGCCTGCCTGGTCGCGGGATTGCACCACCGCGAAACACTTGCGGGTCCACGGCTGCTTTATTGGGGCAGCTAACTGTGGAACAGGAGGTGCCTGTTATATGCAGGGGTGCCGGCGCGAACATCGGCAATCCTTTTAAAGACATTTCTGAATGTGAGTGCCGGCGGCGACCCACTTGGGTTGTACTGAACCACCAGTCCCAGGAAGCATTGCTTCAGGTGGTTCACCTGAGCATAATTATTATGGGGATTTACTGGTGGTTGCCGCACGCCGGCACGTCACATGGTCTGCCACTGTAGAGGGCGTTGGCCCGAAACGCGTATGGCAGGATACCAGAAAAGGACTTTGTTCATGGTGTGTGCCCTTGCTTTGGCCTAATTTCCAGCTGGGAGTGCATCCCACCTCGAGGCAACTCTTTTTGTATTTTGTACAGCGGCCTGCCTGGTCGCGGGATTGCACCACCGCGAAACACTTGCGGGTCCGCAGCTGCTTTATTGGGGCAGCTAACTGTGGAACAGGAGGTGCCTGTTATATGCAGGGGTGCCGGCGCGAACATCGGCAATCCTTTTAAAGACATTTTTGAATGTGAGTGCGAGCGCGGAGACCCACTTGGGTTTTACTGAACCACCAGTCCCAGGAAGCATTGCTTCAGGTGGTTCACCTGAGCATAATTATTACGGGGTTTTACTGGTGGTTGCCGCACGCCGGCACGTCACATGGTCTGCCACTGAAGAGGGCGTTGGCCCAAAACACGTCTGGCAGGATACCAGAAAAGGACTTTGTTCATGGCGTGTGCCCTTGCTTTGGCGTAATTTCCACCTGGGAGTGCATCCCACCTAGAGGCAACTCTTTTTGTATTTTGTACAGCGGCCTGCCTGGTCGCAGGATTGCACCACCGCGAAACACTTGCTGGTCCGCGGCTGCTTTATTGGGGCAGCTAACTGTGGAACAGGAGCTGCCTGTTATATGCAGGGGTGCCGGCGCGAACATCGGCAATACTTTAAAAGAAATTTTTGAATGTGAGTGCCGGCGTCAACCCACTTGGATTTTACTGAACCACCAGTCCCAGGAAGCATTGCTTCAGGTGGTTCACCTGAGCATAATTATTACGGGGATTTACTGGTGGTTGCCGCACGCCGGCACATCACATGGTCTGCCACTGAAGAGGGCATTGGCCCGAAACGCGTCTGGCAGGATACCAGAAAAGGACTTTGTTCATGGCGTGTGCCCTTGCTTTGGCGGAATTTCCACCTGGGAGTGCATCCCACCTACAGGCAACTCTTTTTGTATTTTGTACAGTGGCCTGACTGGTCGCGGGATTGCACCACCGCGAAACACTTGCGGGTCCGCGGCTGCTTTATTGGGGCAGCTAACTGTGGAACAGGAGGTGCCTGTTATATGCAGGGGTGCCAGCGCGAACATCGGCAATCCTTTTAAAGACATTTTTTAATGTGAGTGCCGGCGGCGACCCACTTGGGTTTTACAGAACCACCAGTCCCAGGAAGCATTGCTTCAGGTGGTTCACCTGAGCATAATTATTATGGGGATTTACTGGCGGTTGCCGCACGCCGGCACGTCACATGGTCTGCCACTGAAGAGGGAGTTGGCCCGAAACGCGTCTGGCAGGATACCAGAAAAGGACTTTGTTCATGGCGTGTGCCCTTGCTTTCGTGTAATTTCCACCTAGGAGTGCATCCTACCTAGAGGCAACTCTTTTTGTATTTTGTACAGCGGCCTGCCTGGTCGCGGGATTGCACCACCGCGAAACACTTGCGGGTCCACGGCTGCTTTATTGGGGCAGCTAACTGTGGAACAGGAGGTGCCTGTTATATGCAGGGGTGCCGGCGCGAACATCGGCAATCCTTTTAAAGACATTTCTGAATGTGAGTGCCGGCGGCGACCCACTTGGGTTGTACTGAACCACCAGTCCCAGGAAGCATTGCTTCAGGTGGTTCACCTGAGCATAATTATTACGGGGATTTACTGGTGGTTGCCGCACGCCAGCACGTCAAATGGTCTGCCACTGAAGAGGGCGTTGGCCCATAACGCATCTGGCAGGATACCAGAAAAGGACTTTGTTCATGGCATGTGCCCTTGCTTTGGCGCAATTTCCACCTGGGAGTGCATCCCACCTAGAGGCAACTCTTTTTGTATTTTGTACAGCGGCCTGCCTGGTCGCGGGATTGCACCACCGCGAAACACTTGCGGGTCCACGGCTGCTTTATTGGGGCAGCTAACTGTGGAACAGGAGGTGCCTGTTATATGCAGGGGTGCCGGCGCGAACATCGGCAATCCTTTTAAAGACATTTTTGAATGTGAGTGCCGGCGGCGACCCACTTGGGTTTTACTGAACCACCAGTCCCAGGAAGCATTGCTTCAGGTGGTTCACCTGAGCATAATTATTACGGGGATTTACTGGTGGTTGCCGCACGCCGGCACGTCACATGGTCTGCCACTGAAGAGGGCGTTGGCCCGAAACGCGTCTGGCAGGATACCAGAAAAGGACTTTGTTCATGGCGTGTGCCCTTGCTTTGGCGTAACTTCCACCTGGGAGTGCATCCCACCTAGAGGCAACTCATTTTGTATTTTGTACAGCGGCCTGCCTGGTCGCGGGATTGCACCACCGCGAAACACTTGCGGGTCCGCGGCTGCTTTTTTGGGGCAGCTAACTGTGGAACAGGAGGTGCCTGTTATATGCAGGGGTGCCGGCGCGAACATCGGCAATCCTTTTAAAGACATTTTTGAATGTGAGTGCCGGCGGCGACCCACTTGGGTTTTACTGAACCACCAGTCCCAGGAAGCATTGCTTCAGGTGGTTCACCTGAGCATAATTATTACGGGGATTTACTGGTGGTTGCCGCACGCCGGCACGTCACATGGTCTGCCACTGAAGAGGGCGTTGGCCCGAAACGCGTCTGGCAGGATACCAGAAAAGGACTTTGTTCAGGGCGTGTGCCCTTGCTTTGGCGTAATTTCCACCTGGGAGTGCATCCATCCTAGAGGCAACTCTTTTTGTATTTTGTAAAGCGGCCTGCCTGGTCGCAGGATTGCACCACCGCGAAACACTTGCGGGTCCACGGCTGCTTTATTGGGGCAGCTAACTGTGGAACAGGAGGTGCCTGTTATATGCAGGGGTGCCGGCGCGAACATCGGCAATCCTTTTAAAGACATTTTTGAATGTGAGTGCCGGCGGCGACCCACTTGGGTTGTACTGAACCACCAGTCCCAGGAAGCATTGCTTCAGGTGGTTCACCTGAGCATAATTATTATGGGGATTTACTGGTGGTTGCCGCACGCCGGCACGTCACATGGTCTGCCACTGTAGAGGGCGTTGGCCCGATACGCGTCTGGCAGGATACCAGAAAAGGACTTTGTTCATGGTGTGTTCCCTTGCTTTGGCCTAATTTCCAGCTGGGAGTGCATCCCACCTCGAGGCAACTCTTTTTGTATTTTGTACAGCAGCCTGCCTGGTCGCGGGATTGCACCACCGCGAAACACTTGCGGGTCCGCAGCTGCTTTATTGGGGCAGCTAACTGTGGAACAGGAGGTGCCTGTTATATGCAGGGTTGCCGGCGCGAACATCGGCAATCCTTTTAAAGACATTTTTTAATGTGAGTGCGAGCGCGGAGACCCAATTGGGTTTTACTGAACCACCAGTCCCAGGAAGCATTGCTTCAGGTGGTTCACCTGAGCATAATTATTACGGGGATTTACTGGTGGTTGCCGCACGCCGGCACGTCACATGGTCTGCCACTGAAGAGGGCGTTGGCCCGAAACACGTCTGGCAGGATACCAGAAAAGGACTTTGTTCATGGCGTGTGCCCTTGCTTTGGCGTAATTTCCACATGGGAGTGCATCCCACCTAGAGGCAACTCTTTTTGTATTTTGTACAGCGGCCTGCCTGGTCGCAGGATTGCACCACCGCGAAACACTTGCGGGTCCGCGGCTGCTTTATTGGGGCAGCTAACTGTGGAACAGGAGGTGCCTGTTATATGCAGGGGTGCCGGCGCGAATATCGGCAATCCTTTTAAAGACATTTTTGAATGTGAGTGCCAGCGGCAACCCACTTGGATTTTACTGAACCACCAGTCCCAGGAAGCATTGCTTCAGGTGGTTCACCTGAGCATAATTATTACGGGGATTTACTGGTGGTTGCCGCACGCCGGCACATCACATGGTCTGCCACTGAATAGGGCATTGGCCCGAAACGCGTCTGGCAGGATACCAGAAAAGGACTTTGTTCATGGCGTGTGCCCTTGCTTTCGCGTAATTTCCACCTGGGAGTGCATCCCACCTACAGGCAACTCTTTTTGTATTTTGTACAGCGGCCTGCCTGGTCGCGGGATTGCACCACCGCGAAACACTTGCGGGTCCGCGGCTGCTTTATTGGGGCAGCTAACTGTGGAACAGGAGGTGCCTGTTATATGCAGGGGTGCCGGCGCGAACATCGGCAATCCTTTTAAAGACATTTTTGAATGTGAGTGCCGGCGGCGACCCACTTGGGTTTTACAGAACCACCAGTCCCAGGAAGCATTGCTTCAGGTGGTTCACCTGAGCATAATTATTACGGGGATTTACTGGTGGTTGCCGCACGCCGGCACGTCACATGGTCTGCCACTGAAGAGGGCGTTGGCCCAAAACACGTCTGGCAGGATACCAGAAAAGGACTTTTTTCATGGCGTGTGCCCTTGCTTTGGCGTAATTTCCACCTAGTAGTGCATCCCACCTAGAGGCAACTCTTTTTGTTTTTTGTACAGCGGCCTGCCTGGTCGCGGGATTGCACCACAGCGAAACACTTGCGGATCCACGGCTGCTTTATTGGGGCAGCTAACTGTGGAACAGGAGGTGCCTGTTATATGCAGGGGTGCCGGCACGAACATCGGCAATCCTTTTAAAGACATTTTTGAATGTGAGTACCGGCGGCGACCCACTTGGGTTTTACTGAACCACCAGTCCCAGTAAGCATTGCTTCAGGTGGTTCACCTGAGCATAATTATTATGGCGATTTACTGGTGGTTGCCGCACGCCGGCACGTCACATGGTCTGCCACTGAAGAGGGCGTTGGCCCGAAACGGCTCTGGCAGGATACCAGAAAAGGACTTTGTTCATGGCGTGTGCCCTTGCTTTGGCGTAATTTCCACCTGGGAGTGCATCCCACCTAGAGGCAACTCTTTTTGTATTTTGTACAGCGGCCTGCCTGGTCGCGGGATTGCACCACCGCGAAACACTTGCGGGTCCGCGGCTGCTTTATTGGGGCAGCTAACTGTGTAACAGGAGGTGCCTGTTATATGCAGGGGTGCCGGCGTGAACATCGGCAATCCTTTTAAAGACATTTTTGAATGTGAGTGCCGGCGGCGACCCACTTGGGTTTTACTGAACCACCAGTCCTAGGAAGCATTGCTTCAGGTGGTTCACCTGAGCATAATTATTACGGGGATTTACTGGTGGTTGCCGCACGCCAGCACGTCAAATGGTCTGCCACTGAAGAGGGCGTTGGCCCATAACGCATCTGGCAGGATACCAGAAAAGGACTTTGTTCATGGCGTGTGCCCTTGCTTTGGCGTAATTTCCACCTGGGAGTGCATCCCACATAGAGGCAACTCTTTTTGTATTTTGTACAGCGGCCTGCCTGGTCGCGGGATTGCACCACCGCGAAACACTTGCGGGTCCGCGGCTGCTTTATTGGGGCAGCTAACTGTGGAACAGGAGGTGCCTGTTATATGCAGGGGTGCCGGCGCGAACATCGGCAATCCTTTTAAAGACATTTTTTAATGTAAGTGCCGGCGGCGACCCACTTGGGTTTTACTGAACCACCAGTCCCAGGAAGCATTGCTTCACGTGGTTCACCTGAGCATAATTATTACGGGGATTTACTGGTGGTTGCCGCACGCCGGCACGTCACATGGTCTGCCACTGAAGAGAGCATTGGCCCGAAACGCGTCTGGCAGGATACCAGAAAAGGACTTTGTTCATGGCGTGTGCCCTTGCTTTGGCGTAACTTCCACCTGGGAATGCAACCTACCTGGAGGCAACTCTTTTTGTATTTTGTACAGCGGCCTGCCTGGTCGCAGGATTGCACCACCGCGAAACACTTGCGGGTCCGCGGCTGCTTTATTGGGGCAGCTAACTGTGGAACAGGAGGTGCCTGTTATATGCAGGGGTGCCGGCGCGAACTTCGGCAATCCTTTTAAAGACATTTTTTAATGTGAGTGCCGGCGGCGACCCACTTGGGTTTTACTGAACCACCAGTCCCAGGAAGCATTGCTTCAGGTGGTTCACCTGAGCATAATTATTACGGGGATTTACTGGTGGTTGCCGCACGCCAGCACGTCACATGGTCTGCCACTGAAGAGGGCGTTGGCCCGAAACGCGTCTGGCAGGATACCAGAAAAGGACTTTGTTCATGGCGTGTGCCCTTGCTTTGGCGTAATTTCCACCTGGGAGTGCATCCATCCTAGTGGCAACTCTTTTTGTATTTTGTAAAGCGGCCTGCCTGGTCGCGGGATTGCACCACCGCGAAACACTTGCGGGTCCACGGCTGCTTTATTGGGGCAGCTAACTGTGGAACAGGAGGTGCCTGTTATATGCAGGGGTGCCGGCACAAACATCGGCAATCCTTTTAAAGACATTTTTGAATGTGAGTGCCGGCGGCGACCCACTTGGGTTGTACTGAACCACCAGTCCCAGGAAGCATTGCTTCAGGTGGTTCACCTGAGCATAATTATTATGGGGATTTACTGGTGGTTGCCGCACGCCGGCACGTCACATGGTCTGCCACTGAAGAGGGCGTTGGCCGGAAACGCGTCTGGCAGGATACCAGAAAAGAACTTTGTTCATGGCGTGTGCCCTTCCTTTGGCGTAATTTCCACCTGGGAGTGCATCCCACCTAGAGGCAACTCTTTTTGTATTTTGTACAGTGGCCTGCCTGGTCGCGGGATTGCACCCACCGCGAAACACTTGCGGGTCCGCGGCTGCTTTATTGGGGCAG